>LR738715.1:62911668-63001870 GCA_902687465.1 Secale cereale
ATCATGATGCCCTCATGTCCGTATTTTGTTTTTATCGACACCTCTATCTCTAAACATGTGGACATATTTTTCGATATCAGCTTTCGCTTGAGGACAAGCGAGGTTTAAGCTTGGGGGAGTTGATACGTCCATTTTGCATCATGTTTATATGTTGATATTTATCGCTTTATGGGCTGTTCTTACATGTTTTGTCACAATACTTATGCCTTTTCTCTCTTATTTTACAAGGTTTACATGAAGAGGGAGAATGCCGGCAGCTGGAATTCTGGGCTGGAAAAGGAGCAAACTCTGGAAACCTATTATGCACAACTCCAAAATCCCTCAAACTCAACAGGACGCCGTTTCAGAAAATATAAAAAATATATGGCAAAAGAAGTCCACGAGGGGGGCCACCGGCTGTCCACGAGGGTGGGGGGTGCCCCCCTGCCTCGTGGGCCATCCGGAAGGCCCCCGATGCCCATCTTCTCATATATGAGGTGTTTTGACCTGGACAAAAATCAAGAGGAGGCAACTCCTTTGCCGTCGTGCTACTGGATCTCCATCAACCTCTCCTCCCCCCTTGCTGGATCAACAAGGAGGAGACGTCGCTGCTTCGTACGTGTGCTGAACGCGGAGGTGCCGTCCGTTCGGCGCTAGGATCATCGGTGATTTGGATCACGACGAGTACGACTCCATCATCCACGTTCTCTTGAATGCTTCCGCTCGCGATCTACATGGGTATGTAGATGCACTCCCCTCTCCCTCGTTGCTAGATGACTCCATAGATTGATCTTGGTGAAGCGTAGATTTTTTTTGATTTCTGCTACGTTCCCCAACAGTGGCATCTGAGCTAGGTCTATGCGTAGTATCTTGCACGAGTAGAACACAAAGTAGTTGTGGGCGTAGATTTGTTCAATTCTCTTGCCGCTACTAGTCTTATCTTGATTCGGCGGCATCGTGGGATGAAGCGGCCCGGACCGACCTTACACGTACGCTTACGCGAGACAGGTTCCACCGACTGACATGCACTAGTTGCATAAGGTGGCTAGCGGGTGATAGTCTCTCCCACTTTAGTCGGATCGGATTCAATGAAAAGGGTCCTTATGAAGGGTAAATAGAAATTGGCATATCACGTTGTGGTTTTGGCGTAGGTAAGAAACGTTATTGCTAGAAACCTATAGCAGCCACGTAAAAACTTGCAACAACAATTAGAGGACGTCTAACTTGTTCTTGCAGCATGTGCCGTGTGATGTGATATGGCCAAAAGGATGTGATGAATGATATATGTGATGTATGAGATTGATCATGTTCATGTAATAGGAGCCCCGAAGATGAAGATCAAAGGAGCAAATTGATATTGGCCATATCATGTCACTATTTGATTGCATGTGATGTTTATCATGTTTTTACATCTTATTTGCTTAGAACGACGGTAGTAAATAAGATGATCTCTCACTAAAATTTCAAGAATTGTGTTCCCCATAACTGTGCACCGTTGCTAAGGTTTGTTGTTCCGAAGCACCACATGATGATCGGGTGTGATAGGCTCTAACGTTCGCATACAATGGGTGTAAGCCAGATTTACACACGCAATACACTTAGGGTTCACCTGAGGAGCCTAGCATGTACAGACATGGCCTCGGAACACGGAAGACCGAAAGGTCGAACATGAGTCGTATAGAAGATACAATCAACATAAAGATGTTCACCGTTGATGACTAGTCCGTCTCACGTGATGATCGGACATGGCCTAGTCGATGCGGATCATGTATCACTTAGATGACTAGAGAGATGTCTATCTGAGTGGGAGTTCATTAAATTTGTTTAGATGAACTTAATTGTCATGAACATAGTCTAAAATCTTTACAATATGTCTTGTAGATCCAATGGCCCACGCTCATGTTACCCTCAACTTCAACGCGTTCCAAGAGAAAACCAAGCTGAAAGACGATGGTACCAACTATACGGATTGGGTCCCTAACTTGAGGATCATCCTCATAGCTGCCAAGAAAACATATGTCCTTGAAGCACCGCTAGGTGACACTCCCGCCCCAGTGAACCAAGACGTTATGAATGCTTGGCAGTCGCGTTGTGATGATTACTCCCTGGATCAGTGCGGCATTCTTTACAGCTTAGAATCGGGGCTCCAAAAGCGTTTTGAGCACCACGGAGCATATGAGATGTTGCAAGAGCTGAAAATGGTTGTCCAAGCTCATGCCCGAGTCGAGAGATATGACGTCTCCGACGCATTCTAAAGTTGTAAGAACTGAAAATGGTTGTCCAAGCTCATGGCCGAGTTGAGAGATATGACGTCTCCGACGCATTCTAAAGTTGTAAGATGGAGGAGAATAGTTCTGTCAGCGAGCACATACTCAAATTGTCTGGGTTGCACAATCGCTTGTCTCAGTTGGGAATTAATCTCCCAGATGAAGCAGTCGTTGACAGAATCCTTCAGTCGCTCCCACCTAGCTACAAGAGCTTCGTGATGAACTTCAATATGCAAGGGATGGAGAAGTCCATTCCCGAGGTGTATTCAATGCTGAAATCAGCGGAGGTGGAGATCAAGAAAGAACATCAAGTGTTGATGGTGAATAAAACCACTAAGTTCAAGAAAGGAAAGGGTAAGAAGAACTTCAAGAAGGACGACAAAGGAGTTGCCGTGCCCAGTAAGCCAGTTGCCGGGAAGAAGGCAAAGAATGGACCCAAGCCTGAGACTGAGTGCTTTTATTGCAAGGGAACGGGTCACTAGAAGCGGAACTGCCCCAAATACTTAGCAGATAAGAAGGCCGGCAACATCAAAGGTATATATGATATACATGTTATTGATGTGTACCTTACCAGCGCTCGTAGTAGCTCCTGGGTATTTGATACCGGTGCAGTTGCTCACATTTGTAACTCAAAGCAGGAGCTGCAGAATAAGCGGAGACTGGCGAAGGACGAGGTGACGATGCGCGTCGGGAATGGTTCCAAGGTCGATGTGATCGCCGTCGGCACGCTACCTCTACATCTACCTTCGGGATTAGTTTTAAACCTTAATAATTGTTATTTAGTACCAGCTTTGAGCACGAACATTGTATCTGGATCTCATTTAATGCGAGATGGCTACTCATTTAAATCCGAGAATAATGGTTGTTCTATTTATATGAGAGAAATATTTTATGGTCATGCCCCGCTGGTCAATGGTTTATTCTTAATGAATCTCGAACGTGATGTTACACACATTCATAGTGTGAATGCCAAAAGATGTAAGGTTGATAATGATAGTCCCACATACTTGTGGCATTGCCGCCTTGGTCATATTGGTGTCAAACGTATAAAGAAGCTCCATGCAGATGGACTTTTGGAGTCTCTTGATTATGAATCATTTGACACGTGCGAACCATGCCTCTTGGGCAAGATGACCAAGACTTTGTTCTCCGGAACAATGGAGCGAGCGACCAACTTATTGGAAATCATACATACCGATGTGTGCGGTCCAATGAGTGTTGAAGCTCGCGGAGGCTATCGTTATATTCACACCCTCACAGATGACTTAAGTAGATATGGGTATGTCTACTTGATGGAACACAAGTCTGAGACCTTTGAAAAGTTCAAGGAATTTCAGAATGATGTTGAGAATCAACGTGACAGAAAAATAAAGTTCTTACGATCGGATCATGGAGGAGAATATTTAAGTCACGAATTTGGCACACACCTAAGGAACTGTGGAATTGTTTCACAATTGACACCTCCTGGAACACCTCAGCGTAATGGTGTGTCCGAACGCCGTAATCGTACTCTGTTGGACATGGTGCGATCTATGATGTCTCTTACCGACTTACCGCTATCATTTTGGGGTTATGCTTTAGAGACTGCCGCATTCACTTTAAATAGGGCTCCGTCTAAATCCGTTGAGGCGACACCGTATGAACTTTGGTTTGGCAAGAAACCTAAGTTGTCGTTTCTGAAAGTTTGGGGTTGCGATGCTTATGTCAAGAAACTTCAACCTAAAAAGCTCAAACCCAAATCGGAAAAATGCGTCTTCATAGGATACCCTAAGGAAACTATCGGGTATACCTTCTACCTCAGATCCGAAGGCAAGGTCTTCGTTGCCAAGAATGGATCCTTTTTGAAGAAAGAGTTTCTCTCGAAAGAAGTGAGTGGGAGGAAAGTGGAACTTGATGAGGTGACAGTCACCCCTTCCGAACCAGAAAGTAGCGCAGCGCAGGAAGTTGTTCATGTGGTGCCTGCACCGACTAGGGAGGAAGTTAATGATAATAATCATGAAGCTTCAGATCAAGTTGCAACTGAACTTCGTAGGTCCACAAGGACACGTTCCGCACCAGAGTGGTACGGTAACCCTGTCAAGGAAATGATGTTGTTAGACAACGGTGAACCTTCTTACTATGAAGAAGCGATGGCGGGCCCAGATTCCAACAAATGGCTTGAAGCCATGAAATCCAAGATAGGATCCATGTATTAAAACAAAGTAAGGACTTTGGTGGTCTTGCCCGATGATCGGCATGCCATAGAAAACAAATGGATCTTTAAGAAGAAGACTGATGCAGATGGTAATGTGACCATGTATAAGGCTCGACTTGTCGCTAAAGGTTATCGACAAGTTCAAGGGATTGACTACGATGAGACTTTCTCTCCCGTAGCGATGCTTAAGTCCGTCCGAATCATGTTAGCAATTGCCGCATTCTATGATTATGAGATATGGCAAATGGACGTCAAAACGACATTCCTTAATGGGTTCCTCAGGGAAGAACTGTATATGATGCAGCCGAAAGGTTTTGTCGATCCGGAGAATGCTAACAAGGTATGCAAGCTCCATCGCTCAATCTATGGGCTGGTGCAAGCATCTCGGAGTTGGAACACTCGCTTTGATGAGGTGATCAAAGCGTTTGGGTTTATACAGACTTGGGGAGAAGCCTGTATTTACAAGAAAGTGAGTGGGAGCTCTGTAGCATTTCTCATATTATATGTGGATGATATATTGCTGATGGGAAATGATGTAGAACTCTTGGAGAGCATAAAGGCCTACTTGAATAAGTGTTTTTCAATGAAGGACCTTGGAGAAGCGGCTTACATATTAGGCATCAAGATCTATAGAGATAGATCAAGACGCCTCATTGGTCTTTCACAAAGTACATACCTTGACAAGATATTGAAGAAGTTCAATATTGATCAGTCCAAGAAAGGGTTCTTGCCTGTATTGCAAGGTATGAGATTGAGCACGGCTCAATCTCGGACAACGGCAGAAGATAGAGAAAAGATGAGTGTCATCCCCTATGCCTCAGCCATAGGTTCTATTATGTATGCCATGTTGTGTACCAGACCTGATGTGAACCTTGCCGTAAGTTTGGTGGGGAGGTACCAAAGTGATCCCGGTATGGAACACTGGACAGCGGTCAAGAACATCCTGAAGTACCTGAAAAGGACTAAGGATATGTTTCTCGTTTATGCATGTGACGAAGAGCTCGTCGTAAAGGGTTACGCCGATGCTAGCTTCGACACATATCTGGATGACTCCAAGTCACAAACCGGATACGTGTATATTTTGAATGATGGGGCAGTCAGCTGGTGCAGTTGCAAGCAAAGCGTCATGGCGCATTCTACATGTGAAGCGGAGTACATAGCTGCTTGCGAAGCAGCGCAGGAAGGAGTCTGGATGAAGGAGTTCATCACCGACCTAGGAGTTATTCCAAGCGCGTCGGGCCCGATGACTCTCTTCTGTGACAGCACTGGAGCTATTGCCATTGCCAAGGAGCCTAGGTTTCACAAGAAGACCAAGCACATCAAGCGCCGTTTCAACTCCATCTGGAATTATATTCAAGATGGAGATATAGATATTTGTAAAGTGCATACGGATCTGAATGTCGCAGATCCGTTGACTAAACCTCTTCCACGAGCAAAACATGATCAACACCAGAACTCTATGGGTGTTCGATTCATCACAATGTAACTAGATTATTGACTCTAGTGCAAGTGGGAGACTGTTGGAAATATGCCCTAGAGGCAATAATAAAATGGTTATTATTATATTTCCTTGTTCATGATAATTGTCTGTTATTCATGCTTGAATTGTATTTTCCGGAAACAGTGATACATATGTGAATACATAGACCACAACGTGTCCCTGGTAAACCTCTAGTTACTAGCTCGTTGATCAACATATGGTTATGGTTTCCTGACCATGGACATTGGATGTCATTGATAACGAGATCACATCATTAGGAGAATGATGTGATGGACAAGACCCAATCCTAAGCCAAGCACAAGATCGTGTAGTTCGTAATGCTAAAGCTTTTCCAATGTCAAGTATCTTTTCCTTAGACCATGAGGTTGTGCAACTCCCGGATATCGTAGGAATACTTTGGGTGTGCCAAACGTCACAACGTAATTGGGTGGCTATAAAGGTACACAACGGGTATCTCCAAAAGTATCTGTTGGGTTGGCACGAACCGAGACTGGGATTTGTCACTCCGTGTGACAGAGAGGTATCTCTGGGCCCACTCGGTAATACATCATCATAATGAGCTCAATGTGACTAAGGTGTTGGTCACGGGATGATGTATTACGGAACTAGTAAAGAGACTTGCCATGACGAGATTGAACAAGGTATCAGTATACCGACGATCGAATCTCGGGTAAGTACAATACTGATAGACAAAGGGAATCGTATACGGGATTGATTGAATCCTTGACATCATGGTTCATCCGATGAGATCATCGAGGAGCATGTGGGAACCAACATGGGTATCCAGATCCCGTTGTTGGTTATTTACCGGAGAGTCGTCTCGGTCATGTCTACGTGTCTCCCGAACCCGTAGGGTGTACACACTTAAGGTTCGGTGACGCTAGGGTTGTAGAGATATAAGTATGCGGTAACCCGAAAGTTGTTCGGAGTCCCGGATGAGATCCCGGACGTCACAGGAGTTCCGGAATGGTCCGTAGGTAAAGATTTATATATAGGAAGTCCAGTTTCGGCCATCAGGAGAGTTTCGGGGGTCACCGGTATTGTACCGGGACCACCGGAAGGGTCCCGGGGGTCCATCGTGTGGGGCCACCTATCCCGAAGGGTCCCATGGGCTGAAAGGGGAAGGGAACCAGCTCATAGTGGGCTGGTGCGCCCCCTTGGACCTCCCCCTAGGCCTAGGGTTGGAAACCCTATGGGTGGGGGCGCCCCACCTGCTTGGGGGGGGGGGGGGCAAGTCCACGCCTTTGGCCACCGCCCCCCCTAGGAGATTGGATCTCCTAGGGCCGGCGCCCCCAGGGCCCCGATATTTAGTGGGAGGAGGGAGGGCAGCCGCACCCATGCCCTGGCGCCTCCCTCTCCCTCCCGTGACACCCATTCCTCCTCTAGTGCTGCTTGGCGAAGCCCTGCTGGAATACCACTACATCCACCACCACGCCGTTGTGCTGCTGGATCTCCATCAACCTCTCCTCCCCCCTTGCTGGATCAAGAAGGAGGAGACGTCGCTGCTCCGTACGTGTGTTGAACGTGGAGGTGCCGTCCGTTCGGCGCTAGGATCATCAGTGATTTGGATCACGACGAGTACGACTCCATCATCCACGTTCTCTCGAACGCTTCCGCTCGCGATCTACAAGGGTATGTAGATGCACTCCCCTCTCCCTCGTTGCTAGATGACTCCATAGATTGATCTTGGTGAAGCGTAGAATTTTTTTTGATTTCTGCTACGTTCCCCGACAGTTGCTAGTAGTGTTGATTACTCCTTGTAGTTGATGCTAGTTGGTTTATTTGGTGGAAGATCATATGTTCAGATCCATTATGCATATTAATACCCCTCTGAGCATGAACAATATTATGTCTTGTGAGTAGTTACTTTGGTTCCTGAGGACATGGGTGAAGTCTTCCTATTAGTAGTCGTATGAATTTGGTCTTCATTCGATATTTTGATGAGATGTATGTTGTCTCTCCTCTAGTGGTGTCATTTGAACGTCGACTACATGACACTTCACCATTATCTGGGCCTAGAGGAAGGCATAGGGAAGTAATAAGTAGATGATGGGTTGCTAGAGTGATAGAAGCTTAAACCCTAGTTTATGCGTTGCTTCGTAAGGGGCTGATTTGGATCCACTTGTTTCATGCTATGGTTAAGTTTACCTTAATACTTCTTTTGTAGTTGCAGATGCTTGCATTAGAGGTTAATCATAAGTGGGAGGCTTGTCCAAGTAAGGACAACACCCAAGCACTGGTCCACCCACATACCAAATTATCAAAGTACCGAACGCGAATTAGATGATCGTGATGAAAACTAGCTTGACGATAATTCCCATGTGTCCTCGGGAGCGCTTTCCTTTATATAAGAGTTTGTCCAGGCTTGCCCTTTGCTACAAAAAGGATTGGGCCACCTTTCTGCACCTTATTTACTTTTACCGTTTGTCGCTTGCTACCAATTACCTTATCACAAAACTATCTGTTACTTATAATTTCAGTGCTTGCAGAAAATACCTCACTGAAAACTGCCTATCATTTCCTTTTGCTCCTCGTTGGATTCGACACTCTTACTTATCGAAAGGACTACGATAGATCCCCTACACTTATGGGTCATCATGCGCCCCATGACGTGGATCTTTCCGCAGATATTTTTTATATTTTCCAAAACAATTCTCCGTGGATTTTCAGGTCATTTCGAGAACTTTTTATATCTGCAAAAAAACAACACCATGGCAATTCTGCTGAAAACAACGTCAGTCCTGGTTAGTTCCATTCTAATCATGCAAGTTAGAGTCCAAAACAAGGGCAAAAGTGTTTTGAAAAGTAGATACGTTGGAGACGTATCAACTCCCCCAAGCTTAAACCTTTGCTTGTCCTCAAGCAGTTCAGTTGATAAACTGAAAGTGATAAAGAAAAACTTTGACAAACTCTGTTTGCTCTTGTTGTTGTAAATAAGTAAAGCTAGCATTCAAGTTTTCAGCAAGATCATGAACTAACCACATTCACAATAACCTTCAGGTCTCATGTCTACTCATATCAATGGCATAATCAACTAGCGAGCAATAATAATAAACCTCGGATGACAACACTTTCTCAAAACAATCATAATATGATATAACAAGATGGTATCTCGCTAGCCCTTTCTGAGACCGCAAAACATAAATGCAGAGCACGTTTAAAGATCAAGGACTGACTAGACATTGTAATTCATGGTAAAAGAGATCCAGTCATGATCATACTCAATGCAAATTAATAGTAATACATGCAAATGATAGAGGTGATCTCCTATTGGTGCTCGTTTATAAGAGGGTGATGACTCAACATAAAAGTAAATAGATAGGCCCTTCGAAGAGGGAAGCAGGGATTTGTAGAGGTGCCAGAGCTCGATTTTTAAATAGAGATGAATAACATTTTGAGCGGTATACTCTCATTGTCAACATAACAACCAAGAATCCCGATATCTTCCATGCTACGCACATTATAGGCGGTTCCCAAATAGAATGGTAAAGTTTATACTCCCCCAACCACCAACAAGCACACTCCACGGCTGGTCCGAAACAACGGGTACCGTCCAAACAAGCAACAGCCCTGGGGGAGTTTTGTTTAATTATTATGATTTGAGCATGGGACTGGGCATCCCGGTTACCAGCCACTTTCTCATGAATGATGAGCGGAGTCCACTCATCGTGAGAATAACCCACCTAGCATGGAAGATATAGACAACCCTAGTTGATACATGAGCTGTTCGAGCATACAAAACATAATTTCATTTGAAGGTTTAGAGTTTGGCACATACAAATTTACTTGGAACGGCAGGTAAATACCGCATATAGGAAGGTATGGTGGACTCATATGGAATAACTTTGGGGTTTATAAAAGTGGATGCACAAGCAGTATTCCGGCTTAGTACAGGTGAAGGCTAGAAAGAGACTGGGTAGCGACCAGCTAGAGAGCAACAACAGTCATGAACATGCATTAAAATTAATCAACAGCGAATGCAAGCATGAGTAGGATATAAATCACCATGAACATAAATATCGTGGAGGTTATGTTGATTTGTTTCAACTACATGCGTGAACATGTGCCAAGTCAGACCACTTGAATCGTTCAAAGGAGGATACCACCCTATCATACCACATCACAACCATTTTAATATCATGTTGGCACGGAAGATAGACCATTATAAACTCTCAGCTAATTAAGCATGGCATAAGCAGCTATGATCTCTAGTTGTGATTGCAAGCATGTTTCATTCATAACAAGCTGAATTAGGAACGATAAAGTATCATATTTACAAAACAAAAGAGGTCGAGTTCATACCAGCTTTTCTTATCTCAATCAATTCATCATATATCATCATTATTGCCTTTCATTCGCACGACCGAACGATGTGGATAATAATAATAGTGCACGTGCATTGGACTAAGCTGGAACCTGCAAGCATTTAATACAAGGGAGAAGACAAGGTAATATGGCTCAAGGTTAAATCAACAATAAAGCATATGAGAGCCACTAAGCATTTTCAATCATGGTCTTCTACTCTTGACCCCCAAAGAAAAGAAAAGAAACTATTTACACGGGAAAGCTCCCAACAAGCAAAAGAAGAACGATAAATCTTTTTGGGTTTTCTTTTAATTACTACTACTACAAGCAAGGAAAGTAAACTAGCTAAAAGCTACAACTAATTTGTTTTTTGTTTTTCTTAAGGTTTTTCTAACACACAAGAAAAAGGCTAAGAAAAAGAATTAAAACTAAGCATGGATGGTACAATGAAAGGGTGTGAGCACCGACAACTAGAATAAGTGTGTGAGCATAAATGTAAAGTCGGTGAGAAACACGTACTCCCCCAAGCTTAGGCTTTTGGCCTAAGTTGGTCTATGGCCGCGGATCGAAGCTACTCTCTCCAATGTACTGAGAAGTGTCCTCTGGGTGCCACTGGTTGGCCAGCTCGTCCGGATCCCACCCATAAACAGACTGACGGTAAGGATCGAGTGGTGGCTTTGGCTCAGGCTCTGAAGCTCGTGCCTGGCTTTGGTACTTGTACAAGGCATATCACGTAACGAGGTATATGCCTGAAAACAGATCAAACAGAGATGGTGCAAGCAAGGTAACAATCTCACAATATTTTTCGTCAAACCTAAGTTTATAATTAAGCAACTTCTCCTTGTCTTTAACAGTAAAATCGTGTGCTATCATGCTCTTATAATCTAGATAAACAGGATCAAGCAATTTTTCTTCCTTCTCATGATGCCTAATAGGTATTCTAAAATGTTCAGCAAGGCGAGAAGCAAAGATGCCTCTAAAGACGGGACCTTCGGTGCGGTTCAGACTTAATCATTTAGCAACGATATCACCCAAGCTAAAAGTTGTGTCTCGAAACAAAGCATGGCGTAAAATAACAATATCAGGGGCACTAAGATTCCCACTGATCCCGCGACCAATTAAACATCTACTAGCAAATAAAGCAAAGTAGCGCAGGACAGGGAAATGTATACTAGTAATTCTTGCCCCTGAGACTTGTCTAGTTTCCCCTACAGCTATCATGCCAATAAACCCTTCAACGTCTTCACGACGTGGTTCATCAAGTCTACCTTCAAAGGGTATCATGCATACTTCAGAAAACTCAAAGAATGACATCTCCTTAACCTCATCATATAAACGAAACTCCACTGAAGGTGGTGTTTTCTTAGCATGAAAATGCAAATTTTGCGTAAACATATTGGTAAGTAAGATATAATGTTCACGCTGGTTGTGGAGGAAGTCGGTGAGGCCTGCATTGTTCGCCAAATAATAAAAATCTTTGGAAATCCCGGCGGCTTTCATGAACTCATTAGAAGGCCATTCACACGGCCGAACTTCCGCAGTGCGAGGAATATTATATTTGGGCTTCTTATTTTCTTCTTTCTTCTCTTCCTCTGAGTTTTTACTAGAGGAGCCTCTCAACAATCTCTTTATCATTTTCCTCCTCTGAAAATTTCTGAAATTTTTAGTAACTCAAAATAAGAGTGAACCAAACTCCACAAGATTGATAGCAACAACTCCTACAAATGCCTAGATATTATATCATGCATTATAACTACTTGGGACCAAAGAAATTTGACATGCAAGCTCAAGAACAAGGTCACCACAGCAGCAAAAATTTGCAATAAATAAGCACTAGAACAAAAACTAATTGGACCAATGGAGGAGTCACATACCAAGGAACAATCTCCCCAAACAGTTTTGTGAATGGAGCTTTGAGCAAGGAGATCGAAAATGGCAGCAAGATGAGCTAGAACTCGTGCTTGAGCTGGATAGTGATTTTTTCGTGAGGAAGAAGAAGGGCATGGGTGCAGGAATAAGTGGAGGGGCGCCACGTGGGACCCACAAGGCAGGGGGCACGCCCTGGACCCTCGTGGCCAGGTGCTGGCTCCCTCGCTGTGTTTTCTGTGCCATATATTATCAAATATTCTAGAAAAAAATGATATTTCATTTTTAGGGCATTTGGAGAACTTTTATTTTCGGAGTATTTTATTATTGCAGGGATAAGTCTGGAAACAGACAGAAAATACTATTTTAGCTTTATTTAACCTAATTAACAGAAAGTGAAAGGAGGATACAGAAAGTTGTGCTATCTTGATTCACCTATCCCATGCTCATCAAAAAGGTATCCATTAACAAGGTTGATCAAGTCTTATTAATAAACTCTTTCCGAATAACATGAAACCGAAGAATTTTCGAACAACACTAAGTTACCTCAATGGGGATATGTATGTCCCCAACAATAAGAATATCATACGTCTTCTTGACAATAAGAAGAGGAAATTCAAAACCTCCAATAGTAATAGTTGAAAATTTTCCAATATAATTGATACTGTGGACCTGAGGTTGTTTCCTCGGAAAGTGAACCGTATGCTCATTATCATTGACATGAAAAGTGACATTGCCTTTGTTGCAATCAATAACAACCCCTGCAGTATTCAAAAAGGGTCTAGCAAGGATAATAGACATACTATCGTCCTCGGGAATATCAAGGATAACAAAGTGCGTTAGAATAGTAACATTTGCAACTACAACAGGCACATCCTCACAAATACCGACATGTATATCAATTGATTTATCAGCCATTTGCAAAGATATGTCAGTAGGTGTCAACTTACTCAAGTCAAGTCTACGATACAGAGAGAGAGGCATAACACTAACACTGGCTCCAAGATCACATAAAGCAGTTTTAACATAGTTTCTTTTAATGGAGCAAGGTATAGTAGGTACTCCTGGATCTCCTAATTTCTTAGGTATTCAACCCTTAAAAGTGTAATTGGCAAGCATGGTGGAAATCTCTACTTCAGGTATCTTTCTTTTATTGGTAATAATATCTTTCATTTACTTAGCATAAGGATTTGTTTTAAGCATATCAGTCAAACGCATACGCAAAAAGATAGGTCTAATCATTTCAGCAAAGCGCTCAAAATCCTCATCATCCTTTTTCTTGGATGGCTTAGGAGGAAAAGGCATGGGTTTCTGAACCCATGGTTCTCTTTCCTTACTGTCGTGGTTTTGTCACGGCAGATGTCCTAGCAAAAGGACTTAGTCGTGAGGCCATCGCTACGGGTTAGCTTAAAGGGGTTAAAGCGGACAAGGACACCGAGATTTTATACTAGTTCGGCCCCTTCGATGAAGGTAAAAGCCTACGTCTAGTTTGGTGTAATATTGCTAGGGTTTCGATGACCAGGGAGCGAATCCGCTTTGCCTGAGTCTCGAGCTGTTGTTCTCTGCCCTGAACCGTCGCCGGGTCGTCCCTTTATATAAGAGGTGACGCCTGGTCCGGTTTACAGAATCCTGAGGCCGGCTCATAAATGCATCCGGCTCGGTCTCTATCCTTCCTATCTTACATCACAAGTTATACATCATGTGGTGGTTTACAAATCATGGGCCCTAATGCCTCTTGGGCCTTAAGCTTCTTGGACTAAAGCGTCTTGCTCCACGTTTGGCTGGGCTTCAGTAGAAATAATCTCCACAGGCATAAACCGGCCCCTCCTAGGCCGTTTATACCTAATAGTAATATCCCTGACATTAGGCCCCAGATTGATTTGAACCTGTTCATGTCAATCTTCAACGTCTTGTATAAATTTCCCTTTCCGCAGCCACAAAATGCTTCATTAACCGGCGTGACGTCATCTTCTCAGATCGCTTTAAGCCGCCGTGACGTCATCTGCACATTTAATACTTTCACCTGTTTTTTACCTTTTATTCATTAAAGCTCCAGAGATCGAGGCGACAGTATCGTCCATATCCATTTTTTCGGCTCCTTGATTCCCGTGCCTGCCGTTTTATCCTTCGGCTTATAAATAGGGCAGAGGGGAATCTCTTTTTCCCCCCTTGCCTCTTCTTCTTCCTCCATCCACTCGCGCTCGAGCTCCGCCGCTGTTCGTCGAGCACAGCGTCCTCGTCAAGTCCGGCCGCTGCATCAACCTGATCGTTCCAGAGATTCGCCAGCGCTTCTCCGCACCCGTCGCCTCAGGTACATCCTCTCTTTACCCCGTTCACAGATCTTATTTTAGGGTTTCCTCATACGAGCTCATGGGTGCATTGTTCTTCGCAGTTCTTCGCCGTGGCTCAGTAGTTTTGCTGTAGATCTAAATCTCCTAGTTACTACTCCCTCCGTCCCAAAATTCTTGTCTTACATTTGTCCAAATACGGATGTATCTAGTTACACTTTAGTGTTAGATACATCCGTATCTAGAAAAATCTAAGACAAGAATTTTGGGACGGAGGGAGTAACTGTAAGAGTAACTCCGCTCCTTCACCGTGGCTTTATCTTTCCCAGTATGACTAGTTAGATTGCATCTGCTAGGACCTTCATCGCGTCCGCTGAATATAATCTTGAATATCTCTGAATTTTCAACATACTGTAGATCCGTATTTTATTGCTGTCTGTGCAAAAACTGTTTTTCATAATTTCAGATCTGCATCTTGTTTACCTTTGTTGGCGGTTTAGTTTTTTCAGACTCTATAATCCGGTAAATGTCACTATTATGGCTGTTTCAGATACCTTAATCCGGTAGATACCATTTGGCCCCTACCTAAACCGCTGTTAGACCAGTACTTCTATAGAGCATGCCGGTTTAAAATTGCTTAGATTACAAACCGGCTCTTCATTGTATTTTCAACCTTTTCCTTCCGAAAAAATGACCACTCAAGCCAAGAAGTTTATCTCCTGCAACTGGGTTCCATCCCGGAAAACTGAGGAGGATTTGGAGAAAATGGCCTCAATTGGCGGTTTAGGTCCAAAAAACGTCCTTCACTGGAGGGTTCCCGGATAAGAATGTCCTCCAAAGCACAAAGAGGGAGAGAGCGTCGTCTTCTTTGATCACTTGGCCCGGGGATTCAACCCTCCCGGGTCAAAAAATTTCCGTGATGTGTTAGCAAACTTCCAGCTCCATCCACAAGACATTGGTCCCAACTCTGTATCAAACATTTGCAACTTCCAAGTCTTTTGTGAAGTTTATCTGCAAGAGGAGACGTCAGTGGAGCTATTCCGGGATTTCTTTCACTTAAACCGTCGTACGGAATTTCATGATGGTCCAAACACTGAACTTGGTGGGATGTCCATTCAAAAAAGGAAGGATGTTAGTTTTCCTCACGCCACTCTCCACGGCCATCCCAAGGATTGGAACCAGACTTGGTTTTACTGCATAGACACTTCCCTGGAAGATGAAAATCCATTGCCGGGTTATTGCTCCCACCGTCTTCCAGAAAATCATCGCTTTCCACAGCGGCTAAGTGCCCAAGAGCGAGCTCAGTATGCCCCTCAACTTTCAAAGCTCAGGGCCTTTGTGGCCAATGGTCTGACAGGGGTTGACTTCGTCCGCTCCTGGATTTCCTGGAGTGTCCTCCCGCTAAGCCGGCGTTCCGGTTTAATGTGTGAGTATACTAGTAATCCCAAAGACCCTTTGCGCCACATAGAGGCGGTGCTATCAGAGAACGAGATCAATGAATCCGTCAAGAAGCTACTGAATTTACATATAGAAGCTTGCAGTCAAACCGGCTTGGCACCTTTCTGCGTGACCAACAAACCACCGTCGATAAGAATCTCTTCCCTATTGTCTTGCTTTATTTTAATCCGTGTGCAGCACTTGTCTTGAAGTGTCTTTATATCTTTCAACAGGACAATGACCATTTCTGGAAAAGGAAAACCCAGGATAAACCGGCGAAAGCAGCTCGCCAAAAGACCCAAGCTGTTAAGAGAAACAAGAAGAAGAACACTGTCGCATCGGGATCCAATGCGGAAGAAGATGGTCCGGCCTCTGAGGTATTGCCTAATTCTTTTGACTTCCTTGTATTTTCTTTATCTGTATTTTTATTAACAATGACTGTTCCCAGGGACGTGCCGAAGGCAGTAAAGCGAACGATGTTGAGGTAATCACCCTTTCTTCTGATTCAGAACCGCTGCCACCACCAAAAATTCGTCGGGCAGTCCCGAAATTTTAATTTTCTCATCCTTATGCTTATTTGGATCCAAACTTTCTTTTGAAGAAACAGCAACATGAAGCTCGTCGCACCACTCGCCATAGCGGTCACGCTATTGAATTCACCGGATTACCGCACACTCCGTCTCGGAGGCGTCGTTCCGAGGTTTTACTTACTCCAACTGCTCTTTACCCCAAAGCAGGTCTTATTCGACAACCCCTTAATCCTTCTGATTCGGATTATCAGCAAACTCCTCTTTCATCTTCTGGCGAATCAACAGACACACAAATTCCTCCCCTCAAGACAGTTCCTGGGTAAGCTATTTTTCACTCATTCCGGTTTAACATTTCGTCTTTGACTCTTCTGACTTTCCTTATCTTTAACTTTCGCAGTAAACCCAAGCCTAGTAAAAAGGCCAAACTCAGTAGACCAGCAGTTGACAATACTATTCCTGAACCGGCAGAAGATCCTGAACTTGCTGAACCCTCTGAAGACAACGTTGTGATTCCGCATGATGATCCTCCTCCTATGGATCAAGACGTCTTTGTTGATCAGGGGAGCGATCCAATGGATCGTGACCTTGAACGGGCTAGCCCTGCTCGGGCTAGTCCTGCTCCTGCTAGTCCCTCTAAGCAAGCGACCGCTTCACCTGGTGACGTTGAAATCACTGGGACCGGTTGTACTATCCCAGTGGAGCCTGTTGCTTTGTCCTAACATACTTCCAAAGAGGAATATCTCAACAAGGACAAGGGCAAGTGGAGTACTGATTTGTCCAGCTACACTCAGCTCAGCGCCCAGGAGCTTCATTCCGGATATTTAAACCGGCTACATACCAGCCGTGATTATGAAGTTGGATTGGTAAACTTGATGTAGGAGCGTTATGAGGTAACTTATTCTCCTTTGTCTTGTCCTCTATTTCTGCTTACGTCTTGTAACTGTATCTTTACTCCATCGTAGCCCCTAAGTGCCGGTTTAGCCTTTTAGGGTGAACCGGGACTTTAGTAGATCCAATAGACAACTTTGTTTCGCACATGTATAGCCCCCAAGGGCCGGTTTACTTCCTTTAGAATGAATTGGGACTTCTATTTGAATTCAGAACAATGTCACATTAGCCCCCAAGTGTCAAGTATATAACTTGTTTATGTGCTTGAGACTTGTCTGAAAAATGCTTGTTTTCACTGCAAAGATACATTAGCCCCCAAGTGTCAAGTGCATAACTTGTTATGTGCTTGGGACTTTGACTGAAATGCTTCATGAATATATAATGTACTTTCATTTTGGCAGACTGATTTGAACCGGAAGACGTTTGAAATAACCGAGCTCCGGGATAACTTGAAATTCCAAGAGACAGCTGCTGTCAAAGTCAAGGACGAGCTTACACTTGCTTTAGCAACTATAGAGAAGCTGAAGAAAGACTTTGAAAAAGAGCGGTCAGACTGGGACGCTGAAAAGGCTACCTTGGAGAAGAGAGCCAATGATGAAGAGGCTGCTCTTAATCCAGTGACCGAGGAGCTGTTCGGATTGAAGCAGCAGATCAATGACATGACGTCCGCCGTCTTTGGTAAGTACTCCCTCCGTCCCAAAATACTTGTCATCAAAATATACAAAATGGATGTATCTAGGATAAAAATACATCTACATACATCCCCTTTTATTCATTTTGATGACAAGTATTTCCGGACGGAGGGAGTACCTGTTAACACAACCCTTGAACCTTGCAATCCTGCACCGTTCCGGTTTAATTCATAATTCTAACGCAGGGAGGCGTATCACTCATCATGGTGATGATGTGCGAAAGAAATTGAAAGCTACATATACTCTGGTGGAGCAGCTATATTCCGGTGCTCAGAGGGCTATGAGTGCTATCTCGCATAACAAACCGGCTCCTACCACCATCAAAGGTACTTTGGAAAAGCTGTCGATTCTGCCTGCCCGCCTTGTAGAAGTGAAGAAGTCGTCTGCAAGGGCAGGTGCTCTGATGGCCCTGACTCAAGCTAAGGCTTGGGTTCCTAACTTTGATCCGGCGGAGGCGATGAACGGCTACCCAAGTATGAAGGAAGACGGATGAGCTTTTTCCAGCGACAACTTACGTGCCTTAACCAAGGATATGCGGCCTCTGGCTAGCAAACTTGCTGACAAGGCTGATTTGTCTAGATATCATCCAGGATATGATGCAGAGTACGTGCGGGCGGAGTGTCCAGCTTATGAGATTGAAAATCTTATTCCGCCCGTCCGTAAGCACACTTTTGCTCCTAACATTGACCGGTCAGACCTTGTGAATGACGAAGTTTATTTCCGGCGCTGGCAAAGATTGACTGGACCACTACTGATTTCCAGCAGCTGGAAGAGACCGCTGAAGAACCGGAGCAAGCTGATCCTCAATCTTCACGGCAAGCTGACGCAGAATCTTAACCAGTGCCGGTTTAAAGTTTATGTTCCAGTGCTTTGAGGAAACTAATACTCTTTGGGGCTCTCCAACGCCTTGTAATAGGATAGTGGAGGTACTTTGTGTTCGTCCCATACTATCTTTTGTGAGATTGCTTCAATTGGCAACTTCTTAAATATGTCTTGCTTTCAATGCCTTTGACGGTTTATTTTACCTGCTTCTGCATAAAACAATGTTCATAATGTCCTGGCGGTTTATCGCCGGACGGGTCATAATGCCCAAACACATGCTCTAAATTTATAACTTGAACTATGTATAAAGTATGAAGTATGTATCATACCTGTGATTAAGTCTATCACAATAAACCTTAATCCGGCAGGAAGAAATAATTATCCAAGGTGCAAGTGGTGATGACTCCCTTGCTTGTTTGTTGGTTCATCTGAAAGCCGGACAGGGTTACGATGATCTCCGGTTTAACTGTAGTTAATACTGGTGTTTGTAACCCAGACTAAAACTCTATAAACGCATGTGTAGTGGCAACTTATAGTCATCCACTCCCTGAATAGATGGACTTGGAAACCCAATGACCTCGAAGATAAAGATTTGATAAAACATAAAAAATAAAAAAATAATTTTTTGGGCAAATAAGACCATGTAGTCGAGGCTTTTTACGAGATGCCAGGCTCCAAATTCAAGGCTTTTTACGAGCTGCCAGGCTACTGTCATTAACCATTTTGCAAAGCCTGTTAAGATGGTCCTCAATCCTTAACCAAATCATCAATGTTCAATGCTACCAAGTTCAAAAATCTGTAAAGATTGACTTGTGTAATCACTTGATGATCGTCAATTTAACGTTACCAAGTTCAGGGTCTGTAAAGATTGACTTGTGTACACGTTCGATGGGTTGTACCAGGTTTACCTGGACGGAGTGACTTACTTAATGCAGGCAGGCTAATCCGGGGTTTTAGGTGTATACACCAAGCTTCCAAGCCGTGTTTACTACAAGGGTTGTCTACTCGTTGATGCTTTGCATCAGGAGCCCCCAGGTAGCATTTGAGCTATGCTCGTCGGGGCCTATGTTTGAGTTGTGCTAGGCATCAAAACTCTCTTTTGCCCGTCATCATCATGTGGGTATTGCCAAAGCAACCAGAGCTGTGCTCTTATGATGGCCTTGATGTGTTCGCCGGTTTAAGAGGCCATAGGAACTCCCTTGCACACAGAAGCCCCCATGTGACGAACTCTTATGAAAAAAGGCGGCTGATACCCCGCTTTATCGGGGACGCCGATTTATTATATTGATCATAATATATACATTGTAAACATATGTACATAAAGCGGAGCCTATGGCTCAGGTGTAGTAAGGTCGAAGAAGAGCGATGTTCCACGCCCGCCTGGTCTCATCCTCCGTCGTACGTGAGTCTTTCTGTTCTCGAATGTTGACGAGGTAGTATGACCCATTGTGTAGGTTCTTGCTGACCACAAAGGGTCCTTCCCAAGGTGGGGACAACTTGTGCATGTCTATCTAATCTTGGATGAGCCGGAGCGCCAGATCTCCTTCTTGAAATGTCCTGGTTTTAACCCGGCGGCTGTGGTACCGGCGCAGATCTTGCTAATAAATCGTTGATTGAGTTGCAGCCGTGTCCCGTTCTTCATCTAGCCGGTCCAATGCATCTTTCCTTGCTTCTTCGTTATCTGCTTCGACGTAAGCCGCCACTCGTGGCGAGTCATGACGGATATCACTAGGGAGGACAACTTCAGCTCCATATACCATGAAGAAAGGCGTGTACCTTGTGGATCTGTTAGGTGTAGTGTTGATGCTCCATAGTACAGAAGGTAACTCCTCCACCCAACAACCCGGCGTCCTCTACAAGGGAACCATAAGCCGGGGTTTGATGCCTCTCAATATCTCTTGATTGGCTCTTTCAGCTTGGCCATTAGATTGAGGGTGAGCTACTGATGATACATCAAGGCGGATGTGCTCTCGTTCACAGAACTCCTGCATAGCCCCCTTGGATAAATTGGTACCATTATAAGTTATAATGTTGTGTGGAAAGCCAAACCGGAAAATCACCTTTTTGATGAACTGAACCGCCGTTGCTGCATCACACTTACTGACTGGCTCCGCCTCAACCCATTTGGTAAATTTGTCCACTGCCACCAAAAGGTGGGTCTTCTTATCTTGGGATCTCTTGAAGGCCCCAACCATATCAAGCCCCCAAGTCGCAAACGACCAAGTAATTGGAATCATCCTCAATTCCTGCGCCGGTATATGAGCATGCCGTGAGAATTTCTGGCAAGCATCACATTTTCTGACCAAGTCCTCTGCGTCGGCATGAGCCGTCAACCAGTAGAACCCATGACGAAAACCTTTAGCCACCAAAGATTTTGAACCAGCATGATGTCCACAATCTCATTCATGGATCTCTTTAAGAATATCACAGCCCTCCTCTGGCGACACACATCGCTGAAACGCCCCAGAAACGCTGCGATGATGAAGTTCTCCATTGACAATAGTCATTGAGTTGGATCGCTGGACTATCTGTCTAGCCAAGACTTCGTCCTCTGGTAACTCACCTCGGTTCATGTACGCCAGGTAGGGAAGCATCCAATCCGGAATAACATGAAGTGTCGCGACCAATTGTGCCTCCAAATCAGGAATAGCCAAGTCCTCTTCTGAAGGCAACCGCACCGACGGATTGTGTAATACATCCAAGAAGGTATTGGGTGGAACTGGTTTACGTTGAGAACCCAGCCGGCTTAACGCATCAGCCGCTTCATTCTTTTACCGGTCTATATGATCCACCTGATAACCTTTGAAATGTCCAGCAACAACGTCTACCTCTCGTCGATATGCCTCCATATGTGGATCTTTGGAATCCCACTTGCCAGACACTTGCTGCGCCACCAGGTCCGAATCGCCAAAGGATTTAACCTGGCTTAAATTCATCTCCTTGCCCATCCGTAGACCATGGAAGAGACCTTCATACTCAGCTGCATTGTTAGTACAAGGGAACATTAAACGGAGGACATAACAGAACTTATCACCTCGTGGGGAAGTTAACACGACTCCAGCCCCCAAGCCCTCCAATTGCCTAGATGCATCAAAGTGAATAGTCCAATATGTGTGATCCGGCTTTTCCTCAGGTGCTTGCAATTCTGTCCAATCGTTAATGAAATCCACCAATGCTTGGGATTTTATCATAGTACGGGACACATACTTCAATCCGTGCGGGCTAAGCTCAATGGCCCACTTTGCAACCCGACCAGTAGTCTCTCTGTTCTGGATTATATCCCCCAACGGAGCTGAACTGACTACAGTGATTGGATGGCCTTGAAAATAGTGCTTTAGCTTCCGGTTTGCCATGAAGACTCCATACACCAATTTCTGCCAATGCGGATATCTCTGTTCTGATTCAATGAGCACCTCACTGTTGTAGTAAACCGGCCACTGAACCGGATATTCCTTGCCTGCCTCCTTACGTTCTACCACAATGGAAACGCTTACTGCACGGGCATTAGCTGCCACATATAACAACAATGGCTCATTATCAACTGGGGCTGCGAGGACTGGTGGCTCCGCTAATTGCTTCTTCAAGTCTTCAAACGCAGCATCAACAGCATCACTCCAGACAAAGCGATCTGTCTTTTTCATCATCTGATAAAGCGGGATAGCCTTCTCCCCTAAATGGCTGATAAACCGGCTGAGCGCCGCAATACGGCCCGCCACACGTTGGACATCATTGATACACGCCAGTTTAGCCAAGGATGTAATCGCTTTGATTTTCTCCGGATTAGCCTCAGTTCCCCTGTTTGATACCAAGAATCCTAGGAGCTTGCCCGCCGGAACACCAAAAACACACTTATCCCGATTAAGCATCATTTTGTAAATCCGGAGATTATGAAAGGTTTCTTTCAAGTCTGTTATCAATGTCTCCTCCTTCCTGGATTTCACCATAATGTCATCCACATATGCATGAACATTCCGCCCAATCTGTCCATGAAGGCAGTTCTGCACACAACATTGATAGGTCGCCTGTGCACTCTTAAGCCCAAATGGCATTGATACATAGCAGAAGGCTCCAAAGGGAGTTATAAAGGCCGTCTTCTCCTGGTCCTTAACTGCCATCTTGATCTGATGATAACCTGAATATGCGTCCAAAAAACTTAGCCGCTCGCAACCTGCCGTAGCATCCATGATCTGATCAATACGGGGGAGGGCAAAGGGATCAGTTGGGCAAGCTTTGTTCAGATCTGTGTAATCAACACACATTCGCCAAGTGCCAGTTTTCTTAAGTACTAGCACCGGGTTAGCCAACCACTCTGGATGAAACACCTCAACTATAAAGCCTGCTGCTAAGAGCCTAGCCACTTCTTCACCAATAGCCTTACGCCTTTCTTCATTGAAGCAGCGCAGAAATTGCTTAACTGGTTTGAACTCAGGATCAACATTGAGAGCGTGCTCAGCGAGTTCCCTCGGTACACCTGACATGTCAGAAGGTTTCCATGCAAAAATGTCTCGATTCTCATGGATGAACTCGATGAGCGCGCTTTCCTATTTTGGATATAGGTTAGCACTGATGGTGAACTGCTTGAATGAATCACCAGGAACAAAGTCAACCTGTTTGGTCTCCTCGGCTGATTTGAACTTCAGGGCCGGATCATGCTCTGTGGTTGGTTTCTTCAGAGGAGACATGTCCACCGGATAAACATTGTCCTTATAAAACTTCAGCTCCTCAGTTGCACAAACCGCTTCAGCATAAGATGCATCACCTTCCTCACACTCCAACGCAATCTTGCGACTCCCATGGACCGTAATGGTTCCCTTGTGGCCTAGCATCTTGAGCTGTAGATGAACATAACACGGCCTTGCCATGAACTTGGGATAAACTGGCCGCCCGAACAAGGCGAGATACGGGCTCTTGATCTTTACCACTTCAAAGGTCATGGTCTCCGACCTGGAATTATGTTCATCTCCAAAAGTAACCTCCAAATCTATCTTGCCAACTGGATACGCGGATTTACCGGGCACCACCCCATGAAAAACTGTGTTGGACTGCCGAAGCTTCTTATCCGTCAGCCCCATGCGCCGGAAAGTCTCATAGTATAGAATGTTGATGCTGCTGCTTCCGTCCATAAGCACCTTGGTAAACTTGTAGCCACCCACCTGAGGTGCCACAACTAGAGCCAGCTGACCTGGATTATCAACCCAAGGCGGATGATCCTCTCGGCTCCACATAATGGGCTGTTTTGACCAACATAGGTAACGCGGCACCGCCGGTTCAACAGAATGTACTGCCCTCTTGTGAACTTTCTGATCACGTTTACACAAGCTCGTGGTGAAGAGATGATACTACCCACTTCTCAACTCCTTCGGATTATTCTGATATCCGGATTGTTGCTGCTGCTGAAGCTGTTGATTTCCCTGATTGTTATAGCCGCCCTGGCCGTGCTGTTGGTTATGCTGATTGTGCTCATTGTGGTTGCCGTTATTGCCTTGGTACCCTGAATCGGATCCACCACCTTGATAACCCGGCCCATGAAAACTGGGACCTGATCCGCCGGATGGTCCATGATCGTATCGAGACCGGTTCATGATCTCCTGCATAATAAAACAGTCCTTCCATAGGTGTGTAGCTGGCTTTTCTGCTGTACCATGCCTCAGGCAAGGTATGTTCATCTGGCATTCTAGATTAATAGGCGGCCTCCCATTTCGTGGGGGCGGTCTACCCTTGCGGCGCTGTCTGTCCTCTTGAGCATTGGTGTTGGCCACAAAATCTGAATTACTATCTGCTTTATGCTTACCATTGTATCCTTGATTCGCTGGGTTGAGCTGCGGCGCCTTACCATTCTTGCTTACCTTCCCTGACTTGTCATTATCGGCGTTTGGATATTTGGTATTATCTGAGTCGGCATACTTCACTAAAGCACCCATGAGTGTCCCCATATCATCACAATTATGCTTAAGCCGCCGCAACTTCAACTTCAAAGGTTCAAACCGGCAATTGCCTTCCAAGGTTACCACTCATGTTCTTGGGTTAATGCTATTGGAGGAATGCAGGATCTCTGACACTCGACACACCCAACTACTTGTGGACTCATGCTCTCCTTGAGTGCAGGCAGCTAAATCGACAACAGACATTGGCTGCTTGCACGTGTCCTTGAAGTTATTGATAAACTGGCGGCGCAATTCGGCCCTTGATCCAACGGAATTGGGTGGCAAACCCTTCAGCCAACTACGAGCTGTGCCCTCTAGCATCATTGTGAAATACTTAGCGCATGCTGCATCATCCACATCCAGCATCTCCATCGCCATCTCATAACTTTCAACCCATGCCTCCGGGGGTAGATCCGCCGTGTAATTGGGCACCTTGCGTGGTCCTTTGAAATCCTCGGGCAGTTTCACATTGCGCAAAGCGGGAGTAAGACAAGGCACTCCCAGGGAGCTAGACATAACCCTCGGTTCAACTGTGGTAGAGGGACGAACCGGCGTTGCCTGACGGGCTTCGTGATGAGCTGCTAATTCGGCCTCCCGGCGTTGCCTGTTCTGATCCACCACGTTCTGAGCGTTCGCATCTCCTCCTACCGGATCATTCTGCCGCGGCGGATTACGTCTTCGTGCGCTGCTTGATACGGCCGGTTCATCCAGACGCCTAGTGTAACTCCGCCTTGGGCGAGCGGTTGAATGAATCCTCTCACGGCTGTGAGAATAAGCTTGCTGTTGAGTTAGCGCCGTCTCCAAAAACTCCCTGGCCCGTCGCACCTCCCCTGCTATGGGGGATGTTACTTCAATGGGAAGAGCGGCCAGTCGTGAAGCGGCAGCAACTATGTTATCCAACAAATTAGAGTAATGACCAGGAGGGGTGGGCACATGCTGTGATGGTACAACCTGGCGGGTTGGCTCCGCGGTGGGCGGCTGGACTGACGCTCCTGTGCCTGGTGCCCCTCCCCGGTTCACCTCTGGCTGGTTACTGGTTCCCGCTCCTGGCGTGCGAAAGAGGTTCCTTGCCTCATAAACCGGCAGCAAGCGAGATCGTTGCCTTCTCATCATCGCCTCGTGTGAAGCGGTCTGATCCAACATGAGTTCATAAGCTTGAGCATCAAGCTCAGCCTGCTTTGCAGCCATCTTGGGTTTCTCAGCAGCTAGGTCCAACTTGGCTTGATCTATCCGGCTTTTCACCTGAGCAACCTCCGCACCATGCTGCTCCTTATTGGCCTGGGCTACCTCTACTGTTAATAGCGCTGTCAAAGTATCGACCACGACGGATAAAGTTTCAGACGGCGACGGGCCAGGACCTCCAGCCCTAGCTCCCACTGCGTCTGATGTTAATGCCGCTGTAGTTGAGGACTGCTGCATAGGTTGTGATCCGGCCATAAAGACGGCAACCCGGTTTGGCAGATCGAGGGGGTCCGGAATACTGTCTCCATCGGAACAGCCCTCAGATCGGCCGTCCTGCAATAGATATAAAGATTCTGTTTCTCCAGAGGACGATTTGTCACAGGAATAGACAAAAGTCTCACCTCCAGAATCCGATCCGTCCTCGGCTTACACTCCATGCACTGCTCCAATGAAGACGTGCTTCACGGCGGGCCGAATCCGGGCAAGTCTCGCACGCTGAGCCGGCTCGATGATGTTGGGGAAGATGTCCGGCTCAGGGCCTGGTTCGCCGATCTTGCCGATGAAGACGTGGATGCCACCGAAGGGGACCCGGTACCCGTATTCGATTGAATCGGCCTCGGGGCCCTAGCCTGCATCGTCGATGTAGATCTTGCCGCGAGGACTCTTAGTCATTCGGCCCACTGCGTAGGCCTTGAGTCCTTCAAAGCTGCCCTTCAAGAACTCGAAACCATCGTGCGATAGCCCCACGGTGGGCGCCAACTGTCGTGGTTTTGTCACGGCAGATGTCCTAGCAAAAGGACTTAGTCGTGCGGCCATTGCTACGGGTTAGCTTAAAGGGGCTAAAGCGGACAAGGACACAGAGATTTTATACTAGTTCGGCCCCTTCGATGAAGGTAAAAGCCTACGTCTAGTTTGGTGTAATATTGCTAGGGTTTTGATGACCAGGGAGCGAATCCGCTTTGCCTGTGTCTCGAGCTGTTGTTCTCTGCCCTGAACCGTCGCTGGGTCATCCCTTTATATAAGAGGTGACGCCTGGTCCGGTTTACAGAATCCCGAGGCCGGCTCATAAACGCGTCCGGCTCGGTCTCTATCCTTCCTATCTTACATCACAAGTTATACATCATGTGGTGGTTTAGAAATCATGGGCCCTAATGCCTCTTGGGCCTTAAGCTTCTTGGACTAAAGCGTCTTGCTGCACGTTTGGCTTGGCTTCAGTAGAAATAATCTCCACAGGCATAAACCGGCCCCTCCTGGGCAGTTTATACCTAATAGTAATATCCCTGACACTTACCGTGCTTCCTAGAAACAAAGTCTCTCTTATCATAACGTTGATTCTTTGATTGTGGGTTATCAAGATCAACAGCATGTTCAATCTCTACATCATTATCATTGCTAGGTTGAGCATCATCATGAACATCATCATTAACATTATCACTAGGTTCATGTTCATTACCAGATTGTGTCTCAGCATCAGAAATAGAGATATCATTAGGATTCTCAGGTGTGTCAGCTACAGGTTCACTAGAAGCATGCAAAGTCCTATCATTTTTCTTTTTCTTCTTCTTAGAAAAACTAGGTGCATCTAAATTATTTCTCTGAGAATCTTGCTCAATTCTCTTATGGTGGCCCTCAGGATACAAAGGTTCCCGAGTCACTTTACCCCCGCTAGTTGCAACTCTAACAACATAGTCATTATTCTTACTATTTAATTCATTGAGCAAATCATTCTAAGCCTTAAGTACTTGTTCTACTTGAGTGGTAATGTAATGCCCAGTATGAGATTATACCTCCCACGTGTCGAGGCACGACTTAAAGGCATAATATCATACTAGAATGATCTCAAGAATGGTATCTTTGCACATCTCATGTAAAAGAGGGATGAAATTGTAAAAGACTAGTTGGCTTACACTCGCCACGTCACACAATGTATTACATAAACATTCATCATCCAAATAACATCACAGTCCGACTACGGACGAAGATCCACAGGAAAGATACCATAAATAAAGCAACACAAGGTCCCGATTGCCCCTAATAGGAACCACTACTGATCGTTGAAAACGTCACATACATACGGCTACGCTCTTCATCGAACTCCTAGCGAAGTTCTGATACACCTCCTGCATTGTTCTCGGCGGTACCTGCATCTGTTGTTGTGTAGAATCTGTGAGCCACGGAGGACTCAGCAATCCCGTTCCCGTGTATCAAAACTAACAAAGCCTTTAGGGTGAGGAACACGGCTGAAGAACAAGGTTGCAGCTGCACTAGCACTAGCTTACATGTGTACAGTGAGAAGAGAAGTGCCACGAGCGTCAAAGTGATCATGAAGTGATCCTATCTAAGCACGTCAAACATAACCCCACCGTGTTCACTTCCCGAACCCCTTCGGAAAATGACCGTCACGGTTACTCACGCTGGTAGTGTATTCTGAACATGGTGTCAAGTTTTCTACAACCGGATATTAACAAATTCCCATCTGCCACATAACCGCGGGCACGGCTTTCGAAAGATCAAACCCTGCAGGGGTGTCCCAGCTTAGCCCGTCACAAGCTCACGATCTGCGGAGTAGCAACTCCAAGGTGGGAAGACCCGAGTATTCTCGGAATCCCGTGCTCAAGATATTCCGACTAAGGTAAAACTAATCCAGCAAGACCTCCCGGCGTGCCGACACCCTGATAGTAGCCGCGCGTATCTCGTCTCAGGCCACGACCGGATGGGTGATGCTATAGGTTTTTACCAGCCCTCGGGTTTCCCCAAGGTGGCCCCGCAGGCTCCCCATTTTGGACCAACACTCATGTGGAGCACTGGCCCGGGTTGTTGATTAAGAAAAGGGTTAATTACTCCCTATGCAAGTTTTAGTTATTAGGCAAATGTAAAACCAATGTTGGGCCTTGCTGGAAAAGCTTTAGCGCTAAGCGGGTTATCGAGGGGCGGCCATAAACCCCAACCGTGTTAGGAATGCAATATCCGGGAACATAACACCGGTTTATCGGGTCCTAAGGTGGCATGAGTGGAACAAAACACCGAGCAAAAGTCTAAGCCTTCCACCCATTGCCAAGTATATAGGTGTGTTAATATATTTAAGAGATATTGTGATATTCCAACAACAAGTTCCAACATGGAGCAATCTTCATCTTCACCTGCAACTAACAACGCTATAAGAGGGGCTGAGCAAGCGGGTAACATAGCCAAACAACGATTTGCAGGGAAGGTGTCAAGGTTAGAGGTTTCATGGCAACAATAGGAGGCTGACAAACAGACATAGGCATCGAGGCAATATCTAAAGAGCGAGACATCTAGCATAAGCAAAGATAGTAGTGATATCTGGGAATTGTCATCTTCCCTGGGATTCCGCAAGGAAAAGAACAAGTCCATGAAGTAGTCGAACAAAACCTCACAACTCCGGAATGAAACCGAAGCTATCAAGAGAAGCATACGGAAAGAAGCATACCGGAAAGAAGCAAACAACACAGTCAACAAGCAAGCTCACACATGGCATATGATGGACAAACAAGTATGATGCATGTCTGGTTAAAATATGCATGGCATGGCAAAGTGCACAAACAACTACTACAAGTAAAGTGGAGCTCAATATGCAACGAGTTGCATATAGACGAAACGCCACAATTTATTTTTTTAGTTAACTCTCGTTTATTAACAAGACAAGATTAAATGTTTTATTAAACATGGCAAGAGGTGAAGCATGAGCAAAACTACACTATCTAGTCAATTTAAATGAGGCCGGAAATAACAACAACAATTCCGGAAACTCCTCATGTCATTTAGCAATTATGGAAGCAACAACAATTTTTAACCATTTAAATGTTGTTATCATGATGCAGATGACAAATGCAAGTTTTTACTAAAAGTTGACAATTAACAAGAGATGAAGCATTTGGTCGCCACGACGGAAAAGAAAGGGGTGTCATGGCGACGAGAATGGAAACGGTGCCACGGCAATGTTCCGATGATCCGAAAACTCGTCGAGATGCCGATGCAAAAGAAAAGGTGGCGTGAACGTGACATGCAAGAAGATGGGGGTGATCCCATTGCCAGGTTCCCACGGTTCGGCGACAAGGCAACGAGGGGTACTTCGAACACGGTGCAACAAAGGGTGCATCTCATACAACATGCAATCGTCCACGGGGTCATCGGTTTGGCGGTTATACCTTCGAAGCGTGCATTTTGGGGCGGTTCGAGTTTGATGAGGAAAGTAGTGGTACACGGGTCGTAGAGGAAGTAGTTGTTCACGAGATCGTCATTGAAGTGGTCGTTCACATTTCGGCGGTAGAGGAAGTAGTCGTTCCGTTCGTAGATGTACATGTCGACAGTAGTGGTACTTGTCGGGATCGTCATTGACGTAGGGGTACACGGGTCGTAGACGTACTTGGAGTTTCGGTCCGTAGCGTTACTCGTTTTTGTAGATGTACTTGACGGTTCCGATGGCTCTGGGCGTCGTGGTACTTGTCGCGTCGTAGTGGTACTCGTTTTGTAGATGTTCATGTCGTCGTGGTGCTTGGCGATTCCGAAGACCGCGGTAGAGGTACTTGATGCATCCACGGGTCTTCGAGGGTCGACGGTAGTGGTACAATCGTTGTTGTGGTACTTGCATCTCATCGTGTAGTCGTTCTTTCCGGTCTTGAGGGTCCAAACGCAGCAACAAAAAGGCATACGACGTGCGGCAACAAGGGGTGATGCAGGGGAAGTCAACGGGGAGCTGCAGCGTTGGTCGTCTCGTTCGACCGAACCGGACGAGGTAGAGGCGTGGCACTCGCCGGGAAGAAGCAGGACGACGGCAGCTGGGCGATGCGGTGGGCGAGGAACGCCAACGCGGTGGCGGGACCCAAGCAGGAGCGGATCCAGCCGGCTCTGAGGCGGGGAAGGAGCTCCGGTGACCTGGCGCGGATCCATGGCGACGTGGAGGCGTGGAGGCGTGGCGGCAGCGGTCGCAGTGCCACGGCGAGGCAGAGCTTGATGCAGGACGGTGACGCGACGGATGAAGCAGAGGCGAGGCGAGGCAAGGGAGCTGCTGCGGCCTCCTGGCGATGGGGACGTCGCGAGGCTGCGGCAAGGAGGAGCAGGGGCTCAGCTCGTCCTCGCGGAGCAGGATGACGGCGGCGGACTTGGCGGCAGCGACGAGGAACTCGGAGCGCGGCGGAGCTCCTGGTGGTCGTCGGCGTGTGACCCATCGGGAGGCGCGGAAGGGACCGGGCGCGGGGCTGCAGGGAGAAGGAGGCGGGAGCGCGAGATCCTGGCGTTGGCGACGACAGGGAGAGCAAGGCGCTGGAGGATCGATGTGGAGATGTGCGAGGGGATTCGAGAGGGAGATGTGTGTGGCGGCGCTGCAAGGGATCTTGAGGGAGAGGGTGAGGGAGGTGATCGTGAGGTAGGTTTAGGAGCGGTGCGGGCTGCGCTTAGGAGGCCGCGGGGAGGCGAGCCTTGGGCCCCCACAGATGGTGTTAAGGAAATTCTGGCCAGGGAGGTTGGGCCGCTGGGCCTGGCTGCTCGACTCACTTTGCCCCTCTCTCTTATTACCCAAAGTACAGAAGAAACGAAAAAAATAGCAAGAAGAGAAAAAATGAGAAGAAGGAAGGGTTACAAAAGGAATTTTGCATGGGGTGAAATTCCCTGGACTCACAAAAATGAGGGTGACCCCAGAAAATATAAGTGGGCATGAATGAAACATTAAATTCAAATTTCTTTGAATTTAATTCAAAAGGTTTGAACAAGACTAGATTTTTGAAGTGTCCAAAAATGTTCAGATTTTTGGAGGAACCTCGATAAAAGAGATACGAATCGTTGGCAAAGGTTTGGAGGGGAAACTTGAAGCAAAAGAGGCATGGGAATATTTGCATGTGTGTTTCGGTGATCCCAAACTAATGGGATATTTTATAATAGCTCCCTACTATCGGGAGGATATGTTATAAAGAGAAGTCACCAGTGAATTCCCTCGATTTAAATGGATCGAATCCACACAATTTATTTAGTTGAGTTTTTAAAATTAAAAGACTTGATGGCATGATGACATGATGCAATGCAAAAATAAATAGAGCAAACAAAAGAAACACACGGTGACAACCCGGAACATCTGGAAATCTTCTGGAGCGTCGGTCTTCGGGCGTCACAACTCTCTCACACTAACAGAGGATCTCGACCCGAGATCCTAGAGATGGCACCGGATAAAATCGGAAAAGAAGAGGTAAAACAAAGTTGCTTCTTTGAAAAACGAGTGAAACCATGAACCTTGAGAGGTTTAACAAGTTGAATAAATAATACAATGGAGATGAACGAAGATGCAAACACTCCGTTAGAAAAGAGGAACAAGGAGCATTACGAGAACAAAGAGCTTAGGTGACAAGATAGGCAATGAAACCACTCCGGTTACAACAAGGTAGAGAAGGAATAAGAACGAAAGAATTTGGACTGCACTCCGACTCTAAATGGAAGGAATTAACGTGAGCTTGAGGAGATGATTTGATACTTGATGAAATCAGCAACACATTGCCTCCAAAACAATTAAAAGAATGGCACAAGGTTAAGAAAGATTTCAGATAGCACTCCGGTTGAAAGGAGAGGCAAAACTTGATAAGATGAGAGAATTAGAATGGGGGTCACGACACTCCTGTTAAATGGACGAGAAAAGAAAATAACATGATCTTGGTATGACAAGATGATAGTTCGAAGGGAGCAATATCACAAAGCCCCCGGAACGAATAATGGAGTGAAAAGATCGAGGAAGAAGAACATCTTCAACTAAAGATGATTTTGAAAGCATCCTTTCAAACAAGGGTTGAATGGGGTTGATGGAAAAAATCAACAACGAAATGGATAAGCTTGATGTGGGCTTATGGAAAACATCTCAAAATTATGAGGTGACAACCAGCCACTAACGGAAACCAATTGCTTGCCTTGGTTCAATGAAGAGATGAAAACTTATCTCACCGGGAGGATGAATGAAGAACTTGGGTCATTTATAAGCACCATAAATATCAACAATCCTTAGGAAAAGCTTTAAGGTGAAATACAACCCAAGATAACTCCAACGAATAAAATTGAAGGGTTGGAAAGATCTCCTAAACAAAGAAAATGATGGGTTTAAATATCTCATTCTTGATAACTTGTGAATCATGAAGACGAAAGGAAATTGTCAAGAATGACATAACACCACTCAAACGATAAGGTAGAAAGAATTGCACTACAGAATGCAAGAAGAATACTTGAGCTCGAACAAGAATCTTGATGAAGACTTCGAGGATGAATTAAATCATGATGTACCACCATGAAGAACTCCGGTAATGAAAGCATGAGAAGTGAAAGATGAAAATAATAAGATTCAAAGCCTGCGATGAATTAGATGGAGCTTTGAAAATGATATAATAGAATTAACTTGGAACTCCGGAAAACAAGATGAACAACTTAGAACCGAGAATATATTCCTTCTGAACAAACTCCGAAGGATGGGATTAACCTCTTGGAAGAAACTAGAATAAGATTTATGTTATGCATATCCTTCACCAATTTAAATTGATGACAACCAATGGATTTGGCATACTACTTATTCTCGTTGCAAGAATAAAGAGGGATCTCGCACAAACTTGAGAAAAGTCTTGAACGAATCACCTATAGGATTTTGGAAAGAACGACTGAAATAACATGATAACATAGTAAATAATGTTTAACGAACCACCGTACAAATTGACATGGAGTGATGATAGAGAACAAGCCACCGTAAGGAATTGAAATTGAGTGAATATAAAAGAATGAATCACCGGGAAGAATATGGAGACGAACGAAGAGGCATCAATTAAGAATAGTTGGAGGACGAAGTTGAAAACTGAGGATGAAGAAATCTTCTGAAATGATGGCCTTCGGAGGATCACAATTGGAAGAATTCATGAAGTGCTTCGGATGGGTATAAAAGGAATTCCTCACAATCGGACCAATAATGAGGATGGCATGAAGCTAGAACCATGAATCTTTAGAAGAACGGGTAGGATTTGAGAGAAACTCTTCTCAGGTCTTCAAATGTTGAGAAGAACGACGAGAAACACCATCATGAATTGTTTAGGCACTCCGTAATGAGAATTAAAAGGTTGAACCAATGATGAAAAGAATTTGAAAGCGATCTTGGAGGATACATTTGACCGATGAGAATTCCATTCTTACGTCAAACTTGAAAAGAATTTTAGAGTAACTCCGAAAAAATAGAAGAGTCAGGTAAGATCCTGGGAAAAGACCTGTGGGTTAGGGCCCACTCAAAAGAAACACCGTTGGAATGATTACTTGAGAGATATTGCATCGGTTGAATTAAACGGCTTGGATGAGATAACAATCTCAAAATATATTGATCAGGTTGAAAATGGAAATACGAGTTCTCTGAGATCTCTTGTACACTCCGGATAAGAATTAGAGAGAGTTGAATAATCAAGAGAGACTTTGGATAAGAATTCCCACATTGGAAAACATGTGAAACAAGAGGCACATATATGATCAATATGGAAGCTTGGATTTAGTCCACCAAAGAAGAATATTGGAATTAAGAATGATGAACTTGAAACTCTTGAGCATCTTCACGATAAATCACCGGATAAGAACATTGAGGGAAATGAATGAAGAAACATCACATGAATAAAATGGATACTTGATTAAGAATTCTGGCTCCGAGAAGAAGAAGGGAGGGAGGGTGGGGAAATCAAAGACAACTTGGGATGAATGAAACAGACACCGTTGAGAAAAACCAAGACTTGATCTTGCATGAATTAAAAGGAACGGGTTAACTTGAAGAGAAGTACGCCGGTTAAAAGAATTAACATGACAATCTTGATGATCAAGAAGGATTAGCACTCCCATAGAAATATGAGAACACTGATTAGAAAAGGTGTGGAATGAACATTTGACATCGAAGCAACTCGAATACCAGAACCAAAACAAAAACAAAGGATAGATATGTTACAACATAATCTTCACAATACCATTCGAACAGAGAATTGACGAATGAATTCCGTAGCTTAATGGTACATCAACTTGTCGAGGAGCCACTTGGGAGAACAAAAGGTAAATAAAAACAACAAGGAGCAGATAGAACAAATACAAGATAGAAGCTTCGTCCCACATGTTCGTGCTAAAAGCTCATGGACGTGTTACAAAAGGGTTTTGCAATCCCCGGATCAGCATAGCCAAGGACCCTTTAAGATGCAACTGTCGATTGGAACAACGCCCATAAAACCACTTCACTCAATGTTGAACCCCGAACTCCATATCATGCATTCATTGGAAAAATGCCTACGAGCTACTAGAAGAAACCACCTATTAATTTCCGAAAGTTTCCAGTTATGCAATCGGGTGTTGGGGATACAGGGGAAGCATCGCGCACTCAACTCTAATCCTACATCTAGCTGTATCCATCCTTCAACACATAACCAGTTATTTTCGGAAACCATTTACCTCGGACCTTCGAAACACATCTGCTATACAAGCTATGGCAATACTCCCGAACTACCTTCCCAGTACTGGGTGATGTCGGGATTATCTTGCCACTAACCGCATAAAAGAGTTTTCGATGTCGGCCATCTTATGTATTCCAGAACTGATGTGATAGATTTGTGACGACAACACCTCAAAGCTCAACTCCCCGGGACACTGCCACAACCCCTAATGACAGGAGGCATCGAGAACAATGTTCTCGTCACAAAGACATCAGAACAATCCAAACAATACTCGCATGATCCTAAAAAAATTAAGTGAATTTTTGAGAGTAGAAGAGATAGAGTAATCGTCAGGAGTCCTCACCAGTGTGATAAAGAGATGAGGAGTAAAAGAAATTCTACTCTCCGATATATATATAGGACTCAAAACATTTTCATGTGTGTGCCTAGACTCAACCGTCAACGATTCGATCAATCAGTGGGGGCTCCTAGGTCGGAGAAGGCTCTGATTACCAACTTGTAATGCCCAGTATGAGATTATACCTCCCACGTGTCGAGGCATGACTTAAAGGCATAATATCATACTAGAATGATCTCAAGAATGGTATCTTTGCACATCTCATGTAAAAGAGGGTGAAATTGTAAAAGAGTAGTTGGCTTACACTCGTCACGTCACACAATGTATTACATAAACATTCATCATCCAAATAACATCACAGTCCGACTACGGACGAAGATCCACAGGAAAGATACCAAAAATAAAGCAGCACAAGGTCCCGATCGCCCCTAGTAGGAATCACTACTGATCGTCGAAAACGTCACATACATACGGCTACGCTCTTCATCGAACTCCCAGTGAAGTTCTGATACACCTCCTGCATTGTTCTCGGCGGTACCTGCATCTGGTGTTGTGTAGAATCTGTGAGCCACGGAGGACTCAGCAATCCCGTTCCCGGGTATCAAAACTAACAAAGCCTTTAGGGTGAGGAACAAGGCTGAAGAACAAGGTTGCAGCTGCACTAGCACTAGCTTACGTGTGTAGAGCGAGAAGAGAAGTGCCACGAGCGTCAAAGTGATCGCGAAGTGATCCTATCTAAGCACGTTAAACATAACCCCACCATGTTCACTTCCCGAACCCCTTCATAAAATGACCGTCACGGTTACTCACGCTGGTAGTGTATTCAGAACATGGTGTCAAGTTTTCTACAACCGGATATTAACAAATTCCCATCTGCCACATAACCGCGGGCACGGCTTTCGAAATATCAAACCCTGCAGGGGTGTCCCAACTTAGCCCATCACAAGCTCACGATCTGCGGAGTCGCAACTCCAAGGTGGGAAGACCCGAGTATTCTCAGAATCCCGTGCTCAAGATATTCCGACTAAGGTAAAACTAATCGAGCAAGACCTCCCCGCGTGCCGACACCCTGATAGTAGCCGCGCGTATCTCGTCTCAGGCCACGACCGGATGGGTGATGCTACAGGTTTTTACCAGCCCTCGGGGTTCCCCAAGGTGGCCCCGCAGGCTCCCTATTTTGGACCAAGACTCATGTGGAGCACTGGCCCGGGTTGTTTATTAAGAAAAAGGTTAATTACTCCCTATGCAAGTTTTAGTTATTAGGCAAATGTAAAACCAATGTTGGGCCATGCTGGAAAAGCTTTAGCGCTAAGCGGGTTATCGAGGGGGGGGGGGGCATAAACCCCAACCGTGTTAGGAACGCAAAATCCGGGAACATAACACCGGTTTATCGGGTCCTAAGGTGGCATGAGTGGAACAAAATACCGAGCAAAAGGCCAAGCCTTCCACCCATTGCCAAGTATATAGGTGTGTTAATACATTTAAGAGGTATTGTGATATTCCAACAACAAGTTCCAACATGGAGCAATCTTCATCTTCACTGCAACTAACAACGCTATAAGAGGGGCTGAGCAAGCGGGTAACATAGCCAAACAACGGTTTGCTGGGAAGGTGTCAAGGTTAGAGGTTTCATGGAAACAATAGGAGGCTGACAAACAGACATAGGCATCGAGGCAATATCTAAAGAGCGAGACATCTAGCATAGGCAAAGATAGTAGTGATATCTGGGAATGGTCATCTTGCCTGGGATTCCGCAAGGAAGAAGAACAAGTCCATGAAGTAGTCGAACAAAACCTCACAACTCCGGAACGAAACCGAAGCTATCGAGAGAAGCATACCGGAAAGAAGCAAACAACACAGTAAACAAACAAGCTCACACATGGCATATGATGCACAAACAAGTATGATGCATGTCCGGTTAAAATATGCATGTCGGTGTACTAAGATAGGGATACCTTAGTACCCCAACTTGTGCACGGGCAGTAGCAGCTTCCCGCGGCAGGGTACCACGTGCTCGTCGGCAACCTTTCTGGTCCCTATAAAGCCATTCAAGAACAAAGTATACAAGTCAGAAGATCAAGGCCCCGGCAAGAGGAGCTTGCCGGGAAGGCCGCACCAGGCTCAAGATTATCATGTTAGCACAAGACCCTGGCAAGAGGAGCTTGCCAGGAAGGCCAAGGAATACACACCTCAAGAAATGCCTCGGCGCATCACGCGCCCCGGCAGGACCCGGAGAGCGACAAGCTTCCGGGCCCGGCAAGGTCACGGCCCCGGCAAGGTGCTTGCCGGGGGAAACTTATGTTGTGTGCCCACGCTCCAGCTCATCTGCCCACGCGTCGCCCTGGGGCCCTTCCAGGGACGCGTGGCGGAAGGCTGTGCAGCCTGGGGCACACGGTGGCAAGCCACGGTGACGAGGCTACCGCCGTGGCGAACGGAGGAGCATGGACGGACACTTTTGGGGTCGACGGTGACGGGCATTTAATGCCCTTGTCCCCCACTGTCAAAGTTAGGTGAAGACCACTGCTCATCCACTATTCACGCACTATTCCCGCACTGTTACAACTACCACCAAGTTTACATTTTTGCCCTCCTCTACGTTGACACCTGTCGGTGACCCCTTGAGCTATAAAAGGAGGCCCATGCACAACGTAGAAAGGGTTCGAAACCTAAGCAACTCGCTCGCTCGGTGTAGCTGGTACTGTAGCTCTTCAAGCTCCCGAGCTCAATACAACCAAGGCAGGAGTAGGGTTTTACGCGTCCGTGCCGCCCGAACCTGGGTAAACTGCCCGCATGCGCCCCTCGATCTGCTCTTCATGCTCCCTCCGCTCCCTTACCGCAACGTAAAAGGGGCTCCGGTCCCATAGGTGCTCGTGGGAGGACAGTTTCCCCCGACATCCTTGGCGCGCCAGGTAGGGGGCGTCGAGGTTGTGCGAACCTGATCCGGCGCTCACGCGGGCGCATTCTTCGTCAACCCCTCCAGCTTCACCAACTTCGTTAGCAACACCAACATGCCTCCGAAGAAGAAGGCTTCGTAGGTCGGAGGCCCGTCTGCGTCGGTTCCACCACCACCAGAACCAACGGTTGGTGGAGGAGACGCCGGCGGAAGGGTGGTCGCCGGCGAGGAAACTCACGGCGCCACCAAATCTAAGGACAAGACGAACGACCGGGCAAATTCCAAGGCCTCGGTGTCCGTAGACGCACCACGCCTCTCTCGGGAGGTGCCAAGCCAGCAGCGCCGTGGTACAGGAGGTACCATTCGCTTGCTGGGGCAAGGACAAACCGGAGGATCGCAGGACGCTCAAGGCCATCGTCTTGGCACGAGCAAGGCGCGGTCGCCGGGGCGAGAAACTGCTCCTTCTAACCCTGTTAGAAGTCCGAGCATATCTCGCTCCTCGCACCGCTCGCTGCCGCTCCCCTCCTCTCCAGCAGAAGCTCTAGCAAGAGCACAACTGCTCCTCGATTTCCCTCCAGCGGCAGACAAGGCCGAAGACTGGAGGGCGACGATTCAGAGCCTCATCGCCTTCGCCAACGACGACACGCCGCAGCAGCCGGCGACATCGCGGCCACGACAAGTCGATCAGACGAAGGTCGATGGCGACAAGACCGCCGGGGGTGCAACCACTGTGCACTCCCCACCACGGAAGCAGAAGACGCCGCCCCGCCGGATCAACGTCGACAACGATTCCACGGCGTCGTCAGATCCGCGGGCTCGTCGGGACCAGCGCCAAGTCCTCGACGACCGGCGACAAGAAGACGCTCGGACGCGCATCGAGCACCGACGAGAAGCCCGGCGACAATCGGATCAGCGCGCTGGGACCGCTGTCGACACGTACGCGCCCGGTGAGCCAGGCGACTTGCCGTATGCGGCAGGTTGCCCTGCGTTCACCCGTGAGCTGCGGCGAGTCCAGTGGCCCAACATGAAAAACTTCTAGCCCGACGTACCCAAGAAGTACGACGGGAAGACGCACCCCTCGGAGTTCCTCAGCATCTACACCATCGCGGTGCAGGCTGCCGGGGGACGCGACGAGAAGATACTAGCCAACTACTTCCCGCTAGTGCTTAAGCCAAACGTCCGTTCTTGGCTTATGCACTTGCCGGAGAACTCCATTTCTTCGTGGGCAGATCTGTGCCACCAGTTTGTTGGCGCCTTCACGGGCGTCCACAAACCCCACGGCCAGGAGAGTGATCTCCATATCTTGGCCCAGAAGGAGGGAGAGTCCCTGCGCAAGTACATCCAGAGGTTCAGCCGCGTGCAACACAACATTCCCGATGTCCACCCTGCCGCGGTTATCAGCGCGTTCCACCAGAACGTGCGTAACCGCCGCATGAGGGAAGAGATGGCCATGACCAAGATTCGGGATGTCAGCGAGCTCTACGCTCTGGCTGACAAGTGCGCGCGCGCCGAAGAGGGGAGGAGACTCCCCGAAGAGGATACTGGCGCAGGAGGAAGCGACAGTGAGGACGCCGCCCCGGCAAGGAAGAGCCGGCGGCGGAACAACAGAAAGAAGAAGAGCAAGGAGGTGCTAGTCATCGAGCAGTCCGGCAAGGAGGCTCCCGCCAAGAAGGTACAGGCTGGCGGTTCCGGCAAGGAACCTGCCCCTGTAGCGGCAGCCGACAAGCAGGACGGCTCCGACAAGCAATACTTCAAGATCCACCGCACCAATGGCCACGATCTTCAGAACTGCAAGCGAGTCGAGTACCTCGTAGAACAGCAGAAGGCTGAATACGAGCGTCGCGACAAGGAGAAGGCCCAAGGAGGCGGAGGAGAGCCCAGCAAGAAGCGGCCATTCAATGGCCGGGGAGGACGCCGCGGCAAGGCCAAGCAGCGGCAAGGTGATCGACCTCCCCGGGGCCGCGACAAGGATGAGGAAGAAGACGACGACGACGACATGGAGGAAGGAGATAACAGCGAGCAGGAGTTCCAGAAGGCCACAGAAGTACTGTGTGTCGACGGAGGCGCCTCTCTGCACACTTCCCACCGCCAACTCAAGCAGTGGGTGCGGGAGGTAAACGCAGCTGAGCCGCCCATCGAGTCACGCAGGCTGCTGAAGTGGTCCAGCACGCCCATCATTTTTGACCTCGAGGACCACCCTGACTGCACAATGGCGGTCGGGTGCTTGCCGATGTTGGTCTCACCAACTATCCGCAACCTCAGGGTCACCAAAATGTTGGTTGACGGCGGGGCCGGCCTGAACTTGATCTCCTCAGCTGTGATCAAGAAACTCCAGATCCCAGACGGCGAGCTCAAAGAAACCGGGTAGTTCCAAGGAATAAAGCCGGGAAGAAGCAAGCCGAAGGGGAAGATTACTCTGCCAGTGACCTTTGGCGGGGAGCTCAACTTCAGGACGGAGAGGATAACCTTCGACGTGGCCGATATCCCATTGCCATACAATGGGATACTTGGACGTCCTGCCCTCGCCAAGTTCATGGCAGCTTCCCACTATGCCTACAACGTACTCAAGATGCCGGGGCCAATAAGCGTCATCTCTGTCCCTGGCGACAAGAAGGACGCGCTTATCTGCGCCGACAAGATATACCGGGATGCAGCAGCCGCAGCAAAAAGCAACACACTTGCCGCTGAAGCTCCCGGGGGGAAGACCAAGACCAAGTCCGGCAAAAGCTCTGGGGCCACTCCGCCAAACGCACCTCCTCGGAATGCTGCGCTGCCGTCGAGGACGCACCATCGAGCTCCACCGGCAAGTGCAAGAAGGGGATGGCCGCTCCACCGGCAACCAAGAAGGTGTCCGCCAAGGAGGACGGCACTGGTGGTACCTTCACCGTCAGTGCTACGCTCGACAACAAATAGGAAAGCACGCTCGTTGCCTTCCTGCGGGCGAATGTCGATGTGTTTGCGTGGCAACCATCTGACATCCCCGGCGTTCCCAGGGAGGTAATTGAGCACAAGCTTGCTGTTTGTCCTCATGCGCGGCCTGTCAAGCAGAAGGTCAGGAAGCAAGCCGTGGAGCGCCAAGAATTCATCGCGGAAGAGATAAAGAAGTTGGAAGCAGCAGGCCTAGTTCGAGGCGTGATCCATCCTATGTGGTTGGCCAATCCAGTTGTCATACGCAAGGCCAATGGGAAGTGGAGACTTTGTATAGACTTCACTGATGTGAATAAAGCATGTCCCAAGGATCCATTTCCCTTGCCGCTTATTGACCAGATTGTTGACTCCACCGCTGGATGTGAGCTGCTTTCCTTCCTTGATGCATACTCAGGTTACCACCAGATTTTCATGGCCAAGGAAGATGAAGAGAAGACTTCATTTATTACTCCATGCGGCACATATTGCTTCATACGCATGCCTTTTGGATTGAAGAATGCAGGCTCGACATTTGCAAGGGTGGTGCACACTGCTTTTGAGCCACAGATTCACAGAAATGTAGAAGCTTACATGGATGACATAGTGGTCAAGAGCAAGAGCAAAGATACCCTGATCCAAGACTTAGAGGAAACCTTTGAGAATCTGCGCAAGATCCAGCTCAAGTTGAACCCCGAGAAGTGCGTCTTCGGAGTCCCCTCCGGCAAGCTTCTCGGGATCTTTGTGTCCCAGAGGGGGATTGAAGCCAATCCCGATAAGATAAAAGCCATCGAGCAGATTGAAGCCCCGAAGCGCGTCAAGGACGTAAGGAGACTTGCTGGTTGTGTGGCTGCCCTCAGTAGGTTCATTTCAAAGTCTGCAGAATGCGCCCTGCCTTTCTTCAAAATCTTGAAGAAGGCAGGTCCCATGAAATGGACTCCGGAAGCGGAGGCAGCGCTGCAAGACTTGAAAGGATACCTATCCTCCACTCCAATACTTGTCGCACCTAGGCCACAAGAAAAGTTGCTGCTATACTTAGCAGCAACCAATCAAGTGGTTAGTGCTGCGTTAGTAGCGGAGAGGGAGGCGGATGAGGAATCTACACCAACGGCAAGCGAATCCAGCGACAAGCAGGGGGCTTCCTCGACAAGCTCTGGCCCCGACAAGGACAAGTCTGCGCAAGAACAAGGAGAAGTGCGAAGGAAGATGGTACAGCGCCCAGTGTATTTTGTGAGTTCCCTTCTGCAGGGGCTAGATCCAGATACTCTGGGGTGCAGAAGCTGCTTTTCGGCCTCCTCATGGCCTCGAGAAAGCTGCGCCATTACTTCCAAGCACACGAGATAACGGTGGTCACTCGCTTTCCGTTGAAGAAGATATTGCAGAATCCAGAAGCAACAGGCAGGATCGTCGAGTGGGCATTGGAGCTGTCAAGCTTTGGTCTCAAGTTTGAGAGTACTTCAACCATACAGAGCAGAGCTTTGGCAGAATTCATAGCTGAATGGACCCCAACGCCAGATGAAGAAGTTCCAGAGACAAGCGTCCCTACCCAAGAAGCAAGCAGCGAATGGGTAATGTACTTTGATGGTGCCTTCTCGCTGCAAGGCGCCGGTGCCGGCGTGGTACTTATAGCGCCCACCGGAGAGCACCTCAAGTATGTTGTCCAGATGCACTTTCCCAAGGAACAAGCGACAAACAATACTGCTGAGTATGAAGGTCTGCTTGCCGGCCTCAGAATTGCGGCCGAACTTGGGATCAAGAAGTTGATTGTGCGGGGAGATTCATAGTTGGTGGTCCGACAGGTGAACAAGAGTTACCAGAGCCCTTTGATGGAAGCTTATGTTGATGAAGTGAGGAAGCTTGAAGAACACTTTGAAGGTCTGCAAATGGAGCACGTTCCAAGAGCTCAGAATGATATTGCAGATGGCCTCTCAAAGTGTGCTGCAATGAAGTTACCTGTGGAACCAGGGACCTTCCTGCTCAAGCTAACTCAGCCATCCGTTACACCATCAGTTGGGCAAAATAAGAAGAGAAAGTTGGTCTCCGGCGACTACTTGCCGGCGGATCTTCCCGAAGCCGCCGCCAAGGTCCCCAGGATCAGCAGCCAAGATGCTGAGGAACAGTTTGCTCCTGCAGATCCAAGGGTCTGTACAGTTGAAGCAAGCGTTCCCGACAAGCCTTGCCCTGGCAGGCTTGCCGGGGGACCATCAGCTCCGGCGGAACCGCAGGTTCTTGCCGTAGAAGCTGAGGTTCCCGCAGCAGCCCTCATGCCTTTAATCCTTGTTGTTGAGCCTCAGGCTCCAGCATGGGCATAGCAGATCGTCCATTTTCTGCAAGCTGGAGAACTTCCCGACGACCCAGAAGAGATAGAGAAAATAACCAGGCAGTCAAGTATGTACCAGTTCGTTGGCAATGAACTGTACAGAAGAAGACTCAATGGTGTCAGGTTGAAGTGTATTTCCAGAGAAGATGGACAAAAGCTGTTGGCAGAGATGCATGGAGGCATATGTGGCCACCACATTGGCGCAAGGGCACTTGCCGGGAAGGCGTTCCGGCAAGGGTTCTTCTGGCCAGAAGCCCTCCAAGATGCAACTGCACAAGTAACCAAGTGTGAAGCGTGCCAGTTCCATGCCAAGCAAATTCACCAGCCAGCTCAAGCTCTCCAGACGATCCCTTTGTCCTGGCCCTTCTCGGTCTGGGGGCTCGATATCCTCGGCCCCTTTCCCGCGCAGTCGGGGGCTTTGAGTACTTGTACGTTGCGATCGACAAGTTCACAAAGTGGCCAGAAGTGGAACCAGTGAGAAAGGTGACAGCACAGTCAGCAGTCAGGTTCTTCAGGTCAATTGTTTGCCATTTCGGAATCCCTAACAGGATCATCACTGACAACGGCACACAGTTTACAAGTCGCACCTTCATGCAATACGTCCAAGACCTTGGCGCCAAGGTCTGTTTCGCTTCTGTTGCTCACCCGAGGAGCAATGGTCAAGCGGAGAGGGCCAATGCTGAAGTGCTGCGCGGACTCAAGACAAGAACCTTCGACAGGCTGCGCAAGTGCGGAAGAAACTGGATAGAGGAGCTACCGGCGGCTCTTTGGTCAATCAGGACGACACCAAGTCGAGCCACCGGACAGACACCCTTTGCTCTTGTCTATGGATCAGAGGCAGTTCTCCCCACGGAACTCGTATACGGATCTCTTCGAGTGCTCGCTTATGATGAGCTCGAGCAAGAGCAACTACGACAAGATGATGCATTGCTCCTTGAGGAGGAACGTCTCCAGGCTGCTGTACGAGCTGCTCGATACCAGCAAGCCTTGCGTCGCTATCATAGCTGCAAGGTCAAGGCCAGGAGTCTCGAGGAAGGCGACCTTGTTCTTCGGCGTGTTCAGTCCGCCAAGAATTCCAACAAGTTGACGCCGAAGTGGGAAGGCCTTATCGGGTGAGACAAGTCACAAGGCCCGGCGTTGTCCGCCTTGAGACCGAAGAAGGCTTACCGGTGAGCAACTCCTAGAACATAGAGCATCTTCGCAAGTTTCACCCATAAGGCGCGGTTGCAGTGATCCGCTCCGGCAACCACCTTTTGTACAAGTCTTGCCGCTGTTGCATGTAAACCTTTCTACAAAGCCGGGCGCAGATCCCGTGCATCAGTAAAGCTTTTGTGCCTCGCACTATTTGTCATTTCCATGCTTTTCTTTGTTATTTGCATGCATTATCTGACACTTTGTGCAATGCACATCCCCGGTAAGCACTAGCAAACCGTGAGGCCCTATACTTGTTTTTCCTCCTCTTTTTCTTCCCCTCTTAAGCAGAAGGAGTATTCCTCGCGCACAAGTTTGCCGGGGGGGAAAGAGATGGAGGTATAAACCAAGTATTGTTCAAGAAAGAGAAGCCTTGTCGGGGAGCAAACAATATATGAAAGCTAAGTTACCAGTATTTGAGCAGTTCAAAATTTTAAATTCTAGTTATCTTCCTTGAACAACCACACTTTGTACGGAAAACCTGTGCGCGGAGGAACCTACCCGTGGCTAGCCGCACCCTTACTTTTTTTTCGAGCACGGTCAACGACTTAAGTGAGCTGCGACAAGTGTCGCGCCCTTACTTCGTTGTCGAGTTCGCTCAGCAAGCTAAGTGCGCTGCGACTAGCTGCGGCAAGGTTACATGCCGACGAGGTCCTTTGCCAGCAGGCTGCTAAGAGTCCAGTACTCAGCGCTCGCGGCAAGGGCCCCTTGCCGGCAAGTCCCCTAAAAGCGTAGGGCAAAAGCATACAAAGTGGAGGACCAAAAGCAAGGGAGATAACACCGCATTGATTGATCAAAATAAGATTGTATATTACAAAGATAACTTGCCACAATAACTAATTGATTCATGTCCATAACATACTTTGCAGCAGCAAAGGAAACAGAAAGAAAGAAGCCTAATCTATGCGGTCGCCTTCACGCCTCGTGACCTTGTTCACCTTGGCAACGATGTGGGCGACCTGCACCTTCAACGCCTCCTGATCTGCGTCGTCCGGCAAGGTGCGGAGGACGTTGACGAGGTTGATGCCGGGGTTGCGGTAGACGATCTTTGTCAAGACGCGCTCCAAGGTGCCCGCGCAGAGCCGACGCGACTCGTCGGCCAACTGCACGGGGAGCTTCTCCCGCAGCCGTGCAAGCGCCGGCGCGATTCCCCTGAAGAAGAGACTTAACTTGGCGCTGTGGGGGAGGTCCTCGTCGGGAGAGTACACGAGGTGCTCCGCCCTCAGCGCCATCATCTCCTTATCAATGCTGGCGGCGGAGGTGACCAGCTCGTCGGTCCATTGCTCCACCGCCCGGCTGAAGTTGTTCGCTGAGACGGCGGCACTCTCCACCAAGTTCCGCTCCTTGCGGAGCTCGTCCTTCAGCTTCGTCTCGCGGTCCCGGGCGGCGTCGAGCGAATCAGTCAGAGTGGAGACCTTCAACTCTAAGTCAGCAATTGATTCCTTGGCGGCAGTGAGCTCGTCGCCTTTCTTGGAGAGACGTACCTGCAAGTCAGAGTTGGTGTGGGCATCTTTTTCCCGCTCCACATTGAGCGCGGTGACTCTGTCCTCGCTCGCCTTCAGGTAGCGCTCCAGCTGATCCACCTTAAGCTCCAGGTCCCTCTTGGCAGTCTCCGCGGCGGCGGCAGCATCCTTTGCCTCCTTCAAGGCCCCGCCGATGGCCTGCTCCCGGGCGGTAAGTTCATCATCATGGGCGTCGAGCTCGACCTTCCGCTGGTTGAGCGCCCCCTCCCGTCGAGACAACTCCTCGGCGGCCAGCCGCTGCCGCTCTTCTGCCTCAGCCTTCTCCAGGAGGAAGGCTTGCTGCTCCCCAGCAAGCTCTTCCCGCTCCTCCGCCAAGTTGCGGAGGGCTGCCTGGTTGGCGGCGCGGAGCTCCGCGGCGCGCTTCTCCAAATCAGCTCCTGCCTTGGCGGTGAGAGCTTCCCGAGACTCTAGCTTCGCCTGCCTGGCCCGGTACAGGGCCATGAGCTGGCGAAGAAGCTTCTCCTCTTCGGGCTCGTCACTCCCGCCAAGCGCTTCAACAACCTTCAACCCCGCGTAGGCGAGGACCTCTCCGTCGTAGGTCTCTCCCTCCACGGGGGCTCGCGACGAGGACGCCCATGAGACTTGTATAAAGACCCCATTGGGGGCCTCAAGATAGACGCCCGACCGCTCCGTGGAGGCGGAGGGGTCGGCGGCCGGTGCAGCGCTTGACGCTCCTGCTGCCTCCGGGCCAGCAGTGTGGTCGCCGGTCCCCTCTCCAGTCGCGGCGTCTGCGGTCGGGGCGGTCTCCTCAGCGGCAGGCTCGTCGGCTCCAGCCATGCCTTCAGTGGCCGTGGCGTTGCCGCCATCGCCGTGCACGCCCTCCTCGTCGGCGGTCTCCGTCTCCATCCGCTCCGGTGCAGGAGGATCTAGCAGAAGAAAAAGGAAAGAAAGAGTCAAGCAAATATCCAAAAAGACAAGTCCAAGAAGAAGAAGCTACAAAACTCACCTTCACGGACTTCTGCGACGACAGGCTCCCTCGCCGGGGAGTTCTCCCTTGGCGGCGGAGCAGTGGCCCCTGCTGGCGGAGGGCCGCCCGCACCCTCCCTTGGCGGGGTGCTCACCCTTGTCGGGCTGCTCACCCTTGGCGGGGTGCCCGCCCTTGGCGGAGTGCCCGTCCTTGGCGGAGCATTCTCCCTCGCCGGGGAATTCGCCCTTGGCGGGGATGGTGGAGCAAGTAGCTCGTCGGGGGCAGTCTCCGAGCGCTCCTGCGGCTGCGGCTCCACTTATGCACAAGACAAAACAAGACGACAAAATATCAGTACAGACAACAACCTCAAGCGCGCCCGCCAAGCAGAAATATAAAAATCATACTTACGCTGGGGGCTGTGCTGGGGGCTGCTCCTCGGAGCAGCGGGTTGATCCGGCAAGTTTGCCACTGGCGCGTCTTCGGTCGCCGCGGCAGGCGAGTCATCTTCAACCTCAACCACAGGGATCTTGGCCCTCTTCGCCATCCGCTGTGCCAGGGTCCTGAAAGCAAAAGAAAAACAAGATCAGAATCATCAAGGAAGATCAAGACAAAGTCAAAGAAATTACAAGTTGCAAGTACTTACTCCTCTTCCTCGTCGTCGGAGCTGAGGGCGGAGAAGTCGAACTCCACCTGAGATGCTCCCGCGCGAGGAGCAGGAGGAGAAGGCTCCCTCGGGCGCTTGGCGGTCTCCGGGGCTGTGGGCTGCGAAGACCCAGCCTCCGTTGACGCCGAGACCCGAGGAGCAGGAGGAGCGGCCGTTCCGCTCCGGGAGGATCCCCCTCCGCTTGGCGCTGGCGCGCGGGGCGCCTCCTCCACAACTTTGCTCGCCCTGGTGGCGCGCGTCACCCGGCGCGCAGGCTGCTGTCGAGGCGCCTGCGGCCTCGTCGCTGTAGCCGCCTTGCGGAGGCGCTTCCTCGGTGGTTGCGTAGGACTTGCCGGAGGCGGGGAGTTCTCTGAGGATGAGGAGGCATCGTCGTCAAGTCCCAGAGATCCACCAGTGTCTTCATCAGCCTCGACGTCCTCCTCCTCCTCCCCGGCAGGCCCGCTGGGTCCAGCACCATGCCCTGCGGCCTCGCTCCCTCCGGCGGCCTCCCTCCCTCCGGCGACCTCGCTCCCTCCGGCGGCTTCGCTCACCCCGGCAACCCCGGCTATCCCGGCAAACCTCAGGGAAGGCACCCCGGCAAACTCTTCGGGCGAAAGCTTGAGCAGCTTGAGGATTTCCGCCTCCTCTGCTTGGCGCGCCGCATCCGCGGCCTCTCCATCGTCCACAGAGTATCCAAAATCACCCGCTGCCGCAGCTGCGGCGGCCTCCTCCATCCTAGAAGCGATGTAGGCTATATCCCGAGCCGTAGTGGCCCGAGTGAGGCCCCTGTTCTCCTCGGTGTTCTTGGGCATCTCGACCAAGTTGTCGAAAAAGCTCAGCACTGTATCCGGCGGAGGCTCGATCCAGGTGGGGACGACGCCATGGGAGTCACATGCCGGCATCATCGCGCGCAAGGAATCTCGGGCGGTGCTGTTGCACAGCGGCACCACTCCCCGGGAAGGTTTGAACCACTCTGGGTGGGCCCGGTCATGCTTGAAGAGCTCTCGGACCATCCCCTTCAGCTCCAAGGCAGTGAAATTGAAGTTCAATCCAGGGCGCAGCCTCATGATATCCGCCGCATTGCCGAATTCCCAGGCGGGCCTTTTCCTTTCTTGTAAAGGGGCGATGCGGCGGCGGAGGAAATCTGCCCCAACCTCTCCGATAGTCAGATTGGCGACCCGGAGGCGAATAATCCTAATAAGGGAAATGCTGAGCTTGTTGTCCTCCGGGGCCAATTCGCTCCAATCTCTGCCGCGCACTATGGCAGTTGTGCGCGGCGCGGTGAAAGGCTCCGGCTTATCCTCCACTACCCAGCACCAATCTGCACGCCATTCTTCCCACTTGCCGCGGAGTTCTCCCTTCTGGTATGAATCTTTCTTGTTCAGCCGGAAGATCCAGGAGATGCCGCCGGAAAGGGGAGCGCCAGCCTCTACTCTAGGCATAAAGAAATGGCGGAAAAGTGCTACGTTTGGATGAATCCCAACATAGTTTTCGCACAGATGTAGGAAAACAACCATCGTAAGGATGGCGTTGGAGGTAAAGTCTAGGAGGTGGAGGCCATATGTGTTCATGATATCACAAAAGAACTCCGAGAACGGAGGGCACAATCCACAGTGAAAGAAAGCAGCGAAGAAGAAGTACCCGCCGGGCAACATATCTTTGGCGACGGCGGGGAAGGCTCTGGTGCGGGGATGAGCTTTGGTTTCCCCCGACCAGAACAGATAATACTTGTTCCGCAGCTCCTTCGCGCCAAGCCTCGGCGCGAAGACCACGCTCCTCTTCCGCAGGGCGGCCAGCTTCGCCGCCTGCTCGGACTTCTCCTTCTTGGTCTTGTCCGCTTTCGCCTTGTCGCTCTTCGGAGCCATGGCGGAGGCGGCGAGGGAAGAGGCGAGGAGCTCGACGGCGCCGCGGATGCGGAAGACAGCGGAGGAGGGGTGGAGGCAAGAAGCAGCGGGGGTTTCTGGAAAGTTAAGACGCAATGAAGACGAAGGAGGGAACTGCCCCTGCTTCCTCTGCTTTTAAGGGGGAAGTGGGGGACGTTCCGCATTTCCATTAAAGAACAGGCCACGATCTCTCCCACGACGCCGCAATCGACGCGTGCCGTTAGAGAGGGATGCGGCGGATGCGGAAGGAGATACGGCTTTCCGTGGGCCGCGCGTGCCCGTGCACTGTTTTGGGCCTGGCCCAACAGCGCTCGGCACCGTGTGTGGCCCAGGCCCGGGGGCTCCTGTCGGTGTACTAAGATAGGGATACCTTAGTACCCCAACTTGTGCACGGGTAGTAGCAGCTTCCCGCGGCAGGGTACCACGTGCTCGCCGGCAACCTTTCTGGTCCCTATAAAGCCATTCAAGAACAAAGTATACAAGTCAGAAGATCAAGGCTCCGGCAAGAGGAGCTTGCCGGGAAGGCCGCACCAGGCTCCAGATTATCACGTTAGCACAAGACCCTGGCAAGAGGAGCTTGCCAGGAAGGCCAAGGATTACACACCTCAAGAAATGCCTCGGCGCATCACGCGCCCCGGCAGGACCCGGAGAGCGACAAGCTTCCGGGCCCGGCAAGGTGCTTGCCGGGGGAAACTTATGATGTGTGCCCACGCTCCAGCTCATCTGCCCACGCGTCGCCCTGGGGCCCTTCCAGGGACGCGTGGCGGAAGGCTGTGCAGCCTGGGGCACACGGTGGCAAGCCACGGTGACGAGGCTACCGCCGTGGCGAACGGAGGAGCATGGACGGACACTTTTGGGGTCGACGGTGACGGGCATTTAATGCCCTTGTCCCCCACTGTCAAAGTTAGGTGAAGACCACTGCTCATCCACTGTTCACGCACTATTCCCGCACTGTTACAACTACCACCAAGTTTACATTTTTGCCCTCCTCTACGTTGACACCTGTCGGTGACCCCTTGAGCTATAAAAGGAGGCCCATGCACAACGTAGAAAGGGTTCGAAACCTAAGCAACTCGCTCGCTCGGTGTAGCTGGTACTGTAGCTCTTCAAGCTCCCGAGCTCAATACAACCAAGGCAGGAGTAGGGTTTTACGCGTCCGCGCCGCCCGAACCTGGGTAAACTGCCCGCGTGCGCCCCTCGATCTGCTCTTCGTGCTCCCTCCGCTCCCTTACCGCAACGTAAAAGGGGCTCCGGTCCCATAGGTGCTCGTGGGAGGACAGTTTCCCCCGACAATGCATGGCATGGCAAAGTGCACAAACAAGTACCACAAGTTATGTGGAGCTCAATATGCAACGAGTTGCATATTGACGAAACGCCACAATTTATTTTTTTAGTTAACTCTCGTTTATTAACAAGACAAGATTAAATGTTTTATTAAACATGGCAAGAGGTGAAGCATGAGCAAAACTACACTATCTAGTCAATTTAAATGAGGCCTGAAATAACAACAACAATTCCGGAAACTCCTCATGTCATTTAGCAATTATTGAAGGAACAACATTTTTTAACCATTTAAATGTTGTTATCATGATGCGGATGACAAATGCAAGTTTTTACTAAAAGTTGACAATTAACAAGAGATGAAGCATTTGGTCGCCACGACGGAAGAGAAAGGGGTGTCATGGCGACGAGAATGGAAATGGTGCCACGGAAACGTTCGGATGATCCGACAACTCGTCGAGATGCCGATGCAAAAGAAAAGGTGGCGTGAACGTGACATGCAAGAAGATGGGGGTGATCCCGTTGCCAGGTTCCCACGGTTCGGTGACAAGGCAACGAGGGGTACTTCGAACACGGTGCAACAAAGGGTGCATCTCATACAACATGCAATCGTCCACGGGGTCACCGGTTTGGCGGTTATACCTTCGAAGCGTGCATTTCGGGGAGGTTCGAGTTCGACGAGGAAAGTAGTGGTACACGGGCCGTAGAGGAAGTAGTTGTTCACGAGATCGTCATCGAAGTGGTCGTTCACATTTCGGCGGTAGAGGAAGTAGTCGTTCCGTTCGTAGATGTACATGTCGACGGTAGTGGTACTTGTCGGGATCGTCGTTAACGTAGGGGTACACGGGTCGTAGACGTACTTGGCGTTTCGGTCCGTAGCGTTACTCGTTTTTGTAGATGTACTTGACGGTTCCGATGGCTCCGGGCGTCGTGGTACTTGTCGCATCGTAGTGGTACTCGTTTTGTAGATGTTCATGTCGTCGTGGTGCTTGGCGATTCCGAAGACCGCGGTAGAGGTACTTGACGCATCCACGGGTCTTCGAGGGTCGACGGTAGTGGTACAATCGTTGTTGTGGTACTTGCATCTCATCGTGTAGTCGTTCTTGCCGGTCTTGAGGGTCCAAACGCAGCAACAAAAAGGCATATGACGGGCGACAACAAGGGGTGATGCAGGGGAAGTCAACGCGGAGCTGCAGCGCTGGTCGTCTCGTTCGACCGAACCGGACGAGGCAGAGGCGTGGCACTCACCGGGAAGAAGCAGGACGGCGGAAGATGGGCGATGCGGTGGGCGAGGAATGCTAACGCGGTGGCGGGACCCGAGCAGGACCGGATCCAGCCGGCTCTGAGGCGGGGAAGGAGCTCCGGCGACCTGGCGCGGATCCATGGAGATGTGGAGGCGTGGTGGCAGCGGTCCCAGTGCCACGGCGAGGCAGAGCTTGATGCAGGACGGCGACGCGGCGGATGAAGCAGAGGGGAGGCGAGGCAAGGGAGCTGCTGCGGCCTCCTGGCGATGGGGACAGCGCGAGGCTGCGGCAAGGAGGAGCAGGGGCTCGGCTCGTCCTCGCAGAGCACGATGTCGGCGGCGGACTTGGCGGCAGCGACGAGGAACTCGGAGCGCGGCGGAGCTCCTGGTGGTCGCCGGTGTGTGACCCACCGGGAGGCGCGGAAGGGACCGGGCGCGGGGCTGCAGGGAGAAGGAGGCGGGAGCGCGGGATCCTGGCGCTGGCGACGGCCGGGAGAGCAAGACGCTTGAGGATCGATGGGGAGATGTGTGAGGGGATTCGAGAGGGAGATGTGTGTGGCGGTGCTGCAAGGGATCCAGAGGGAGAGGGTGAGGGAGGTGATCGTGAGGTAGGTTTAGGAGCGGTGCGGGCTGCGCTTAGGAGGCCGCGGGGAGGCGAGCCTTGGGCCCCCACAGATGGTGTTAAGGAAATTCTGGCAAGGGAGGTTGGGCCGCTAGGCCTGGCTGCTGGACTCTCTTTGCCCCTCTCTCTTATTACCCAAAATTAAGAAGAAAAGAAAAAAAATAGCAAGAAGAGAAAAAATGAGAAGAAGGAAGGGTTACAAAAGGAATTTGGACATGGGGTAAAATTCCCTGGACTCACAAAAATGAGGGTGACCCCAGAAAATATAAGTGGGCATGAATGAAACATTAAATTCAAATTCCTTTGAATTTAATTCAAAAGGTTTGAACAAGACTAGATTTTTGAAGTGTCCAAAAATGTTCAGATTTTTGGAGGAACCTCGATAAAAGAGATATGAATTGTTGGCAAAGGTTTGGAGGGGAAACTTGAAGCAAAAGAGGCATGGGAATATTTGCAAGTGTGTTTTGGTGATCCCAAACTAATGGGATATTTTATTTTATAATAGCTCCCTACTATCAGGAGGATATGTTATAAAGAGAAGTCACCAGTGATTTCCCTCGAGTTAAATGGATCGAATCCACACAATTTATTTAGGTGAGTTTTTAAAATTAAAAGACTTGATGGCATGATAACATGATGCAATGCAAAAATAAATAGAGCAAACAAAAGAAACACACGGTGAAAACCCGGAACATCTGGAAATCGTCTGGAGCATCGGTCTTCGGGCGTCACAGGTAACCACAGAAGCATGTTTACTAATGAGTTTCAATTCACCTTTAACTCTAGACATATAATCACTCAAGCGTTCAATCATATAAGCATTACGTCGCAATTGTCTACCAACATAAGCATTGAAATTTTCTTGTTTCACAATAAAATTGTCAAACTCATCTAAGCATTGGCTAACAGACCTGTAACGAGGAATATCACCTTCATCAAATCTATAAAGAGAATTTATCTTTACTACCTGTGTCGGGTTATCAAGACCATGTATTTCTTCAATAGGCGGTAAATTCTTAATATCTTCAGCTTTAATATCTTTTTCTTTCATAGATTTCCTTGCCTCTTGCATATCTTCTAGACTGAGAAATAGAACACCCCTTTTCTTCGGAGTTTGCTTAGGGGCTGGTTCAGGAAGTGTCCAATTATTTTCATTGGCCAGGATATTATTCAATAGTAATTCAGCTTGATCAACTGTTCTTTCCCTGAAAACACAGCCAGCACAACTATCCAGGTGGTCTCTGGAAGCATCGGTTAGTCCATTATAAAAGACATCAAGTATATCGTTCCTCTGAAGAGGATGATCAGGCAAAGCATTAAGTAATTGGAGAAGCCTCCCCCAAGCTTGTGGGAGACTCTCTTCTTCAATTTGCACAAAGTTATATATTTCCCATAAGGCAGCTTGTTTCTTATGAGCGGGAAAATATTAGGCAGAGAAGTAATACATCATATCCTGGGGACTACACACACAACCAGGATCAAGACAATTAAACCAAGTCTTAGCATCACCCTTTAACGAGAACGGAAACAACTTAAGGATATAATAATAACGAATATTTTCATTGTTGGTAAACAGGGTGGCTATATCATTCAACTTAGTAAGATGTGCCACAACAGTTTCAGATTCATAGCCATGGAAAGGATCAGATTCAACCAAAGTAATTAACTCAGGATCAACAGAGAAATCATAATCCTTATCAGTAACAAAGATAGGTGAAGTAGCAAAAGCAGGGTCATGTTTCACTCCAGCATTCAAGGACTTTTCTTTCAGCTTAGCAAATAAATTCTTAAGATCATATCTATAGTTGCAAGCAAGAAAGTATCTAGCAGTTTCTTCATCCATAACATAACCCTCAGGAATAACAAGCAATTCATATCTAGGTGGAGAAGCTTCATCATCACTTTCATAAATATTATTAGTTTCAATATTTGCATTCTCCCTAACCTTAGCAATTTGTTCATCTAGAAATTCACCTAGTGGCACATTATTATCAAGGATAGAAGTAATTTCATCATACATAGGAGAAGTGGCATCATCAAGAACATATGACATATCAAATTCAATAGCAGGATTAGGTGTCGCAAGTGTACTCATAACAGAGGGTGAATCAAGTGCAGAGCTAGATGGCAGTTCCTTACCTCCCCTCATAGTTGAGGGATAAATTTTGGTTTTTGAGTCCTTCAAGTTCTTCATAGTGATCAACATATATGAATCCCAAGTGACTTAAAGAATATAGCTATGCTCCCCGGCAACGGCGCTAGAAAATAGTCTTGATAACCCACAAGTGTAGGGGATCGCAACAGTTTTCGAGGGTAAAGTATTCAACCCAAATTTATTGATTCGACACAAGGGGAGCCAAAGAATACTCTTAAGTATTAGCAGCTGAGTTGTCAATTCAACCACACATGGAAACTTAGTATCTGCAGCAAGGTAGCTTAGTAGCAAAGTAATATGGAGATAGCGGTAACAACAATAAAAGTAACGGTAGTGTTTTTGTAGCTTTTGTAACAGTAGCAGCGGAAAAGTAAATAAGCAACAAGCAATATGTGAAAAGCTCATAGGCATTGGATCGGTGATGGGGAATTATGTTGGATGCGATTCATCATGTAAAAGTTATAACCTAGGGTGACATAGAACTAGCTCCAGTTCATCAATGTAATGTAGGCATGTATTCTGAATATAGTCATCCGTGCTTATGGAAAAGAATTTGCATGACATCTTTTGTCCTACCCTCCCGTGGCAGCGGGGTCCTAGTGGAAACTAAGGGATATTAAGGCCTCCTTTTAATAGAGTACCGGACCAAAGTATTAACACATAGTGAATACATGAACTCCTCAAACCATGGTCATCACCGGGAGTGGTCCCGATTATTGTCACTTCGGGGTTGCCGGATCATAACACATAGTAGGTGACTATTGACTTGCAAGATAGGATCAAGAACACACATATATTCATGAAAACATAATAGGTTCAGATATGAAATCATGGCACTCGGGCCCTAGTGACAAGCATTAAGCATGGCAAAGTCATAGCAACATCAATCTTAGAACATAGTGGATACTAGGGATCAAACCCTAACAAAACTAACTCGATTACATGGTAAATCTCATCCAACCCATCACCGTCCAGCAAGCCTACGATGGGATTACTAACGTACAGCGGTGAGCATCATGGAATTGGTGATGGAGGAAGGTTGATGATGACAATGGCCACGATCTCCACTCTCCAGAGCCCCGTACGGACTCCAGATCAGCCCTCCTGGAGTGCTCTCCAGATGGTGCTTTAACAAGAAGATGATGACTCAAAAATAAAATAAAATAGACAGGCCCTTCGCAGAGGGGAGCATGGATTTGCGGAGGTGCCAGAGCTCAAAGAATTTAAAACAGAGATGAATGTAGTTTTGAGAAGTATGCTTTCAATGCCAGCGCAACACCGAGAGTCCTCAATAACTTCCATGCTAAACACATTATAGGCGGTTCCCAAACAGAATGGTAAAGTTTACTCCCTCTCCACAAACAAACACACTCCATGGCTAGCCGAATTCACGGCTGCCGCCCATACCAACAACAGTCCGGGGGAGCTTTGTTTCATTATGATTTTTTATTGATTGTAGGACTGGGCATCCCAATTACCAGCCACTTTCTCTTGAATGACAAGAGGGAAACCACTCATCGTGAGAAGAAACCACTTAGCATGGAAGATACAAACAGCCCCCCGTCTCTACATGAGCGATTCGGGCATAGGGTCACGTAGTAATAATTTAAAAAAATCCTAAATGTCACGAAGATCAATCTAGGAGATGCTAGCAACAAGAGAGAGGGAGTGCCTCTTCATACCCTTGAATATCTCTAAGCGGAAGCATTGCAAAGAACGCGGTTGATGGAGTCATACTCGCGGCGATTCAAATCACGGAAGATCCGATCCAAGTGCCGAACGAACGACACTTCCGCGTTCAACACACGTACAGCCCGGGACGTCTCCTCCTTCTTGATCTAGCAAGGGGGAGGAGAAGTTGACGGTGTGGTGGAGGTGGAGCTCGTGGTTCTTCGGCAGAGCTTCCCCAAGCTCAACGGATGAGGAGGTGTAGGAGGAGGAGGAAGGGCAATGCCATAGCCTAGAGATGTATCCAAGGTTGTGGCTGCCCCTCTCTCTACCTCTCTATATATAGGGGGAAGGGAGGAGGAGGGGCGCCCAAGATCCAATCTAGGGGTGGATGCCAAGGCAGATGGGGGCGCCCCCTAGGGAAACCATATGGTAACTTGCCCCCAAGCCAGGTGGAGGGAACCCTAGATGGGGCGCCCCACCTGTCTTGGTTACATGGGAAAGGGTGTGGGGGAGCACAACCCCTTAGTGGGCTGGTTTGCCCCCTCCCCTTGGCCCATGAGGCCCCGCAACACTTGCCGGGACCCCTGAAACACCTTTCGGTCATGCTGGCCATAGCCTGGTACCCCCGAAAAACTTCCGGACTCCAATACCCTTCGTCCAATATATCGATCTTCACCTCCGGACTATTCTGGAGTTCCTGGTCACGTCCGAGATCTCGTCTAGGACTCCGAACAACCTTCGGTGACCACATACAATTCCCATTACAACTCTAGTGTCACCGAACCTTAAGTGTGTAGACTCTACGGGTTTGGGAAGCACGCAGACATGACTGAGACACCTCTCTGGCCAATAACCAATAGCGGGATCTGGATACCCATATTGGCTCCCACAAGTTCCACGATGAACTCATCGAATGAAACACGATATCGGGGATTCAATTAATCCATACAATTCCCTTTGTCCACCAGTATGTTACTTGCCCGAGATTCGATCGTCGGTATCCCCATACCTTGTTCAATATCGTTACTGGCAAGTCTCTTTACTCGTTCTGTAACACATGATCCCATGACTAACTCCTTAGTCACATTGAGCTCACTATGATGATGCATTACCGAGTGGGCCTAGAGATACCTCTCTGTCATACGGAGTGACAAATCCTAGTCTTGATTCGTGCCAACCCAACTGACACTTTCGGAGATACCTGTAGTGCACCTTTATAGTCATGCAGTTACGTTGTGACGTTTGATACACCCGAAGCATTCCGACGGTATCCGGGAGTTGCACAATCGCATGGTCTAAGGAAATGATACTTGACATTAGAAAAGCTCTAGCAAACGAACTACATGATCTTGTGCTATGCTTAGGATTAGGCCATGTACATCACATCATTCTCCTAATCATGTGATCCCGTTATCAACGAAATCTAATTTCCATGGTCAGGAAACCACAACCATCTATTGATCAACGAGCTAGTCAACTAGAGGCTCACTAGGGACATGTTGTTGTCTATGTATTCACACATGTAGTACGGTTTCCGGTTAATAAAATTATAGCGTGAACAATAGACAATTATCATGAACAAGGAAATATAATAATAACCATTTTATTATTGCCTCCAGGGCATATTTCCAACAGTCTCCCACTTGCACTAGAGTCAATAACCTAGTTACATTGTGATGAATCGAATACCCATAGAGTTCTGGTGCTGATCATGTTTTGCTCGTGGAAGAGGTTTAGTCAACGGATCTGCGACATTCAGATCTGTATGTACTTTACAAATATCTATGTCTCCATCTTGAATATAACTACGAATGGAGTTGAACTGGCGATTGATGTGCTTGGTCTTCTTGTGAAACATGGGTTCCTGGGCAATGGCAATAGCTCAAGTGTTGTCACAAAAGAGAGTCATTGGGCCCGATGCATTGGGAATCACTCCTAGGTCGGTGATGAACTCCATCATCCAGACTCCTTCCTGCGCTGCTTCTGAAGCAGGTACGTACTCCACTTCACATGTAGATGCCGCCACGACACTTTGCTTGCAACTGCACCAGCTGACTGCCCCACCATTCAAAATATACACGTATCCGGTTTGTGACTTGGAGTCATCCTGATCCGTGTAGAAGCTAGCATCGACGTAACCCTTTACGACAAGCTCTTCGGCACCTCCATAAACGAGAAACATATCCTTAGTCCTTTTCGGGTACTTCTGGATATTCTTGACCGCTGTCCAGTGTTCCATTCCGGGATCACTTTGGTACCTCCCTACCAAACTTATGGCACGGTTCACATCAGGTCTGGTACACAGAATAGGGGATTATACTCATCTTTTCTCTATCTTCTACCGAGGTCGGGCATTGCAATACAGGTACGAACCCCTTCTTGGACTGATCCATATTGAACTTCTTCAATATCTTGTCAAGGTATGTGCTCTGTGAAAGACCAATGAGGCGTCTCGATCTATGTCTATAGATCTTGATGCCTAATATGTAAGCAGCTTCTCCAAGGCCCTTCATTGAAAAACACTTATTCAAGTAGGCCTTTATGCTTTCCAAAAGTTATATATCATTTCCCATCAAAAATATGTCATCCACATATAATATGAGAAATGCTACAGAGCTCCCACTCACTTTCTTGTAAATACAGGCATCTCCATAAGTCTGTATAAACCCAAATGCTTTGACCACTTCATCAAAGCGCATGTTCCAACTCCGAGATGCTTGCACCAGCCCATAGATGGAGCGCTGGAGCTTTCGTACCTTGTCAGAGTTCTTAGGATAGACAAAACCTTCCAGCTGCATCATATACAATTCTTCCTTAAGGAAACCGTTAAGGAATGTTGTTTGACGTCCATTTTCCAGATTTCATAATCATAAAATGCGCCAATTGCTAACATGATTCGGACAGACTTCAACATCGCTACAGGTGACAAAGTCTCATCGAAGTCACATTACCGAGCGACAAAGACTCCATGAACTTGTCGATAACCTTTAGCGACAAGCCGAGCCTTGTAGACGGTCACATTACCATCCGCGTCAGTCTTCTTCTTAAAGATCCACTTATTCTCTATGGCTTACCGATCATTGGGCAAGTCCACCAAAGTCCATACTTTGCTCTCATACATGGATCCTATCTCGAATTTCATGGCTTCCAGCCATTTGTTGGAATCCGGGCCCGCCATCGCTTCTTCATAGTTCGAAGGTTCACCGTTGTCTAACAACATGATTTCCCGGACAGGGTTGTCATACCACTCTGGTGCGGAACGTGTCCTCGTGGACCTACGAAGTTCAGTAGCAACTTGATCCGAAGTTGCATGATCATCATCATTAACTTCCTCTCGAGTCGGTGCAGGCACCACAGAAACATGTTCCTGTGTTGCGCTACTCTCTGGTTCAAGAGGGGGTACAATTACCTCATTAAGTTCTACTTTTCTCCCACTTACTTCTTTCAAGAGAAACTCTTTTGCTAGAAAGGATCCATTCTTGGCAACAAAGATCTTGCCTTCGGATCTGAGGTAGAAGGTATACCCAATAGTTTCTTTAGGGTATCCTATGAAGACGCACTTTTCCGATTTGGGTTCGAGCTTTTCAAGTTGAAGTTTCTTGACATAAGCACCGCATCCCCAAACTTTCAGAAACTACAACTTAGGTTTCTTCTCACACCATAATTCATACGGTGTCATCTCAATGGATTTAGACAGTGCCCTATTTAAAGTGAATGTGGCAGTCTCTAAAGCATAACCCCAAAATGATAGCGGTAGATCGGTAAGAGACATCATAGATGGCACCCTATCCAATAGAGTGCGATTACGATGTTCGGACACTGTCGTGGAATTAGCACGGCAGATGTCCGGTTTAACGGACTTGATGATGGAACCATCGCACGGGTTAGCTTGAAGGGGTTCATAGCACACAAAGGACACAGAGAGTTTATACTAGTTCGGCCCCTTCGATGAAGGTAAAAGCCTACGTCTAGTTGGTCTGGTATTGCTTGGGCGTCGGATTACAGGGAGCGGATCGCTTGCCTGTAGTCTCGACGGGTTGATTCTTGCTTGTCCTTGAACCATCGCCGGGTCGTCCCTTTATATAGAGGTGACGCCTGGTCCGGTTTACAGAGTCCCGAGGCCGGCTCATACTCATGTCCGCCTCGGTCTCTGTCCTTTCTTCCTTATCTCTCAAGTTACATCACTTGGCAGTTTACAAACCATAACTCTATACATGGGCCCTAAGATCTCATGGGTCGTAGCCTTTACTGTATATTACAACCATATAATTCTAAAAAGTCGGTTTACACTAGCCGGTTCATACCTGCTAGTAATATCCCTGACATTAGGCCCAAGAATGATTTGAACTTGTTCATATCAATCTCCCTTGTCTTTTATAATCTTCTTCTGTGCCTTCTCATTTTTGTAAACCGGCTCTGACGTCATCCTCGAGAATCACTGAATCTGATCGTGACATCGTCTCCGCATTTAACGCTGCGAGCTGTACTGTGACTTTGTTTAATGTTTATCCCGAAAATCGAGGCGTCAAAGGATCTTTATCCAATCTTTGCTCCCTCGAATCCCGCACCTGTCGCTTCGTATCTGACCTTCCCTTATAAATACCGCCGTCCTCATTCGTTTATCTTCTTCTCGCATCTTCTTCCTCCGTCCGTCGCCCGAGCTTCAAGACGCCATTGACGCCCGAGCTCAAACCGCCGCCGTCGACCGCCGAGTCCGAGACTTCACTGGCCGCTGCATCAACCTGACTTTTGACCAGAGAACCTCCGCCGCTGATCCCTGCTGTTCCAAGGTACATCTTTCTTCCTCACTGTAGATCCGTATCTTCTAGGGTTCTTGCTCGTGCCTCCGCCATTAGAGCCTCGATGATAACTTCGTCTTGTTCGCAGATGTCTTGACCTTTACGTTCTGCCCTTAGATCCTACTGCTTCCATGTTTTAGATCTCGTCATTTACATAACCTGTAGATTCATCCGCTCTGTATATCACCCTTGTAGTTCTTCCCGTATGTCCTTGTATTTATTTTCCTTTTTCTTGCATGCTCAGATATGTTCTGCTTTAGTTGTCTGTAAAAACCTGTTTCTCTCCCTTTTGCAAATCTGCTAAGTATATTCCGGTTTAAACTGTCATGCGCAAACCCTGAAAGAATATATGCGACGGTTTAACTCTTTTTCTGTTGCTGTCATGAACCGGTAGTAACATAAACCCCTGTTATTGCTGGGTTATCCATATCATTAGTCCCTTGCTTAAACCGTTGCATGATCTTCGTATGTATCTTCCGGTTTATGCTATTGTACTTAAATAATCCGATATTTATACTTTTACTCTTTCAGTACTTGTCCTTCTGTTGCTATGGCCAAACAGTTTGTCTCTTGTGCCTGGGTTCCTTCCATCATCATGGAAGAAGACTTGGTTAGAATGGCTGCCATTGGTACCTTAGGCCCTCAATCTGTTTTGAAGTGGCGGGCTCCAGGAAACGAATGCCCTCCTACTCCCAGAAAAGGGGAGGTTATTGTTTTCTTCGACCACATAGCTCGAGGCTTCGCACCCCCCAGTTCAAAATTCTTTCGAGATGTGCTCGCTGCCTTCCAACTCCATCCTCAGGACATTGGGCCCAACTCCGTTTCAAATATCTGTGACTTCCAAGTTTTCTCAGAGGTATACCTGCAAGAAGAACCATCTGTTGATCTGTTCCGGGATTTCTTTCACCTGAACCGGCGTACGGAATTCACCAGCGGGCCGCATCAGGAACTCGGCGGGGTTAGTATCCAAAAAAGGAGAGATGCAGTCTTTCCCCATGCCGCTCTCCACACGCACCCAAAGGAGTGGAACAAATCTTGGTTTTACTGTGTTGACACTTCTCCTGAAGGGGAGAACCCACTGTCGGGTTATCGCGAGAACCGTCTTCCGGAGGATCACCCTCTGCCACAACGACTCAGCTCCGCCGAACGACCTCGGTTTGCGTCTCAGCTTTCCAGACTGAAATCTTTTATGGCCAACGGTTTAATTGGAACTGATTTTATGCGCTATTGGCTCTCTTGGAGTATTCTTCCCTTGAGTCGGCGATCACAGTTGATGTGCCAGTATTCTGGTAAACTGGACGACCATCAACGGTTTACCAAGGATAAACTTTCTGAATCGGAGGTTATTGAATCGGCTAAGAAGATGCTCAACGTCTCCTTAGAAGACTGCAGCAAAGTCGGATTAGCTCCGTATTACAAGAAGAACAAGCTGCCTGCGGTAAGCCTTGCTTTTTGTATATGTTTTTTGATCCGTTTATATAAACCGTCCTCCAACTATCTTCTTTTCTGTCCGAGTAGGCCGATGATCCTTTCTAGAAAAGAAAACCTCAGGAGAAACCCCGGCAAACAGGCACGCCGGAAGACCTTTGCCAATAAGAAAAAAAAAGCAGCCGTTGGCTCTAGTTCTCACACTGAGGATGACGATCCGGATTCCGAGGTATGAATTAATCCGGCTTTAATTTTCTTGCTTGTACTCATATTTGTATCTAATGATAACTTTCCACAGGAGTTGGCTGAAGGTGATAAACCGGCCGAAGTTGAGGTAACTATCCTTTCTGCCGATTCAGAACCACTTCCACAAAAAAGTCGTCGGACAGTCCGGAAGTATCAATTTTCTCACCCTTATGCTCAATTGGATCCTAATTTTCTTTTGAAGAAACAACAACATGAAGCTCTTCGCCGGACCACTCGCCATAGCGGCCTGGCAGTGGAGTCATCCGGAATCTCTCTCACTCCGGCTCGGAGGCGGCGCTCTGAGGTTATACTCTCTCCAACTCTCCTTCATCCCAAGGCCGGGCTTATCCGCAAACCTCTTAAACCGTCTGACCCTGATTATCAGGAGACTCCATTATCCTCCTCTGGTGAATCGACTGCTACGCAACTTCCCCCACTGAAAACTGTTCCGGGGTAAGTCTTTTAACTTTTCCGGTTTATGATTACCTTTTGCTTCATAATCTTAATTCATTTTCCAAACTTCTTTCAGCAAACCGAAACCTAGCAAAAAAACAAAGGCCAACAAACCCACTGCTGAGACTACTGTTGATGATCCAGCGGTTGATCCGGCAACAACCGTCCCCCCAGAAGGCGAGCCCATAACTCCTCTTGAGAATCCTGCGCCTACGGATCATACTTCAGTGCCCGAGAACCCTACTGCTGATGATATTCATAATCCACAAAGTCCTGCCCGGGCCAATTCTCCTCAGGTTAATCCGGCATCTCCCAGTCCGGTTCACGCTGCAGCTCCATCAACAGCACCTGCTTCTCCAGAAGTTGTAGTAACCGGGACTGCTTTTGTTGCTCCGGCTGAGCCCACCGTTTTAGCCAAGCATACGGCTAAAGCGGAGAAACAACATAAAGAGACGGGTAAATGGAGTACTGAACTATCCGGCCTTGCTGATATGAGTGCCCAGGAGCTCTATTCCGGGTACTTGAACCGGCTCCACACCAGCCGGGATTATGAAGCGGGCTTGGTTAACCTGATGAAAGATAAATATGAGGTAATCCTTTCCTTCTGACTTTGTGCTTTTGATATGCTTCCATCCCATAGCAGCCCCCAAGTTCCGGTTTAGCTGTGTGTTGAAGGTGAACCGGAACTTATAACTTGACCAACTGACTTTACATTAGCCCCCAAGTATCAAGTAGATAACTTGGTTATGTATTTGATACTTGTAAGAATTTTTCCTGATACTTCAATTATCCATTAGCCCCCAAGTGTCAAGTAGACAACTTGTTTGTGTGCTTGAGACTTTTGACTTTCAATTGCTCTTGTTTTATTGCTTCAACTGCCCATTAGCCCCCAAGTGTCAAGTAGACAACTTGCTTGTGTGCTTGAGACTTGTCTGATTTTTGCTTCTTATCACCGGATTTTACTTGCAGGCTGATTTAAACCGGAGTATTGACGAAACCAATGAGCTTCGGAGCCGCCTTGCTGAAACGGAATCTGCTGCTTCGAAAGCCAAAAAAGATCTGAAGGTGAGTTTAAAGACTGCTGAAGAGTTGAAGAAATTCTTTGAAGAAGAGCGAGCTGCCTTTGAGGTTCAGAAGAAAGAGCTGGAGAAAAGGGCTCAGGATGCTGAGGAGGCGCTTAATCCGGTTACTGAAGAGCTAACCGGTTTAAAGCGGCAAATTGAATTAATGACTTCTGCAATCTTTGGTAAGTATGATCCGTACTCCTGCTTTATCCTTGTAATCTTCTATCTGTGCCGGTTTAATTGTGATATTCATATGCAGGGCGCCGTGTCACCCATCTTGGGGATGACCTACGGAAGAAACTTAAGGCCTGTTACACTTTGGTCGAGCAGCTGTATTCCGGTGCTCAGAGGATCATCAGTGCAACATCTTTCAGTAAACCGGCCCCCACGACCATCCAAGGCACGTTGGAGAAGTTGTCTGTTCTGCCAGTGCGCCTAGAAGAAGTTAAAAAATCTGCTGCTCAAGCCGGTGCCCTCATGGCGCTTACCAGAGCCAAGGTTTGGGTTCCGGACTTCGATCCAAAAGAGGCTTTAAATGGGTGCCCAAACACCAAGGAGGACGGATCATCGTTTACTGCAAAGGATCTCTATGTTTTGACAAAGGAGATGCGTCCTCTTGCCAGCAAACTTGCGGCCGAAGCAGATCTTTCCAGGTATCATCCAGGGTATGACTTGCAAAACGAGCGGGTGGAGCGGCCGGTTTATGAAACCGTCAATCTAATCCCACCAGTGCGTCCTCATACATTCGCTCCAGATATTGAACCGTCGGAACTCATCAATGAAGAGATGTATTTTCACACTTTAACGAAGATCGACTGGTGCGCCCCGGACTTCCAACCGCTTCAAGAAGAAGAGGAAACTCCGGATCAAGTTGATGCCCAGCCGTCTCAGCAGGAAGAAGCATAACTCATAACTTATTGTTGTAATTGCAGTCCCGCTTTATCGAACAATCTTTTGATCTGTCAGGCTTGCTATGCCTTGTACTAGGATAGCTGAAACATTATCCGCTTTGGTCCGGATATTCTGACTTCTTGTCTTAATGTTTGCCAATTTAAATTTTGTCTGATGTCGCTTATCTTGCGTATCATCTGTTCCTGCATAAGTAACATTGAAAACATGTCCTAGCGGTTTACCACTGGACAGATTAAATTGTTTTCACAATATATCAAACAAGTATACACTCATATCAGAAATAATTTTATACCTGCGACCAAGTATGCTTAATACTCTTAATCCGGTAGAACTTAAAATTTCTTGATGATGACCTTCATGGATCCAATAACGAACCCGGTCTTGATAAAAGATACCGGTTTATATCATTCTGAAACTTTGTCCAGAAGTTTTGTGGCTTGTTGCCTGATGGATGATCCGGGTTACAATGAACACCGGTTTATTCATGCTGGTATTCATGACCCAGACTTTTAACTTTATAAATATGTGGTCAACTTCTGTAGCTGTTCCACTCTGGTTTAAAGAGTCATAAAATATAAACACCAAAAATGCGAATTTGCAAAATAAAACCATGTAGTCAAGGCTTTTTAAGAGCTGCCAGGCTCAAAGCAAGGTTCAGCCAATCACTGGATGCGGGAATCCCATCTGTCCAGAGGGCCATTGGATGCGGATTATCCGACTGTCCATAGGAACCATAAGAAAAAAATTAGCCAATCACTGGATGCGGGTAATCCCGTCTGTCCAGAGGGCCGGTTGATGGATGCGGGAATCCCGTCTGTCCATAAAATTTTTAGCCAATCACTGGATGCGGGTAAACCCGTCTGTCCAGAGGGCCGGTTGATGGATGCGGGAATCCCGTCTGTCCATAAGAATTTTAGCCAATCACTAGATGCGGGTAAACCCGTCTGTCCAGAGGGCCGGTTGATGGATGCGGGAATCCCGTCTGTCCATAAGAATTTTAGCCATTCACTGGATGCGGGTAAACCCGTCTGTCCAGAGGGCCGGTTGATGGATGCGGGTATCCCGTCTGTCCATATAGTCTTCCATGGCTCCATGAAGTCATGGGTAGGTCTTGAACCAATCACTGGATGGATTACCATCCAGAGGGTTTCGTTGAAGCGTCCTCTTTTGAACCGGATGTCACCTCATAGTCTTAAGGGAGTTTTATTGCTTCTGAGTACATATATTCTGCAAAAATCAGTTTTAAACCGGCCGATATGTTTGAAATATAACATATGATAATACATATATGGTTGTCCTCACAAGATATTTGTATTGGAAAAAAGGCTGAGCCCCCGGTTTACCGAGGGTGTCGGTTTATTCATTGATCATAATATATACATAGGATACGGTGGAGCTCATAGCTCAAGTATAGTATGGTCGTAAATGAGCGATGTTCCATGGCCTCTTCGTCTCCTCCTCTGATGTCCGTGAGTCCTTGTGTTCTCGAACGTCCAGCAGGTAATATGAGCCGTTGTGCAGATTCTTGCTGACCACAAAGGCCCTTCCCAAGGCGGGGATAACTTGTGCATATCTGTTTGATCTTGGATGAGCCGGAGTACCAAGTCGCCCTCCTGGAACGTCCTTGTCTTGATCCGGCGGCTGTGATATCTGCGTAAGTCTTGCTGATAAATTGCAGATCATGCCGCAGCTATATCACGCTCTTCATCCAGCCAGTCCAAACTGTCTTGCCTTGCTTGCTCGTTGGCCGCTTCAACATAAGCCGTTACCCTTGGTGAATCATGACGGATATCACTTGGAAGGACCGCTTCAGCACCATATACCATGAAGAAAGGTGTGAAACCTGTGGACCGGTTTGGTGTAGTGTTGATACTCCAAAGAACAGATGGTAACTCCTCAACCCAGCATCCTGGGGTTCTCTGCAAAGGAGTCATAAGTCGGGGCTTGATACCTTGTAAAATCTCCTGATTTGCTCTTTCAGCTTGACCATTGGATTGGGGGTGGGCCACAGAAGATACATCTAAGCGAATATGCTCCCGTTGACAGAATTCTTCCATCTCAACCTGAGATAAATTGGTGCCATTGTCCGTGATGATGCTGTGTGGAAAGCCAAACCGGAAAATTACCTTTTTGATGAATTTGACTGTCGTTGCCGCATCATACTTGCTTATAGGCTCTGCCTCAATCCACTTTGTAAACTTATCCACTGCTACTAGTAGATGAGTTTTCTGATCTTGGGATCGCTTGAAAGGTCCAACCATATCAAGCCCCCAAGTTGTGAACGGCCAGGTTATTGGTATCATCCGGAGCTCCTGTGCCGGAACAAGAGCGCATCGTGAAAACTTCTGACAAGCATCACACTTCCGGACCAAATCTGCCGCATCAGCATGAGCTGTTAACCAATAGAACCCATGTCGAAAAGCCTTAGCCACCAAGGATTTTGAACCGGCATGATGACCACAATCCCCTTCATGGATCTCGCGAAGAATCTCACAACCTTCCTCAGCCGATACACATCGCTGAAATGCTCCCGAAATGCTTCGATGATGAAGTTCCCCGTTGGCAATTGTCATGGACTTAGAATGCCGGATTATCTGCCGTGCTTCTATTTCATCGTCCGATAGCTCTCCTCGGCTCAGATATGCCAAATAAGGCAGCGTCCAATCCGGAATTACATGAAGCGCTGCAACTAACTGTGCCTCCGGATCAGGAACAGCTAGGTCTTCCTCCGAGGGTACTTGAACCGAAGGACTGTGCAACTCATCCAAAAAAGTATTTGGCGGCACCAGTTTACGTTGGGAGCCCAGCCGGCTTAAAGCATCAGCCGCATCGTTCCGTCGCCGATCTATATGATCCACCTAATACCCTTTGAAATATCCTGCAACTGCTTCAACTTCTCGTCTATAAGCTGCCACAAGGGGATCTCTTGAATCCCACTTTCCTGAAACTTGCTGTGCCACCAAATCTGAATCGCCAAAACACTTAACCCGGCTCAGGTTCATTTCTTTTGCCATCCGCAAGCCATAAAGTAATGCTTCATATTCTGCTGCATTATTAGTACAAGGGAACAATAAACGGAGAACATAACAGAACTTGTCACCTCGCGGGGAAGTTAAGACAACTCCAGCCCCCGAGCCTTCCAAATGTTTTGAACCGTCAAAATGAATCGTCCAATACGTAAGATCCGGCTTCTCCTCAGGAGTTTGTAATTCTGTCCAATCATTGATGAAATCCACTAATGCCTGAGATTTTAGAGCGGTGCGTGGCACATACTTCAACTCATGTGGGCTGAGCTCAATGGCCCACTTTGCCACTCTACCTGTAGCTTCCCTGTTCTGGATTATGTCCCCCAACGGTGCTGAACTAACCACAGTTATTGGATGACCTTGAAAATAGTGCTTCAGCTTCCGGTTTGCCATGAACACACCATATACCAGCTTCTGCCAATGTGGGTACCTTTGCTTGGACTCAATGAGTACTTCACTCACGTAATAAACCGGGCGCTGAACCGGGTATACCTTTCCTGCTTCCTTGCGCTCAACCACAATTGCGACACTAACTGCCCGTGCATTGGCAGCGACGTATAACAGCAACGACTCCTTATCAACAGGGGCAGCCAGGGCCGGCGGCTTTGCCAGTTGCCGCTTCAGATCCTCAAACGCCGCGTTCGCCTCCTCACTCCATATAAAGCGGTCTGTTTTCTTCAGCATCTGGTAAAGCGGGATCGCCTTCTCTCCCAAACGGCTGATGAACCGGCTTAATGCTGTGATCCGGCCAGCGATACGCTGAACATCGTTGATGCAAACTGGCTTAGTCAAAGATGTGATGGCCTTGATCTTCTCCGGATTAGCTTCTATTCCTCTGTTTGAGACCAAGAATCCCAGTAGTTTACCTGCCGGAACACCAAAGGCATACTTCTCCGGATTAAGAATCATCTTGTAAGCTCGAAGATTGTCAAAAGTCTCCTTAAGATCCTATATCATTGTCTCCTCTTTCCTTGATTTAACCACAATGTCATCCACATAGGCATGAACATTCCTCCCTATCTGTCCTTTAAGACAATTCTGAACGCAACACTGATAAGTTGCTTGAGCACTCTTGAGCCCAAAAGGCATAGATACATAGCAAAAAGCACCAAAAGGGGTTATGAAAGTTGTCTTCTCTTGGTCTTTAACTGCCATCTTGATCTGGTGATATCCTGAATATGCATCCAAAAAGCTTAGCCGCTCACATCCCGCTATGGCATCGATAATCTGATCAATGCGAGGGAGAGCAAAAGGATCAGTTGGCCAAGCTTTGTTGAGGTCTGTGTAGTCCACACACATTCTCCACTTCCCATTCTTCTTTAACACCAGCACCGGATTAGCCAACCACTCTGGGTGAAATACTTCCACTATGAACCCTGCGGCCAAAAGCCTGGCCACTTCTTCTCCTATAGCCTTGCGCCTCTCTTCGTTGAAGCGGCGCAAATATTGTTTAACCGGTTTATATTTCGGATCAATGTTAAGGCTGTGCTCAGCGAGTTCCCGCGGTATACCTGGCATGTCAGAAGGTTTCCACACAAAGATATCCCGGTTCTCACGGATGAACTCAATGAGCGCGCTTTCCTATTTGGGATCAAGGTTAGCGCTGATAGTGAACTGCTTGGACGAATCACCTGGCACAAAATCAACTTGCTTGGTCTCCTCCGCCGATTTAAACTTCAACGCCGGATCATGCTCTGTAGTTGGCTTCTTCAGCGGAGTCATATCTGCCGGATCAACATTATCTTTATAAAACTTCAAATCTTCTGTGGCACATACTGCCTCCGCGTAGGCTGCATCTCCCTCTTCACATTCCACTGCTATCTTGCGACTTCCGTGAACCGTGATCGTGCCCTTGTGACCCGGCATTTTGAGTTGCAGATAAACATAACATGGTCTAGCCATAAACTTGGCATAAACCGTTCTCCCGAATAAAGCGTGATAGGGACTCCGGATCTTGACAACTTCGAAAGTTATCATCTCTGACCTGGAATCATGCTCATCTCCAAAGGTAACTTCCAAGTCAATCTTTCCAACTGGATAAGCCGACTTACCTGGAACCACCCCGTAGAATACCGTGTTTGATTGTCTTAACTTCTTATCTGTCAGGCCCATACGACGGAAGGTCTCATAGTACAAGATGTTGATGCTGCTACCACCGTCCATGAGAACTTTAGTGAATTTATAACCTCCCACCTGGGGTGCCACCACCAAGGCCAAGTGGCCCGGATTATCCACCCGCATCGAGTGATCTTCCCTACTCCATACAATGGGCTGTTCTGACCAGCGCAGATATTGCGGTGTTGCTGGTTCAACCGCGTTAACTGCCCGCTTTAAAACCTTCTGATCTCATTTACACAGACTTGTGGTGAATACATGGTATTGCCCACTTCTCAACTCCTTCGGATTATTCTGATATCCGGATAGCGGTTGCTGTTGCTGACGCTGCTGACCACCCTGATTATTGTGATTACCTTGGCCCTGCTGTAGACTGCCTTGGTTATTGTAACCACCCTGATTACGCAGCTGATTGCCCTGGTTATTATAACTTCCTTGACTATTTTGAGCACCGGCCCGGTTTTGATAAACATTGTTGTTGCCCCTATATCCTGATCCGGAGCTGTTCCCCTGATGACCTGGACCATAAAACCCTGGGCCTGAACCGCCATTTAGAGGCCTGTCATTAGGATTAAAGCGGCCCATCATTGCTTCCATAAAGGGCCTGCACTCTCTTATAGTGTGTTTTGCCGGTCGTTGTTTCGAGCCATGCTTCGGACAAGGCTGATCTAACTCTTGGTCCCAACTAAAAGCCCCTCCGCTGGTTTGTGGAGGTGGGTTGCCCATACTACGCTGAAAACCCCCTTGAACTTGGGTATTGGCTACGAAATCAGAGCCACCTTCTGCCTTTTGTTTGCCCAAGAAACTTGCAGTAGCTGGGTTAACTTGCGCCGGTTTACCAGGTTTGTTAACCTTCCCTGCCTTGTCTCCTTCAGCTTCTGGATACTTGGTATTATCAGAGTCCCCATATTTTACCAGAGCACTCATGAGAGTTCCCATATCATTGCAATCCCTTTTAAGCCGTCCTAGCTTTAACTTTAAAGATTCAAACCGGCAATTGTTTTCCAAAGTCACTATCGCCGTACTAGGATTGATACCATTCGAAGAGTGCAAGATCTCTGATACTCGCCGCACCCAAGCACTTGTAGACTCCTGCTCTCCTTGCACGCAAGCTGCTAGATCCACCACTGACATCGGCTGCTTGCATGTATCTTTGAAGTTTTTGATGAACTGACGACGTAGCTCTCCCCATGATCCGATGGAATTAGGGGGTAAACCCTTTAGCCAGGTCCGGGCTGTGCCCTCAAGCATCATGGTGAAGTATTTTGCACAAGCCGCTTCATCCACGTCCAGCATCTCCATGGCCATCTCATAACTCTCCACCCATGCTTCAGGAGGTAAATCCGCAGTGTAATTAGGTACCTTGCGCGGACCCTTGAAGTCCTTGGGTAATTTCATGCTTCGTAAAGCGGGGATAAGACACTGCACCCCAAAAGAACTCGTCGTGACTCCTGTTTCCGCTGTGGCTGTATGAACCGGCGTCGTTTGACAGACCTCCTCCCGGGCTCCTGACCTAACCCGGTTTGCATCTTGAGCTTGAGCATCTGCGCCTATCGGATCATCCTGTCTGCGCCGATGTCGTCTGCGCTCACTGCTAGACACTTCCGGCTCCTCCCAATGCCTAGTGTAACTCCGGCTGGGACGTGGTGTTGAATGTAGCCTTTCCCTGCTATGATAGTATGCTTGCTGATGTATTAGCGCCGTATTAAGCAGATCTTTAACCCTGCGTGCCTCCTATGCCACCGGAGATGTCCCTTCAATGGGTAAAGCGGCCAAACGTGCAGCAGCAGCAACAATGTTATCCAAAGGATTGGAATAGTGATCTGAAGGGGTCGGAACGTGAGGTGCAGACGTGATCCGCCGATCTTGCTCTGCGATGGGCTGCTGAACCGGCTCCTCCCTAGCGGGGGGTGCCCTCCGGTTTAAAGCCGGATCATTGCTAGTCCCTGCCCCAGGTGTCCTGAACAGCTCTGTCGCTTCATAAACCGACGGTAGAAGAGATTGGTATTTTCGACCCCTTACTCCTTGCACAGAGGCCTGCTCCATCCTTAGATGAAAAGCCTGATCATTCAGCTCCGCTTGTCTTATTGCTATCATTGCCTTCTCTGCTTTCAGATCCTCCTTTAATTGATCAATCCGGCCTTTTAACTGAAGGAGCTCTGCATCATGCTGCGCCTTGTCTGCTGGAGCTATTGTTGCCACCGCTTTAGCTGTGAACTCCTCGATCAAGGTGGATAGAACGTCAGAAGGTGAGAGGGCCGGGCCGCTCCCCCCTACACCAGCTTCTGCTGTCGCTCCGTTCATCGTGGGTTGTGAACCGGCCATAAAGACAGCCACCCGGTTTAGCGGGTCGAAGGGGTCCGGAATACTGTTTCCATCGGACTCACCCTCAGACCGGCCGTCCTGCAACTGATACAAAGACTTAGTTTCTCCGGATGAAGATTCGTCGTCCGAGTAGACAACTGTTGCACCACCGGATTCTGATCCGTCCTCGGTTCGAACCCCATGGACTGCTCCAACGAAAACGTGCTTCACAGCGGGCTGAATCCGGTTTGATCTCGCACGCTGAGCCGGCTCGACGATGTTGGAGAAGATGTCCGGCTCAGGTCCCGGTTCGCCGATCTTGCCGATGAAGACGTGGATGCCGCCGAAGGGAACCCGACACCCGTATTCGATTGAATCAGCCTCCAGTCCCCAGCCTGCGTCGTCGATGTAGATCCGGCCGCGGCGACTCTTGGTCATCCGGCCGACCGCGTAACCCTTGAGCCCTTCAAAGCTACCCTTCAAGAACTCGAAACCATCGTGCGGAGGCCCCACGGTGGGCGCCAACTGTCGTGGAATTAGCACGACAGATGTCCGGATTAACGGACTTGATGATGGAACCATCGCACGGGTTAGCTTGAAGGGGTTCATAACACACAAAGGACACAGAGAGTTTATACTAGTTCGGCCCCTTCGATGAAGGTAAAAGCCTACGTCTAGTTGGTCTGGTATTGCTTGGGCGTCGGATTACAGGGAGCGGATCGCTTGCCTGTAGTCTCGGCGGGTTGATTCTTGCTTGTCCTTGAACCGTCGCCGGGTCGTCCCTTTATATAGAGGTGACGCCTGGTCCGGTTTACAGAGTCCCGAGGCCGGCTCATACTCATGTCCTCCTCGGTCTCTGTCCTTTCTTCCTTATCTCTCAAGTTACATCACTTGGCAGTTTACAAACCATAACTCTATACATGGGACCTAAGATCTCATGGGCCGTAGCCTTTACTGAATATTACAACCATATAATTATAACAAGCCAGTTTACACTAGCCGGTTCATACCTGCTAGTAATATCCCTGACTGACACACCATTATGTTGAGGTGTTCCTGGTGGCGTGAGTTGTGAAACAATTCCAAATTTCCTTAAGTGTGTGCCAAACTTGTGACTCAAATATTCTCCTCCACGATCAGATCGTAAGAACTTTATTTTCCTATCACGTTGATTCTCTACCTCGCTCTGAAATTCCTTGAACTTTTCAAAGATCTCAGACTTGTGTTTCATTAAGTAGACATACCCATATCTACTTAAGTCGACATTGAGGGTGAGAACATAATGATAGCCACCGCGTGCTGGAAATATGCCCTAGAGGCAATAATAAAATGGTTATTATTATATTTCCTTGTTCATGATAATTGTCTATTGTTCATACTTTAATTGTATTATCTGGAAACAGTAATGCATGTGTGAATACATAGACCACAACATTTCCCTAGTGAGCCTCTAGTTGACTAGCTCCTTGATCAATAGATGGTTATGGTTTCCTGACCATGGACATTGGATGTCATTGATAACGGGATCACATCATTAGGAGAATGATGTGATGGACAAGACCCAATCCTAAACCTAGCACAAGATCGTGTAGTTCATATGCTAAAGTTTGTCCAATGTCAAGTATCCTTTCCTTAGACCATGAGATTGTGCAACTCCCGGATACCGTTGGAGTACTTTGGGTGTGCCAAACGTCACAACGTAACTGGGTGGCTATAAAGGTACACTACGGGTATCCCCGAAAGTATCTGTTGGGTTGGCACGAATCGAGACTGGGATTTGTCACTCCGTATGAGGGAGAGGTATCTCTGGGCCCACTCGGTAAGACATCATCGTAATGAGCTCAATGTGACTAAGGGGTTGGTCATGGTATGATGTGTTACAGAACGAGTAAAGAGACTTGCCGTAACGAGATTGAACAAGGTATCGGTATACCGACGATCGAATCTCGGGCAAGTGCTATACCGGTAGACAAAGGGAATCATATACGAGATTGATTGAATCCTTGACATCGTGGTTCATCCGATGATATCATCGTGGAACATGTGGGAGCCAACATGGGTATCCAGATCCCGCTGTTTGTTATTGGCCGAAGATATGTCTCAGTCATGTCTGCATGATTCCCGAACCCGTAGGGTCTACACACTTAAGGTTCGATGGCGCTAGGGTTATAGGGAATATATGTACGTGGTCACCGAATGTTGTTCGGAGTCCAGGATGAGATCCCGGATGTCATGAGGAGTTCCGGAATGATCCGGAGGTAAAGATTTATATATGGGAAGTCCCGATTTGGTCACCGGAATTGTTCAGGGCGTTATCGGTAACGTACCGGGACCACCGAAAGGGTTCCGGGGGTCCACCGGGAGGGGCCACCAGCCCCGTAGGCCTGCATGGGCCAAGATTGGGAACGGAACAGCCCCTAGGTGGGCTGGTGCGCCTCCCACCAAGGCCCAGGGTGCAGGGAAGAGGGGAGGGGCAAACCCTAGGGGCAGATGGGCCTTAAGGCCCACCCTAGGTGCGCCCCCTCTCTCCCCCCTCTAGCCGCCCCCCCTAGACCAATCTAGGGCTGGCCACCACCCTTAGGGGGAGAACCCTAGATGGGGAGCGCAGCCCCTCCCCTCCCCCTATATAAAGTGGGGGTTTTGGGGCTGCCAGAGACACGAGTCTCCCTCCCTCTTGGCGCAGCCCTACCCCTCTCCCTCCTCGTCTCCTGTGGTGCTTGGCGAAGCCCTGCAGGAGTGCCACGCTCGTCCATCACCACCGCGCCGTCGTGCTGCTGCTGGACGGCATCTTCCCAACCTTTCGCTCTCTCCTTGCTGGAACAAGGCGCGGGAGACGTCACCGGGTTGCACGTGTGTTGAACGCAGAGGCACCGTTGTTCGGTGCTTAGATCGGATTCGGCCGCGATCTGAATCGCTTCATGTACGACTCCATCGACCACGTTCTTGCAATGCTTCCGCATCAAGATCTTGAAAGGTATGAAGATGCACTCCCCTCTCGTTTCTAGTAAACTCCATAGATAGATCTTGGTGATGCGTAGAATTTTTTTGAATTTCTGCAACGATCCCCAACTGTGGCATCATGAGCTAGGTCTATACTATGCACAAGTAGAACACAAGATTGTTGTGGGCGTAGATCATGTTAATTTACTTGCCGCTACTAGTCTTTTCTTGATTCGGCGGCATCGTGGGATGAAGAGGCCCGGACCGACCTTACACGTACGCTTACGTGAGACAGGTTCCACCGACTAACATGCACTAGTTGCATAAGGTGGCTAGCGGGTGTTTGTCTCTCCCACTTTAGTCGGATCGGATTCGATGTAAAGGGTCCTTATGAAGGGTAAATATAAATTGGCATATCACGTAGTGGTTTTGGCGTAGGTAAGAAACGTTCTTGCGAGAAACCTATAGCAGCCACGTAAAAACTTGCAACAACAATTAGAGGACGTCTAACTTGTTCTTGCAGCATGTGCCATGCGATGTGATATGGCCAAAAGGATGTGATGAATGATATACATGTGATGTATGAGATTGGTCATGTTCTTGTAATAGGAATCACGACTTGCATGTCGATGAGTGTGACAACCGGCAGGAGCCATAGGAGTTGTCTTATGTTATTGTATGACCTGCGTGTCATTGAAAACGCCATGTAATTACTTTACTTTATTGCTAAATGTTAGCCATAGTAGTAGAAGTAATGTTTGGCGAGACAACTTCATGAAGACACGATGATGGAGATCATGGTGTCATACCGGTGACAATGATGATCATGAAGCCCCGAAGATGATGATCAAAAGGAGCAAAATGATATTGGCCATAACATGTCACTATTTGATTGCATGTGATGTTTATCATGTTTTACATCTTATTTGCTTAGAACGACGGTAGCATAAATAAGATAATCTCTCACAAAAATTTCAAGAATTGTGTCCCCCCTAACTGTGCACCATTGCTAAGGTTCGTTGTTCTCAAGCACCACGTGATGATCGGGTGTGATAGGTCCTAACGTTCGCATACAACGGGTGTAAGCCAGATTTACACACGCAATACACTTAGGGTTGACTTGACGAGCCTAGCATGTACAGACATGGACTCGGAACACGGAAGACCGAAAGGTCGAACATGACTCGTATAGAAGATACGATCAACATGAAGATGTTCACCGTTGATGACTAGTCTGTCTCACGTGATGGTCGGACACGGCCTAGTCGATTCGGATCATGTATCACTTAGATGACTAGAGAGATGTCTATCTGAGTGGGAGTTCATTAAATCTGTTTAGATGAACTTAATTGTCATGAACATAGTCTAAAATCTTTACAATATGTCTTGTAGATCCAATGGCCCACACTAATGTTGCCCTCAACATCAACGCGTTCCTAGAGAAAACCAAGCTGAAAGACGATGGTAGCGACTATACGGATTGGGTCCGTAACATGAGGATCATCCTCATAGCTGCCAAGAAAGCATATGTCCTTGAAGCACCGCTAGGTGATGCACCCATTTTCCCAGCAACTCAAGACGTTATGAATGCCTGGCAGTCGCGTAGTGATGATTACTCCCTGGTTCAGTGCGGCATGCTTTAAAGCTTAGAATCGGGGCTCCAAAAGCGTTTTGAGTAGCACGGAGCATATGAGATGTTCCAAGAGCTGAAAATGGTTTTCCAAGCTCATGCCCGAGTCGAGAGATATGAGGTCTCCGACAAGTTCTATAGTTGTAAGATGGAGGAGAATAGTTCTGTCAGCGAACATATACTCAAAATGTCTGGGTTGCACAACCGCTTGTCTCCCAGATGACGCGGTCGTTGTCAAAATCCTTCAGTCGCTCCCACCTAGATACAAGAGCTTTGTGATGAACTTCAATATGCAAGGGATGGAGAAGTCTATTCCCGAGGTGTATTCAATGCTGAAATCAGCGGAGGTGGAAATCAAAAAGGAACATCAAGTGTTGATGGTGAATAAAACCACTAAGTTCAATAAAGGCAAGGGTAAGAAGAACTTCAAGAAGGATGACAAAGGAGTTGTCGCGCCCGGTAAGCCAGTTGCCGGGAAGAAGCCAAAGAATGGACCCAAGCCTGAGAATGAGTGCTTTTATTGCAAGGGAACGGGTCACTGGAAGCGGAACTGTCCCAAATACTTAGCAGATAAGAAGGCCGGCAACGCCAAAGGTATATGTGATATACATGTTATTGATGTGTACCTTACCAGTGCTCGTAGTAGCTCCTGGGTATTCGATACCGGTGCAGCTGCTCACATTTGTAACTCAAAGCAGGAGCTGCGGAATAAGCGGAGACTGGCGAAGGACGAGATGATGATGCGAGTCGGGAATGGTTCCAAGGTCGATGTGATCGCCGTCGGCACGCTACCTCTAGATCTACCTTCGGATTAGTTTTAAACCTCAATGATTGTTATTTAGTACCTGCTTTGAGCATGAACATTGTATCAGTATCTCATTTAATGCGAGATGGCTACTCATTTAGATCTGAGAATAATGGTTGTTCTATTTATTTGAGAGAAATGTTTTATGGTCATGCCCCGCTTGTTAGGACCCCGATCCTAAGTCACACAGGTCTAGCCTGTAACACATCATATCACTTTGTGGCCTCACGCACGGTATCCCCACGGATGCCACCTTACCTGGCCCGAGACCGTTTGCGAATTTTGGCACACGTATATGATAGTGTCGCTAGCATCCATATGACAGAGAACCCGGGCTGACATGACTAGTTATAAACCAAAAAGTGGCACTAAATTACAGAGACAGGCATACATGACCCAGCAAAAAACGTGTCGGTCATCAACGTATGAACCCAAGTCGTAGCAAGCTACAATGACTTAAAGGAACAATGCGTGACATTTCCCATAAGGGACGGACACAGGAACGAAGAAGGACACATGCCGGCTAGCCTAAGTGTTCCGGAGCAGTAGCAAGCTACCAAGGCTCAGTGGAAGCACTAGGAGACATTTCCCTGTAAGATAGGCTACCAAGGGTAAACAACTAGGTGTCGGATCCCACACATAGCAATACACATTACACGTATGCATAACATGCAAGTATGTGTTGTACAACATGGCAGCACAACATAACTCAACAACTCATATAGATAAAGGCCCAGAAGATCCATCATAGCATTTATTACAAACAGAGTTCACATGACCCAATATACAGAGCATACATGCAACGGAAGCATAATATGTCTGAGTACACACAACTACAATGGAAAAGGCCGAGAAGCCTGACTATCTACAAGAACCACGCAAGGGTACAAGATCGTAGCTGAGGTAACAAGCTAAACGTCGAAGTCCATGCGGAACCACTAGTGAGATTGGAGTCTCTCTGCAAAAACATAAATTAAGCAAACGTGAGTACAAAGGTACTCAGCAAGACTTGCATCAGAACTAGCTACATATGCATTAGTATCAACAAAGGGTGTGGTGGAGTTTGACTGCAGCAAGCCAGCTTTGACTCGTTGGCTATCCTGAACTACGACTGCAAGTAACTCTTTTGAGGTGGCGCACACGAGTCCACATATTCACCAATCAATACACCACTATGGATCCGCTCCCGTCTCCCTACGAGAAGGCCATCCATAGCACTCGCGCTTATCTTGCGTGTTTTAGAGTATCCACTTTCACTTGTCTATGAACTGTAAAGGTAACCCAGAAGTCCATTACCGCGGACACGGCTATTCGAATAGATCATATAAAACCCTGCAGGGGTGTACTTCTTCACACACGCTCTCACCACTTACCGCCGTTTACACGACATGTACTCGGCAACCTTCAAGTGGAGGCCTAGCGAGGGTGTCGGCCATGACCTGACTAACCACACAAGTCTCTAGTCCAAGTTTATCGCCTATTTGGGTTCCATCCGTGGGGAGATCCGGCCGGGGTGTCGCTCACGGCCCAAACGATGTGTACAGGGTTCCCGCATCACCAAACGGGCGACCAGTACACTGTGCCATGTACCTGCCGCGTCACAGCCCACCCCGAGGGTCAGCGTTGCGCACAACCTCCAGTAAACTACAAACACCAGAAACTAGTTGCAACTCCTGGACAGAGGACAAGGGCAGTTAATAAGTCGAGAAGGTCCATTGGTTTCGGGCCCAATACATGGTAGTAACTGGTCATGGATCAACCAACACAGAACTCAGTTCCTGAGGACGGCTGCAATGAGACAACCCACCATGTACTCCTACATGGCCTCTCATCGCTACCTTTACCAAATCGTGTTCACACACTTAGCTCACACACATTAGGACATGTTCATCACCATTCCAATTCATCCTCGATGAATCAGACTGACACAACTCTAAGCAATAGCAGGCATAACCAGAAAGCATGAATGAGTAGGCACAACATGGCTCAAACAACTCCTACTCATACTAGTGGGTTTCAACTATTTACTATGGCAATGACAGGTCATGCAGTGGAAAGGGGTTCAACTACCGCAGCAGGTAACAGTTGAAGCATTGTTGTCCTTATGCAGTAAAGAGAGCAAGAGCGAGAGAGTGGGATTGTATCGGAATGCTCAATGGGGTTTTGCTTGCCTGGCACTTTTGAAGATAGTAATAGTTCTTCATCGGTGTCATCGATCACATCGTCGGAACAACGTCTACTGAGAGGGGACAAACACCAGCAAACAAGAGAGAACACAATCAATATAATGCGACATGATGCATGATCATGACATGGCAATATGTTGTTGATTGAGCTAATGCAACTAGCAACCATATTAAATGAAGTTGGTTTGAACCAAAGGTACAAATTCAAACTCCATATGTGATTATTTAATTGTCATTTAATTGATTTGGCCTAAACTGCAGCCATAAGTTGTTCCAACATGCATGAAAATGCCATAAACAGATTCCTTGAATTTTTCTGATTATTTTTCATATATAAATTATTTTCATTGGAGTTATAGATTATTTTCTGTGATTTTTAGAAGTTTTGGCTATTTTCTGAAATAAATAAATCATCCCAGAAAATAGTTACTGCGTCAGCACTAGGTCATGCTGACATCACCAAGTTAACAAGGGCTGGTCCAATCAAACCTGACCTGTGGGTCCCACAGGTCAGTGTGATAGTGCTGCCTGAGTCACAGACGGGTGGGCCCAGTCAACAGCCACGTCAGCAAAGTCAATGCTGACGTGTGGGTCCCACTGGGTTAAGAATTAGACTAATACGAAAATTAAATTAAACTAAACGAGCAAGGGGCCCACATGGCAGTGTCACTAGGGGTTAACTAAATAGGTGATTAGCAATTAACCTAAAAAGCTAAACTAATTAAACAGAGGCCGGCCCCACGGGTCAGTGACTCAGGGGTAGTCAAACCCTTGATCAGCCAGGTCAAACTGGCCGGCGGCTCGCCACCGGCGACAGCGAGCACGATGGAGGGGCTCGGGAATTTCCTACGGTCGATCAAATCGATCGCCGTTTGGTCCTACGCGTAGCTGAGGCTCGCGCGCAACCGGTAGGGCAAGCGGGAGGAGCTGGGGTGGCCGGAGCTCATCGGAACGGAGCTCGCGGCGGCGCCGGAGTTCGGGAGCCGATGGTTTCGGGGCTGCGGTGCGCTAGGGGAGGGGCTGATGGGCTAGGTCGCATCTACGGGTCACCAGAAGCACGCTGGTGCCACGGGTTCGAGCGGAGGGGCTCGAGAGCACGGGGCTCGCCGGCCATGGCGGACGACGGTGTTGGGTGCTCGCGGGGCGGCGGCTACAGCACGCAAACGAGACGGAGGAGAGGGGGTTAGGGTGAGTAGCTCACGGCGGGGTCGAAGGAGGTCGCAGAAGGCTCGGGGAGGCAGCGGACGTCGCGAATAGACGGCGAGGTCGCCGGCGGCTGGAAGTTGAAGAAGGGGCAGGAACGACGTTGTAGGGCTCCCGCGGTCGCGTGGGCCAACGGAGAGGATGAGGGAGGCACGGCTGAGCCCGGGGGCGTGTCGGAGAGGCGAGGGGGAGGCTGTGGCCGCGACGGCAGTGGGCGGCGGCGATGGCAGTGCTCGGGCTGCACGGGAGAGAGGGCCAGGGGGGAGGGAGGAGGTCCAGCGAGAGAGGGGAGAGCTGCAGGGGTCGAGGGGAGGGCGTGGCGCTCTCGGGTGCCTCCAGCAGCTAGCAGGCAAGCAGGAGGTGGCCGGCGTGTGCCAGCGCGCGCCGTGCACACGCCCGTCCTCCTAGCAAGGAGGAAGACGACAGGAGGAGGCCAGGTGGGCTGGGCCGAAACTGCTGGGCCACCAGGTAGGTTCTCTGCTTCCCCTTTTTTTTATTTGTTTCTGTTTTCTATTTTTCTTTCTTTGTTTTGATTTGATTTACAAACCAAACCATTTTAAAACTTTCTGTAAATTTTTATGTGAGCTCACGGAGCTAGTCCAAAGTCACATGCAAACTTACAAAAATACTTGAACTTTATTTCTTTTATAACAGAAATAAATTCAACTCAAATATGTTATTGATTTAATTCAAAGGCCCAACATAAATATTTAAAGCCTCCAAAAATATTGGTTTGAATTTTATTCTTGCCAATATTTTCCAAGGTTTAACAGGAACATTTTCTTGGGCTTCTTTGAGAAGATTTTAATGTTGACTATTTTTTTAACTTATTCCTGAGGGTTTCAACAAACCTCAATTCAACTTTCAGAAATTTTAGACATGATGCAACAGACAAGTGCTATCCTAATGCAAGGTGAAGCTGGGGATGTGACAACTCACCCCCACTAAACAAGAATCTCGTCCCGAGATTCAAGACGTGAGGTAAGAAGACAGAGGGGACACAAAGCTAACAACACGATCTTCATGATCCAACTGCCCTTCTTGGAGATGTTGATTGCTTGCATCATGTTGATTTCGAGGTCTTTGTCCAACACGGTGACAACGAAAGAAACTCTACAGAATTGATCTTCTGAAAGATCGAGCAACTCAAGATCAACTCATGGAGTGAGACGTTGAACCATCTCTTGAGCTGAGACACGGAACACACATCCGGAGGGATGGAGTGAAACAAATGATGAAGGTTCACTTGATAGGCAATAAATCCAAACCTAAAGAAGATAGTGATCGATGTCACCAGACGGGGTACCTTAGTGAAGGTGACTCGTAGAGTTATTCCCTTAAGTGGCAAAAAGAATTACTTTTGATATAGAGATCATTGAAACTCTCTATACCAGCTGGAGGCAAATCACAATCGATCGTTTGACGGAGTTCGAAGAATGACATTCTCGGGCCAGAGTGGACGATGTGGACTACCTTGTTGAAGACAACCCAAGGGATGATTTTGCTAATCATCGGGAATGGACGGAACCCATGGTAAAATGGCACATTGGCGGTGCAAGCTGGGAACAAAATTCAAATGCTGGGAATGATTCTGGTAACTAGGAAGAAATCCAACAGTAGAGAGTGAATCTACTCTTTGAGAGGTTATAGCATAACCAAGAACACTGGGAGCAATCCCGGTTAGTGTCGAGGATAACACCTAGTGCTTGTGCGTGCTCTCAAGAACTTGAGCATTCCCATATTCATCAAGGTTTTTGTCGTGGAATTAACACGGCAGATGTCCGGTTTAACGGACTTGATGATGGAACCATCACACGGGTTAGCTTGAAGGGGTTCATAGCACACAAAGGACACAGAGGGTTTATACTAGTTCGGCCCCTTCGATGAAGGTAAAAGCCTACGTCTAGTTGGTTTGGTATTGCTTGGGCGTCGGATTACAAGGAGCGGATCGCTTGCCTGTAGTCTCGACGGGTTGATTCTTGCTTGTCCCTGAACCGTCACCAGATCGTCCCTTTATATAGAGAGGCGACGCCCAGTCCGGTTTACAGAGTCCCGAGGCCGGCTCATACTTGTGCCCGCCTCGGTCTCTGCTCTTTCTTCCTTATCTCTCAAGTTACATCATCGGGCGGTTTACAAACCATAACTCTATCATGGGCCCTAGATCTTATGGGCCGTAGCCTTTACTAAATATTACAACCATACAAACATATTACAATAAGCCGGTTTATACTAGCCGGTTCATACCTGCTAGTAATATCCCTGACATTAGGCCCCAGAATGATTTGAACTTGTTCACATCAATCTCCCTTATCTTGTATAATTTTCTTCTGTGTCTTTTCATTTTTGTAAACCGGCCCTGACGTCATTCTCGAGAATCATTGAAGCTGACCGTGACATCACTTCCCCATTTAACGCCGTGAGCTGTACTGTAGCTTTTGTTTAATGGTTATCCCGAAAATCGAGGCGTCAAGGGATCTTTATCCGATTCTTTGCCTCCTCGAATCTCGCACCTGTCGCTTCGGATCTGTCTTTCCTCTTATAAATACCGCCGTCCCCATTCATTATCTTCTTCTCGCATCTTCTTCCTCCTCCGTCGCCCGAGCTCAAGACGCCATTGACGCCCGAGCTCGATCCGCCGCCGTCGACCGCCGAGCCCAAACCCTCGTCGGCCGCTGCATCAACCTGAGCTTGACCAGAAAGAACTCCTCCGCCGCTTCTCAGGTACTCCATCTTCTTCCTCCTTGTAGTCTTGTAACCTCTAGGGTTCTTGCTCGCGTCCCCGCCATTAGAGCTTTAACGAAAGCTTCACCTTGTTCCTCTTAAACACCAGTTTCGCAGAAGTTTTGACCTTTATATCTAGCTCTTTAGATCTTAGTTTTGTTCCGCTAATATATGCTTTAGATCTCGTCACCTACACCCAACCTGTAGATTCATCTGCTCCGCATAAGATCCTTGTATTTTCTTCCCGTATATCCTTGCATTATTTTTCTTTTTCTTGTGTGCTCTGATCTGTTCCACCTTTAGCTGTTTGCAAAAACCTGTTTCTTCTCCTTTGTAGATCTGTTAAGTAGGCTCCGGTTTAAACGGTCGTATACTATCCTTGTAAGGAATTTCTTGATGAGCGCGACGGTTTAGCTCTTTTCTCTATTGCTGTCATGAACCGGCAGTAACATAGTTCCCTGTTATTGCCGGGTTAGCCATATCATTAGTCCCTTGTCTAAACCGTTGCGTGATTTTCGTATATATCTTCCGGTTTATGCCGCTGTACTTAAATAATCCGATCTTTACACTTTATCTTTTTAGCGCTTGCTCTTCTGCTGTCATGGCCAAACAATTTGTGTCTTGCGATTGGGTTCCTTCCATTATCACGGAAGAAGACTTGGTCAATGCTGCTGCCGTTGGTACCTTAGGCCCTCAATCCGTTTTGAAGTGGCGGGCTCCAGGAAACGAATGCCCTCCTACTCCCAGAGAAGGGGAGGTTATTGTTTTCTTCGACCACATAGCCCGAGGCTTCACACCTCCCGGTTCAAGATTCTTCCGAGATGTGCTTGCCACTTTCCAGCTCCATCCTCAGGACATTGGTCCCAATTCCGTTTCCAATATCTGTGGCTTCCAAGTTTTCTCGGAGGTATACCTGCAAGAAGAACCGTATGTTGACTTGTTCCGGGATTTCTTTCACCTGAACCGGCGTACTGAGTTCACCAACGGACCGCATCAGGAACTGGGTGGGGTCAGTATCCAGAAAAGGAGGGATGCTGTTTTTCCCCATGCCGCTCTTCACACGCACCCAAAGGAGTGGAACAAGACTTGGTTTTACTGTATTGATACTTCTCCTGCGGGGGAGAACCCACTGCCGGGCTATCGCGATCATCGTCTTCCGGAGGATCACCCTTTGCCACAGCGACTTAGCTCTGCCGAACGGCCCCGGTTTGCTTCTCAGCTTTCCAAGTTGAAAGCTTTTATGGCCAACGGTTTAATTGGAACCGATTTTATGCGATGTTGGCTCTCTTGGAGTATCCTCCCCTTGAGTCGGCGACCAAATCTGATGTGCAAGTACTCTGGTAAACCGGACGACCCTCAACGGTTTACCAAGGATGAACTTTCTGAATCGGAGGTTATTGAATCGGCTAAGAAGATGCTCAATGTCTCCTTAGAGGACTGCAGCAAAGTCGGGTTGGCTCCGTATTACAAGAAGAACAGACTGCCTGCAGTAAGCCTTGCTTTCTTGTATACATTTTTTAATCCGTTTATATAAACCGTCCTCTAACTTTCTCTTTTCTGTCTGAATAGGCCGATGATCCTTTCTGGAAAAGAAAACCTCAAGAGAAAACCGGAAAACAGGCACGCCGGAAAACCTTTGCTAGTAAGAAGAGAAAAGCAGTTGGTGGCTCCGGTTCTCACGCCGAGGATGATGATCCGGACTCCGAGGTATGAATTAATCCGTCTTTAACTTGCTTACTTATGTTCATATATGTATCTAATGATAACTTTTCACAGGAGTTGGCTGAAGGCGATAAACCGGCCGAAGTTGAGGTAACTATCCTTTCTTCCGATTCAGAACCACTTCCACAAAAAAGTCGTCGGACAGTCCGGAAATATCAATTTTCTCACCCTTATGCTCAATTGGATCCTAATTTTCTTTTGAAGAAACAACAACATGAAGCCCTTCGCCGGACCACTCGCCATAGCGGCCTGGCAGTGGAAACATCCGGAATCTCTCTCACTCCAGCTAGGAGGCGCCGTTCTGAGGTTATACTATCTCCAACCCTCCTTCATCCCAAGGCCGGGCTTATCCGCACCCCTCTTAAACCGTCTGACCCTGATTATCAGGAGACTCCATTATCTTCCTCTGGTGAATTGACTGCCACGCAACTTCCCCCACTGAAAACTGTTCCAGGGTAAGTCTTTTTAACTTATCCGGTTTATGATTACCTTTTTCTTTATAATCTTAACTCATTTTTCGAATTTTCTTCCAGCAAGCCAAAGCCTAGCAAAAAACCGAAGGCCAACCAACCCACAGCTAAGACTAATATTGATGATCCGGCGGTTGATCCGGCAACAACCGTCCCCCCAGAAGGCGAGCCCACTATTCCTCTTGAGAATCCCGCGCCTACGGATCATATTTCAATGCCCGAGAACCCTAGTGCTGATGATGTTCATGATCCGCCAAGTCCTGCCCGGGCCAATTCTCCTCAGACCAATCCGGCATCTCCCAGTCTGGTTCATACTGCAGCTCCACCAACAGCACCTGCCTCTCCAGAAATTGAAGTGACTGGCACTGCTTTTAATGCTCCGGCTGAGCTCACTATTTTAGCCAAACATACGGCTAAAGCGGAGAAGCTGCATAAAGAGAAGGGAAAATGGAGTACCGAGCTATCCAGCCTTGCTAACATGAGTGCCCAGGAGCTCTATTCCGGGTACTTGAACCGGCTCCACGCCAGCCGAGATTATGAAGCGGGCTTGGTTAACATGATGAAAGAAAAATATGAGCTAATCCTTTCCTTCTGACTTTGTGCTTTTGATATGCTTCTAACTATCTCATAGTAGCCCCCAAGTTCTGGTTTAGCTGCGTACTGAAGGTGAACCGGAACTTATAACTTGAGCAACTGGTTTTACATTAGCCTCCCAGTATCAAGTAGATAACTTGGTTATGTATTTGATACTTGTAAGAGTTTCTTCTGATACTTCAATTATCCATTAGCCCCCAAGTGTCAAGTAGACAACTTGTTTGTGTGCTTGAGACTTTTGACTTTGAATTGCTGCTGTTTATTGCTTCAACTGCCAATTAGCCCCCAAGTGTCAAGTAGACAACTTGTTTGTGTGCTTGAGACTTGTCTGATTTTTGCTTCTTATCACTTGATTTTACTTGCAGGCTGATTTAAACCGGAGTACTGACGAAATTAATGAGCTTCGGAGCCGTCTTGCTGAAATGGAGGCTGCTGCTTCAAAAGCCAAGAAAGATCTGAAGGTGAGTTTAAGAGCCTGTTTGGGACTGCTCTGTTCCTTAAAATTCCGCTCCGCTCCAGAAAACTCAAGCCAAACGGGGTAGCTCCATGATATGCCGCTCCACATAAAAACTAGAATCTGGGGTACAACTCCCAATTTTTTATGAAGCTCGTGAAGGGGTGCTCCAAAAAATCCTAGAAGCTAGAGTTGGGGGGAAATTACCCACCACTGCCACCAGTAAGTGGATACCCCTTCGTTTCTTCCCTCTCATCCAATCAAAAAGATCCTTTCCACCAATTTTTCCATTCTTGAAGCTGGAGCTACATGGAAGCCAAATATTATCTTTGATAGTGCTACAACTTCTGTATGAAACTGCTCCAAAATGGATTTGGTGGAGTGAAGCTGATTTTGGTGAAGCGGAGCAGTCCCAAACAAGCCCTAAAGACTGTTGAAGAGCTAAAAAAATTCTTCGAAGAAGAGCGGTCCGCCTTTGAAGTTCAGAAGAAAGAGCTGGAGAAAAGGGCTCAAGATGCTGAGGAGGCGCTTAATCCGGTTACTGAAGAGTTAACCGGTTTAAAGCGGCAAATTGAGTTAATGACTTCTGCGATCTTCGGTAAGTATATAATCTGTACTCCTGCTTTCATCTTTGTAATCTTCCATATGTGCCGGTTTAACTGTGATAATCATCTGCAGGGCGCCGTGTCACCCATCTTGGGGATGATTTTCGGAAGAAATTGAAGGCCTGTTACACTTTGGTCGAGCAGATGTATTCCGGCGCTCAAAGGATCATAAGTGCGACATCTTTCAGTAAACCAACCCCAACAACTATCCAAGGAACATTAGAAAAGTTGTCTGTTTTGCCAGTCCATTTGGAAGAGGTTAAGAAGTCTGCTGCAAGAGCCGGTGCCCTCATGGCACTTACCAGGGCTAAAGCCTGGGTCCCGGATCTTGATCCGGAAGAAGTCTTGAGTGGATTTCCTGACACTAAAGAGGACGGATCAACTTTTACTGCAAAGGACCTCCATGCCTTGACGAAGGAGATGCGTCCACTCGCCAGCAAGCTTGCAGCCGAATCCGATTTATCCAGGTATCATCCGGGGTATGACTTGCAGAACGAGCGGGTGGAGCGGCCGGTTTATAAAACCGTCAATCTAATCCCACCAGTGCGTCCTCATACATTCGCTCCAGATATCGAACCGTCGGAACTTATCAACGAAGAGATGTATTTTCGCATTTTAACGAAAATCGACTAGTGCGCCCCGGATTTCCAACCGCTTCAAGAGGAAGAGGAGACTCCAGATCAAGTTGATGCCCAGCCGTCTCAGCAGGAGGGAGCATAGCTCATAGTTTAATGTTTGCAATTGCAGTCTTATTTATCGAACAATCTTTAATCCGTCAGGCTTGCTATGCCTTGTAATAAGATAGTTGATAACATTGTCCATTTTGATCCGGATATTCCAACTTCTCGTTTTATCATTGCCAGTTTGGTCTGATATGAATTGTCTTATATACCATCTGTTCCTGCATATACAATATTTGAAAATATGTCCTAACGGTTTGACCGTTGGACCCATTAAACTGTTCTCATGATATATCAAATAAGTATATACTCATATCATAAACAACTCTATACCTGAGACCAAGTATGCTCAATACTCTTAATCCGGTAGAATTTCTTGATGAAGACCTTCATGGATCCAATAACAAACCGGTCTTGATAAAAGATACCGGTTTATATCATTCTGAAACTTTGTCCAGAAGTTTGTAGCTTTTTGCCTGATGGATGATCCGGGTTATAATGAGCACCGGTTTATCTTATGCTGGTATTCACGATTCAGACTTTTAACTTTGTAGATGTGTGGTCAATTTCTTGAATTATCCCACTCCGGATTAAAGAATCATAACACATAAAGATCAGAAAAACACAAATTTGCAAATAAAACCATGTAGTCGAGGCTTTTTACGAGCTGCCAGGCTCAAAGCGAGGTTCAGCCAATCACTGGATGCGGGTAATCCCGTCTTTCCAGAGGGCCGGCCGATGGATCCGGGTAACCCCGTCTTTCCATAGGGCCGGTCGATGGATGCGGGTAATCCCGTCTTTCCATAGGGCCGGTCGATGGATGCGGGTAACCCCGTCTTTCCATAGGAACCATAAGAAAAAATTCTAGCCAATCACTGGATGCGGGTAATCCCGTCTTTCCAGAGGGCCGGTCAATGGATGCGGATTATCCGTCTTTCCATAGGGACCATA
>LR738715.1:63001930-63028938 GCA_902687465.1 Secale cereale
GATGGATGCGGATTATCCGTCTTTCCATAGGGCCGGTCGATGGATGCGGATTATCCGTCTTTCCATAGGGATCATAAAAAAAAATTAGCCAATCACTGGATGCGGGTAATCCCGTCTTTCCAGAGGGCCGGTCGATGGATGCGGATTATCCGTCTTTCCATATGGTCGGTCGATGGATGCGGATTATCCGTCTTTCCATATGGTCTTCCATGGCTCCATGAAGCCATGGGTAGATCTTGAACCAATCACTGGATGGATTACCATCCAGAGGGTTTCCGTGAAGCGTCCTCTTTTGAGCCGGATGTGACCTCATGCTGTTCATGGAGTTTTATTGCTTCTGAGTATATATTCTGCAAAAATCAGTTTTAAACCTGCCGATATGTTTGAAATATAACATATGATAATACATATATGGTTGTCCTCACAAGATATTTGTATTGGAAAAAAGGCTGAGCCCCCGGTTTACCGAGGGTGCCGGTTTATTCATTAATCATAATATATACATAGGATACAGTGGAGCTCATAGCTCAAGTATAGTAGGGCCGTAAGTGGGCGATGTTCCATGGCCTCTTCGTCTCCTCCTCTGATGTCCGTGAGTCCTTGTGTTCTTGAACGTCCAGCAGGTAATATGAACCGTTATGTAGATTCTTGCTGACCACAAAGGGCCCTTCCCAAGGTGGGGATAGCTTGTGCATATCTGTTTGGTCTTGGATGAGCCGGAGTACTAAGTCACCCTCCTGGAATGTTCTGCTCTTGATCCGGCGGCTGTGATATCTGCGCAAGTCTTGTTGATAGATTGCAGACCGTGCTGCTGCTATATCACGCTCTTCATCCGGCCGGTCCAAACTGTCTTGTCTTGCCTGCCCATTGGCTGCTTCAACATAGGATGTCACCCTTGGTGAATCATGACGGATATCACTTGGAAGGACCGCTTCAGCACCATATACCATAAAGAAAGGTGTATAACCTCTGGACCAGTTTGGCGTAGTGTTGATACTCCATAGGACAGATGGTAACTCCTCAACCCAACACCCCGGGGTTCTTTGCAAGGGAGTCATAAGCCGGGGCTTGATACCTCGCAAAATCTCCTGATTCGCTCTTTCAGCTTGACCATTGGATTGGGGGTGAGCCACAGAAGATACATCTAGGCGAATATGTTCTCGTTGACAAAACTCTTCCATCTCACCCTGAGATAAATTGGTGCCATTGTCTGTGATGATGCTGTGCGGAAAGCCAAATTGGAAAATTACCTTTTTGATGAATTTGACTGATGTGGCCGCATCACACTTGCTCACAGGCTCTGCCTCAATCCACTTTGTAAACTTATCCACCGCCACCAGTAGATGAGTTTTCTGATCTTGAGATCGCTTAAAGGGTCCAACCATATCAAGCCCCCAAGTCGCAAACGGCCAAGTTATTGGTATCATCCGGAGCTCCTGCGCCGGAACCAGAGCACGTCTCGAAAACTTCTGACAAGCATCACACTTCCGGACCAGATCAGCCGCATCAGCATGAGCGGTTAACCAATAGAAACCATGTCGGAAAGCTTTAGCCACAAATGATTTTGAACCGGCATGATGACCACAATCCCCTTCATGGATCTCGCGAAGAATCTTACAACCTTCCTCAGCTGATACACACCGCTGAAATACTCCAGAAGTACTGCGATGATGAAGCTCTCCGTTTGCAATTGTCATGGACTTAGAACGCCGGACTATCTGTCGTGCCTCTATTTCATCGTCTGGTAGCTCTCCTCGGCTCAGATATGCCAAATAAGGCAGCGTCCAATCCGGAATAACATGAAGTGCTGCCACTAGCTGTGCCTCCGGATCAGGAACAGCTAGGTCTTCCTCCGATGGTATTTGTACTGACGGACTGCGCAGCTCATCCAAAAAAGTATTTGGTGGCACCGGTTTACGTTGAGAACCCAACCGGCTTAAAGCATCAGCCGCTTCGTTCCTTCGCCGGTCTATGTGTTCCACTTGATACCCTTTGAAATATCCAGCAACTGCTTCCACTTCCCGTCTGTAAGCTGCCATGAGGGGATCTCTTGAATCCCACTTGCCTGAAACTTGCGGTGCCACTAAATCTGAATCGCCAAAACACTTAACCCGGCTCAAGTTCATCTCCTTTGCCATCCACAAGCCATGAAGTAATGCTTCATATTCTGCTGCATTATTAGTACAAGGAAACAATAAACGGAGGACGTAACAAAACTTGTCACCTCGCGGAGAAGTTAAGACAACTCCAGCCCCCAAGCCTTCCAACTGTCTTGAACCGTCAAAGTGAATCGTCCAGTACGTAAGATCCGGCTTCTCCTCACGAGTTTGTAACTCTGTCCAATCATTGATGAAATCCACCAATGCCTGAGATTTTATAGCGGTGCGTGGCACATACTTCAACTCATGCGGGCTGAGCTCGATGGCCCACTTTGCCACTCTACCTGTAGCTTCCCTGTTCTGGTTTATGTCCCCCAACGGTGCTGAACTAACCACAGTTATTGGATGACCTTGAAAATAGTGCTTCAGCTTCCGGTTTGCGATGAACACACCATATACCAGCTTCTGCCAATGTGGGTACCTTTGCTTGGACTCAATGATTACTTCACTCGCGTAATAAACCGGACGCTGAACCGGGTATTCCTTCTCTGCTTCCTTGCGTTCAACAACAATTGCGACGCTGACTGCCCGTGCATTGGCAGCGACGTATAACAGCAACGGCTCCTTATCAACAGGGGCAGCCAGGACCGGCGGCTTTGCCAGTTGCCGCTTCAGATCCTCAAACGCCGCGTTCGCCTCATCACTCCATATAAACCGATCTGTTTTCTTCAGCATCTGGTAAAGCGGGATCGCCTTCTCTCCCAAACGGCTGATGAACCGGCTTAATGCTGTGATCCGGCCAGCGATACGCTGAACATCGTTGATGCAAACTGGTTTAATCAAAGATGTGATTGCCTTAATCTTTTCCGGATTAGCTTCTATTCCTCTGTTTGAGACCAAGAATCCCAGTAGTTTACCTGCCGGAACACCAAAGGCACACTTCTCCGGATTAAGCATCATCTTATAGGCTCGAAGATTGTCAAAAGTCTCCTTAAGATCCTCTATCATCGTCTCCTCTTTCCTTGATTTAACCACAATGTCATCCACATACGCATGAACATTCCTCCCTAGCTGTCCTTTAAGACAATTCTGAATGCAACGCTGATAAGTTGCTTGACCACTCTTGAGCCCAAAAGGCATAGATACATAGCAAAAAGCACCAAAAGGGGTTATGAAAGCTGTCTTCTCTTGGTCTTTAACTGCCATCTTGATCTGGTGATATCCTGAATATGCATCCAAAAAGCTTAGCCGCTCACATCCCGCTGTAGCATCGATAATCTGATCAATGCGAGGGAGAGCAAAAGGATCAGTTGGGCAAGCTTTGTTGAGGTCTGTGTAGTCCACACACATTCTCCACTTCCCATTCTTCTTTAACACCAGCACCGGATTAGCCAACCACTCTGGGTGAAAAACTTCCACTATGAACCCTGCGGCCAAAAGCCTGGCCACTTCTTCTCCTATAGCCTTGCGCCTCTCTTCGTTGAAGTGGCGCAAATATTGTTTAACCGGTTTATATTTCGGATCAATGTTAAGGCTGTGCTCAGCGAGTTCCCTCGGTATACCTGGCATGTCAGAAGGTTTCCACGCAAAGATATCCCGGTTCTCACGGATGAACTCGATGAGCGCGCTTTCCTATTTGGGATCAAGGTTAGCGCTGATAGTGAACTGCTTGGACGAATCACCTGGCACAAAATCAACTTGCTTGGTCTCCTCTGCCGATTTAAACTTCAATGCCGGATCATGCTCTGTAGTTGGCTTCTTCAGCGGAGTCATATCTGCTGGATCAACATTATCATTGTAAAATTTTAACTCCTCGGTAGCACATACTTCCTCTGCGTAAGCAGCGTCTCCCTCTTCACACTCCAACGCAACCTTGCGACTTCCGTGAACCGTAATTGTGCCCTTGTGACCCGGCATCTTGAGCTGCAAGTACACATAACACGGTCTAGCCATAAACTTGGCATAAACCGTCCTTCGAAACAGAGCGTGATAAGGGCTCTAGATCTTGACGACTTCGAAAGTTATCATCTCAGACCTGGAATCATGCTCATCTCCAAAGGTAACTTCCAAGTCAATCTTTCCAACCGGATAAGCCGACTTACCTGGGACCACCCCATGGAACACCGTGTTCGATTGTCTTAGCTTCTTATCCGTCAGGCCCATACGACGGAAGGTCTCATAGTACAAGATATTGATGCTGCTACCGCCGTCCATGAGAACCTTAGTGAACTTGTAACCACCCACTTGTGGTGCCACTACCAAGTACAAGTGGCCCGGATTATCCACCCGCATCGGGTGATCCTCCCTGCTCCATACAATGGGTTGTTCCGACCAACGCAGGAATTGCGGTGTCGCCGGTTCAACCGCGTTTACTGCCCGCTTTAAAACCTTCTGATCTCGTTTACACAGGCTCGTGGTGAACACATGATATTGTCCACTACTCAACTCCTTCGAATTACTCTGATATCCGGATTGTGGTTAGTGTTGCTGATGCTGCTGATTACCCTGATTATTGTAATTACCTTGGAACTGCTGTTGACTGCCTTGGTTATTGTAACCACCCTGATTACGCGGCTGATTTCCCTGGTTATTATAACTTCCTTGACCATTTTGATTACCGGCCCGGTTTTGATAACCATTGTTATTGCCCCGATATCCTGATCCGGAGCTGTTCCCCTGATGACCCGGACCATAGAACCCTGGGCCTGAACCGCCGTTTGGAGGCCTGTCATTAGGATTAAAGCGGCCCATCATTGCTTCCATAAAGGGCCTGCACTCTCTTATAGTGTGTTTTGCCGGCCGTTTGCTCGAGCCATGCTTCGGACAAGGCTGGTCTAACTCTTGGTCCCAACTAACATCCCCTCCGCCGGTTTGTTGAGGTGGGTTGCCCCTATTACGCTGAAAACCCCCTTGAACTTGGGTATTGGCTACGAAATCAGAGCCACCTTCTGCCTTTCGCTTGCCTAAGAAACTTGCAGTAGCCGGGTTAACCCGCGCCGGTTTACCAGGTTTGTTAACCTTCCCTGCTTTGTCTCCCTCAGCTTCTGGATACTTGGTATTATCAGAGTCCCCATACTTTACCAGAGAACTCATGAGAGTTCCCATTTCATTACAATCCCTTTTAAGCCGTCCTAGCTTTAACTTTAGAGACTCAAACCGGCAATTGTTTTCCAAAGTTACTATCGCCGTACTAGGATTGATACCATTCGAAGAGTGCAAGATCTCTGATACTCGCCGTACCCAAGCACTTGTAGACTCCTGCTCTCCTTGTACACAGGCTGCTAGATCTACTACTGACATCGGCTGCTTGCATGTATCTTTGAAGTTTTTGATAAACTGGCTACGTAGTTCTCCCCATGACCCGATGGAATTAGGGGGTAAACCCTTTAGCTAGGTCCGAGCTGTACCTTCAAGCATCATAGTAAAATATTTTGCACAAGCCGCTTCATCTACATCCAACATCTCCATGGCAATCTCGTAACTCTCAACCCAAGCTTCAGGAGCTAAATCTGCGGTGTAGTTAGGCACCTTACGGGGCCCTTTAAAATCCTTGGGCAGCTTCACACCCCGCAAGGCGGGGATAAGACACGGCACTCCAAAGGAACTCGTCGTGACTCCTGTCTCTGCTGTGGCAGTTTGAACCGGCGTCGTCTGACGGACCTCCTCCCGGGCTATGGATCTAACCCGGTTTGCATCCTGAGCTTGAGCATCCGCGCCTGCCGGATTATCCTGTCTGCGCCGATGTCGCCTGCGTTCACTGCTAGACACTTCTGGTTCCTCCCAATGCCTAGTGTAACTCCGGCTGGGACGTGGTGTTGAATGTAGCCTTTCCCTGCTATGAGAATATGCCTGCTGCTGTACTAATGCCGTATTAAGTAGCTCCTTGGCCCGGCGTGCCTCCAACGCTACCCGGGACGTCCCCTCAACGGGTAAAGCGGCCAAACGTGCAGCAGCAGCAACGATGTTATCCAAAGGATTCGAATAATGACCTGGAGGGGTAGGAACATGAGTCGCAGACGTGATCCGCCGATCTTGCTCCGCAGTGGGCTGCTGAACCGGCTCATCCCTGACCGGGGGCGCCCTCCGGTTTAAAGCGGGATCATTGCTAGTTCCTGCCCCTGGCATCCTAAACAGATCTGTCGCTTCATAAACCGGCGGTATGCGGGATTGGTACTTCCGACTTCTTACTCCCTGCGTAGAGGCCTACTCCATCCTTAGGTGAAAAGCCTGATCATTCAATTCTGCTTGCCTTATTGCTATCATAGCCTTCTCCGCTTTCAGATCATCCCTTGCTTGATCAATCCGGCCCTTTAGCTGAAGGAGCTCTGCATCATGTTGCGCCTTGTCTGTTGGAGCTACCTCTGCCACAGCCTTGGCCGTGAATTCCTCGACTAAGGTGGATAGAACGTCAGTAGGTGAGAGGACTGGGCCGCTCCCTCCTACACCAGCTTCTGTTGTCGCCCCGTTCACCGTGGGCTGTGATCCGGCCATAAAGACAGCCACCCGGTTCGGCGGGTCAAAGGGGTCCGGAATACTGTTTCCGTCGGACTCACCCTCAGACCGGCCGTCCTGCAACTGATACAGAGATTCGGTCTCTCCGGATGAGGATCCCTCGTCGGAGTAGACAACTGTTTCACCGCCGAATTCTGATCCGTCCCCGGTTTGGACCCCGTGAACTGCTCCAACAAAAACGTGCTTCATGGCAGGCTGAATCCGGGCCGTTCTCGCACGCTGAGCCGGCTCGATGATGTTGGAGAAGATGTCCGGCTCAGGTCCCGGTTCGCCGATCTTGCCGATGAAGACATGAATGCCACCGAAGGGAACCCGGTACCCGTATTCGATTGAATCGGCCTCCGGTCCCCAACCCGCATCGTCGATGTAGATCCGGCCGCGGCGACTCTTGGTCATCCAGCCGACCACGTAGCCCTTGAGCCCTTCAAAGCTGCCCTTCAAGAACTCGAAACCATCGTGCGCGAGCCCCACGGTGGGCGCCAACTGTCGTGGAATTAACATGGCAGATGTCCGGTTTAACGGACTTGATGATGGAACCATCGCACGGGTTAGCTTGAAGGGGTTCATAGCACACAAAGGACACAGGGGGTTTATACTAGTTCGGCCCCTTCGATGAAGGTAAAAGCCTACGTCTAGTTGGTTTGGTATTGCTTGGGCGTTGGATTACAGGGAGCGGATCGCTTGCCTGTAGTCTCGACGGGTTGATTCTTGCTTGTCCCTGAACCGTCGCCGGGTCGTCCCTTTATATAGAGAGGCGACGCCTAGTTCGGTTTACAGAGTCCCGAGGCCGGCTCATACTTGTGTCCGCCTCGGTCTCTGCTCTTTCTTCCTTATCTCTCAAGTTACATCATCGGGCGGTTTACAAACCATAACTCTATCATGGGCCCTAGATCTTATGGGCCGTAGCCTTTACTAAATATTACAACCATACAAACATATTACAATAAGCCGGTTTATACTAGCCGGTTCATACCTGCTAGTAATATCCCTGACAGTTTTACCAATATCCATGTCAAGGATCTTGGCAACACAACATACGACCATGATGAATAGCGATGGATGGTGCAGATGCAAAGGAAGCTAACACCTACTCAGATTTCACCTTAGCGGGGTCAAAGGGGCAAAATCTGGATGATCGACCGAGAGACATTTAGCACTCCGCTTCTAATGCTCTCCTTGATGTGCTAGAGCAACCCATTTATTAAAATGGTTTGGTACCTAGAACGTCAAGTAAAAGGTCAGACTTCAGGAGCACAAAAATCCATAAGGAACAACTAGGGAGTGAATCCTACGAAGTCCTTATGGGGAGGTGGCCAACTTCTTCCATCAAGATACTACAACAATAGATCTTCTGGCTGGGTGTGTTGGCCACGACATCCGCTTTATCGGTTATCGAGAGACCAATATTATAGTTCTTGGAAAATGCTCCAACCATCATATCTGCCTGAGATTCAGTTCTGGTTGGTGTTAGGATATTCTAGACTCATCGGGTCTAGAAAGAAAAATGAAAGTTTGCAACCCAAATCGACGAGACGGCGTTGCGAGATTCTCGAGGAATGAACTACGACAGTAAGCTCCAAAACATGAGCTAGTTCTGCTACACACCTGTGAACACACTGTCCTAGACAAGCATGACCACATGGTAGTCTTATAATAAAACACTACTGAGTTCTGGTTGGGAACCATCATCGAGGATAACGAAATCTTGTACAAATCCGTCTGGTACCTTCAGGACTAGCACTTAGAACTTATTATCCTTGAACAAATCAATCAGTGGCTTAGTGTGCTAGGGATACATATAGAATGAAGGTTGCAAGTCTCCAAACCATAGAATACTTCACACGTATGCATGACCGATTTGGGATGATTCCAGAGAAAGCAACATTGACTTTCTTGAATTCACGGCGGCAACTTGCATCAAATGCACATGAATTAGAGGAGGTCACTTCTTTCATCCGAACATATGCTTCATGCACGGAACACGAAGATAATGCTTACAAAGTTTCCAACACTAGCTTAATGTCCTACAAGATTATGGAGAAGATAAGGATGTTTGTTGATGGGCTCAACAATAATTCATCCAGGTTTCCATATATATGGAATTCCATAACTATGTGAACAAGGTGATAGCATTGGTCAGACCAATAGATGTAACGGTGTATGCTCGAGGGATCAAGCACGAGTAAGACAACATTATGAATACCTTTGGTTCTGATTTCACTTGACGGTAGCACATACTCAAATCAAAGTTTTGATATGACAATAGGTCCAACAACTGATCACAGGGACCAATTGATGAAGATATCATCTATCTTCAACACACGCAAATATACCCCCTAAAATGAACTAAGCTGGCAAGCGTTTATCTTCCAACTCTCCAAGTTATTGTTTAGCTTAACCAATTAGCTCAGGGGGTAACCGACACAGATTCTTGGAGAAGGGGTGGTTTATATGTAAACCAACTTGATCAAGAGCTCAACATAACGGTCAGGGATCAACCTGGTAATACTTCCGAGAAGATATTCGGAAAATCACGAACCACCGATATGTTAGGAAGCTCGAGATCAATCTTGCTTTTCGGGGCAAGACGATATGATCAAAAGAGCGAGAGATTAACACAATCCTAACTCATTGATCGAAGAGTGCACCAAGTAAGATGGACTAGGTAGCACGATCAATCTTAGAATGATGATTCAATAACCAGCATGCTAAGAATGAGATTATCGTCCATTAACCACCAAACAACTAGTTGCTAAGAGTATTGATTTCACACATCACGGTTCACCTGTCGGTATTCCAGTTGCAACAACACGGAACCAAGGAGCGAATGATGATGGCGGAAAGTATCACTACGCCAAGAATTCATAAGAGAAGGTGTAATTCTCATGACATTCCTGACATAAAGTGGGTAATACTTCAGGGTAGAGCAGATTAGAAGCTGGATTAACATTCTTCATCTATGAAGTACAACTTCTTTGACCCAATCCTGGATATGGATAAGGTACTGGAGTTTGTTTCTCCAAGTCATTCCAGAATAGAATGGCTTGACGGACCACAAGAGTAAAAGGCATCGATGAACACGAGTGCACAACTACTCCTGACTATCAATTGATAGACGAAGGTCAGAATACAACCAAAAGAGGACAACTCAAAGGAACATATAACTTTCTGAGTTGTGGATGCATAGACTAGTATGCCAAACTTTCAACATATTTCTTCCGGATAATCCATGCAGAAAGGTAGGACTGGAAGAGTCACATTATGAATGGAGTACTACTCAAGAGCACTCTGGTTGTGATATTTGGTTCAGAAGAACTTCTGCCATGATGGTTCATGGTATTGGAAGAACGATAACCACGGACCACGAGGACTATCACAAGGTTACTAATATCCTAAAGGGACGAGCAAATACTACCAACAGGAGGTAGGTGGAGTGAGTCTTGGGTTCAAGAACCCAGGAATAGAATGCCTACCAACTAAATGGCATCACGAGATACTTTCAAGAATAATGGCCAGAATCATCACACTGGGAATACAAAGTATTGCTAGATTGCTGGGTGATCTTCTAAGACACCTAGGGTCATAATAATAGCTCCAACATGGATGTCGAGGCAACGAAGTACCTCAACACAACGACTAGCGTGGTTAATCTGGCCTAAAGGAGCATCAGGAACAGAAGGAAGGGATTTGCAATCGCATCAGATTGTTTAGAAACCTGGGAAGACTCGGACAGCATAACGGCTGTAAATGCTCGAAAATTACCTTTGAGACTCATGCACAAAGATAGCATAACCACTCAACATCATAATGTCAAGGTTCTGAGACCAACAGTTGAACAAACAGAAGTAGTAGAAACTGATCTGAGGGTTGAATCTACAATTAACGTGATCCTCATAGACAGAAGAGGAAACCTAGTTCCTTAATCCCCGTAGAAAGAAGAGGATGACTCAGATCAGAAGGTCATAGGTTAAAGGAGTAAAAGAGCCTTACGTTCCCTTCCACAAACAATTCCCTTACATAACTAAAGAGTTTCTAGACACGACTTCGACCAGTTTGGCTTACTAATCCTGCAGGCAGTCAGGCTCTGATACCAAAGCTGTCAGGACCCCGATCCGAAGTCACACAGGTCTAGCCTGTAACACATCATATCACTTTGCGGCCTCACGCACGGTATCCCCACGGGTGCCACCTTACCTGGCCCGGGACCGTTTGCGCATTTTGGCACACGTATATGATAGTGTCGCTAGCATCCATATGGCAGAGAACCCGGGCCGACATGACTAGTTATAAACCAAAAAGTGGCACTAAATTACAGAGACAGGCATACATGACCCAGCAACGAACGTGTCGGTCATCAACGTAAGAACCCAAGTCGTAGCAAACTACAAGGACTTAAAGGAACAACGCGTGACATTTCCCCTAAGGGGCAGACACAGGAACAAAGAAGGACACATGCCGACCAGCCTAAGTGTTCCGGGGCAGTAGCAAGCTACCAAGGCTTAGTGGAAGCACTAGGAGACATTTCCCTGTAAGATAGGCTACCAAGGGTAAACAACTAGGTGTCGGATCCCACACATAGCAATACACATTACACGTACGCATAACATGCAAGTATGTGTTGTACAACATGGCATCACAACATAACTCAACAACTCATATAGATAAAGGCCCAGAAGAGCCATCATAGCATTTATTACAAACAGAGGTCACATGACCCAACATACGGAGCATACAGGCAACGGAAGCATAACATGTCTGCGTACAGACAACTACAATGAAAAAGGCCGAGAAGCCTGACTATCTACAAGACCCTCCCAAGGGTACAAGATCGTAGCTGAGTTAACAAGCTAAACGTCGAAGTCCACGCGGAACCACTAGTGAGACTGGAGTCTCTCTGCAAAAACATAAATTAAGCAAATGTGAGTACAAAGGTACTCAGCAAGACTTACATCAGAACTAGCTACATATGCATTAGTATCAACAAAGGGGGTGCTGGAGTTTGTGTGCAGCAAGCCAGCTTTGACTCGGTGGCTATCCTGAACTACGACTACAAGTAACTCTTTTGAGGTGGCGCACACGAGTCCACATATTCACCAATCAATACACCATTATGGATCCGCTCCCGTCTCCTTACGAGAAGGCCATCCATAGCACTCGCGCTTATCTTGCGTGTTTTAGAGTATCCACTTTCACTTGTCTATGAACTGTAAAGGTAACCCAGAAGTCCATTACCGCGGACACGGCTATTCGAATAGATCATATAAAACCCTGCAGGGGTGTACTTCTTCACACACGCTCTCACCACTTACCGCCATTTACACGACATTTACTCGGGAACCTTCAAGCGGAGGCCCAGCGAGGGTGTCGGCCACGACCTGACTAACCGCACAAGTCTCTAGTCCAGGTTTATCGCCTATTTGGGTTCCATCCATGGGGAGATTCGGCCGGGGTGTCGCTCACAGCCCCAAACGATGTGTACAGGGTTCCCGCATCACCAAACGGGCGATCGATACACCGTGCCACGTACCTGCCGCATCACAGCCCACCCCAAGGGTCAGCGCTGCGCACGACCTCCAGTAAACTACAAACACCAGAAACTAGTTGCAACTCCTGGACAGAGGACAAGGGCAGTTAATAATTCGAGAGGGTCCATTGGTTTCGGGCCCAATGCATGGTAGTAACTGGTCATGGATCAACCAACACAGAACTCAGTTCCTGAGGCCGACTGCAATGAGACAACCCACCATGTACTCCTACATGGCCTCTCATCGCTACCTTTACCAAATCGTGTTCACACACTTAACTCACACACATTAGGACATGTTCATCACCATTCCAATTCATCCCCAATGAATCAGATCTGACACAACTCTAAGCAATGGCAGGCATAACCAGAAAGCATGAATGAGTAGGCACAACATGGCTCAAACAACTCCTACTCATACTAGTGGGTTTCAAATATTTACTGTGGCAATGACAGGTCATGTAGTGGAAAGGGGTTCAACTACCGCAGCAGGTAACAGTTGAAGCGTTGTTGTCCTAATGCAGTAAAGAGAGACAGAGCGAGAGAGTGGGATTGTATCGGAATGCTCAATGGGGTTTTGCTTGCCTGGCACTTCTGAAGATAGTAATAGTTCTTCATCGGTGTCATCGATCACATCGTCGGAACAGCGTCTACTGAGAGGGGACAAACACCGGCAAACAAGAGAGAACACAATCAATGTAATGCGACAATATGATGCATGATCATGACATGGCAATATGCTGTTGATTGAGCTAATGCAACTAGCAACCATATTAAATGAAGTTGGTTTGAACCAAAGGTTCAAATTCAAACTCCATATGTGATTATTTAATTTTCATTTAATTTATTTGGCCAAAATAGCAGCCATAAGTTGTTCTAACATGCATGAAAATGTCATAAACATATTCCTTGAATTTTTCTGATCATTTTTCATATATAAATTATTTTCATTGGAGTTATAGATTATTTTCTGTGATTTTTAGAAGTTTTGGCTATTTTCTGAAATAAATAAATCATTTCTGATTTATTTAAAATCCCAGAAAATAGTTACCGCGTCAGCACTAGGTCATGCTGACATCAGCAAGTCAACAGGGGCTGGTCCAGTCAAACCTGACCTATGGGTCCCACAAGTCAGTGTGACAGTGCTGCCTGAGTCACAGACGGGTGGGCCCAATCAACAGCCACGTCAGCAAAGTCAATGCTGACGTGTGGGTCCCACTGGGTTAAGAATTAGACTAATACGAAAATTAAACTAAACGGGCAAGGGGCTCACATGGCAGTGTCACTAGGGGTTAACTAAATAGGTGATTAGCAATTAACCTAAAAACCTAAACTAATTAAACAGAGGCCGGCCCCATGGGTCAGTGACTCAGGGGTAGTCAAACCCCTGGTCAGCCAGGTCAAACTGGCCGGCGGCTCGCCGCCGGCGATAGCGAGCACGGCGGAGGGGCTCGGGAATTGCCTACGGTCAATCAAATCGATCGCCGTTTGGTCCTACGCGTAGCTGAGGCTCGCGCGCAATCGGTAGGGCAAGCGGGAGGAGCTGGGGTGGCCGGAGCTCGCCGGAACGGAGCTCGCGGCGGCGCCGGAGTTCGGGAGCCGATGGTTTCGGGGCTGCGGTGCGCTAGGGAAGGGGCTGATGGGATAGGTCGCATCTACGGGTCACCAGAAGCACGCTGGTGCCACGGGTTCGAGCGGAGGGGCTCGAGAGCACGGGGCTCGCCGGCCATGGTGGACGACGGCGTCGGGTGCTCGCGGGGTGGCGGCTACAGCACGCAAACGAGACGGAGGAGAGGGGGGTTAGGGTGAGTAGCTCATGGCGGGGTCGAAGGAGGTCGCAGAAGGCTCAGGGAGGCAGCGGACGTCGCAAATCGACGGCGAGGTCGCCGGCGGCTGGAGGTTGAAGAAGGGGCGGGGACGACGCTGTAGGGCTCCCGCGGTCGCATGGGCTGACGGAGAGGATGAGGGAGGCACGGCGGAGCCTGGGGGCGTGTCGGAGCGACGAGGGGGAGGTTGTGGCCGCGACGGCAGCGGGCGGCGGCGATGGCAGTGCTCGGGCTGCGCGGGAGAGAGGACCAGGGGGAGGGAGGAGGTCCAGCGAGAGAGGGGAGAGCTGCAGGGGTCGAGGGGAGGGCGTGGCGCTCTCGGGTGCCTCCAGCAGCTAGCAGGCAAGCAGGAGGTGGCCGGCGCGTGCTAGCGCGCGGCGTGCACATGCCCGTCCTCCTGGCAAGGAGGAAGACGACAGGAGGGGGCCAGGTGGGCTGGGCCGAAACTGCTGCGCCACCAGGTAGGTCTCTGCTTCCCCTTTTTTTATTTGTTTCTGTTTTCTATTTTTCTTCCTTTGTTTTGATTTGATTTACAAACCAAACCATTTTAAAACTTTTTGTAAATTTTTATGTGACCTCAGGGAGCTAGTACAAAGTCACATGCAAACTTACAAAAATACTTGAACTTTATTTCTTTTATAACAGAAGTAAATTCAACTCAAATATGTTATTGATTTAATTCAAAGGCCCAAAATAAATATTTTAAAGCCTCCAAAAATATTGGTTTGAATTTTATTCTTGCCAATATTTTCCAAGGTTTAACAGGAACATTTTCTTGGGCTTCTTTGAGAAGATTTTAATGTTGACTATTTTTTTAACTGATTCCTGAGGGTTTCAACTGACCTCAATTCAACTTTCAGAAATTTTAGACATGATGCAACAGAAAAGTGCTATCCTAATGCAAGGTGAAGCTGGGGATGTGACACCGCTGGTCAATGGTTTATTCTTATTGAATCTGGATCGTGATGTTACACATATTCATAGTGTGAATGCCAAAAGATGTAAGGTTGATAATGATAGTCCCACATACTTGTGGCACTCCCGCCTTGGTCATATTGGTGTCAAACGTATGAAGAAGGTCCATGCAGATGGACTTATGGAGTCTCTTGATTATGAATCATTTGACACATGTGAACCATGCCTCTTGGGCAATATGACCAAGACTCCATTCTCCGGAACAATGGAGCGAGCAACCAACTTGCTGGAAATCATACATACCGATGTGTGCGGTCTAATGACTGTAGAAGCTCACGGTGGCTATCGTTATGTTCTCACCCTCTCTGATGACTTAAGTAGATATGGGTATGTCTACTTGATGAAACACAAGTCTGAGACCTTTGAAAAGTTCAAGGAATTTCAGAATGAGGTTGAGAATCAACGTGACAGAAAAATAAAGTTCTTACGATCAGATCGCGGAGGAGAGTATTTAAGTCACGAATTTGGCACACACCTAAGGGAATGTGGAATTGTTTCACAGTTGACGCTGCCTGGAACACCTCAGCGTAACGGTGTGTCCGAACGTCGCAATCGTACTCTGTTGGACATAGTGCGATCTATGATGTCTCTTATCGACTTACCGCTATCATTTTGGGGTTATGCTTTAGAGACTGTCGCATTCACTTTAAATAGGGCACCGTCTAAATCCGTTGAGACGACACCGTATGAACTATTGTTTGGGAAGAAACCTAAGTTGTCGTTTCTAAAAGTTTGGGGATGCGATGCTTATGTCAAGAAACTTCAACCTGAAAATCTCAAACCCAAATCTGAAAAATACGTCTTCATAGGATATCCTAAGGAAACTATAGGGTATACCTTCTACCTCAGATCCGAAGGCAAGGTCTTTGTTGCCAAGAATGGATCCTTTCTAGAGAAAGAGTTTCTCTCAAAAGAAGTAAGTGGGACGAAAGTGGAACTTGATGAGGTGATTGTCACCCCTTCCGAACCGGAAATTAGCCCAGCGCAAGAAGATGTTTCTGTGGTGCCTACACCGACTAGAGAAGAAGTTAATGATAATGATCATGAAACTTTGGATCAAGTTACTACTGAGCTTCGTAGGTCCACAAGGACATGTTCCTCACCAGAGTGGTACGGCAACCCTGTCTTGGAAATCATGTTGTTAGACAACGGTTAACCTTCGAACTATGAAGAAGCGATGGCGGGCCCGGATTCCAACAAATGGCTTGAAGCCATGAAATCCGAGATAGGATCCATGTATGATAACAAAGTATGGACTATGGTTGACTTGCCCGATGATCGGCAAGCCATAGAAAGTAAATGGATATTTAAGAAGAAGACTGACGCGGATGGAAATGTGACCATCTATAAGGCTCGGCTTGTCGCTAAAGGTTATCGACAAGTTCAAGGAATTGACTATGACGAGACTTTGTCTCCCGTAGCGATGCTGAAGTCCGTCTGAATCATGTTAGCAATTGCCGCATTCTATGATTATGAGATATGGCAAATGGACGTCAAAACAGCATTCCTTAACGGCTTCCTTAAGGAAGAACTATATATGATGCAGCCGGAAGGTTTTGTCAATCCTAAGAATGCTAACAAGGTATGCAAGCTCCATTGCTCCATCTATAGGCTGGTGCAAGCATCTCGGAGTTGGAACATCCGCTTTGATGAGGTGATCAAAGCGTTTGGGTTTATACAGACTTAGGGAGAAGCCTGTATTTACAAGAAAGTGAGTGGGAGCTCTGTAGTGTTTCTCATATTATATGTGGATGACATATTGCTGATGGGAAATAATGTAGAATTCTTGGAAAGCATAAAGGCCTACTTGAATAAATGTTTTTCAATGAAGGACATTGGAGAAGCTGCTTACATATTACGCATCAAGATCTATAGAGATAGATCAAGACGCCTCATTGGTCTTTCACAAAGTACATACCTTGACAAGATATTGAAGAAGTTCAATATGGATCAGTCCAAGAAAGGGTTCTTGCATGTATTGCAAGGTATGAGATTGAGCACAGCTCAATGCCCAACCTCGGCAGAAGATAGAGAAAAGATGAGTGTCATCCCCTATGCCTCGGCCATAGGTTCTATTATGTATGCCATGCTGTGTACCAGACCTGATGTGAGCCTTGCCATAAGTTTGGTAGGGACTAGGGAGGTACCAAAGTGATCCCGGAATGGAAAACTGGACAGCGGTCAAGAACATCCTAAAGTACCTGAAAAGGACTAAGGATATGTTTCTCGTTTATGGAGGTGACGAAGAGCTCGTTGTAAAGGGTTACATCGATGCTAGCATCGACACAAATCTGGATGACTCCAAGTCACAAACCGGATATGTGTATATTTTGAATGGTGGGGCAGTCAGCTGGTGCAGTTGCAAGCAAAGCGTCGTGGCGGCATCTACATGTGAAGTCGAGTAGATAGCTGCTTCCGAAGCAGCGCGGGAAGGAGTCTGGATGAAGAAGTTCATCACCGACTTAGGAGTTATTCCAAGCGCGTCGGGACCGATGACTCTCTTCTGTGACAACATTGGAGCTATTGCCATTGCCAAGGAGCCCAGGTTTCACAAGAAGACCAAGCACATCAAGCGCCGTTTCAACTCCATCCGAAATTATATTCAAGATGGAGACATAGATATTTGTAAAGTGCATACAGATCTGAATGTCGCAGATCCGTTGACTAAACCTCTTCCACGAGCAAAACATGATCAACACCAGAACTCTATGGGTGTTTGATTCATCACAATGTAACTAGATTATTGACTCTAGTGCAAGTGGGAGACTGTTGGAAATATGCCCTAGAGGCAATAATAAAATGTTTATTATTATATTTCCTTGTTCATGATAATTGTTTATTGTTCATGCTTTAATTGTATTATCCGGAAACAGTAATGCATTGTGAATACATAGACCACAACATGTCCCTAGTGAGCCTCTAGTTGACTAGCTCGTTGATCAATAGATTGTTACAGTTTCCTGACCATGGACATTGGATGTCATTGATAACGGGATCACATCATTAGGAGAATGATGTGATGGACAAGACCCAATCCTAAGCCTAGCGCAAGATCGTGTAGTTCGTATGCTAAAGCTTTTCCAATGTCAAGTATCCTTTCCTTAGACCATGAGATTATGCAACTCCCGTATACCGTAGGAGTACTTTGGTTGTGCAAACATAACAACGTAACTGGGTGGCTATAAAGGTACACTACGGGTATCCCCGAAAGTATCTGTTGGGTTGGCATGAATCGAGACTGAGATTTGTCACTCCGTATGACAGAGAGGTATCTCTGGGCCCACTCGGTAAGACATCATCGTAATGAGCTCAATGTGACTCAGGGGTTGGTCACGAGATGATGTGTTACGGAACGAGTAAAGAGACTTGCCGTAACGAGATTGAACAAGGTATTGGTATATCGACGATCGAATCTCGGGCAAGTGCTATACCGATAGACAAAGGGAATCGTATACGGGATTGATTGAATCCTTGACATCGTGGTTCATCCGATGAGATCATCATAGAACATGTGGGATCCAACATGGGTATCCAGATCCCGCTGTTGGTTATTGGTCGGAGATATGTCTCGGTCATGTCTGCATGATTCCCGAACCCGTAGGGTCTACACACTTAAGGTTCGATGACGCTAGGGTTATAGGGAATAGATGTACGTGGTTACCGAATGTTGTTCGGAGTCCCAGATGAGATCCCGGACGTCATGAGGAGTTCCGGAACGGTCCGTAGGTAAAGATTTATAAATGGGAAGTCCCATTTTGGTCACCGGAATTGTTCTGGGTGTTATCGGTAACGTACCGGGACCACTAGAAGGGTTCCGGGGGTCCACCGGGAGGGGACACCAACCCCGGAGGGCTGTGTGGGACAAGAGTGGGAAGGGACCAGCCCCGAGGTGGGCTGGTGCGCCTCCCACCAAGGCCTAAGGCGCATGGAAGAGGGGAGGGGGCAAACCCTAGGGGCAGATGGGCCTTAAGGCCCATCCTAGGTGCGCCCCCCTCTGGCCACTCCCCTAGAAAAATCTAGGGCTAGGCGTCACCCCTAGGGGGGGAACCCTAGATGGGGGCATAGCCCCTCCCCTCCCCCTATATATAGTGGGGGTTTTGGGGCTGCTAGAGCCACGGGTCTCCCTCCCTCTTGGCGCAGCCCTACCCCTCTCCCTCCTCGTCTCCCATGGTGCTTGGCGAAGCCCTGCTGGAGTGCCACGCTCCACCATCACCACCACGCCGTCGTGCTGCTGCTGGACGGAGTCTTCCCAACCTCTCTCTCTCTCTCCTTGCTGGATCAAGGCGAGGGAGACGTCACCGGGTTGCACATGTGTTGAACGCGGAGGCACCGTTGTTCGGTGCTTAGATCGGATTCGGCCGCGATCTGAATCTCTTAGTGTACAACTCCACCGACCGCGTTCTTGCAATGCTTCCTCATTGCGATCTTAAGGGTATGAAGATGCACTCCCCTCTCGTTGCTAGTAAACTCCATAGATAGATCTTGGTGATGCATAGAATTTTTTTGAATTTCTGCAACGACCCCCAACACCGCGAGCCTCAACACTCATTGGCCGCATACATCAATATGTATTATTTCCAACAAGTTGGTTGCTCTCTCCATGGTTCTGGAGAATGGAGTCTTAGTCGTATTGCCCAAGAGGCATGGTTCGCACGTGTCAAATGATTCATAATCAAGAGACTCCAAAAGTCCATCTGCATGGAGTTTCTTCATGCATTTGACACCAATATGACCAAGGCGGTAGTGGCACAAGTATGTGGGGACTATCATTATCAACCTTACACCTTTTGGCATTCACACTATGAATATGTGTAACATCACATTCGAGATTCAATAAAAATAAACCATTGACCAGCGGGGCATGACGATAAAACATATCTCTCGTATAAATAGAACAACCATTATTCCCGGATTTAAATGAGTAGCCATCTCGCATCAAAAGAGATCTGGATACAATGTTCATGCTCAAAGTTGGTACTAAATAACAATTATTGAGGTTTAAAACTAATCTCAAAGGTAGATGTAGAGGTAGCGTGCCGACGGCGATCACATCGACCTTGGAACCATTCCCGACGCGCATCATCACCTCACCCTTCGCCAGTCTCCGCTTGTCCCGTAGCTCCTGTTTTGAGTTACAAATGTGAGCAACGACACCGGTGTCAAATACCCAGGAGCTACTACGAGCGCTGGTAAGGTACACATCAATAACATGTATATCATATATACCTTTGATGTTGCTGGCCTTCTTATCTGCTAAGTACTTAGGGCAGTTCCGCTTCTAGTGACCATTTCCCTTGCAATAAAAGCACTTAGTCTCACGCTTGGGTCCATTCTTTGGCTTCTTCTCAGCAACTGACTTACCGGGCGTGGCAACTCCCTTGCCGTCCTTCTTGAAGTTCTTCTTACCCTTGCCTTTCTTGAACTTAGTTGCCTTATTCACCATCAACACTTGATGTTCCTTTTTGATCTCCACCTCCGCTGATTTCAGCATCGAATATAACTCAAGAATGGACTTCTCCATCCCGTGCATATTGAAGTTCATCACAAAACCGTTGTAGCTAGGTGGAAGCGACTGGAGGTTTCTTTCAATGACCGAGTCATTTGGAAGATTAACTCCTAGCTGAGACAAGCGGTTGTTGAAGGGCCTCTAACCCCACGTTGGTTACCCCAAGTGGAAGGTGAAAGATGCAGTGTTGTGGAAGTGTTTTCCCTTAGCAAAGATGCCAAGGATCGAATCCCCAGAGACTCCTAGGTTCAACAAGTAGGTGTCAACTGCTAACGGCGCGGATTAGCAATCAACGTGGACCTGCACACAGATACAAATAACTTTGCTCCCAACGAGTACAGAGAGGTTGTCAATCTCTCCGGCCTTGTAGTTCACAAAGGATTAAACGCAAATGATAGTAGTGATAGATAGTGTTTGCAATAGTAAGTAATAACGAAAAGTAAATAGCGGGTGTGATCAATGATGGTAATATGGACCAGAGTCTCATGATGTTCACTAGTGATGTCTCTCTCCCAAAAGACAATAAAACAGCTATGTGAGGTAAACGAATTATAGCTGGGCAATTGACAGGACCACAAACGCAAACCAATGCTGACTACATTGCAAGAAAGGTTGAGGTTCAAAGCATGGGCGGTACGCCAAAGTAAGTAGACCGAAATCCATCAATATCTACTACTAATCATCCACCTTGAGATATCTATCTAGAACATCTCGCTGGTATTAAGTTGCGAGTCCCACCCATAGTGTAAACTCAATGCAACAGACAACTGCATTAAAAGAACTATGCGTAAAGTAAACAATCCTTGCACCCGCGGGCACAAGCACCGTTGTTTTCCCCCTTGTGGCAATAGCACATCCCCTAGACTCATGTTTCTGTCACTCAAGCTAGTCATCGAGGGGCATGAACCCACAATCGAGCATAATGTTCCCACTTGGAGTCACTACCTACTACTTGGCCAAAGCAATAAATAACAACGGAGAACATGCAAGAATTACTTATGAACATAAATATAAAAGAGGTGAATCAAATATATTACTCAAGATCAATCTGAACATAATCTCATAATCCATCGGATCCCAGCAAACTCAACATAGCAACAGCATAAGGATTACATATGTGCCTCGATCATGTAGGGCAGCTCACGAGGACTAATTAGTGAAGCACAAGAACGGGAGGAGAACATCACATAGCTACTGGTCATGGAATCATGGTCCAAGGGAGACTACTCATGAGTCATCCGTGAGGCGTCCATGGTGGTGGAGAAGCTCCCGGTGGTGATCCTCCCCTCCGGCAGGGTACCGGGAAGAGTTCTCCTGGTGCTCCCGATCTTGGAAGCGGCGGCGGCGGCGGAACAGAGATGGGATCGCGAAAAGAGTTCCTGTTCTGAGGGTTTCGGAGGACGCTTTAAATATATGCCAAAGGGGGGCATCGGGGGAGCTTCGGGGGGCCTAGGCGCCCCCCCGGCGCGGCCCAGGGGGGCGCGCCGCCAGGGCGCCTGGAGCCCTGGTGCCCCCCGGCTGTCCTTCGGACGCAAGGTTGTTTCCGGAACGCTGATTTTTTATATAATTTTTCTGGATTTTTCCTGGTAGTTCTCGTAACGTGAAAACCTCACATACAAAAACAGCCGAAAACAGAAACTGGCACTGGGGTGCACTGGATTAGTAAGTTAGTCCAAATATGATCAAAAGTGTATGGAAGTGTATGAATATCATAGCAATATCACCCAAAAGTGGCATGGAGCAAGCAGAAATTATAGATACGTTTTGGACGTATCAACATCCCCAAGCTTAATTCCTGCTCGCCCTCGAGTAGGTAAATGATAACAAGAATAATTTCTGTGGTGACATGCTATTAACCATATAGGACTTTTTATAGTCATATGACAAAAGCTTACTGAGACAATGAATCTGTAGTAATTAAGTTGCCTCATGAGAAAATCACAAATGACTGAAAGTTTTACAACATGAAACTGAAACATCAAAAAGATTTGCAATGAACATGATGTGCAAATATGATAAAGTGATATATAGCTTGCCCCCTTTAGTGAAGCAAAATATAAATGCAAGGGGCACCTTCAAGGTTTAAGTGATGACTAGATACAATGATTTCAAAATAAACGATATCACAATCATGCAAAAGACAATGCTACTTTGGGACAATGCACATTACACTCAGAATGACAATCATGCTCTCAGTAGTTGGCGCTTGAAGAAAGAAGACGGAGACAACATAAAAGTAAAAGAATGGTTAAGTGCTAGAGCTTTTTATTTCGAAAACATGGAAGCAATTTTGTCAACGGTAGTAGTACTTCATATGTGTCATGCATAAGACATCCTATAAGTTGCAAGCCTCATGCATCGAATACCAATAGTGCTTGCACCTTGTCCTAATTAGCTCGGATTTCCATGGGTTATCATTGCATTACATATGTTTCAACCAAGTGTCACAAAGGGGCACCTCTATGCCACCTGTACAAAGGTCCAAGGAGATAAATCGCATTTGATTTCTCGTTTTTGATAGATCTCAACTTGAGGACATCCATACCGGGACAACATAGAAAATAGATGATGGACTCCTCTTTAATGCATAAGCATATTCTCATAAGAGATTGAGGATCAACGTCCAAGCAAAAACTTCCACCATGATACATGGCTTTGGTTGGCGGCCCAATGTTCTTCTCTAACAATATGTATACTCATACAACCCACGGCAAATCACCCTTACTTCAGACAAGATGAGCATGCATAGCAACTCACATGATATTCAACAAGAGTGTGACAGTTGATGGCGTCCCCAGAAACATGGTTACCGCTCAGCAAGCAACTTATAAGAAATAAGATACATAAGCAACATATTCTTTACCACAATAGTTTTTAAGCTACTTTCCCATGTGCTATGTATTGCAAAGTTAGTCTGCTTAGTACAGGTGGAGGTTAGCAAAAGACTGGGAGCGACCAACTAAGAGAGCAACGACGGTTATAATCATGCAGAGCGACAAAGCAACATTGAATCAGGCATGGTAGTTATATCGCTACTCAGAAATAAAAGATCATCAAGGCTTGACAGACTTTCTTTACAGTCTTAAATATGCGTGAGCATACGCCAAGTCAATCAAAATAAATTCTCGAAGGAAGATATTACTAGACCATACCACATCATAGGCAAACAAACCATGTTGGTACTCCAATAACACATTGGGAACCCCCGAGCTATTTGAGATTAACCATAAGAAACCTGAACTACTAAGCACCATCATGCACGTAGCATCTTTATCATAGACACATTAACCAATGCAACGGAAGCAAACTCTCTTAATAAGGTGAGCATGGTAATTAAAGAGAGTTCAAGCAACCAACTAAACAAAAGCTCTTTGAAAAGATAAGCATGAATACTAAGAGCAGAGCACGATAGTAGCTATTAAAAGACAAAGAACACACATAGCATAGATAGACATGAAAATTGTATGTTATGTTCTAGGTAGAAGTGGAGCGTGTTTCTCTCCCACATAAAGAATGCTGAGTTCCGACTAGTTATGAAAAACTAAAAAGAAAACTAAAAGCAAGACGCTCCAAGCATAGCACATAACACATGAAGTGATAAAAATATAGCGGAACGAAAGACGAACTGATAATGTTGATGGAGAAGGGGATGCACGGGGGCATCCCCAAGCTTAGACGCTTGAGTCTCCTTGAATATTTCTTGAGGGTGCACGGGGGCATCCCCAAGCTTGAGCGCTTGACACTCCTGAATCTTTCTTATCATCTTCCCTCGCACACTTGAAAACTCCCTTCATACATAACTCATCATAATCTGATTAGCGAGGTTAGTACCCTTAATAAAATAATTATACCTTGCTGGAAATAAGGATATTCTTGAAGTTCTACTGTTTCTCAAGATTGCCAAAAGGTTTTTGCAAAGAAAAAGCAAGCTCTTGATTTGCAAAGTGAAGGAAAGGCAAAACAGGACAGAATCTGTGAAAAACAGAACAGCAGGTAGTAATCGATCTGTTCGGGATACTTCTGCAACTCAAATCAAAAACTCAGAACAGACGCATGAAAGACAATTATATAGAGAACGCTGTCGTAAAAATTCAGACCAAAAAGATGATCTGGTGATTTTATACGAATTTTTCTATCCAAGGACGGAATCTGTTTCCTGGACAGCACCTCACAACTTTTGAACTTTCTAGCAATCAGAGGCTATACTTGGCACAAATATGAAAAGCAAAGATACAATGATGATGCTACTGTAGTAAACAACATCAAGACACAACAAAAGCAAAATAAATCTTTTATTCATGTGGGCTGCCTCCCAAAAGCGCTTTCTTTTATGCCTTTAAGCTAGGCATAAGATTTTAATGATGCTCTCGTAGGAATAAGAGTTGAAGAACAAAAGAGAGCATCAAGAAGCAAATACCAAACACATTTAAGCCTAACATGCTTCCTATGCATAGGAATATTGCAATAGAATAATTCATTGAAGCACAAAGCAATAAGCATAGGAAGACAAAACAAGTGCAGCTTCAAAACCTTCAACATAAAGAAAGGGAACTTGATATTATTGAAATATCTATAAGCATATGTTCCCTTCTCATAATAATTTTTAGTGGGATCACGAATAAACTCAACAATATAAGCATCACATAAAGCATTGTTACCATGATCCACATGCAAAAAGGTACTCTTACTCTCCACATAAGTATCATGAAGAGGATAAAACTTGGTATAAAAGAGAGACATAAGCTCTTGCCAATCAAGCAAGTGCGAGTTATCGAGAAGCTTGTACCAATCTGAAGCTTTATCTATAAGTGACACGGCGAACAATTTCCTCATGACAAACTCCCTTGATACACCTGCAAGCTTAAATAATGAACATAATCGTGACAGATATAGCAAGTGTTCACCGGGGTGTTTGTCTCCTGCATAACGATTAGCCAAAACATAATCGATAATACCAGCTGGTATTTTATAGGGCACAATTTCAGTAGGGGGAGGAGCAACACCATAGGTGTGGGGCGTCTTCCCGCAAGCAACGATCCAATAGCAAGGTTGTCCATAAGCATAACTAGTGAAAGACATAGAGAAAACTGAAAGGTAAACTAACAAGACTAAAAAGCAAAGGTAAAAGATAGCATGCAACTCCCCTATCCTGAAGAGTGGAGTCCCCGGCAACGGCGCCAGAAAATACTCCTTGATGGGCCTCTAACCCCTCGTTGGTTACCCCAAGTGGAAGGTGAAAGATGCAGTGTTGTGGAAGTGTTTTCCCTTAGCAAAGATGCCAAGGATCGAATCCCCAGAGACTCCTAGGTTCAACAAGTAGGTGTCAACTGCTAACGGCGCGGATTAGCAATCAACGTGGACCTGCACACAGATACAAATAACTTTGCTCCCAACTAGTACAGAGAGGTTGTCAATCTCTCCGGCCTTGTAGTTCACAAAGGATTAAACGCAAATGATAGTAGTGATAGATAGTGTTTGCAATAGTAAGTAATAACGAAAAGTAAATAGCGGGTGTGATCAATGATGGTAATATGGACCGGAGTCTCATGATGTTCACTAGTGATGTCTCTCTCCCAAAAGACGATAAAACAGCTATGTGAGGTAAACGAATTATAGCTGGGCAATTGACAGGACCACGAACGCAAACCAATGTTGACTACATTGCAAGAAAGGTTGAGGTTCAAAGCATGGGCGGTACGCCAAAGTAAGTAGACCGAAATCCATCAATATCTACTACTAATCATCCACCTTGAGATATCTATCCAGAACATCTCGCTGGTATTAAGTTGCGAGTCCCACCCATAGTGTAAACTCAATGCAACAGACAACTGCATTAAAAGAACTTTGCGTAAAGTAAACAATCCTTGCACCCGCGGGCACAAGCACCGTTGTTTTCCCCCTTGTGGCAACAGCACATCCCCTAGACTCATGTTTCTGTCACTCAAGCTAGTCATCGAGGGGCATGAACCCACAATCGAGCATAACGTTCCCTCTTGGAGTCACTACCTACTACTTGGCCAAAGCAATAAATAACAACGGAGAACATGCAAGAATTACTTATGAACATAAATATAAAAGAGGTGAATCAAATATATTACTCAAGATCAATCTGAACATAATCTCATAATCCATCGGATCCCAGCAAACTCAACATAGCAACAGCATAAGGATTACATATGTGCGTCGATCATGTAGGGCAGCTCACGAGGACTAATTAGTGAAGCACAAGAACGGGAGGAGAACATCACATAGCTACTGGTCATGGACTCATGGTCCAAGGGAGACTACTCATGAGTCATCCGGGAGGCGTCCATCGTGGTGGAGAAGCTCCCGGTGGTGATCCTCCCCTCCGGCAGGGTGCCGGGAAGAGTTCTCCTGGTGCTCCCGATCTTGGAAGCGGGGGCGGCGGCGGAACAGAGATGGGATCGCGAAAAGAGTTCCTGTTCTGAGGGTTTCGGAGGACGCTTTAAATATATGCCAAAGGGGGCATCGGGGGAGCTTCGGGGGGCCCAGGCGCCCCTCCGGCGCGGCCCAGGGGAGGCGCGCCGCCAGGGCGCCTGGAGCCC
>LR738715.1:63028990-63086203 GCA_902687465.1 Secale cereale
CCCCCCCCCCCCCCCCCGGCTGTCCTTCGGACGCAAGGTTGTTCCGGAACGCTGATTTTTTATATATTGTTTCTGGATTTTTCCTCGCAGTTCTCGTAACATGAAAACCTGAAATACAAAAACAGCCGAAAACAGAAACTGGCACTGGGGTGCACTGGATTAGTAAGTTAGTCCAAATATGATCAAAAGTGTATGGAAGTGTATGAATATCATAGCAATATCACCCAAAAGTGGCATGGAGCAAGCAGAAATTATAGATACGTTTTGGACGTATCAGTTGTGCAACCTAGACAGTTTGAGTATATGCTCGCTGGCAGAACTGTTTTCCTCAATGTTAATACTAAAGAACTTGTCGGAGACTTCATATCTAGTAACCCGGGCATGAGCTTGGAAAACCATTCTCAGCTCTTGGAACATCTCATATGCTTCGTGTTTCTCAAAACGCTTTTGGAGCCCCGGTTCTAACATGTAAAGCATGGCGCATTGAACCATGGAGTAATCATCACTACGCGACTGCCAGGCGTTCATAACGTCTTGAGTTGCTGGGAAAATGGGTGCATCACCTAGCGGTGCTTCAAGGACATATGCTTTCTTCGAATCTATAAGGAAGATCATCAAGTTACGGACCAAGTCTGTATAGTTGCATCCATCGTCTTTTAGCTTGGTTTTCTCTAGGAACGCGTTGAAGTTGAGGGCAATATTAGTGTGGGCCATTGGATCTACAGGATAAATTGTAAAGATAAATTTAGACTAATTTTATGATAATTAAGTTCATCTAATCAAATTATTTAATGAACTCTCACTCAGATAGACATCCCTCTAGTCATCTAAGTGATACATGATCTGAATCGACTAGGCCGTGTCCGATCATCACATGAGACGGACTAGTCATCAACGGTGAACATCTCCATGTTGATCGCATCTACTATACGACTCACATTTGACCTTTCGGTCTCTCGTGTTCCGAGGCCATGTTTGTACATGCTAGGCTCGTCAAGTCAACCTAAGTGTTTCACATGTGTAAATCTGGCTTACACCCGTTGTATGCAAATGTTAGAATCTATCACACCCGATCATCACGTGGTGCTTCGACAAAATGAACCTTCCCAATGGTGCACACTTAGGGGGAACACATTTCTTGAAATTCTAGTGAGGGATCATCTTATTTATGCTACCGTCGTTCTAAGCAAATAAGATGTGAACATGATAAACATCACATGCAAATCATAAAGTGGCATGATATGGCCAATATCATCTTGCGCCTTTGATCTCTATCTTCGAGGCGCGGCATGATCACCATCGTTACCGGCATGAAACCATGATCTCCGTCATCGTGTCTTCATGAAGTTCTCTCGCCAACTATTACTTCTACTACTATGGCTAACGGTTAGCAATAAAGTAAAGTAATTACCACTAAAAAATACACTTCCGTGACGATACGTGTTTGTCACAGTAGGTCACGTTTTCTGTCATGCATGTACATCCATGAGAAATTTATGACAGAATCAAGATAGTCATACCTGTGTTGTCGTAGAAGTGTTCCATGACATTACCAAAATTATCATCACGGAAGTGTCCACTTCCATGACGATAAATCGCGCGTCACAGAAGTGCTTTCATTAAGGGTGACCGACACATGGCATCCACCGTAACGGAACGCTGTTAAGCTATCGGGTCCGGTTTTGGAACCGATAACCCGTTAACAGCCCTGACCAATGGGGATTTTCCACGTGTAAAATCATCATTGGCTGGAGGAAACACGCATTGGCTCACCATTGGGACAGATGTCATCCACTCATTGGACCCAAAGCTCCTATGATATGTCGACACGTGGCACGGCCCAACATAGGTCCATTCCTATGAAAAGGCCGGCCCGTTTGACTTGGTCAAAAGGTGGTGGGCCGGCCCACGGCAAGCGTGTGAACGGCATGTTTGCATATAGCCCATTTATAGCCCACTAACCCAGGCCCCGTTTATGGGCTATCCGAATTAGGCCAAGTAGCGTCATCTGGGCCGTCCAATATAATTCCAGCTCGTTTTAACTTCCAGCCCATGTATGGCCCATGACGTCTTTCGGCCCATATGAGGCCCTTATTACTCTCGGCCCATTAACGACCCATGGTAAAACTGGCCCGTAATGAACAGTGTATCACTTTATACCCATTAACGACACGTGGTGAAACTGGGCACGGCCCAATAGAGGCCCATTCCTGTGAAAGGGTCGGCCCATTTGACTTGGTCAAAAGGTGGCGGGCCGAACACGACAAGCCTGTTAACGGTATGTTCGCATATAGCCCATTTACAGCCCGCTAACCCAGGGCCCATTTACGTCCTATCTGAATTAGGCCCAGTAGCGTCATCTGGGTTGTCCAATATAATTCCAGCCCGTTTTAACTTTCGGCCCATGTATGGCCCATGACGTCTTTCAGCCCATATGAGGCCCTTAGTAACCCACGACCCATTAACGGCCCGTGGTTAAACTGGCCCGTAATGAATAGTGTATCACTTTATACCCACTAGTAAGTGTGCACGTGCAATGTACGTATCATATAGTTATGAAATAGAGAGAAAATTGGATCACTGGAAGGGGAGCGGTGGCATAAGTGTCGAGGGAGGAGGATTGATTATTGCCGCGGCCATGCCTGTAGGTTTCCTTGGTATTTCTCAGCTACTTTTAGTGACTCCTTTGATTATGTTGGACTATTGTAGAAAAGATTATTGGGAAATTTTTTGTGGACAATCAATAGATAATTGGAAAACATGTTCGTGCTGGATGGAAGAAGTAAAAAAATTCCAAGGTAAGACCTGAAGCTTCCTTGAACTGAAAGTTGGTTATGCAAGCAGTCGAAGTTAGGATCTAGTGTGTCATTTAGGACCTGAAGCTTCCTTGAACTGAATGTACGTGCTCGTATCATATCGTCGCCGTGTAGCATTGCAGGCCCACGTCGTCGTCGTTCGTTCCTTGGTACGAGAAGACCAGGTCAAATCAAGAGTCGAGCCGTCGAAGACAACGAACACTCAAATAGGTGAACAAAAAGAAGGAAGTGATGGAAGTCAATGAACGATCGGAATCAAGGTCCGGGTTTGATCGATCATGTGATCCGAACGAACATAGAAAGGATCGATTTGGTTTCCACGTTTGTCTCTGCCTACATGCGAATATGGGCCATGCATTTTTCTTATTTCCTTCTATGTATGCAGTACATAAGGCTCGGTTTCAAAAAAAATGATGGCGTAGATCATGGTAATTATTGCTAATTGATATTTGTTTTTCTTCTATGTATGCAGCACACAAGGCTGAGTTTCAAAAAAACATGATGGCGTAGATCATGGTAATTCTTACTAATTAATATGATTAAAATAGGCCTAGTTTGGAGCGAGATCGTGGTAATTATTGCGTAATAATAATGGCATAGATCATGGTAATTATTGCTAATTGATTATGATAAATGATGTGATACAACATTGAGGCAATCTGGTCCACTGAGAGATGTCAAATGTATGGCTGAGATGTAATGTTCCTGCCACAACTCGATTGTTTAATAGTAGTGGAGATTAACGGCCCATTATTCCGTTGGGCCGTTTCCAGCCCATGTTATCTTCCGGCCTTCTCAGGGCCCATTTATTCTTGGGCTCATTTCCAGCATTCGTTTACTTTCGGCCCGTTACTGTCATTTTCTGCTTGTGGGCCAAATTCAGCCCGTGGTTACAGTCAGCCCGTTTGTGTCCCATTAATACGTTGGGTCGTTTTCATAGTGTCATCAAATACGGCTGATTAACGATGGCCCATTATGGTCGGCCCATGAACGAACGATTTCAACTCTAGCCCATTTACGGCCATAATGTGGTGTGCTATTGGCCCATGTTTGGCCAACCGATCATACGGCCTGTAGAAGGCCCATTGATGATACGGCCCGTAGAAGGCCCATTGATGATACGGCCCATAGAAGGCCCATTGTGTCTACGGCCCGTATAAGGCCCATTGTTTCTACGCCCCGTAGAAGGCCCATTGTTTCTATGCCCCGTAAGAGGCCCATGTTAACTACAGTAAATATGTAGCCCATGGTTAATGTGGCCTAGTTTTAAAAAATAGGCTATTGCGGCCACTAGCAAACCGCGGAGAAAGAACTACACTGACTACAAGAAAACAAATAAACAAGACAATAAGGAAATAAATAGGCAAGCAACTTACGCTAGGCTATCACGGCTATTACACATATTACATCCACTGGGCATCAAAGTTTGCCACCAGTGCAAATATAGGGAAGAAAGCATCATATAAACGCCGCAGCAAAACAAGTACAGAACTGAAACCACTTTAGAAGAGCTCAAGAAACAATATCCTGGGTACCCATAATGCTGGCAAGATGCTTAGCAAGCTTATTAACTTTCTCTTGTTTGACGCTTAAATCATCCAGCACTTGCTATTGCACCAGAAAGTATGCATCTGAATTCTGCAGAGACTTCCTCAGTCCTTCGGCTTCCTATTACATAACATCTGATCGATGTCTTTCAACTTGAAGTTGAGACTCAAGAGCCGAAATGATTCAGGCAGCGAATTCGAAGAGCCGGTGCCAGCAGTAGTAGCCAGTAACTCGAACACTACATCAAGACAGGACTTTGGGGTTGTCTTAGTGTCTTCAATATAGTTTTTATCAGCTTTCTTGGAGACCAACAGGGATGTCTCACTATTTTGAACCTTATCTGCATTACTTCCTGTACCATTGCATAACGGGGTACTCATCTCCAATATTTTATCCGCATTCTAAAAGAGAAACAAAAAACAACACATCACACGTTTACAATGTAGTATATGAAACTCATTTTGGTAAACCAGTTCAGTAGTAAGGTGGACAGGAAAACAGCATGAAACAAACATATATCTATGTAGTATGGTCACTGTATGGTGTATATCATTCTAGTTTATGTTGCCAAATCAAGATAGATACAGTTTGAATCATACCTATTTAAGACAAAGCAGCTTAGACAGAATATAAGTGTGGGAAAATACACAACAATAACAACACTTGTAAGGTGCATGTCATGAGAATATAACTGTTTATTCAATTGAAACTGAAATCAACATAGAGCAAGTTACAACAGCAAACACGTTAAAGAAACAGGTTTAAAACATACCTGTTGCGCCATTGGAGTTTCAATTACATCCGTCAAATTTGAAATTAGTTGGTATGAGTAAATACAGTGATGCAAGAGCAAAGTAGTATGAACCATAGCTACGAAACTTGACCTGAGAACAATTCTTCTTCTGCTTTAAGCGTTGACTTGGGGTTCGGAGTGGTGGTCCTCGTGCTTTGGGCACTGTAGTTGCCTTACTAATTGCTCGTGTTTGGGTGCTCTGTGGTGGAGACGGTGATGTGTCAACGGGAACTGGATTACTATCTGCTGGGGTTGGGGTTAGAAGGGGTGTAGCTGGTTCTCTGTCCAACTAGGTAGGGGTACAATCTGCGTGAGTCTGGGTTATGTGTGGTGGGGCTGGTTCTTGGGCAAGTACAACCGTGGTTCTATCTCCATCGACCGGTAGCACGATCTTTTCTGAAGACCGTGTTTTTACTCCCACAGATACTGCCATCACCCCCTCCAATTGAAATGGCTGATAAACAAAAAAGTAATTGAATGTACAGACATTGTAAGATAGACATGTGCAATGGATAGTAGGGAAGAAAACAGGGCATGAAATAATTCACATTTATGTTGTCTAACCAAACAGAATAGCAGGACATAACTTCATATATATGATGGCTAATTAAACAGGATAACATGACACAATTTCACATGTATGATGGCTAACTAAACAGGATAGAATGACATACTTCAAAATATGATGACTATGTAAACAGGATTACATGATATAAATATACGATGTGTCTATTAAAGTGGTTGGCATGCCATAAATCACAAACATGCCGTCGATGGAAACATGATGGCATGATATAATTCACGGATAGAATGACATAATTCAAAATATGATGACTATGTGAACATGATTAGATGATATAACTATATTATGTCTTTAGAAAATGGGTTAGCATGCCATAATTCAGATACATGATGTCTATGTAAACATCATGGCATGATATAATTCAAATATATGATTTATATACTAAGGAAGTGAGAAGAGGACAATCGCATATATGATGTGTCAACTAAGGAGATGGCATTCAATATTGTGTATATGATGTAAAAACTAAGCATTGCAATACAACATATGCATGATATGAGTAATATAACCCTGCCAAGTTTGAGCATACACCTCAGGGGGATAATACGACTGATCATCTGCCTCTGAATCCTCCTCTGAAGAGCTATCTATAACAAGCAAGATATTTGCTTCACCAGGTAGCATTGTCTGCTTTGAAGACCTTGTTTTCACTCCAGATTTCTCCATCACCAATTCAAATGGTTGATGCACAGGAAGATCAGTTGAATATACAAACATTGTCAACAAAAGCAATGAGAAATACAAAAAAAGGATGGCATGATATAATTCACATATATGACGCTTGGCTAAACAGCATGGCATAGCATAATTCACATATATAATGCCTTGCAACAAGATAGCATTGCATAATTCACATATATAATGTCTTGCAACAAGATGGCATTGCATAATTCATATATATGGTAATTAGACACTAAACCGGTGGCATTCACACAAAGCATGTCTAAACTAAGCAAATGACATAGCAATGCAAGATACCATATGCACGATATGAGCATCATAACCCTGCCAAGTTAGAGCATGCACCTCGGGGGGGGGGGGATAGGACTGGTCATCTGTCTCTGAATCCTCCTCTGAGGAGCTATCTGTAACCAGCAAGACATGCGCTTCGTCAGATAGTATTGTCTGCTCTAGAGACCTTCTTTCCACTCCAGATTTTTCCATGACCGTGCCGAATGGCTGATGCACAGGAAGAGTAATTGAATGTACTAAAATTGTTGACAAATTTAACATGTAACAAAAAAATGATGTCATGATATAATTCACATATAAGATGACTGGCTAACCAGGGTGGCATTGCAAAATTCACATATATGATGCCTGGCTAAACAAGATGGCATTGCATGATTCAAATATACAATAAAGAAACTAAACAGATGCCATTGACACAAAGCATGTCTAAACTATGCAGATGACATCTTTAATGTATACAGTAAGCAATGCAAGGCACCATATGCATGATATTACCAACATCAGCATGCCAAGTTAGAATGAAGACCTCATGGGGTAAATAGGAGTGGTCTTCTGCTTCTGAATCCCCCTCAGAACAGTTATCTTCCTCTTGATTACGATCCGAAATGGGTGGAGGGGGGCTGCCTTTACGCCCACCACGGAGCGGTGTCTGCATGAAATTTTATTGCCACGCAAGGCTCGTCTCTTTTTCTCTACATGTTCAGCTCCATTGTGTACAATAACTGACATGCATAGGAATAAAACATAGTGAGATAATGTAATGAGTGCATGCACAAATTCAGAGTGATGGTAGCGAACTGTGGATAGACCCAAAACAAATGATAGCAGGCAGATAATAGCTTTAGTTAAAAAATACAGATAATGGCTCCTTTAATGTATGTTTGCACCCAACATGAAACTCATAGTAGACACCCGAGATTAACCAGATAGTAGACATATAGTACTAATTGTTGCCCCAATATGTACCCCACAATCATTTAAAAACTCAAGTTTCAGCATAAGTTTGGACCTTAGTCAGAGTCTAATAGGTGAACACGATGATAAAGTAGCATGTCATCATATTAAGCGATGCATAACGTAAGCAGACACGGAAGAGTGTGACCTCTCTTGCGGACCCGTGTAGTCCTCAAGGTCATCTACTCAGTTGATGATGGTAATGCAGTTGTCGTGGCTGTCGGCGGCGGGGAAGAAGATCTGAGGCGGGGAAAGACAGTCTGGAGAGCGGATCCCTCCTGTGGTGAACCCTTCCATCGTTGGAGCAGCTGAGCTGGGTGGAACACAGCACCGCAGGTGCAGGACAAACCACAAAAGGTTTTCTTTGACACATATCTGTAACAGAAGTAATTGTGTAAGGGCTTGTTTGAATTTGAGGATTCTAATAATGCAGGGATAGGAAATAGACAGGAATATGATAGGAATGCACGTGCAAAACAGAGAATTTAAAAACACAGGATTTCTGCCAATCTGGGTGTTTGGTTCACAAGAATTGGAAGATCACAGGATGCAAAGAAGCATGGTGAGATTAAGTCAAACCACAAGAAGTGTACAACCTCTTTGGCGAAGCCATGTCGATCTCAGCGTGATTGGGTTGGCCGGTGAGGATGCTCCGGCTGACTTGACTACCGGAGGAGGGGAAGAAGATCTTAGGTGTCTGGAGATGGAGCCCGAGGTACTGCTCCGCTGTGATGGAGGGTTTCGTCGTTGGAGCAGCTCCGGTGAGTTGTACGACGCTGAGGCTGAAGCAGGACAAGAGAGACAATGTTAACCTGAGTGGAATTCTAATAGCATCTCCAATAGATGACGTAAAATACATAACCACAAAGTGCTAGATGTATACATCAGCCGCTCATCTCTGAACTTAACTGTCGAAACTGAATTCAACTGTCGAAACTGAATTTTTCTATCGAAACTGAATTTTACTGTCGAAACTGAACGCACTAGAGGTGAGGCTACACGTGAGTCGACTGACTTTTTCATCTCTGGTCAGTCGATTTTGCAGCCGTTGGATACGAAATCAAGGGCCTGCAGTTCATCTTCAACCACCACCCCCCAAGCTGCCAGCCACCACCGGCCAAACAGCCGCCCCCCGCCGCCCGCGACCGACGGTGCGCCTTCCCGCCCACCCCGAAAACACTCCCCACCGCCAATCCGCCGCCGCCCCAGCCATCCCTGTAGGCCCCCCGTGCCGAGCTTTTTCTCCGGCGATCCCCACGCCACCGCCCCACCACCGCCGGCAACTACCGCCCCCACCCTGAACCCTAAGATAGATAGTGGGGTACCTCTCCGGCGAGCCCCCCTCGCCGCTGCGGCTGGTTCTTCCTTTACTCCGGCGAGCCCCCCACCCCCTGAAAATCGACTGACCCAAAAGTCGATTCAGTTGACAGAAGTATAGCTAAATCGGAGAAGCACCGCAAGCAAGAGCAAGAACGAGAGCAACAGCGTGAGCAAGAGTAAGAGCAAGAGCAGACCAGGCAGGGGACCGTGAGCAAGAGCAGAGCACCAGTGCGAGTGAGAGCTAAAGCAGCAGTAGATCCTACTGATGTGGACATCGCCGCAGAGGGAGCGGCGCCGTGGAGGAAGTGGCCGGCGACGCCGCCGTGGATGGAGCCGCGCCGTGTCGGCTCGGGATCGAGCGCTGCAGCACCGAGAGATCAAATCAAGAAGAAAATGCGGCGATTAATGTACAACCTCTTTGGTGGCGCCGATTAGGCCGTAGCTTCATCCGAGGAAACGGTAAGGATGATGCTCTTTTGGTGGTGCAGGTGAAGACGGCGGCGTGGGAATGGAGGTGGCGCGAAAGATGAGGGGAACGTCAGGGCAGCTCCTTGGAGGTGGAGGACAGGGTGGCTGAACCGGCGGGACGACCAGATCGACGACGCATCCTCATCCGGTACAGTGGATGAGGGACGTCGAGGTGTTGCTATGGATGACATCATCGGGGAAGAGGCTCTGGCTGGGTGGCGGACGGAGGAGGGTGTGGGGCTTCATGGGTTTTGCCGGCCTCGGTGTACGAATGGGTGGGCGGATGGGATGGGAGTGGGGAACCATGGCTTGGGGACGCGCTTGTCCGAAATGTGGGGTAAGTTACGAAAGTACCCCCATCGATTTGAGGCGGTTCTTTCGGTTCAGGGGTATCACGGGCATTTCGCATGTCGGGATTTCACAGGAGGTGGGAGTTTTAGCGCGTGTTGTAATTTTGGAATAGCAAAGCGCGGGTTGAGATGGAGGGAGTAGTCGGAGCACAACGAGACAAAGATATATCTTAAATATTTCAGGCTAACAAGGTGTGGGTTGAAGAGGCGGGAGTTTCACAGCACGATAGACAGAGACGCTAGCTTGAAATTTCGACATAACAAGGCGCGGCTTGAAATTTCGGTAGAACAATCTTAACGTGTACAAAAAAGACAATTTAGACTAGTATGATACACTGCGTACAATGTGTTTAACACGCACAACACACACATAGACACCATTTAGACTAGTAAGGTACACGTGCATTGCATGCATGAGATTTGGCAACCAAATTATGAATAAATACCACATTATAGCATGTAAGCTTTGAGTCATATATGCATGATGTAGATGTTTGTTTAATTCTTATAGTTCATTTCATTCAAAATCATCTAGTTTTTATAAGAAAGCTAATCTATTTTAAGATTCATGGAATTGTGCGTCGTAAGGTATAAAGTAAAAACAAATCATGTAGAAACACATTTGGGGAATTCTGATATGGACGATTCTAGAACAAAGAAGAAGTGCTTATGTTTTGAGGTTTGTGCATTATGCTTAATTTCAACCATAGAGTCTTCTAGATTGTACATGTGGCAAAATCTGGTGGAATCTAGATGATATCCAACGACCAGTAGTGCTCAAATTTGCCAGCTCTGCACAATCGGATTGACCTCAACCAACGACCATCTTTCAAAGTTAAAGTTATCAGCACACTATATAAAAATATAAATTATAATATATATAGGGGTATAGATATAGATATGTGATGCGAAAGCCACCCATCATCTCCAATTAGAATAGTGTGTCCATGCACGGATGGAATGTGGCCAAACGATGTCTGCCATCGGTATCTCAAATTCAAACCAATCTGACCTTGTTCAATGTGTATACATTGCAACATGCTCGTTTCCAAACCACACCGCGCAGATCTCCGATATATTCATGCATGCTTGGGTTTCAAACATCATGATCTCTTATTCAAATATTTGAATTCAACTTTACATTGATTATGACCTCACCTAGTCTTTTACACCCACACATTGGTCTTCACTTTATAATTGTACCACTAACTTTCTCCCGTGCATGCATGCACACACACTACCAGTCGGCATTATCCATCGCACACATGCAATCTTTTTCTTCAGGTCGGTCTCCCATGAAGGCACACACACACACACACATACCCCTCTCCATCATATCGGGCATTCTTTATCTCTCATGTGCATGCGCAACGATTGATGTTCCCCTGTGTGTGTGTGTGTGTGTGTGTGTGTGTGTGTGTGTGTGTGTGTATAGCTAGGTCTTTCATAGTTTTCCACATAAACCGATCAGTCTATATATCTAGTGAGGTCTCACCCTCTTTCCCACGTCCACATCCATCAATCTATACCTCTCTATATAGGATTACATATATAGCTAATACACCCACATTAATTATATATCCAACGCCCCCCTATCATCATCCATGCCTTCCGCTTCATCTCTCAGACGCACGCACAATGGCGAACACAGGGGGCAGCAAGCCCCCCCCCCCTAAGATCACTATATATCGAGGCTAATATGAATGTGATCATTAGACAATTGCTGGTAAAAATGGTTTAAGTTGATGAATTGGCCCTCCTCGTAAAGGATTAGCAATGCTTGCCCCCCTAGCTCATGAGACATTTTTCATGGCTCCGCCACTGCACGCAACAGCGCACGTTCTCGCCCCCCTCTCTCTAAATATCGATCTCGCAGTTGTGCACTCCTTCATAGTCTCCCTCCACTGGGCCCCTCGCACCATCTTCTAGCCCCCACCGGATTTTGCCACATGTACAATCTAGCAGACTCCATGGTTGAACTTAAGCATAATGCACAAATCTCAAAACAATAGTGGTTCTCATTTGTTCTAGAGTCTTCCGTATCATAACTGCCCGAACTTTTTTCCTAGTTGAATTGCCATTATTTATTTTTACTTTATGCTTTACAACGCACAATTCCATGAATCATAAAATAGATTAAGGGCTTCTTTGATTCAAAGGATTCTCCCAGGAATTTTGGTGGATTCTAATCCTTAGGAATTTTTCCTATCTTGGTTGTTTCATTCATAGGATTGTAAACCATAGGAATTTTTCCATATGATTCATTTGCACTAGATTTCATAGGAAACATCCCATCCACTAAAACCTCTTTGAAAGAATTCTGCATTTTTTCTATGCACAATCAAACACTCGTACCATCCTGTAGGATTCAAGACGACATTCCACTCTAATCCCATGTTCTTCCTATTCCCACATTTTGGAAATCCTACGAATCAAAGAGGCCCTAGGTTTTTTATAAAAACTAATTGATTTTGAATGAGATGAACTATAAGAATTAAACAAAGGTCTACATCACGCATATATGACTCAGAGCTTACATGCTACAGTGTGGTATTTATTCGTAATTTGGTTGCAAAATCCGACGCGTGCAATGCACGTGTACCTTACTAGCACTTCGAGTATGTGCAAAACACAATGGCACGCTACACAGTGTCTCTCTTTCAGTTCATGAAGCCACATGGCACATGTGGAGGCGTTGTCGCGACATCCTTCTGTGGATTGATCACAGTGACGTGCTGCTGGTTCCAGAAGAATGTACTCGTCCTCCTTTAGCCGCACTGGCGGTACATGCACAAAGCAAAGATGTGCACGCACGCCACGCACACACTCATTCCCTTGCACGCACACGCGGGTACACGGGCGGATGCAATTTTGTACCAAGATCCACCCCATGTGATAATTCGACGCATGTAAAGTCCTTCACTTCATTGATGGTCAATTAATACAGCGCATGCAAATTGAGTGGACGTGAGGGCGGAAGAAAGACATTACTACTCCACTGCGCGCATGCAAGTAGTTAAATCATGGGTTGCTAGTAGTACTTCCATTGGTCTCCTTCGTATTTTGTGCCTGTCAGGCCCAAGATGCGATTCTATCCCGACCACGTGATACACTCGTGATTGGGGCACAATGGCATTTCGGGCGCTTAGCAAGATGGATATCATTACATCGTACCATTACATAAATACATGGGGATACATACAATTCATACAAGTCACATGAATACAACAACATCAATACAGAACATCCGACTACGGATGCAAACATGAAAAGCACAACGACATCCATCTGCTATCCCAGGCTGCCGACCAGGAACCTAGCCCAAGACTGACGAAGAAGAAGAAGAAAGAACCCCAACAAAAGGTAACATCGCTCTCACGTCAAGTCATCGGAAACCTGCACCTGCAACTGTTGTTGTAGTATCTGTGAGTCACGAGGACTCAACAATCCCATAACCATGGGTATCAAGACTAGCAATGCTTTAATGGGTATGGAGAGGTTAAGTGGTGAGGTTGCAGCAGAGGCTAAGCAAAAGTATCGTGGCTAACTTACGAGTACAAGAATAAGATGAGCATCTACGCAAACGGTCGCAAACTAGTAATGATCGCTAAAGATCCTGAACTACCTACGAGTCAAACATAACCCCACCGTGTTCCCTTCTCAAAGTGAAAAGAGACGGTCACGGTTACTCACGCGGTTCGTGTGTTTTATTTGGGATCCTCTGCCAAGTTTTCTACAACTGGACGTTAACAAATTCCAATCTGCCACATAACCGCGGGCACGGCTTTCGAAAGATCATAACCCTGCAGGGGTGTCCCAACTTAGCCCATAACAAGCTCTCACGATCATCAGAGGTAAAATAATAATACCCCTTATCTTAGGGACAACCCGATAAGACTCGGAATCCCGGTGCACAAGACATTTCAACAATAGTAAAACAAGTCCAGCAAGACCTCCCGGCGTGCCGACACCCTGATAGTAGCCGCGCGTATCTCGTTTCACGCCACGACCGGATTGGACAAGCTACGGGAGCCAGATACCCCAAGTTTCCCCGAGGCGGCCCCGTAGGTTGCCCGTTTCGGACCAACACCATCAGCACTAGCCCCCCTGTATGTAGAAGAATCCTCGGGTAGCGCTAACTCCCTATGCAATTTAATTAATTAATTAAGTTTTTATTATGTTGCAAATTAAAACCAATGTTGGGCCTCGCTGGAGGAGTTTTATTCAAAGATGAACTGTCAAGGGTTCCCCATATACCCAACCGCGTTAGGAACGCAAAATCAAGGAACATAACGCCGGTTTATCGGTTCTTAAGGCGGCATGAGTGGAACAAAACACCGAGCAAAAGGCCAAGCCTTCCACTCATTGCCAAGTATATAGGTGTGTTAATATATTTAAGAGATATTGTGATATTCCAACAACCAAGATCCACCATGGAGCAATCTTCATCTTCACTTGCAACTAACAACGCTATAAGAGGGGCTGAGCAAGCGGGTAATATAGCCAAACGACGGATTGCTGGGATGGTGTCAAAGGTTAGAGGTTTCATGGCAACAAGGAGAGGCTGACAACAAATAGATAGGTAGCGCGAGATATAATGATAGCATCGAGACAACTAGCATGGCAATGATAGTAAAGGTATCCAAGGTGACGATCATCTTGCCTGAGATCCCGCAAGGAAGAAAAACGAGTCCATGAAGAAGACGAAAAAGAAGCCACAAAGATGAACCAAGTGTAGTCGAACGAATCCTCACGATCGCAATGGAATATGAACTAGCGAGAAGAAGCACACAACATGGTAAACACACCACTCAAGAACATGACAAAATGCTCAACCCAGTATGATGCAAGACAAGTCTATATGATGCAAAACATGGCAAGGGATGATGCATACAAGAACAACACAACCCAACAAGTTTAAAATGAGGCCGAAAACAACATATAACAATTCCGGTAAGTCCTCATATGCAAATTTCAAAATGGGTCCAGATCTGAACAACCCTTAAGTTAAAGTTGTTAAACAACAAGTTAACATGCACCAGGATGATCTACTTAAAATTCTAGTAAAGTTACATATAAGGTTCATTTAATTCTGAGCTACGGCCTAGAAGATATGAGCAAAACAAGTCAAGCATGTCAACAATGCAAAACACATCCAAACATCAAGCAAACACACTCCAAACAGGTATTCAACATGTTATTAAGCATCTACATGCAAAAACACATAAGTTTCATATAGGACACACTCAAAACGGAGCAACGGTTCATCACATACACATGAAACACGATATATCAAAAAGTTGTCCAAAACAGCAACATGGCACTTAGTTGACATCAAAATAACATGATACAATAACATTTCATGGCAACAAAGGGCATGCCAAGCATGTACATGTCCAGCACTACAAGCATGACCACTGAGCTACTACCAAACACCACTAGAACATGCTCAAAACATCATGGCAAGATTGCAAAAGATAACAGTTTCACAGACTTAGTGAAAATAAACTAGACATGGCAGCAACAACGACAAGTAGGCATGTTTGCAAGCTTGTGCAACTCATCTCAGAGCATATCATGGCATGTTAATATAACCAACAGCAAGAAGACATGTTTATAAAGCTACTCATGGCAAGAACATGGTCATAGGATGCATAGATCACTAGCTATTCACATGGCAAAACTGAACTTGCTGATAACAGGCTAACAGAAATATTTTATTGCAACTTGAGAGCATGAAAACAACAAGCTACAGCAGATCATAAATGCATGGACGGGTAGAGCATAACATGGACATCAAGAAATGGTCATTGGGCATCTCAAAAAAGCATGGATTTGAGTGTGGCATCAAGCAAATATGCATCAGGTTATAACAGTTTCAGACTTAGCATTTTTCAACTAGTGTAAGAAATCAGCCAACAGCGAGTAAGTCTCTTTCAAGCTTGTTGCATTCACCACAAGGCATATCATGAGAAGTGGATTGCACCATAGCAAATATGGCATGATTGTGTTTCTCAAACATATTGACATGTAGCTCAAACAAAAATCACACATAAAGATATGAAAAAGATAAATCAACATCTCATAACAAGTTTCAGCACTTAACAACCACATACACTTTTGCAACAGAGATAAACATGGCATAATGCACTCCAACATGTATGAAAAAGCAACCATCATGTAGAGCGCTTCACAATGAACATTTTGACATATCTTACACTCCATTTGGACCAACATGCACAGAGATGTGACCTCTCAAACATGGTAACATATTGATGACAGACAACAAGAACTTGACAATAACATCACATAGCAGTTTTTCAACGAAGATTAAGACAACAAGATGAACATAAACATGCATGCAAATGCAACTAACATGTAGAGCATATCACAACGAACATTTTGATATATCATTTGCTCAATTTGGATAAACGTGCATCAAGTTACACCCCACACAATAATGCATCATGATATGAGTTTTTCAGAACTTCGACAAAAAAGACAACCTCGGAGGGGGCGGGCGTGTCCGAAGGGGAGCGGACGTGTCCGGGCCCTGAGCGTGCGGGTCCACCTGGCAGTGACACATGGCGAGGGGAGGGCGGACATTGTCCGAGCCCAACCGGACATGTCCGGCCTGGCTGGCGCGGGACCCAACTGGCACAGACCGGCGGCGGGATCGGCTCGATCCAGCCGGCGCTTGTAGAGGAGGCCGATGCAGTGGAGACGCGCGGCGGAGCTCCAGCTCCGGCGAGTGGCAGGGGAGGTTAGAGCAGGGCGGGGCCGCGCAGATCCGGCCTGCTGGCCGCCGGATCTGGGCACGGGGACGGCCGGCGAGCTCGGGTCGGAGGCAGGAGCTCCCGGCAGCTCCGGCAACACGGGCCGGGCCCGAGCTCCGGTCGGAGGCGGCTAGGTTGGGGTGGCAGAGATCGAGGCGGAGCTGGGAAGGCGAGGCCCGGAGGCCGGCGGTGACGACGCACGGCGGCCAGCCAGCGAGCTGCCGAGGCGGCGACGGGATCCGGCGAAGGAGCAGAGGGAGACGAAGGAAGGGGCTACGGGAGCCGAGCGCTGGGCGTCGGTGCGCGCGAGCGGGCTCGTCTGGGCTCGGGCGGGCCTCAGATGGGCCTGGCAGGGCCGCGGCGGCGAGGAGAGGCTGGGGGACGCGTGGAGGGCGCTGAGTGGCGGGGGAAGGCGGATGGCGGCGGCGCTGACTGGTGGGGAGGCGCCAAGTGGCGGCGGTGGAGAGGTCCGGCATGGAAAACGATGCGGGGCGGCGCTGGAGGTTAGGGAAAGGCTAGGATTTAGGTTTTTAGGCCAAAATTGGCAGGTGGAGGGGTCTATTTATAGAAAGGGGGCTAGGGTTAGGGGATTTAGAGGCCGTTCGGAGGATCCGATCGTGATCCGATGGCATCGGACGCGAGGGGGTTTAGGTTGGGCCTAGTGGGTTGTTTAGTGGGCTGTGTAGAAGGCCTCGGGCTGTAGGGAGAGAAGAGAGAGGGAGGCCCGGCGACGGTTTCAGAGACCGAAACGTTCGACGATTTAACCGGCTATAGTGCCACTATATGTTTAACGGTTGGGGTATCAAACGGACTCCGAATGCGACGAAATTTGACAGGCGGTCTACCTATGCTATAATAAGACCACACGTCAAGTTTCATCCCATTCCGAGAACATTTTACGGCCACTTATAAAATAAATATTCGGAGGTGTCGTGGGCGCGTGCGTGTGTGTCTGGGCTCAGAATGGACAACGGAAAGGACGGGCGGACTCAGGCGGATGCAAGTTTTGAAAACATGATGATGCAATGCACATGATGACAAGGCAAAGAGCAACACGCAAGTAGATGACATGGCAATCACGACAAATAATTGGCTGACACCTGGCGCATCGGTCTCGGGGCGTCACAACACTCCCCTACTAACAAGAGATCTCGTCCCGAGATGTTAGAGACAAGATGGAAGTTAAAAAGGAAGAAGGTGAAACCAAAGAGCCTTGAGAGGTTGAGCCACTTGAGAGGAAGAACACAACGGGGATGAACGAGATTGAGAAGCTCCGTTACAAAAAGAGGAACGCAGAATAAAGAGAACCATGCTGGTTGAAAGGCATGAAACAAGAGCTGAAGGAACAAGAATGAATTCGAAACCACTCCGGTTGAATATGAATGGAATAGAACAAAATCTTGACGAGATGAACAACACGATGCCTCCGAAAGAAATGAAATAGTGAAAAGAACGGATAAGAGAACAACAAATTCTACCATGAAAGAATTCGAAAGAGCATCTTTACAAAGAAGGGTTGAACGGGGTTGTTGAGAAAATCAACAACCAAAGAATTTGCTTTTTTGGGCTTATGGAAATCATCTCAAAACTTGAGGAGAAATTATGCCACAACGAATGATTGAATAGATGAGATGAAGACAGAAATGCGAAACGCCACTTCAAAAGAATATAGAGAATTATTTGCATCTCAAGATGCAAAAAGAACAATGATTGAGCTTCTCCAAAAGAATTTGATGAATATTTGAGGAATGAATTTTATCATGAAGAACCGCTATGAAGAACTCCAGTAACAATAGGATGATGAGATAAAATTGAATGATCAAAAGAATAAGATTAAAGCCTTTCGATGATTTAGATGGCGGTACTGATGAGATAGCCGATAAAACTTTGCACTCCGAAAATGAAAAGATGAAAGGACTTGGGACTAGAATATTTTCATCAAGAACAAACTCCGAAGGAAGGGATTAATCAACTCTACAAAGAAGAATAAGAATTATGTTATGCTTATCCTCCACCAATAAAACTGATGAGAAGCAATGCATTTGCATACTACTTATTCGAGTTGAAAAAGATTAAAGAGGGATATAGCTTGAACTTGAGAAAGTCTTCATGAGCCACCGGTAAGATTGGAAAGAACGAATGAATTAATATGATAACACTGAAAAAGAACTCTTGAGCGAACCACCGTAAAAATTGAAACCTGGTGAAGAAAGGGGCAAACCACTGGGAAGAATTAAAATCGGGTGATGAAAGAGAACAAACCACCTTGAAGAATTGAAATTGAGAGAATACAAGAGAATGAATCGACGAGAAGAATAAAGCACTTGGGGAATTTAGATACAAGAGAACGAAGAGATCGCGAACTGATTAAAAAAATACTTGAACGAAGCACCGGACAAATGTGAGACGAATGAAGAGGCATCAATGAAGGATATTTGGAGGACGAAGTTGAAAACTGAGAACGAAGAAAAATTCTGAAATGATGGCCTTCGGAGGATCAAAATGAAAACAATTCCAGAAATACTCCGGATGGGTAAGGAAAAAGGATTTATGAGAAACGGAATAATTTGGGAGGATAGCATTAAGCTAGAAGCACGAATCTCACGAATCTCCGAGAGAACGGACAAGATTCAGAGGAAAACGCTTCTTCGGTCTTCAAATGTCGACGAGAAACACGACCAAAATTGTTGATATACTCCGGACGAATGAAAATGGAAAAGGTTCAACCAACGTTGAAAGGAATTTTTAAACGATGACGGATGGAATCCATACTTACGTCACACTTTCAAAAGAATTTGGGAATAGCTCCGGAAATAACTAGAAGAGTCAGGTAAGATCCTGGGAAAAGACCTGTGGGTTATGAGCCCACCGAAGAGAAAACACCGTTGAAAAGGATTAGAAGGAGATGATGCACCGGAATGATTGAATGACTCGAATGAGGTGACGACCTCGAATTAATTGGAACACAGACGAATTTCCTGAGATGTCCTGAGAACTCCAGAACAATTAAATGGCAAGAGACGAACGAGATAAGGGGAAAACACTTGAGCAATGGAAAAGAATAATATCAACACCGAAAACTTGAATTGAATCCATCGGAGAATAAAAAGAGATGAATAATGACGACGAGACGAGAATTTACTGGTTGAAATAATTGAGGAAAGAATGCAAAGGATTCACACGAGTAGGATGGAAACTTGATTGAGGACTCCGGCTCCGAGAAGAAAAAAGGGGTGGGCGGGTGGGAAAAAGAAAGAACACATCGGACGAGGGAAAACAACGCCGGTTGGAAAGAACTAAGGATTGAACTAGCAAAATATGAAGATGATCGAATCAACTTGACGAGAAATGCACCGGATGAAAAGAGCTGACATCGCAACGAACGAAAACTAACCGCGTGATCCTAAAAAAAATTGAAGGGGAAGAGGAGTAATTCAAAACACCTACGTCAAGATTCCTCACCAGAGCGACGAAGGGACTGAGGAGTAAAAAGAATTCCTACTCTCCGATATAAGTAGACTACAAAAAAGTTTTCTGCTAGACTCAACAGCGGCCAAACTACGATCAATCAAGGGGGCTCCTATGGTCGGTCGAGGCTCTGATACCAACTTCTCAGGCCCAAGATGCGATTATATCTCGACCACGTGATACACTCGTGATTGGGGCACAACCGCATTTCGGGCGCTTAGCAAGATGTATATCATTACATCGTACCATTACATAAATACTTGGGGATACATACAATTCATACAAGTCACATGAATACAACAACATCAATACTAAACATCCGACTACGGATGCAAACATGAAAAGCAAAACGACATCCATCTGCTATCCCAGGCTGCCGACCAGGAACCTAGCCCAAGACTGACGAAGAAGAAGAAGAAGAAAGAACGACAACAAAAGGTAACATCGCTCTCACGTCAAGTCATCGGAAACCTGCACCTGCAACTGTTGTTGTAGTATCTGTGAGCCACGAGGACTCAGCAATCCCATAGTCATGGGTATCAAGACTAGCAATGCTTTAATGGGTATGGCGAGGTTAAGTGGTGAGGTTACAGCAGCGACTAAGCAAAAGTATGGTGGCTAACTTACGAGTACAAGAATAAGATGAGCATCTACGCAAATGGTCGCAAACTAGTAATGATCGCTAAAGATCCTGAACTACTTACGAGTCAAACATAACCCCACCGTGTTCTCTTCTCAAAGTGAAAAGAGACGGTCACGGTTACTCACACGGTTCGTGTGTTTTATTTTGGATCCTCTGCCAAGTTCTCTACAACCGGACATTAACAAATTCCAATCTGCCACATAACCGCGGGCACCACTTTCGAAAGACCATAACCCTGCAGGGGTGTCCCAACTTAGCCCATAACAAGCTCTCACGATCAGCAGAGGTAAAATGATAATACCCCTTATCTTAGGGACAACCCGATCACACTCGGAATCCCGGTGCACAAGATATTTCGACAATGGTAAAACAAGTCCAGCAAGACCTCCCGGCGTGCCGACACCCTGATTGTAGCCGTGCGTATCTCGTCTCAGGCCACGACTGGATGGGACAAGCTATGGGAGCCAGATACCCCAAGTTTCCCCGAGGCGGCCCCGCAGGTTGCCCGTTTGGGACCAACACCATCAACACTGGCCCCCCTGTATGTAGAAGAATCCCCGGGTAGCGCTAACTCCCTATGCAATTTAATTAATTAATTAAGTTTTTATCATGTTGCAAATGAAAACCAATGTTGGGCCTTGCTGGAGGAATTTTAATCAAAGACGAACTGTCAAGGGGTCCCCATATACCCTACCGTGTTAGGAACGCAAAATCAAGGAACATAACGCCGGTTTATCGGTTCTTAAGGCGGCATGAGTGGAACAAAACACCAAGCAAATGGCCAAGCCTTCCACTCATTGCCAAGTATATAGGTGTGTTAATATATTTAAGAGATATTGTGATATTCCAACAACCAAGATCCACCATGGAGCAATCTTCATCTTCACCTGCAACAAACAATGCTATAAGAGGGGCTGAGCAAGCGGGTAACATAGCCAAACCACGGTTTGCTGGGATGGTGTCAAAGGTTAGAGGTTTCATGGCAACAAGGAGAGGTTGACAACAAATAGATAGGTAGCGCAACATATAACGATAGCATCGAGACAACTAGTATGGCAATGATAGTAAAGGTATCCAAGGTGACGGTCATCTTGCCTGAGATCCCGCAAGAAGGAAGAACAAGTTCGTGAAGAAGATGAAGAAGAAGCCACGAAGACGAACCAAGTGTAGTCGAATGAATCCTCATGATCGCAACGGAATATGAACTAGCGAGAAGAAGCACACAACATGGTAAACACACTACTCAAGAACATGACAAGATGCTCAACCCAGTATGATGCAAGTCTATATGAGGCAAAACATGGCAAGGGATGATGCATACAAGAACAACACAACCCAACAAGTTTAAAATGAGGCCAGAAACAACATATAACAATTTTGGTAAGTCCTCATATGCAAATTTCAAAATGGGTCCAGATCTGAACAAACCTTAAGTTAAATTTGTTAAACAACAAGTTAACATGCACCATGATGATCTACTTGAAATTCTAGTCAAGTTACATATAAGGTTCATTTAATTCAGAGCTACGGCCTAGAAGATATGAGCAAAACAAGTCAAGCATGTCAACGATGCAAAATGCATCCAAACATCCAGCAAACACACTACAAACAGGTATTCAACATGTTACTAAGACATGTTTATGAAGCTACTCATGGCAAGAACATGGTCATAGGATGCATAGATCACTAGCTATTCACATGGCAAAACTGAACTTGCTGATAACAGGCTGACAGAAACATTTTATTGCAACTTGAGAGCATGAAAACAACAAGCTACAGCAGGTCATAAATGCAAACAAGGGCATGTATAGATAGAGCATAACATGGACATCAAGACATGGTCATTGGGCATCTCAAAACAAGCATGTATTTGAGTGTGGCATCAAGCAAACATGGCATTAGGTTATAACAGTTTCAAACTTGGCAGTTTTCAACAAGTGTAAGAAATCAGCCAACAGCGAGTAGGTCACTTTGCAACCTTGTTGCACTCACCACAAGGCATATCATGAAAAGTGGATTGCACCACAGCAAAGATGGCATGATTGTGTTTCTAAAACATATTGACATGTAGCTCAAACAAAAATCACACATAAAGATATGAAAAAGACAAATCAACATCTCATAACAAGTTTCATCACTTAACAGCCACATACACTTTTGCAACAGAGATAAACATGGCATAATGCACTCCAACATGTAGCAAAAAGCAACCCTCATGTAGAGCACTTCACAATGAACATTTTTACATATCTTACACTCCATTTGGACCAACATGCACAAAGATGTGACCTGTCAAACATGGTAACATATTGATGACAGACAACAAGAACTTGACAATAACATCACATAGCAGTTTTGCAACAAAGATTAAGACAACAAGATGAACATAAACGTGCATGCAAATGCAACTAACATGTAGAGCATATCACAATGAACAGTTTGATATATCACTTGCTCAATTTGGATAAACGTGCATCAAGTTACACCCCCACACAATAATGCATCATGATATGAGTTTTTCAGGACTTAGACGAAAAAGACAACCTCAGAGGGGGCGGGCGTGTCCAAAGGGGAGCGGACGTGTCTGGGCCCTGAGCGTGCGGGTCCACCTGGCAGAGACACATGGCGAGGGGAGGGCGGACATTGTCCGGGCCTAGCCGAACATGTCCGGCCCGGCTGGCGTGGGAGCCAGCGGGCAGAGACCGGCGGCGGGATCGGCTCGATCCATCCGGCGCTTGCAGAGGAGGCCGGAGTAGAGGAGAGGTGCGGCGGAGCTTCGGCTCCAGCGAGCGGCGGAGGAGGTCAGAGCAGGGCGGGGCCGCGCAGATCCGGCCTGCTGGCCGCCGGATCTGGGCACGGGGATGGCCCGCGAGCTCGGATCGGAGGCAGGAGCTCCCGACGGCTCCGGCAACGCGGGGCGGGGCCGAGCTTGGGTTGGAGGCGGCTAGCTTGGGGCGGCAGAGATTGAGGCGGAGCTGGGGAGGCGAGGTACGGAGGTCGGCGGTGACGACGCACGGCTGCCAGCCGGCGAGCTCCCGAGGCGGCGGCAGGATCAGACGAAGGAGCAGAGGGAGATGAAGGCTAGGGCTATGGGAGCCGAGCGCTGGGCGGGCTCATCCGGGCCCGGGCGGGCTCGGGCGGGCCTCAGATGGGCCTAGCAGGGCCGCGGCGGCAGGGAGAGGCTGGGGGACGCGTGGAGGGCGCTGAGTGGCGGGGGAAGGCGGCTGGTGGCGGCGCTGACTTGTGGGGAGGCGCCAAGTGGCGGTGGTGGAGAGGTCCGGCACGGAAAACGATGCGGGGGCGGCACTGGAGGTTTGAGAAAGGCTATGATTTAGGTTATTAGGCCAAAATTGGCAGGTGGAGGGGTCTATTTATAGAAAGGGGGCTAGGGTTAGGGGATTTTGAGGCCGTTCGGAGCATCCGATCGCGATCTGATGGCTCCGGACGCGAGGGGGTCTAGGTTGGGCCTAGTGGGTGGTTTAGTGGACTGTGTAGAAGGCCTCGGGCTGCAGGGAGAGCAGAGAGAGGGAGGCCCGGCGACGGTTTCGGAGACCGAAACGTCCGACAATTTAACCGGCTATAGTGGCACTATAAGTTTAACGGTTGGGCTATCAAATGGACTCCGAATGCGACGAAATTTGACAGGCGGTCTACCTATGCTATAATAAGACCACACGTCAAGTTTCATCCCATTCCGGGAACATTTTTTGGCCACTTATAAAATAAATATTCGGAGGTGCCGCGGACACGTGCGTGTGTGTCTGGGCTCAGAACGGACAACGGAAAGGACAGGCGGACTCGGACGGATGCAAGTTTTGAAAACATGATGATGCAATGCACATGATGACAATGCAAAGAGCAACACGCAAGCAGATGACATGCCAATCACGGCGAATAACTGGTTGACACCTGGCGCATCGGTCTCGAGGCGTCACAGTGCCAATTTTTGAGAGTAACATAATATTTACGCATCTGAGCAGTGTAGTCTACTTGAAATTTATGTTCCACTAAACTAATCGGGAGCCATTTCAGGCCTCGAAACCAAAAACCATCAATTAATATTTACCTTGTTCCCATCACATTTGAAAGTACTAGTGCTACAATTAAGTGCAAGCCTGCTCACACCTACCAGTACGTACCAAACATGAATGTGTTCCATGCAGGTTTTAGTACTAGTGCTAGTACTTAGGTTATAAAAAGGGGAACTACCTAACCGAAAATTACTCTATCTTCCTCCTCATAAGTCCTCCTTCTTCATCCGTCCTTGCCATGGCCGGTGTGCAGAGCTCTAGGTCGAGAACTACTCGTAACAAGGGAGCGGCAACCATGGCTGCGAAAAAAAAGAGGGCTCGCCACAACGTAGAGACCTCGAAAGATCTCTCACGGGCAGGCGATGGCCCCCAGGAGCGCCCTAGACGTGGAGGCGAACATGCCGAGCTGGTGGTGCTGGAGTCATTATCCCTCGACGGCATGCCCGGTCAGCTCAATAAGCACCTCAATAAGCAGAAGGAGGTCATCCATGGCTTGGTGGAGCTGCTGAAGAAGGGCCTCGACGACATGCCTGCTGAGCTCAATGAGCAGGGGGAGTTGACCGCCGGCTTGGTGATGCTGCTGAAGAAGAGCATTGCCTCGGAAAAGAAGGCGAGCGGCGAAATCCTGCAACTTCAGGAGGACAAGGCGAAGCTCTGCCACGAGCTCGACCTGCTGAAGGAGGAGAACGCCGGCTGGAAGAAGCTGCATGAGAATAGTAGTTCCTCGATGAAGATGTTGCAGGCCCTCATCATGGAACATAATGAGGAGTTGGCGAAGCTCCGCATCAAGCACCCGGCTGCTGTCAAGGTACGTAATGCAGCCGTGGAACAGATGATGAAGGCTCGCGTCGAGAAATCCCGCGTCATGGACACAATGATGAAGATGGCGGAGGAGACGCGCAAGGAGATGGAGGTCGTGGAGGCGATGAAGAAGCAGCTACGACTCCGTGGCCAGCAACCCTTCATGTAGTGAGAGCAGCGCCCCAGACTTGTGTGTGCGTCTTCCTTCTTTTTTGGGGGTGATAATCCTCCTTCTTCTTTTGCTCGTGTATTTCTTATTTTGCTTTGGGTGTTTCGCCGCACGTGTCACCTTCTCTGCGAGGCATGAATAGAACAGTGCTAAAAATGAGATGACTAGCAAATTAGATCATTCTTTATCGACAATAGAACAATGCCTCTTGCTAGTAATATATAATAAGAGTAGAGAGTAGAGGATATGGCACTGGGCTGCCGTGTTTCTTGCTCCTCCGTCGTACTCCGGTGGAAAACTTAAGTATACCGCACGGTTCTTTGCTCCTCCTCAGGTCCTCGGCACATTTATACGAGCAGTCATATCACAAGGCCCCGCCTTCCAGCAGTAATGAGCCGTCAAATCACAAAGGCCCTCGCCTCTCGTGAAAAGGACCAAGCTAGACTGCCCCGCCCTCTAGACTTTTAAAAAATGTATACATTTGTACAGTAGTAGTATTGATGGATTGCGCCATGGAGCAAAACTAACAAGATGTAATTAAATAAAAAAGGTGGTACATATAGAGAGCGCTCGTTGCCAAATTATGCATATACTATATGACACTACCCACTATGAAGGTACTAGTAACATAGACTAGTAACTGGTCTATGTTACTCTCCACTATGACCAGCCAAAGTCGAGGCGCAGATACCAATGAGGGCCCAGTTGTGTCTATACTTGGACAACTCACCCGACTGCATGCGTACCAGTCGAGTGAGACATTGCCACGCCATTAAACAGAGGCTCGGGCGCCGTTAATGGAGACCTTGGGAGAGAGGTGGACAACAGATGGAGGTCAAAGGGCTCTCCTCCCGATAAGCACGCGCAGGGGTCTAATTGCACGCCTCCCGTACTCAAATAGCTACCCTGCATGGCGCCTACTAGCTAATAAAAAAGGGATGTGTGGCGGCACATAAATGGTAAATAGAACGCCCACGGTTTCAATAATACTTGTGTTTCCGATTGTAATGTGACAGCGCTTGTTCCGAAATGACTTTGTTGATTGTTAATGTGTGTGCCTTCGCAAATCGGACAGCAAAATTACCACAACATGTTGGTGCCATGTTATGGCACCAAGCCAAGTTTCATGATTTTCATGCGTGTTTCGGATTTACAGGAATTAAAAAACCAAGTTTCTCAATGTTTCCAGCCAAGCCATGACGCCCAGATGTTTGAATTTCATTCCCATTTCTGGCATGGGACCTAGAAATTTACCCAAGGACACACATGTGATTTTTCAACTAACTTTGGTGCACTGGAACATGTGCTTGTATTTAAAATTTGAATTATGCACACAAAGGTGACACGTTCCCTCTCAGATCCACGAGCCTTCTTGAGAGAAGCTCTAGTTTGCAAGAAACTTATACCAAAACTTGTTCCTATTCTATAACTTTTTTACCACAGCATGGTAGTACCATGACATGACACCATGCCAAGTTTCATGATTTTTAGGCGTGTTTTGGATTTACAAGAATTTTAATACCAAGCTTCTCAATGTTCTCGGCCGAACCACGATGCCCAGATGTTTGAATTTCATTCCTATTTCTTGCATGGGACCTAGAAATTCACCCGAGGACACACATGTAATTTTTCAGTCAACTTTGGTGCACGGGAGCATGTGTTTGTAGTTCAAATTTGAATTATGCCCATTAAATGACCAGAAACTCAATTAATGTATAAAAAAGGCCAAACGAACCCAAAATAATTCCAAAATTTAACAGGTCACTCATATAGTTCTATGTTGCCTCTGTAAAGAAAATCTGGCGGGAGGCAACGTATATTGTTTCGCGCACAAAGGTATAAAGAAATAAATAAATTAGCCCTACTTAATTCTTGGGTTCTTATTGTTTATGCCACTAGTTGTGTATCACTACTCAGTTTTGCCATTAGAAGTTACAACTACTCATAAAATGCCATCGATCCGTGAGATGCCTGCTCAAAATGCAATTAGATATCTAAAAATGCCATCGTTAAGTTAGATGTTTACTCATAAATGCCATTAGACATTGTTATTTTCACGTCAAACCCGTTGACCATGTTACATGACAAAATAAGCCGATTCTCACAATGATAAGTTAATGGTGTCCAGCACAACACAACCCTCAAATAAAACTAAGCACCCTGGAATTCTTTGACAAAACTAAGCACCCTGAAATTCTTTGACAACTAAACTGCTGGCTATATGATGTTGTCCATATATATTGTACGTATATAATGTCAAGAAAGGAGTGGTAGTACTATTCCAACTAAAAGATGAAACTTACAAAATATAACGAGAAGAAACATAACATAGTTCTGCTGGGGGCTCAGCACAACACACGCCTCAAATAAAACTAAGCACACTATAAATTAAACTAGGCAACTAAACCGGTAGACACTGCATTAGAACCACCATGAGCAACGACACTGCCACCTTACTCGGAGTCCTCGTCCTTGTCCCTCTTCCTCTTGGGCGATACTTCTTTGCTTGAACCGCACACTTGGCTCTTGCTCTTCATACAACCCATGTAGATATTGAAACAAAGATAGCCATCCATTGCAGCGTAGTGGATGTGGTCTATATCTAGTACAGTCAACTGCCATGCACGATGAAACGTGTGTGGAGCTTTCTTCAGTTCACCGTACATAGGATGAACCATGGCTCCTTCCAGGGTCAGCATTGAAGGCTGCTACCTGTTGAGCTTGTGTTGTATTCCCTCGAAGAGGAAAGGGAGATGCAGCACAGTAGCGTAAGTATTTCCCTCAGTTTTTGAGAACCAAGGTATCAATCCAGTAGGAGACCACGCGCGAGTCCCTCGCACCTACACAAACAAATAAGAACTTCGCAGCCAACGCGATAAGGGGTTGTCAATCCCTTTACGGTCACTTACGAGAGTGAGATCTGATAGAGATGATAGTTATATTTTTTGTATTTTTGGTTTAATAAAACAGCAAATAAAAGCAAGAAAAGTAAAGTAGGTGTAGATTGATATGTTGAGAATAGAACCGGGGGCCATAGTTTTCTCTAGTGGCTTCTCTCATGATAGCGGTATTCTACGGCGGGTAAACGAATTACTATCAAGCAATTGATAGAAAAGCCAATAATTATGAGACTATATAAGCATGATAATTGTATATAGGCATCACGTCCGAGACAAGTAGACCGAAACGATTCTGCATCTACTACTATTACTCCACACATCGACCGCTATCCAGCATGCATCTGGTGTATTGAGTTCATACGAACAGAGTAACGCCTTAAGCAACATGACATGATGTAGAGGGATAAACTCAAGCAATATGATGAAAACCCCATCTTTTTATCCTCGATGGCAACAATACAATATGTGCCTTGCTGCCCCTAATGTCACTGGGAAAGGACACCGCAAGATTGAACCCAAAGCCAACTTCTCCCATTGCAAGAACTATAGATCTAGTAGGCCAAACCAAACCAATAATTCGAAGAGACTTGCAAGGATATTATGAGCACACATAAAAAGTTCTGAGAAGAACCAAATATCTTTCATAGATAACCTTGATCATAAACTCACAATTCATCGGATCTCGACAAACACACCGCAAAAAGAGATTACATCGACTATATTTCCTCGAAGACCGAGGAGAACTTTGTATTGAGATCCAGAGAGAGAGAAGAAGCCATCTAGATACTAGCTATGGACCCGAAGGTCTGAGGTAAACTACTCACAACTCATGGTGAGGGCGATGATGATGATGATGATGAAGGCCTCCGTGAAGGATACCCCTCCCAGAACAGGCTCCAAGATGGGATCTCCACGGGAACAAAAGCTACAGTGGTGGAATTAGGGTTTTCTCTCTGCGTATGGAGTTTCTGGGGTACGTAGGTATATGTAGGAAGAAGGAGGGCACCGGGGGCCGTGTGGGCCAGCCTCGAGGCAGGGGGTGCACACCCCACCCTCGAGGGCTGGCCCTTCGTCCCCTGACTTGGTCCCGAAGATTCCCGAGCGTGATTTCCTCCAAAAATATCTCTCGCGAAGGTTTCATTCCGTTTGGACTCCGTTTGATATTCCTTTTCTGCAAAACCCTAAAATAGGCAAAAAAACAGCAATCTGGACTCGGCCTTTGGGTTAGTAGGTTAGTCCCAAAAATGATATAAAAGTGAATGATAAAGCCCATTAAACATCCAAGACTTCATAAATAATAGCATGGAACAATCAAAAATTATAGATACGTTGGAGACGTATCAAGCATCCCCAAGCTTAATTCCTGCTCGTCCTCGAGTAGGTAAATGATAAAGAAAGAATTTTTGATGTGGAATGCTAACCAATATAGTTTTTCAATGTTAATTCTCTTAATTGTGGCATGAATGTTCAGATCTGAAAGATTCAAGATAAAAGTCTATATTGACATAAGAAATAACAATACTTCAAGCAATACTAACAAAGCAATAATGTCTTCTCAAAATACTATCTCTAAAGAAAATTATCCCTACAAAATCATATAGTGTTGGCTATGCTCCCTTGTTATCACACTAAATATTCATATTATGCACAACCCCAATTTCAGCCAAGCATTTGTTTTCATGCTCTATCTTTTCAAACCTTTCAACTTTCACACAATACATGAGTGTGAGCCATGGATATAGCTCTATGGGTGGAATAGAGGTGGTTGTGGAGAAGACAAAAAGGAGGAAGATAGTCTCACATCGACTAGGCATATCAACGGGCTATGGAGATTCCCATCAATAGATATCAATGTGAGTGAGTAGGGATTGCCATGCAACGGATGCATTAGATCTAAATATGAATGAAAGCTCAACAAAAGAAACTAGTGGGTGTGCATCCAACTTGCTTGCTCACGAAGACCTAGGGCATTTGAGGAAGCCCATCGTTGGAGTATACAAGCCAAGTTCTATAACGAAAATTCCCACTAGTATATGAAAGTGACCAATCATGAGACTCTCTACAATGAAGATCATGGTGCTACTTTGAAGCACAAGTGTGGAAAAAGATAGTAGCAATTGTCCCTTCTATCTTTTCTCTCATTTTTTTTTGGAGGGGCTTTCCTCTTTTTTTTTGCCCCTCTCTATATTTTTTTGGGCCTTCTCTTTTTTTATTGGCCTTTCCTCACACGGGACAATGCTCTAATAATGATGATCATCACACTTTTTTTTACAACTTGAAATTACAACTCGATACTACAACAAGTATGACTCTACATGAATGCCTCCGGTGGTGTACCGGCATAAGAAATGAATCATGTGTGACATGTATGAAAAATTATGCATGGTGGTTTTGCCACAACTACGATGTCAACTACATGATCATGATGGCACTAAGACAATATGATGCGTGTCATATGAACGGAACGGTGGAAAGTTGCATGGCAATATATCTCAGAATGGCTATGGAAATGCCATGATAGGTAGGTATGGTGGCTGTTTTGAGGAACAATATGGTGGCTGTTTTGAGGAAGGATATATAGTGGGCTTATGGTACCGGCGAAAGTTGCGCGGTACAAGAGAGGCTAGCAATGGTGGAAAGGTGAGAGTGTGTATAATCCATGGACTTAACAATAGTCATAAGAACTCATATACTTATTTGAAAAATCTATGAGTCATAAAAAAAGTAATCAACGCATGCTCCTAGGGGGGAGGTTGGTAGGAGTTAACCATCGCGCGCCCCCGACCTCCACACAAAGGTTGGCACTCTACAAATACCTCATGCTCTAACTTCGTCACATAGCGGTTCACCATATGTGCATGATACGGGAATCACTAACCTTAACACAAGTATTCTTCAATTTCATAATAACTCCACTAGCATGACTCTAATATCACTATCCTCATGTCTCAAAACAATTATCAAGCATCCAACATCTCATTCTATTCAATGCACTTGGTGTGAAAATTTTACTACATTGACATTGGATGTTTATCATGTGAAGACTAGTTTCTTTAGCCTAAACAAATTACCATGCTGTTTTAATAGACTCTCAAATAGATATTGGTAAATCATGAGAGTTCAACAATTTCTACAAAATATAACCACCGCCATGCTCTAAAGGATATAAGTGAAGCACAAGAGCAAAAACTATTCAACTCAAAAGATATAAGTGAAGCACATAGAGTGTTCTAATAGTTTCTAGGCCATCTTTAACTCTCTAAAATAGGTGTGTCCAGCAAGGATGATTGTGGCAAACTAACCAGAAAATACTCAAATTATACAAGACGCTCCAAGCAAAACACATAGCATGTTGCGAATAAAAATATAGCTCCAAGTATAGTTACCGATGGATGAAGACGAAAGAGGGGATGCCTTCCCGGGGCATCCCCAAGCTTAGGATTTTGATTATCTTGATTTTACTTGGGGTTCCATGGGCATCCCCAAGCTTGGGCCTTTTCTACTCCTTGTTCCATAGTCCATCAAAGCAATACTCTAAACTTGAAAACTTCACAACACAAAACTTAGACAAAAATTCTCGTGAGCTCTGTTAGTAAGAGAAAGCAAACCACTACTCAAAGTTACAGCAAGGAATTCATACTTTGTTTATATTGGTGTTAAACCCACTGTACTCCAAGTTCTCTATGATTCATATCCTCCAATATTACTCATAGATGCATCGGAATAAGCAAACAACACACGAAAAACAGAATCTGTCAAAAACAGAAGAGTCTGTAGTAATCTGCTGGGTTCGCCTACTTATGGAACTCCAAAAAATTCAAACTAAATTGGTAAATTTGCGCAATTTTTCTACCAATCAGCATCAAAAATAATAAACTAAAAATCACGCTCCAGTAAAATCTGAAGACTACTTTAGCGAGCGCTAACGATTCTGTTTTTCACAGCAAGATCGTATAAACTTCACACAAGTCCTACCAAAGGTTCTACTTGGCACAAACACTAAACAAAACATGAAAACACGTCTAATCAGAGGCTAGATGCAATATTTATTCCCTAACAGCAACAAAAGAAAAAACATAAAATTGGGTTGCCCCCCAACAAGCGCTATCGTTTTACGCCCCTAGCTAGGCACGATACAAGATAAATCTAGGTATAGCCATAGTGGTACGATATGTCGCGAAAGCTCATCTCATATTCCCTACGTTCAGCAGCAAGCTTCCTTTGTGGCAAGCAAAAGTAATCAAAACGGCTAAATTTAATGGGACAAAAGTCCCCTACATCAATTTCTGGAGGAACAGGTTCCCCCTTTGGCCCTTTGTAGTGGATGACCAATTCATCATTATAGGCATTCTTTTGGCAGAAGGCCATAAGCCTTCGTTCAAGGGAGAAGCCTAACCCATTATTTTGAACAGCAAAGTCATCGTTTATCTCAGAAATTCTATCAATCAAGATCTCAACAGGAACCTTTTTTCTAAGGTTTTCATTAAAAGGAACATGATCAGGAGATCGCAAACGCATAAGGTCTTCTTGATTGAACAAGATATCCTCTATAGGAGGTCGACCGGCATCTACCCCATAATGAGCAAAGATTTCTCTGGCCTCTTGCATGATATATCTAAATTCATGAGCCAGAAAGATAGTAGCTGCACGCTTAACGGAAGAATGCTCAATATTGGAGAACTCCAAAAATACTCTCTGAATGCAGGGATGCATATGGATAAATTTCCTTTCAATTTCTACTATGAGCATAGATACAGCATCTGCGAGGCTACTAGTTCTGTGAAGAATAGAGCCACCCATAGTGGGCAAAGCACCGGCACAAGTAAAGAAGTCTTGGAGAACCCCTTTTCCAATAATATTGCCACTACCAACCCGGAACTTCTTAAAATGTAAAGTGGTAGCTTCATCCGGGGGGTCAACATGAACGTTGCCCTCGGCATTGCTACCCTTCTCGATAAAATCGTCCCCCATCTCAGACATGAGGGCAAGCAAGCATGCAACACACAAGCAAACAAGAAGCAAGCGAACGAAAAAACACACGGCGGAAGAAGGGCGAATAAAACAGCAAAGGTGAAGTGGGGGAGAGGAAAACGAGAGGCAAATAAATGTAATCCGAAGGATAAGGGTTTGTGATAGGTACTTGATATATGACTTTTGCGTAAGCCTCCTCGGCAACGGTGCTAGAAATTCTTCTTGCTACCTCTTGAGCTTGCGTTGTATTCCCTCGAAGAGGAAAGGGAGATGCAGCACAATAGCGTAAGTATTTCCCTCGGTTTTTGAGAACCAAGGTATCAATCCAGTACGAAACCACGGACGAGTCCGTCGCACCTGCACAAACAAATAAGAACTTCGCAGGCAACGCGACAAGGGGTTGTCAATCCCTTTACGGTCACTTACGAGAGTGAGATCTGATAGAGATGATAGTTATATTTTTTATATTTTTTGTTTAATAAAACAGCAAATAAAAGCAAGAAAAGTAAAGTAGATGTAGATTGATATGTTGAGAATAGACCCGGGGGCCATAGTTTTCTCTAGTGGCTTCTCTCATGATAACGGTATTCTACGGCGGGTAAACGAATTACTGTCGAGCAATTGATAGAAAAGCGAATAATTATGAGACTATCTAGGCATGATCATTGTATATAGGCATCACGTCTGAGACAAGTAGACCAAAACGATTCTGCATTTACTACTATTACTCCACACATCGACCGCCATCCAGCATGCATCTAGTGTATTGAGTTCATACGAACAGAGTAACGCCTTAAGTAAGATGACATGATGTAGAGGGATAAACTCAAGGAATATAATGAAAACCCATCTTTTTATCCTCGATGGCAACAATACAATACGTGCCTTGCTGCCCCTACTGTCACTGGGAAAGGACACCGCAAGATTGAACCCAAAGCCAAGCACTTCTCCCATTGCAAGAACTATAGATCTAGTAGGCCAAACCAAACCAATAATTCGAAGAGACTTGCAAGGATATTATGAGCACACATAAAAAGTGCAGAGAAGAACCAAATATCTTTCATAGATAACCTTGATCATAGACTCACAATTCATCGGATCTCGACAAACACACCGCAAAAAGAGATTACATCGAATAGATCTCCTCGAAGACCGAGGAGAACTCTGTATTGAGATCTAGAGAGAGAGAGAAGAAGCCATCTAGATACTAGCTATGGACCCGAAGGTCTGAGGTAAACTACTCACAACTCATGGTGAGGGTGATGATCATGATGATGAAGGCCTCCGTGATGGACCCCCCCCCACCCAGAACAGGCTCCAAGATGGGATCTCCACGGGAACAGAAGCTACGGCGGTGGAATTAGGGTTTTCTCTCTGCGTATTGAGTTTCTGGGGTACGTAGGTATATATAGGAAGAAGGAGGGCACCGGGGGCCGTGTGGGCTAGCCTCGAGGCAGGGGGGCACGCCTTGGGAAGGGGGGCACGCCCCACTCCCTCGAGGGCTGGCCCTTCGTCCCCTAACTTGGTCCCGAAGATTCCCGAGCGTGATTTCCTCCAAAAATATCTCTGGCGAAGGTTTCATTCCGTTTGGAATCCATTTGATATTCCTTTTCTGCAAAACCCTGAAATAGGCAAAAAAAATAGCAATCTGGACTGGGCCTTTGGGTTGGTAGGTTAGTCCCAAAAAAGATATAAAAGTGAATGATAAAGCCCATTAAACATCCAAGACTTCATAAATAATAGCATGGAACAATCAAAAATTATAGATACGTTGGAGACGTATCAAAGGCTGATCAAGGGAGGGCACCAGCCCTTCCTTCTAGAGGTCGAAGGGGTTGCCTACAATGGGGCCTATCCGACCCAGGATTACCTTGTCGTTCCTAAAGTCTATAGTAACAAATCTGACTCGGTCGCCCTTGAGGAAGTTCTTAAATTCCTCGCACTCAACGTCGGCATGGCATTTGTGGTAGACCAAGAATAAGTCATGCACGCAAACCTGGATCACGGCGGGCTTCTTCTTCTCTGCCTCCTTTAGTTTCTTCTCGCTTCCCAGGGCCGTGGTGTACTCAACATCTAGCCCAGCGACCCACTCATCATTTGAGTTTTCGAACATGCGTTTGAAGCGAGCAAGGCATTCTTTCACCGTTGCGGAAGAACGGGTGTAGATGACATCGTACTCATCGCCAGTGATGGTTCTAACCTTGTACTCACCGCGGATCATGGAGATCTGGGACGCCATGGATTTGGGAGGAGGGTTAGGATTAGTGGAATTGAGGTAATGTGAAAGGACGGGACGACTAGGAGCGGTTTATCAATTGCAAAAATGTCGTGTGGAGGGCGCGTGCGAATGGCAGGGTAGTGGATTGCCTGGTGGATAAATGGATTCATGCACAGTACTATGGGCCCAATTAGATGTCATGTCTACTCAACGCCCAATTAAATGGCTTTTGATGTCATGTCAAGCATCGGGAAAATTACAGGTGATACGAAGCTTTCCATTCTCCCATGATACGGGCTTCCGAGAGCCCTTGGATCTGAGATCTAACGGTTGCATGGCATGATTCTAGACCTATAGGTGAATATCCTATCCTGGAGGGTTATTCTGTAAATCCTCAGCAACTTAGCATGCGACCGTTCGACCTCAGATCCAAGGGCTACCAGCAGCCCGTATCATGGTCGGGCTTACCACGACCGTCACCTCTCTCGCGCGGTCGCGCCCTTGGAGATTTAACACGGTGTGTTAGGCTATCTGATGTTAGCATGTCATATGTAGTCATCACTTAGTCATTCATACAACAAGGTTAGCTATAAGGTTGGCTATAAGAGTATTTTTTTGTTTACTTCTCTCTATCTCTTTCTTCGTAGTATTTATTGCATTTGCCAAGGAGTGACATCTTCCAATGAAATGGTGCTTAGATGAGGTGCTATGGGCATTAAATGGCTTTGCAACTCAAGTCCCTAATGCGTAGGTGCTTAGTTTTTTGTTGGTAAGTTTGCTTCATCTAGGTACACGCGCTTATCACTGTTTCTTCCTAGGGTCACCAAACTAGTCTCTCTCTTCTTAATTAACTTGCCACATCAGACTTTATGCCTATGTGGCAGGCTTAGCACCTGTAGGATCAAGTACAATAGTGGGCTATAAGCCCGCTTTACATGGCATTTTTGCATATGTGGGGGAAAGAGGCAAGGAAAAAGTGGAGGAGTGGGCTCTCAAGCAAGAGCCAGCCTCTACATGGTGGAGCATCGGAAGAAGCACCTGTATGGAGGTGGTCAAGAATCCGGCTTGGCAGTTAAAATGATAATGGCAAGTCAAATCACCGGGCCCCACCTGTCCAGAAGTAACTCACGGTCAAATCACATAGCCCTACGTTTGCAGCAGCATACTCCCTCATCTTCTCCCGTCTTTGTCGAACCGACTAGGCGGAACTCCCCGCCTACCGCGCAGGAAAAGCCCCGCCCTCGAATTTTAAATAGCACAATATACTAATTTTGTATCCATGGATTGCGCCATGGAGCAAAGCCTCAAGAAAATGGCGGTACACATGTACGGAGTATACAGCATGCCCTTCGCGTTCGGGTCGCACCACAGACGGTCGGTCGGTCTGGCACGCCGCTCTTCGAATGGAACGCGCATCATATTGCGTTTGCACACACATGTGGGACCGCAATTGAGAACCGACCATAAGCACACTCCCCGGCCAGGAAGTCGGGTGAGTTAATAGAAGTACATACGCTGGTACCTGGACAATCCCTGCAAGACTCGGAAGATCAGTTCATCCATGCATGTGACCAGACTCCAGCAAACATGCCTGGATTGGCTATCGTATATATATTGTGCAAGTTGTGTTGTACAGGGCTGTAGTTCTGGTGAAAAATCTAAAAAAGGTTTCTTGTCATCTCGCAAAATTAGGTGTCATGTGCTTCGGATCACTGCGAGGGTTAAATAGCGACAACTGAGTTGGGCTAGTCATTGGGGGCACATGCACGAAGACTACTCGGCTGCCATCTAGGTCAAGCCGGCTATGTTAATTAGGACATCTATCGGCGGACCCCTTTTCTATGAGTTTATCTTTAATTTGAGCTTTGATCCTCGTCCACTTTATCCGTCGGGATTCATCTTGTCTCCTTTGGGCAGTGGGGTTATGATTTCTTGTCATGTGGCATTTTTTCGTGTTATATGTTATAATCCAGTGCTTCAAATCAAAATGCTGAGAACTGCACCTTAGAGGCACGTGCATGAAGACTTCTCGACAGTCATTGCCGAGGTCAAGCCGGCTCCGGTCGATAGACAAAATAAAACTAGTACTATATAGGCAAGAGCCTCCGCGCTTGCCTGCTAGTGTTGCTCTCTTCACACTGTCTCGTCCTCTCCAGATCTAAACACGACAGCGGTGGCCACACTCTCTCTCTCTACTCAGTGCTGGTCACAAATCTAGGGGAAGGTGAGAAGGTGCAACGTTCATGCGGTCGTCCTCGACGACGACTCTTACCCACTGTCGGCGCGTCCCGATCAGCGTGCCTTGTCGTTCTCTCCCAAGCATCGCTGGCGAGGGAGGGCCTCCCACACCTTCTTCCTTGCTACCGTAGTGTGGGCAGATCCGGCCTCCCGCTGCCCACCTAGCGACATCCCGGCGACCCTCAGGTATAACTTCCTTCAAAACCAGCCTTGCTCTACTTCTCGAGCTCCTGACGTCGCTGCATTTGTATCTTTTACTATTTCTCAGGCCCCCTCGTGTAGATAGGATCTATCGGCTGTTCGAAAACCACCTAATTCTTTACTGTTAAGAGGTAAAACTAGTTCATGCACTCGAATCTAGTAGCACTTGGTTCAAACAAGGAAGAAAGGGGGTGGGGTGGGGGAAGATTTGTTACGTGAATCTAGGGCTTGGTCGAAAGAGGAAATAATGGGGGCCAAAAGTAGCATAGACTGGCTATCCAACTGGTCTCTAGGTCTAACAGGGAAATAAAGGGAACACAGTACAAACTCAATATAAACCTGATCTATTGGTTGAAAAAGGAAAGAAAGTGGGGACTGGGGGACAAGAACAGAGTAAGTCCAGCACTAGATTTGCTAGCCTCACACAGTATAAAGTGGCTATATATCGAGCAAAAATGGGACCAACCAGATATCCTCTTCTGAAGTTTGTTGCCCCGAGCCACTCTTATGTAATGCCACCGGTAAAATGTAGCAGTCGCACTGTTAAAAGTAAGGACACGTTAAGCCAATGTTGTTTTCAATGTAATGCCTCCAGTAATATGAATCAATGGCACTTTTTTTCATGTCCTGCTAAATTAGCCATTAAGATAAGTTGCTTCTTTTCGTTAGAGACGTAACTGTCCTGGTCCGCCTACTCTCCAGGAGCTTCACGACCAACCTTGATGTTGCTCAATTTTATTGCAACTAATGAAGAAGAAGCTATGTGGGTTTCGTTTTCTGATGGAAATGGAACCGGGGCTGGAGCCCTTTTCTTAAAAGAAGAAGAAGAAGCTGCTAGCTCATGGGACATTGCTTCATTTTAGGTGAACTGCACCAAAAGGTCCCATGAATTGAATCATCCATGTTGGTGACTGGTGTCATCCCTTCTACGATGGTGTTGACTTCAGATATGGTTCCCATCACGAGGTATGTTCCTTTTTGGTCTGGCAGTTTGCCAAAGATCCTGCATGTTGATCCTGCTCTTGTGCTACTGTTTTGGCACTGCCATGATAAAGCATTAGTGTTATTATTTTGCACCTTAATCTAGTGGCACTATTAATTTGAGGCAATATTTTGGCACCGCTAGTGCCACTGTTTTTTTATATATCGAAAGAGGGGGTTCCCTCCGATTTCATTAAAGAAACCCAACCATAGAGAACCATTATCCGATAACATCTGAGTGTAAACGGGCAATTATGCAACTACTACTAGAACGGACTGAGTACTAGCAGGTGACAAGTTCGCCACATAAGCTAGGCAGGTAGGGGGACGCAGCACCAGCTCGACCAAGTTTGGATTACAACCCAAATGCTACCACGGAAACATCAGGGGGAAGATAGGGAGTGAAAGATCCAGCTTCAGCATCCCAGTCTAAGCACCCCTGCCTTCATCCTTGTGACGCACGGTACACCTCGTTTGCCACCTGCTCGACCCTAGTGTCACTGATAAAATGAAGTAATAATACTGTTAAAATAGAGCGAGTGTCCTCTCTATCATTTCATTTTCAATGTAGATAAAGAAAGTGCTTCTCTTTGTTAATGTATGTTTCATCAACTAGTCCCATTATTAATGTTTAAGCGTTTCTGCAAACTGGGGTGCTTAATTTTAGTTGATATGCACAAAAATAGCGATTTGAATGTCTCAAGGCCCCTCCTTGTACTACCGCTGTACATTGATGTTCATCACTGGCAGAAGGTGTACCGGGGAGACTTGGGTCGATTTCCAGTATGATGTAATATTTTCTTCTCTTTATTACTGTATGTTTCATCAACTAGTGCCACTATAATCTAATCACGCCTTTTCATTATATGTGCAAACAGGGTTATTCGACTGCATTTTGGTGAAACTGCACAAATGTACGGATGGAACCGGCATATATGCAGAGTGCGAGGTGCCAAGTAAAAATTACCGACACCAACCCTGCTCCATCTAAGCATTGGCATCCACCACCATCAGTGGGATGTGTTGCGCTCACTGTGGAGTATCGATCCCGGATGGAGCATCCACCAGAGATTGAAGGATCGAGCATCTACAGGGTGCCGTTTGTGAGGGTGTCATGCTAGAGCGAGCCGGTGGAGTCTTCGTCGACGGAACCCAACTGCAAGAGGAGAAAAACAGTTGTCCCGACGACGCTTCCCTGCCATCCTCTCCCTCGCCGTTCGCATCATCTCACGGGGCGGTTGTCTGCCGCCGAGGAATAGGAGGGATTGCCCCCCCCCCCCAGACCAATAGTCGGGCAAGTTGTGAATTGTCAGGATGAGTTTAGGGTTGTTAGTATTTGCAGGTTGTGAATTGTGTTTTGTGTTGTGTATTTTGAGTGTACTTTCAGATATGAATGTCTTTTGAATTTCATATTTGCAGTATTGAGCATATGAAGTATTTTATGAATTCTAGAGATCTATTTTTCGCACTTAAAAAAATGTAGTTTCATAGGAGTATAAAAATGCAAACAATGTGATTCTCAAAGAAGAAACTGCAAGTTTTAGTTTCAGATAAGAAACTCCAAGTTCAGTTTCAGATAAGAAACTGCAACTTTCAGAGGCAGAGCATTTATATTAACACGACCTTTTCAAACAGTGTTAACATCATGCTGGAAGTTTTATTCATGGTCGTAACTAGAACTACCAGCCAGTTAACATCATGCTCATTAACATTCATGCATAACACATCTTCATATGATGCACAGTCAAAAAGATATGCTATTTTCAAAATGCCCACACAATGTCGAGTGTGTGAAAAACAGAGAAAACGAGGGACGAAGTTTTGGCAAGTGTAGGACGTGGTGTGCGTAGATGACAATTGGGACCCACATGTCAATAAAGGCAGAGGCAAAAAATTTGGAGATATTTTCTCTGCACTTAAAAAAATGTAGTTTCATAGGAGTATAAAAGTGCACACAATGTGATTCTCAAAGAAGAAACTGCAAGTTTTAGTTTCAGATAAGAAACTCCAAGTTCAGTTTCAGATAAGAAACTACAACTTTCAGAGGCAGAGCATTTATATTAACACGGCCTTTTCAAACAGTGTTAACATCATGGTCGAAGTTTTATTCAGGGTCGAAACTGGAACTACCAGCCAGTTAACATCATGTTGATCAACATTCATGCATAGCACATCTTCATATGATGCACAGTCAAAAAGAGATGCTATTTTCAAAATGCCCACACAATGTCAAGTGTGCGAAAAACAGAGAAAACGAGGGATCAAGTTTTGGCAAGTGTAGGATGTGGTGTGCGTAGATGACAATTGGGACCCACATGTCAATAAAGGTAGAGGCAAAAAATTGGAGATATTTTCTCTGCACGGGTGGAATCGAACCCGGGCGGAACAGCTGTCGGGTAGTGTCACTCGGCCACTGGGCTAGTTTAGTTGTTTCGTTACTAATAAGGCACTTCCTCAGGTGGTCGGATCACCTCATGCGCCTTTGTGCGCTTGCCGCGACGCCGGTGTCTGCCGTTGTGAACAGGCTGAACAAACGAGAGGAATCTGGAGAGGATTATACATGGAGAGGCGAAAAGTCGGGACCCACCAGGTCTATGGCCGTACGCAAGCAAGTGCCTCATCGTAAAAATACTTCCTCCTAATGCTATACTAACATTGGGGCCCACGGGTTTGTCAACATAGTTACATTTTTTGGTGCTTCAACGTCGTTACTATAGGAGATAAATTCACAGCGAAGCCGGGGAACTAGCAGGTATCATTTATTATCACTCGGGCAGCAAGTATGAGCTGGGTTTTGGGCTGCCCAGTCTAGACTTTCTTTTTTAACATGCGCAGCCCACGACCTCGGATGGGAGGTCCATAGGCATGTTTGTATTTTCTTGAGGGCCGTCATGTATCGACCGGCCTATGGACCTCCCATCCGAGGTTTTATTTTTCCGGGAACATCGGCAGCCCGATTTATGTATTTTATTTTGAAGAAAACACGTGGTCCAACTTATGTTTCCCTTCTAACTATATTATATATATTTAAATTATTCTGTATGTTATCATATATTATTTTTATTGTCATCATATATTTAACAAATACTTACATATGTAAGAAAACAATATCCCACATCTTGTTAACTTATAAAAATAATTTCTTAACAATAAAATCCTGGATTTTTTTTGGCAACGAAAATCCTGGTGATTGTGTACAAAAGCTTAGTAAAATTTAAGGACCAATGTAATAATAAATCACTTTATATATATATATATATATATATATATATATAAATATATATATATATATATATATATATATATATATATATATGCTCAGCTCTGTTATTTTTTGATAACATTGTTGCGCCCACCCCAACATTATAATTAGAATCAGCCCAGCAAAATCGTGTATTTCGAGAAAGTGCAAATGGCCTGTAATTTTTTAGGAAAAATATAAATGGGCCGCATGGATGCTACATTATTTGTTCACCCAACCCAGCTAATGGACTGTAATTCAAAAAAAAGAGATCAAATGGACTATAAATTCTACCCCGCAAAAAAAAGACTGTAAATTCTGAAAAATGGGTTGAATACGTGCCACATTTTTGGAGGCTGAAATGTGGGCCAATATGCCGAAGTCAATGCAAGTCGTTGTCAAGTTAGTCAACAAATGATTATGGCATCGTTAGCCGTTGGATTTACATCCAACGACCAGCATCGATCTTCAATCTCTCGTCTTCTTCCTCCACCGCCGCCGGGACCACCTGCTCCCGCCTCCTACTGCTAGCAGCTCTGCTTAGCACGCTTCGCTGTGAAGCGCTACTCCATCGTTGGCCAGACCATCCCTCCACCCCTCCACACCTCATGTTCTTCTCCACCGACTACCGAACCACACCGCACCAGAACTAGTTAACCCTCATACACCTCTCCGTCTGCGACTCTACTCCTGCGTCTTCCCATCTCCGGCTCGTTGCTGTCCGGGGCCTCGCCATCGTCCACCACCTTGGATGCACTCGGTGCGGAGTGGTCAACGTGGTCAACGTTGACACAATCGGAAGTAGACTGTGTGTGGAGGGGCTGACAGCTGGGTCCACGGCCGCACGCAAGGAAATGCCTCCTTATTACGTGCAAAATAATGATTCCTCCACCTGACAGCTGGGACCCACCGGAAGGGCCTCTATATTTTGCAAAAAAAAACGTTCCCACCGCTGACAGGTCGGACCCACCAGCTATATCTTCACACGCAAGGAAGTGCCTGCTTATTACGCACACAAAAATGAATACTCCCCCTGCTAGTTGGGACCCACCTTGGTGGGAGGCTGACTTGTGGGCCTAATAAGTTGACGGGGACGGAGTGCTTTGTCAACTTAGTCAATATGGACGATTCCAGCTCCAGTGACCGTACGATATCCATCCAATGGCCGTAGTGCTTCTTCAACCTCTGGTCTTCTTGCTCCAGCCGCCCAAAGCAGCGCCGGTCGTGCTGCATGCTCCTGCCTCCCGTGGCCGGCTGTGCTGTCGTGGAGGCCTCACCGCCCTACTATTCCCACCGCTAGCCAGGCCCTGCGGCAACGGTAGCCTCACACCGCAGCCAAACCAGTAAACCCTTGTACTCCTCTCCACACGGGCTTCCACTGCCACATCTTCCCCAGCTCCGCGTCGTCCCCTTCCTAGGCCTCGGTGTCGTCCACCGCCCTAGTGCTCTCGGCGCGAAGTGGTCAACGTGGTCAAGGAACGGCTTCCATCGGACGTGGACTATACGTGGAGAGGCTGACAGCTGGGTCCACGACGGCAGCAAGGAAGTGCCTCCTTATTACGCGGAAAATAATGATTCCTCCACCTGACAGCAGGGACCCACTGGACGGGCCACCGTATTTCGCGAAAAAAATGTTTCCCCCTGACTGCTGGGACCCATCGGACGGGCCACCGTATTACGCCAAAAAAAACATTCCCCCCGCTGTCAGCTCGGACCCACCGGAAGTGCCTCCTTATTATGCACAAAAAATGAATACTCCCCCAGCTGGTTGGGACCCACCTTGGTGGGAGGCTGACTTGTGGGCCTACTAAGTTGACGGGGACGGAGTGCTTTGTCAACTTAGTCAATATGAATGATTCTAGCTCCAGTGACTGTACGATGTCCATCCAACGGCCGTAGTGCTTCTTCAACCTCTGGTCTTGTTGCTCCAGCTGCCGAAAGCAGCGCTGGTCGTGCCGCAAGCTCCTGCCTCCCGTGGCCGGCTGTGGTGCCGTGAAGGCCTCATCGCCCCCTACTATTCCCACCGCTGGCCAGGCCATCCCTCTACTCACCCAAACCCCTTGTTATTCTGCGGCAACGGCAGCCTCACACCACAATGAACCAGTGAACCCTCGTACTCCTCTACGCGTGGGCATCCACTGTCGCGTCTTCCCCGGCTCCGCATCGTCCCCTTCCTAGGCCTCGCCGTCGTCCACCGCCCAGGTGCTCTTAGCGCGGCGTGGTCAACGTGGTCAAGGAACGGCTTCCATCGGACGTGGACTGTACGTGGAGAGGCTGACAGCTGGGTCCACGGCCGCAGCAAAGAAGTGCCTCCTTATTACGCGCAAAATAATTATTCCTCCACCTGACAGCGGGGACCCATCGGACGGGCCACCGTATTTCGTGAAAAAATGTTTCCCCCTGACTGCTGGGACCCACCAGCTACATCTTCGCACGCAAGGAAGTGCGTCCGGGCAAAAAAAACGATTTGCCCCCCTGACTGCTTGGACCCACCAGCTACATCTTCGCACGCAAGGAAGTGCCTGACAGTCGGGACCCACCTGGTCGAAGCGTGCGTATTGTTATCATTCTGGTCGTGAACGTGTACTTACATACTGGTCGATGTAGAGGCGTGCATGTGTCGTAGTAGAGGCGCGCACGTAGCATGTACACGTACGTACATCGGCCAGGGTGCAAGAAAGTAAATACGGCCATGTACGTACATACGGGCGGGGTCTCGAATGCCTACTCACGCGTACGTACGGCTAGGGCTCGTGTACATGGTTGGGTCGGAACGGAGCAACAGCCCAGCTGGGTCGGAACGGAATGTGTCGTCATGTTCATCGAGAGGGCTTGGACGGAACTCCATGGCGTGTGGCGTACCGCAAAACGAGACTCCACGGGATACTGTTTATCTTCACCTTCGACCACCTCCGGCCTCCACATTCGTTCATTTTGTTCGAATGTTCTTGTGAAGACTTATGTTGCAATTCTAGCCGTTGATTCAGCTTATATATTTTCAATAAATGGCTAATAGTTGTCATCTCATTCAGGATGGCTCCTAAAAGGGTTTCCAATGCTAACCCAGAGGGTGAAGAAGTTCATGATCGTCCTCCTTCCCCTCCTCCTCCGTCTGAGGCCTGGAGAGCAATTATGCAAGCAACAAACCAGAACACCCAGATGCTTATGCAAATGATGCAGAACTTTCAAGCAAACCAAGCAAATCAAGGTGGTCATGGGAACCAAGGCCAAGGCAATTTGTTCAACCAACCTCACTTTGCAACTCTCAACCAATTCCTGGCAAACCAACTGAAGGCGTTCAGTTACTGTGTGGATCCGCTAGATGCTGAAGACTGGATAACAGACATCAAAAAGCATTTCGAGTGTAGTAACGCGAGACCTGAGGATTATGTCAAGTTTGCCGCCTTCCAACTCAAGGACCAAGCCGCTGATTGGTGGCAACAGTACAAAGATTCCAGAGAGGGACGTGAAATCTCGTGGACTGACTTCTGCAAGGATTTCCGCTCTCACCACATTCCAACTAGTGTCATCGAAGGCATGTGTGAGAAATTCTGCAACCTGAAGCAAGGCACCATGTCCATTTATCAATACAATGTCAAGTTCCAGAACCTTGCCCGCTATGCCAAGAAAGACATCCCAGATTCCAAGAGCAAGATTTATCAGTTCCGTGGTGGTCTGAAGGATGAACTCCAACTAGCTCTCACCTTGTTCAAGCCGGATGAATTTGATCAATTCTATAACATGGCCCTTAAGCAAGAGGCAGCCCAGCTCAAGGTTGAAGCTTCCAAAAAGAGAATCAGAGATGATGTCAACTCCTCCTCTTCTTCCCAAGTGGTCGCAAAGCAGCAGAAGTTTTGGCTTCCACCTCCTCCAGTGCTCCGCCCTCCCAACAACAACAACAACAAGCATTCTGGTGGCCGTGGTTTCTCCCACCAACCCAACCCAAGCAACCAGTCCAACAATCATTTTCAAGCTTCGAAGTCAAGTGCTCCTTATCACCGTCCTCTCTCAGAAGTGGTTTGCAATAAGTGCACTCAGAAGGGTCATTATGCTAACAAGTGCCCCAACCCAAGGCGCCTTCCGCCTCCTCCACCTGTCAGCACTGCTATTGTCAAGCACAATCCCAAGCAAGCAAGAGTGAATCTGATGAATGCAGCTCAAGCGGAGAATTCTTCATATGTGATACTTGGTAACCTTCCAGTCAATCTTAAACCTACTAAAGTTTTGTTTGATTCGGGTGCATCATGCTCTTTCATGTCATATCCTTTTGCATTCAAGCACAATGTGGGCACAGTGCCATTGCCTCAAAGATTGCAAGTTACTTCTCAGGGGAAGTTAATGTCTTCTAGCTTGTATGCTCCAGATATATCTATTCACATGGGTGATTACAGCTTCCTGGTTTCTTCGGTTATTCTCGGTAATTCCGACATTGATCTTATTCTTGGGATGGATTGGCTTTCCAAGCATGATGCAAACATTGATTGTGCAAATAAGGAAGTCAACCTAACTCATCCTGATGAAGACGTGATTATCTTTGCCTCTCGAGATAACACAATCAGGCTATTCTCTCTCAATGACAAGGGCGAGATTAATGCCATCTCTCAGATTCTGGTGGTCAATGAGTATGAAGATGTTTTTCCTAAAGAGCTTCCAGGCATGCCTCCGCATCGTCAAGTTGAAATCGTCATTGAACTCGAGCCCGTACCAAGCCAGCATGTCGGCGTCCGTACAAGCTCTCCCCTGATGAGTTGAAGGAGCTGAAGAAACAACTCGATGAACAAGAGCGTATGGGTCTAATCAGGCCTAACACTTCTCCTTGGGGTTGTGGTGTTCTATTTGTCAAGAAGAAGGATGGCACGGAACGCCTTTGCGTTGATTACCGTCCATTGAACAAGAAGACAATAAAGAACAAGTATCTGCTCCCCAACATCAATGAATTGTTCGAGCAGCTCAAAGGAGCAAAGGTGTTCTCAAAGCTCGATCTCCGGATGGGTTATCACCAGATCCGTATCCGTGAAGAAGATATTCCCAAGACCGCATTCAGAATGAGTTTTGGCTCTTATGAATACACGGTCATGTCTTTTGGTCTCGCTAATGCTCCACCCACTTTCTCGAGGATGATGCACTTCATATTCAACCCCTACACCAATGAATTTGTTCTCATCTATCTGGATGACATCTTGGTATTCACCAAGAATGAAGAAGACCATGCCAAGCACCTCCGTTTGGTTCTGGACAGGCTTCGTGAACACAAGTTCTATGCGAAGTTCTCCAAGTGTGAATTCTGGATGGATAAGGTCTTATATCTTGGCCATATCATCTCTACTGAGGGTATTTCTGTCAACCCCGAGAAAGTTGAAGCTATTGTCAACTAGGAACCCCCGCAGAACGTCAAGCAACTCCGAAGCTTCCTTGGTCTTGCTAGCTATTGCAGAAGGTTCGTAGAGAACTTCTCCAAGATTGCCAAGCCTCTTTCCAACATGTCGCAGAAGAATGTCAAGTACACCTGGACTCCTGATTGTGATGTGGCATTCAAAACACTCAAAGAGAAGCTCATTTCTGCTCCGGTTCTTACTCCTCCGGATGAGTCCAAGCCCTATGAAGTCTTATGTGATGCTTCCTTACAAGGACTTGGTGGTGTTCTCATGCAAGACAAGAAGATTGTGGCATACACTTCTCGTCAATTGAAACCAAATGAGAAGAACTACCCCACACATGATCTTGAGCTAGCAGCAGTGGTATATGCTTTGATCACGTGGAGACACCTTCTGTTGGGCAGAAAAGTGGACATCTTCACCGATCACAAGAGCTTGAAGTACATCTTCACACAGCCTAACCTGAACCTTCGCCAGACTCGTTGGGTTGAGATGATCCAAGAGTATGATCCAAGCATTGAATACACACCTGGCAAGGCCAATGTCATTACAGATGCTTTGAGAAGAAAGGCATATTGCAACAGTCTCCTTCTCAAGCCGCTTCAGCCTGAGCTTTGTGAATCATTCAGGAAGCTTAACCTCCAAGCTGTTCCGCAAGGCTTTCTTGCAAATCTTCAAGTTGCTCCTACCTTGGAAGATCAGATTCGTGAGGCCCAACTAAGTGATGCTATGGTGCAGAAAGTGAAACATGGTATTGCTAAGGGTACTCCCAAATACAAGTGATATCGCATTGATGAGAAAGACACCTTGTTCTTCGAGGACATAATTGTGGTTCCCAAGGGTGATCTCAGGAAGCTCATAATGAACGAAGCACATGACTCCCTCCTCTCGATTCATCCCGGAAGTTCTAAGATGTACCAAGACCTCAAGCAATCTTACTGGTGGACTCGCATGAAAAGGGAGATTGCCCAATTCGTGAATGAATGTGATGTCTGCAGAAGAGTGAAGGCAGAGCATCAACGTCCAGCCGGTCTCCTCCAACCTCTTCCTATTCCCAAGTGGAAATTCGACCACATTGAAATGGATTTTGTCACTGGGTTTCCCAAGTCCAAGAAGGGTAATGATGCTATCTTTTTAGTGATTGACAAGCTAACCAAAGTAGCTCACTTCCTTCCCGTCAAAGAATCCATCAACGCAGCTCAGTTGGCAGAGTTGTACACTTCCAGAATTGTGTCGTTGCATGGCATTCCTCAAGTCATCTCCTTAGACCGTGGAAGTTTGTTCACATTCAAGTTCTGGGACTCCTTTCAGTCAGCCATGGGCACTAAGATTTGTTTCAGCACTGCGTTTCACCCTCAGACTAGTGTTCAAGTCGAAAGAGTGAACCAGATCCTCGAAGACATGCTCAGAGCTTGTGTCATCTCTTTTGGCATGAAGTGGGAAGATTGCCTCCCGTTTGCCGAGTTCTCTTACAACAACAGTTTCCAAGCAAGTGCCGGCAAAGCTCCTTTTGAAATCCTCTATGGCAGAAAATGTCGTACCCCGCTCAACTGGTCCGAGACTGGTGAACGTCAACTTCTTGGCAATGACTTGATCTCAGAAGCCGAAGATATGTGCAAAGTCATACGTGAGAATCTCAAAGCCGCTCAGTCGCGTCAAAAGAGTTACTATGACGGCAAGCATCGTGATTTGGCCTTCGACATTGGGGATCATGTCTATCTCCGTGTTTCTCCTATGAAAGAAACCCAAAGATTCGGTATCAAAGGAAAGCTTGCTCCTTGATACATGGGCCCTTTCAAGATTCTTGGCAAAAGAGGCGATCTAGCCTATCAACTCGATCTTCCCTCCAACTTTGCTAATGTTCATGATGTGTTTCACGTGTCTCAACTCCGCAAGTGCTTCAAGACACCTGAACGCACCATTCCGTTCGAGGAGATTGATCTTCAACAATACTTATCTCATCATGAGCACCCTGTTGCTATTATTGAAGAAACTGAGCGCAAGACCCGCAACAAGTCAATCAAGTTCTTGAAAGTTAAGTGGTCACACCATACCGACCGAGAAGCTACGTGGGAACGAGAAGATCACCTTCGTTTCGAGTATCCTTCCTTCTTCCAGTCCTAGATCTCGGGCGAGATCTTTTTGTAGTGTAGGAGAGTTTGTAATGCCCCAAATGTAACACTTTCCTATAATGGCAATAAAGCTTCCTCTTTGATCCTTGTCATTATCCTTGGGGGTCCTTCTCTTTTATTTTATTTGCATTGCATACCTTTTATTATTTTTGCATTGCATCATCATGTCATCATGGCATCATAGTTTATTTTCTTTTGTGCTTTCTTGAGACCTTGTGATGTATGTTGTGTGTGGGTTCAAGTTATCTTAGCTAAAACCCTACCCCTCCCCCTCTTCTTCTTCTTCTTCTTCTTCTTCTTCTTTCTTCTTACTCTTCTCCTTCTTTCTTTCTGGCCTTTTCTTTGATCTATTTGGCATGCCACCTAGCAAGTGCCATAGTGTTTCTTCCTCCTCCATTTAAACTTGCCCCATGTGAGCAACCTCTCCACCAAATATCATCTCATTTGAATGTGATTTGGTTGGGTTTTAAAATATCAAGAGTTTGGCCTATATTCAAACTCCTTTTATTTTTCTGCCTCTAAAAATGTCCAAGTCATTTTATTCAAATAGAGCATAATTCACTGAGCTTAGGGGTATTTTTCTTTTTCCCTAGTTCTTCTTCTTTAAGTATGTGCATTCTTTTCTTTTCTGTCTGAAGAATTTAAAAGAAAAAGAAGAAAACAGCAACAACCTGGGCCTTTCTCCCTTCTCTCTCTCCCCTGAGGCCCGACTCCACCCGCAGCACAGCAGCCCAGCGGCGTAGGCCCAGCTACAGGCGCACCGTCGCGCCATAGCCACTCCGAGTGCGCGGCCCCACACGTCAGCGACCCATCTCCCTCGCCTCTGTCTTCCTCCGTCAGAAAAGCAGAGCACCCGACGCGCTCATCGTCACGCCGTCAGCTCACGGACATCGAGGTCGTGCGTCGAGCCCGTGTTTTAAACCCAAATCTTGTCCATCTCCTTCCCCTAGGTCTTCTCCTTCCCCTCTCGCCGTCTGGAGAGCTGGGATCCCCAGATCTGCCGCCACCACTGACGCCCGAGCGCATCTGAGAGCTCCCTCTCGTCGCCGGCGAGCTCCGTGTCATCCTCGGCCTCGCCAACGGTGTCTAGCTTCTTCCCCGACGTCCTCTTCTTCCACTACGACATCTACGCGGCCCCGAGCGCCTCTCCATCGAGCGCTTCTTCCTCTACTTCCTCTACGGTGGCCGGAGCTGTTCGAGACGCGCCGTCGTCGACTCCGTCCACGCCAGGGTCAGCCGAGCACACCGCCGTGCTCGTGGTGAGCTCCTCTCTCTCCCCAGCCCTTTTTCCCCTTCCTGCGATGGTTCTAGGCCATAGTTCCATGAGTGGCCGACCGTGCCGCCGTTGGACCTCATCGCCGACGAGTGCTCCGACCTCTTTAGCTGTTGTCGTGCTGTCTGTTAGCTCCGCCTAGATGCGTAGAACCTCCCTGTCCAGTGGCCGTGCCGTTTAGCGCCTTGTTTCACCTCGCCGTCATCTCGTCGTCGCCGTGCTGTAATAGCTCGTCGCCGGTGATGCAGTGCCCCTCGGGTGTTGTTGATAGTTTGGTTGGATGCGGGATTCCTCCAGCTCCCTCTCGCACCCCTCTACCGTGCCTATTGGTCGCCGGAGCGGCTCTGACGAGCTTGCTCCGACGAGGGCCAGTGTTCCCCTGCTCTGCACCGTTGTGTGTTCTTCAGTTAAGTTGCCCCTTCTCTGTCGAGATCGATGCAGTGGCGTAGTAGTGTGTCTCCGTCAGTTTCATCAGTTAGACGCAAGTTCGATCCCTCGCGGGCGATGTGGTTTCCGCCCCTTTTTTCATTTTGTGTGAGGCTGACAGCAGGGCCCCACCTGCCAGCCTCACAGCAGCAGTGCTAGCCCGCGCGCGCACCCGCCGCCAGCTCACCTCCCTCTGGGCCCCTTTGTCAGTGTCTGTGGCTCGCTGAGCCTGGGTCAGTTTAGACCTGGCGATTGTTTTGTTTATTTTCTTTTTCTGTTTTCTTTTTATTTTTCTGTTTTTCTGTTTTATTTAATATCTGCATATTTATGCATCGTATGAATTTGAGCCCTATATGAAAAGTGCTTAGAATTTTGTGTAGTTTATGAAAATGTAACTTGCTGCCATGTTTGAAAACTTTTAAAATGTTGTTTGAATTTGAATTTAATTTAAATATGTTCACACTTGCAAAAATCATAACCAATTCTCTACAACTCCGATTTTAACAAACTTTATATGCATTTGGGGTAGAAAAATGTGTAGAATATTTTGATGTTGTTGTTTAGCATGTTTGACAACTCCATCACAGTAGTTTTTCAAATCTGTCCCAAATGCAAATAAATGATTATGGGGTTTCCTGGAAATTATTGTATTTAATTCCAGCCCATTTAAACTTGCTAGCATGTTGTTGTTATGTTTAGTGCACCCTTGCCTTGTTAACCAATCCCTTTAAAATATGTTGGGTGCTTGTTTAATAATCTACATAAACTTGCTAAGTTGTTATTTCACATGTGTGGTTGTTCTTGTTTGTGGTGATGTTATTGCATTCTTGTGACCTAGGCCATGCATCATATCTTTCATGTTCACATGCTTCATGTTCATGCATCATGTGATTGAGCACTGCACATTGATTGATATTGTTCCATTGTGCATTGTTGTGTTTGGTTAGAGCCTGGTGAAGATTTTGAGAACGAGGTTTCTACGAGGTTGAGTGTGAGGAGCCAGATTACGTTCCCTCCGAGGATTCAACAGGCAAGATGACCTGACCCAGATATCATTACTATCTTTGCCTATTGCTAGATGTCTTGCTCTTTAGCTTATTGCCTCGATGCCCATGTTTGTTTGTCAGCCTCCTATTGTAGCCATGAATCTCTCTAACCACCCAACCTAGCAAACCTTTGATTGGCTATGTAAGCTTTGCTCAGCCCTTCTTATAGCATTGTTAGTTGCAGGAGAAGATTCGAAGATTCTTTGTTTCATGTTGAAGTTATTGATGGGATATCACACTATATAATCTGTTAAAACTAAATCATCTATATACTTGGCAATGGGTGGAAGGCTAAACCTTTGCTTGGTGTTTTGTTCCACTCATGCCTCCCTACGAACCGTTTAAACCGGTGTTATGTTCCTTGATTTTGCGTCCCTAACACGGTTGGGGTTTATGGGCCCCCCTCGATAACCCGCTTAGCGCTAAAGCTTTTCCAGCAAGTCCCAACTTTGGTTTTACATTTGCCTAACAACTAAAACTTGCATAGGGAGTTATAAACCCTTTTCTTAATCAACAACCCAGGACAGTGCTCCACATGAGTGTTGGTCCAAACTGGGCAGGCTGCGGGGCCACCTCGAGGAAACTCAAGGGCTGCTAAAAACCCGTGGGATGTCCCATCCGGTCGTGGCCCGAGACGAGATACGCGCGACTACTATCAGGGTGTCGGCACGCCGGGAGGATTTGCTGGATTAGTTTTACCTTAGTCGGAATATCTTGAGCATGGGATTCCAAGAATACTCGGGTCTTCCCACCTTGGAGTTGCGACTCCGCAGATCGTGAGCTTGTGATGGGCTAAGTTGGGACACCCTTGCAGGGATTTGATCTTTTGAAAGCCGTGCCCGCGGTTATGTGGCAGATGGGAATTTGTTAATATCCTGTTGTAGAGAACTTGACACTATGATCATAATACACTACCAGCGTGAGTAACCGTGATGGTCGCTTTCCGAAGGGGTTTGGGAAGTGAACACAGTGGGGTTATGTTTGACGTGCTTAGATAGGATCACTTAGTGATCACCTTTTCGATCGATGGCACTTCTCTTCTCGCTCTAAACACGTAAGCTAGTGCTAGTGCAGCTGCAACCTTGTTCTTCAGCCTTGTTCCACACCCAAGGCTTAGATAGTTTTGCTACCCGGCAACGGGATTGCTGAGTCCTCCGTGGCTCATAGATTCTACACAACACCAGATGCAGGTACCATGGTGAACTACACAGCTGGTGGTTCAGAGTTGTACTGGGAGTTCGACGAGGAGCGTGGGCGATACTACGTGTCTTATCCAGAGGATCAGTAGGGCTCTTACTAGGATGTTATGATCGGGACCTTGTGTTATTTATGGTATCTTTCATTTGGATCTTCGTCCGTAGTCGGACTCTGATGTTATTTGGATGATGATTGTTATGTAATGAATTGTGTGACGTGGCGAGTGTAAGCCAACTACTCTTTTGCAATTTCATCCCTCTTTTACATGAGTCGTGCAAAGATACCATACTTGCGATCATTCTAGTATGAGCTTATACCTTTAAGTCGTGCCTCGACACATGGGAGGTATAATCTCATACTGGGCATTACACGGCAAGTCTCTTTACTCGTTCCATAACACATGATCCCGTGACTAACTCCTTAGTCAAATTGAGGTCATTATGATGATGCATTACCGAGTGGGCCCAGAGATACCTCTCCGTCATACGGAGTGACAAATCCCAGTCTCGATTCATGTCAACCCAACAGACATTTTTGGAGATACCTGTAATGCACCTTTGAAGTCACCCAGTCACGTTGTGACGTTTGATACACCCAAAGCATTCCTACGGTATACGGGAGTTGCACAATCTCATGGTCTAATGAAATGGTACTTGACATTAGAAAAGCTCTAGCAAACGAACTACATGATCTTGTGCTATGCTTAGGATTGGGTCTTGTCCATCACATCATTCTCCTAATGATGTGGCCCCGTTATCAATGACATCTAATGTCCATGGTCAGGAAACCGTAACCATCTATCGATCAACGAGCTAGTCAACTAGAGGCTCACTAGGGACATGTTGTGGTCTATGCATGCACACATGTATTACGTTTTTGGTTAATACAATTATAGCATGAACAATAGACAATTATCTGGCAGCACCCTGATACGCCACGGCGCTGCCCCTTCTCTCTCTCGTAGCCTTCTTCCTCTCCGTAGCGCTTAGCGAAACTCTGATGAGATTTCTCCACCACCACCGCCACCATGCCGTCGTGCTGCCAGAGGACTCGAGCTACTACTTCACCATTGCTCGCTGGATCGTGGAGGTGAAGGCGTCATCAAGCCGTACGTGTGTTGAACTTGGAGGCGCCGTCCGTTCGGCGCTAGATCGGATCTTCCACAATTTGAATCGTCGCGGGTACGACTCCATCAACCGCGTTCTTTGCAACGCTTCCACTTAGCGATCTTCAAGGGTATGAAGATGCACTTCCTCTCTCTCGTTGCTAGCATCTCCTAGATTGATCTTGGTGAGACGTAGGATTTTTTTTTGAATTATTACTACGTTCCCCAATAAATTCTACTTTATTAATTATAAATAGCAGAAAGTAAAAAGTGAGTACAAAAAGTTGTGTTTACTAAATTCATCTATCTCACGCCCGTCAAAAGGAATCCATTAATATGGTTGACCAAGTCTTATTAATAAACTTCTTCCGAATGAAATGAAACCGGAGAATATTTGTATAACACTAGGTTACTTCAACGGGGATATGCATGTCCCCAACAATAAGAATATCTTGTTTCTTTTTGACAGCAGGAATAGGGAATTCAAAACCTCCAGTAGCAATTGTTGAAATTTTTCCAATAAAGTTGATGCCATTCACTTGAGGTAGTTTCCTTGGAAAGTGTACCTTATGCTCATTACCATTGACATGAAAAGTGAAATTTCCTTTGTTGCAATCAACAACAGCCCCTGCCGTCCTCGGGTATATCAAGAATGACAAGGTCCATTAAAATAGTAGCATTTGCAACTATGACAGGCACATCCTCACAAATACCGATGGGTGTAGCAGTTGATTTATCAGCCATTTGCAAAGAGATTTCAATTGGTGTCAACTTATTCAAATCAAGTCTTCGATACAAAGAGAAAGGCATGACACTAACACCTGCTCCTAAATCACATAAAGCAGTTTTGACATAGTTTCTTTTAATGGAACATGGTATTCCTGGGTATCCTAGTTTCTTTGGTATTCCACCCTTAAATGTGTTATTTTCAAGCATGGTGGACATTTCAGTTTCTGGTATCTTTCTTTTATTTGTAACAATATCTTTCATGTACTTAACATAAGGAGACATTTTTAGGATATCAGTCAAACGAAGGCACAAAAAGACAGGTCTAAGCATTTCACAAAAGCACTCAAATTCTTTATCAGCTTTATTCTTTGAAGCTTGAGGAGGAAAATGCATGGGTTTCTGAACCCATGGTTCTCTTCCTTTACCATGTTTTCTAACAATGAAGTCTCTTTTATCATATCTTTTATTCTTAGGTTGTGGGTTATGAAGATCGACACATGTTCTATATCCACATCATTATCATTACTAGGTTGAGCATCAATATGAACCTCATTATTATCATTGTTACTAGGTTTTTGTTCATCACCAGATTGTGTTTCAACATCAGAAATAGAAATATCATTTGGATTCTCAGGTGTGTCTACAGTAGGTTCACAAGAGACATGCAGAGTCCAATCATTTTTCTTTTTCTTTTTAGATGGACTAGGTGCATCAATATTAATCCTTTGAGAATCGTGTTCAATTCTTTTAGGATGACCTTCAGGATACAAAGGTTCCTGAGTCATTTTATCACCTCTAGTCATAACAGTTTCAGCATGATCATTCATCTTATTGTTCATCTCATTAAGCAAATCATTTTGTGCCTTGAGAACTTGTTCTACTTGAGTTTTTATCATGGAAGCATGTTTACTAACAATGTTGAGATCATTAATAGTTCTAAACATATAGTCACTCAAGTGTTCAATCATATAAGCATTTTGTTTTAGTTGTCTACTCACATGCATTGAAGTTTTCTTGTTTAACAATAAAGTTATCGAATTTATCCAAGCATTGACTAGGAAATTTAGTATAAGGAATATCACCTTCATCAAATCTATAGAGAGAATTTACCTTTTCTACCCGTGTCAGGATATTAAGACCATGTATTTCTTCAACAGGTGATAAATTCTTAACATCTTCACCTTTAATACCTTTTTCTTTCATTGATTTCTTTGCCTCTTGCATATCTTCAAGACTTAGAAATAAAATTTGTCTCTTCTTCGGATTCGTGTTAGGAGGTTCAGCAAGAGTCCACTCATTATCATTTGTCAATATATTATTCAATAGTTCTTTAGCTTGTCCAATAGTTATTTCCCTAACAACACAAGCAGCAAAACTATCTAGGTGGTCCCTAGAAGCATCGGTTAGTCCGTTATAAAAGATATAAGTATTTCATTTTTCTTGAGAGGATGATCAGGCAAAGAATTAAGTAATGGGAGAAGCCCCCCC
>LR738715.1:63086267-63126905 GCA_902687465.1 Secale cereale
CCCCCCCAAAGCTTGTGCGAGACTCTCCTTTTCAATTTGCACAAAGTTAAATATTTCATGTAGAGCAGCTTGTTTCTTATGAGCATGAAAATATTTTTCAGAGAAGTAGTAAATCATATCTTGGGGACTATGCACACAACCAGGAGCAAGAGAATTAAACCATATCTTAGCATCACCCTTTAACGAGAAAGGAAACAACTTAAGAATATAGTAATAGCGAATTTTTTCCTCATGAGCAAATAGGGTGGCTATATCATTCAATTTAGTCAGATGTGCCACAACATTTACAGTTTCATAACAATGAAAAGGATCATATTCAACCAAAGGAATTAACTCAGGATCGACTGAGAATTCATAATCCTTATCGGTAACAAGGATAGGTGAAGTAGCAAACTCAGGGTCATATTTCATACTAGCATTCAAAGATTTTTTTTCCTTTCACTTGCATAACATTTTCTTAAAATCTCTATCCTTACAAGCAAGAAAGTCTCTAGCTACCTCTCCATCCATAACATAACCCTCAGGTATATCGGGCAATTCATATCTAGGAGTGCTAGGTCTAATAGGTGTTTCATAATTTTTAGTTTCAGCATTCTCAATATTTTTAACTCTAGCAAAATATCGGCATCATCATAAGTATCATTCATAGCAGAAGTAGCATCATCAATTACTTGCGACATATCAAGATTAATAGCAGGTGGTGGTGTTGCAAGCTTACTCAAAATAGAAGGTGAATCAAGCGCAGAGTGTGATGGCAATTCCTTACCTCACCTTGTCTTCGAGGGAACGATCTTGGTTGTGGTATCTTTCAGATTCTTCATAGTGATCAACAGATATAAATCCCAAGTGACTCGGCAAATAGAGCTACAGTCCCCGGCAATGGTGCCAGAAAAAGGTCTTGATAACCCACAAGTATAGGGGATCATAACAGTTTTCGAGGGTAGAGTATTCAAACCAAATTTATTAATTCGACACAAAGGGAGCCAAAGAATATTCACGAGTATTAGCAGTTGAGTTGTCAATTCAACCACACCTGAAAGATTTAATATCTTCAGCAAAGTTTTTAGTAGCAAAGTAGTATGATAGTAACGGTAACAGTGGCAATAGTAACAGTAACGGTTTTGTAGTGATTGTAACAGCAGCAACAACAAAAGTAATTTAGCAAAGATCAATATGTGAAAAACTAGGATTGGATCGGTGATGATAATTGTGTCGAATGATATTCATCATGTAGCAGTCATAACCTAGAGCGACGAAGAACTAGCTCAAATTCATCAATTGAATACAGGCATGTATTCCGTATATAGTCATACGTGCTTATGGAAAAGAACTTGCATGCCATCTGTTGTCCTACCCTCACGTGGCAGCAGGGTCCTAATGGAAACTAAGGGATATTAAGGCCTCCTTTTAATAGAAAACCGGAACAAAGCGTTAGCACTTAGTGAATACATGAACTCCTCAAACTACGGCAATCACCGGAAAGAATCACAGTTGTTGTCACCTTGGGGTATGCGGATAATAACACGTAATAGGTGCATATAACTTACAAGATGGGATCAAGAACACATATATATTCATGAAAACATAATATATTATGTTATGAAATCATGGTAGTCGGGCCATAGTGGCAAGCGTTAAGCATAGCAAAGTCATAGCAACATCAATCTCAGAACATAGTGGATACTAGGCATCAAGCCCTAACAAAACTAACTCCGTTACATGATAAATCTCATCCAACCCATCACCGTCCAGCAAGCCTACGATGGAATTATTCACTCCCAGCGATGAGCATCATGAAGTTGGTGATGGAGGAAGGTTGATGATGATGACGGCGACGGATTCCACTCTCCGGAGCCCCGAACGGACTTCAGGCCAGCTCTCACGATGAAGAACAGGAGGTGGCGGCGGCTCTGTATCGTAAAATGCGATGAATCCTTCTCTCTGATTTTTTTTTCTCTGCGAATAGGTATATTTGGAGTTGGAGTTAGGGCTTTCGGAGCTCTAGGGGCCCTACAAGCTAGGTGCGCACCTTGGGGGGTAAGCGCGCCCCCAGGGCTTGTGCCTCCTGGGTGGCCCCCTCTGCTATATTTTCCGCCAGTATTGTTTATATATTCCACCAAAATTCTCTGAAATTTTTAGGTCAATCCGAGAATTTTCATTTCTGCACAAAAATGACACAATGTAAATTCTGCTGAGGTCGGTCCGGGTTAGTTCCATTCAAATCATGCAAATTAGAGTCCAAAATAAGGGCAAACGAGTTTGGAAAAGTAGATACGATAGAGGTGTATCAATCACCGTGACGTTTTCACATGTATCTGGATAGACGATGATGGATGTCGTCACACCGAGAGAGCCCTAAGAATATCTCTTCATCGTCGGAGGAGCAAATCGCACTCCCGAGCTATCTAGTCACTTGTCAAACTTTCCAAAATCCAGTCACTTGTCAAACTTTCCGATGAACCTGTAAGTTGTCGTTATGCTCACTGTGTTATAGGTGACGTTTGAGCAACCCCAAAGTCCACCATACGGTAAGAAGTAACTACGCTACTCTCATGGTCCGAGGAGCAATATCACATGTTAACACTCCGTGTTGAATACAGACGATATTTAACTCACTTCATAACACACAACTTTAGGTTGATTCAATATGATCATTTTTCTATCGTCATAATCTCAATGTTGTTTTAGGATCATCCTTACATTTAATGATATCCTAAGATCCGAAAAACATGATCATCAACAACACTTAAGCTAGTCCGAGAGGCAAGACTACAAACCTTTTATTTAACCGTTTATTATTCCACACGTGCATGTGCGTTTTCCACTAAATCGCATATTTCAGGATCAGAGAAGTTATAGCATAGAATATAAACTTTTAAATTATGAATATGAAAACATAATAATATAAATATTATTTCTCTAGGGCATATTTCAACAATACTATGCATCAATTGTTTTTTTGCGGGAAATACTATGCATCAATTAATGCCTATGGAAACATATAGTAAGTTGGGAAAATGATATTGTGGTACACTCCTGTGGTCTAGCCCACCCAATTTTTCCTACAACTTCTGCCACTTCCTATCCAGTGAAAGTGATTTTGTCTGAAAAATAGGCTGCGACATCTGTACTAACAGATTAAGAAAGATATTTAAGCTTCCTTGCCAAAACAAAGGCTCAAAATCATATTCAGTCATTTACAGATTCATAAAACTTTAAGAAAATGTTAACAGATTTCATGAATTTCAAAAGTTCATGATTCCTCAAGAAAATCCAATGCAAAAACTAATCTTATGTTTTAAAAGATTTAGTGTATTTTTAAACTATTATCATATTTATTAAATTTCATTTGTTAGATTTTTTTTCCTGAATCTCGAGAATAATTCTGGATTTTTTAAAATGTTCATTTATTTCATCAAAGATTCGCTAATTTACATAAATTCTGGTTTAACAAATACTCTCGGCATGCTTAAATAGATATTTTGTGGTATTTTTTAAAATGATCATATATTTATAAATATTGTAAAATTAAAAAAAGTATCATGAATTTTCAAAATGTGGAAAGGAATGAAAAAGGTAAAAAGGACAAGAAGAAAAAAAGTGGAAAAAGTACCCCTGGAAGAAAAAGACCGGAGGGGAAAACCTGAACAAAACCAAAGAGTGAAAAAGTACCAGCAAAAAACAGTACAACGCGATTGTGTAACAGAGGAAAAAATGTTTTTTTTAGAGAGGGAAACAAAAAAATTGTTAGATACACACGCACTCGTAAACGGGACTGGCCCCTAGGATTTGCTCTGTGCGATTGCCCAATAGAACATCGCAGCACGCGTCAAATAAGGAGCTCCTCAAGAACATGTGCAACTCGCTCCCTGAGTGTTGTAAGACGCAATTTCCTATATGCCTTTATTTAGGGGTTATTACTTATCTGCCGCATTCTGCGGCAAACTGCCCCGTTGAATTGCCCATGAACGACCAGATGGCCGGCCCATTGAAAGCTAGAAGAGTTGGACATTGGTTCCGGTTTTGGGAACTTCCTAGAAGGAGCCTAATCGGTTGAGATCTAATTTTTTTCATCTTTTTTCCTGTTGTTTGTATTATTATGGGTCTTCTTCCTGTTCTTTTCCTTTTCTATTTCCTCCTTTTTAAGAAAATACCTTCTTAACAAAATGTTCGGAAATTTTAAAATTGTTTGTGTTTTTTAACACTATTTGGAATTCTCAAAATTGTTCTTGTTTGCGAAATATGTTCAAAAATTAGAAAAATCTTCGATTTTCAAAAATTAGTCGAGAGTTCCAAAAAATTCTTGTTTGAAAAAATTATTTAAAATTTCAGGGGAAAAATATATTTTGGAAATTTATTTAAATATGAATAAATGTTTGTATTTTCAAAAGTACGCTGTGAATTTTCAAAAAAGTTCACGTTTTCAAAATTTTCTAAGAATTTCAATCAAATACTTTTACAAAATTTGTACACAAATTAAAAAATGTTTGAAAACTTAAAAAAAACGCATATAAGATATTCAACTTTCTAAGATTACAAGTGACTACATTGACGTTGGTTTGCTACAATAACCACTCACTACGGTGACTCCCTAGTATATTGCCTTTGTACCGGCCGATCAAGACGTACGCATGTGCGGCAAGCCGTTCTATCTTCACTACTATTAAACAATCGAGTTCTGGCAGAAACATTACATCTCAATCATACATCTGCAAACTCTCAATGGACCGGATTGCCTCAATGTTGTATCACATCATTTACCATAATCAATTAGCAATAATTACCGTGATCTCCGCCATCATTATTACGCAAGAATTACCACGATCTCGCTCCAAACTTGGCCTATTTTAATCATATCAATTAGCAAGAATTACCAAGATCTACGCCATCATTTTTTTAACTCGGTCTTATGTGCTGCGTACATAGAAGGAAAAATATCAATTAGCAATAGTTACCATGATCTACACCATCATTTTTTTGAAACCCAACCTTATGTACTGCGTACATAGAAGGAAAGAAGAAAAAAGCATTGCCCATGTTTGCATGTAGGCAGAGACAAACATGGAAACCAAATCGCTCGTTTCCCTGTTTGTTCGGATCACAGGATCGATCAGACCCGGACCTTGATTTCGATCGTTCCTTGACTTCCATCACTTCCTTATTTTCGTTCACCTATTTGAGTGTTCGTCGTCTTCGATGGCTCGACTCTTGGTTTGACTCTCCTTGTCTTCTCATCATAAGAAACGAACAACGGCGACGTGGGCCTGCAGCGCTACGCGGCCACGATCTGATACGAGCACGTACATTGAGTTCAAGGAAGCTTCAGGTCCTAAATGACACGCTAGATCCTAACTTTGACTGCGTGCATAACCAACTTTCAGTTCAAGAAAGCTTCACATCTTACCTTGGATTTTTTTTGCCTCTTCCATCCAGCACAGACATATTTTCCAATTATTGATTATTGATTGTACACAAAAAAAGTTCCCAATAATCTTTTCTACAATAGTTCAACATAATCAAAGGAGTCACTAAAAGTAGCTGATAAATACCAAGGAAACCTACAGGCATGACCACGGCAATAATCAATCCTCCTCCCTCGACACTTATGCCATCGCTACCCTACAGCGATCCAATTTTCTCTCTATTTCATAAATCTATTATACGTGCATTGCACGTGCACACTTACTAGTTTGACAAAAGAGTTTCAAAACAATTAAGGGGTACCCCTTGAAGGGCTACCGTAAAGGTCGCTTTTTTGGCCTGGGAGCGGGGTCAAGTGGTGTGCCCAGCCATGCGCGTCGCGCTCTTCACACCATCGGCATTTTTTTCTGTTTCAACGTTTTTGGCGCATCCTAGGTTTTTGGCGGAAATTTTCTTTTTCTTTTTCGGGAAGCAACATATTCTTGCAAGAATCACAACATGTGCTTTTGTGAGGAGAACAGCTGTACTTTCCGGAAAAAAAGAATAGTTTATGCTTCTTGAAAAGGGAAAACATGGTTGCGCTTCTGCAAGAAGGTCAACCCTGCTTCCCAAAAAATAGAAAAGTATTGTTTTTTTTTTTGAGAAAAGCGTAGCTTTATAACTTAACTGTGGTTAGGCATATCGCCTACGACACATTCGCCCACATGGGCAGGTACATCCGACTCCCACTCCACCGAGTGGTTCGGTTCACATAATCGTCCAATACTGGCAAGTTCATGTGCCACCTTATTCGCACTACGACGACAAACGGAAATGGAAAAATAAGAAAACCAAAGTTTCAGTTGATATTTCATGTCCTCTATTTCTGCAGCGTGCTCCGACGAGTCCACTCTTCCCATATCCAGAGCTTCCATCAAAAGTTGAGAATCCGTCTCGAACACAACCCTCACCATCCCAAGTTCTGCCGCAACAGTGATCGCCTTGGACATGGCAGCAACTTCAGCCGCGAAAGCATTCGTGGTATACTCCTGCCTCCCTGCTCGTGCATGCACTAACGTCCCATCAGTCATTCTGACCGCAACACCCCAGCCCGCATGTTGCTGACCCCATACAAAGGATCCATCGATGTTAATCTTGTATGTGTCAGCAACTGGGGGGCACCATTTGTCCGGGGGCACTTTATCAATCCTCTTGACGAAAAGTTCCTCATATTCCAGAACACAACTTCTTGTCATGCGAGCCACCTCCAAGGTTGTGAACGGCAGCTCCCCAACTCTCACTTTGTTTCTGTTAGCCCACCATCGCCACCAAAAAGTGAGAATAAGCATACGTTTCTTCTCGTCTAGCCCCCAGATATAGTCTAGCATTGCATGCACACCCTCCATTTTCTCCAGATCGTATCTTTCCTTCTCTAGCGCCAGCTCCCGCCACACCTCCTTTGCACACTTGCATTTTACAAATAGGTGCGCCCCGTCTTCATCAGCCCTACTACAGAAGAAGCACTTTGAGTTTTCAATCGGAATACCTCGTCTGGTGATCGTTGTGCGTAGCGCCAAAGATTCATGCTTCACCCTCCAAACAAACATTTGGATATTTCGGGGGCACGGCAACTTCCAGATTCTTTTCCAGGCGTCATCACTTGTGCTGTTTAGGTTACCAGGCACCATAGCACTCGCGCCAGCTCCACCATTCCTCCCGTTCTTCTCCAGCTGAACAAACAGCTTATAAGCACTCTTCACCGAATGTACTCCTTTATTATCAAAATGCCACGCCATGAAGTCTTGGATTCCCTCCCGTAGTGGAATTTGGAGGATGTAATTCACATCATCGTGCCAGAACGTATCTCGCACGAGCTGCTCATCCCACGTTCCTGTGTAAGGGTCGATGAGTTCACTAACATGCTGCAGAAGACAATGGCCACAAGGAGTAATCACAGTGCGTGACCACGGTCTAGGGATCCAAGGGTCAGACCAAATATTGACAGTTGCTCCATCACCAATCCTCCATATATAACCCTCTCGAACGAGCTGAACACCATGAAGAATGCTTCGCCAGGCATAAGAAACGCCCGCAGATGGTTGAGCCTCCAGTAGTTGGCCATTTGGATAGTACCTTGCTTTCAAAACCTGAGCACATAGGGACTCTGGATGTTGGATTAACCTCCACGCCTGCCGAGACAACATAGCTACATTGAACGCATGCATATCGCGGAATCCAAGTCCTCCTTGCGCCTTCGGCATAGTCAGTTTGTTCCATCCTATCCAGTGTATCGCATGCTCCTTATCCTGCTGGCTCCACCAGTAGTTACCCATCAGCGAGCTAAGCTCGTCACAGAAAGTTTTTGTCAGGTAAAAGCATGACATAGCAAAGGTGGGTATAGCCTGCGCCACCGACGTGACAAGCGTTTCCTTCCCAGTCTTCGCAATCAGCTTTTCCTTCCATCCATAAATCTTCCCAGAAATCGCATTCTTGACAAAAGCAAAGGCCTTCTTCCGCGATCTACCAACGTGAACAGGCAGCCCCAAGTACTTCTCATTCCATGATTCGCTCTGGATCGCCAGAGCGTTCTTGACAGTAGTTTTAGCGATGGAACTGGTATTCGGGCTGAACATGATCGCTGATTTCTCCAAGTTAATACATTGACCCGAGCAGCTTTCATAGAGATCCAGAACATTTCTTAGGGCCTCCGCCTCCTCTCTCTTTGCCTTAAGCAAGAGCATCGAGTCGTCCGCAAAGAGCAGGTGCGAGATGACCGGCGCAGCCGGGCAAACCCTGACACCCCCAATGCTGCCCGTAGCTTCAGCATGATGGAGGAGCGCTGAGAGTCCTTCGGCGCAAATAACGAAGAGGTACGGTGAGGATGGATCTCCCTGGCGTAAACCGCGTGATGGACTGAATTGTTCTGTAAGCTCTCTGTTAATCTTGATTTGGTAACGCACCGTAGTCATACAGGTCATCACTAGGTCGACCCATCTCTGACCGAAACCCAGCTTGAGGAGCATAGCCCGCAAGAAATCCCACTCGACTCTGTCATACGCTTTACTCATATCTGCCTTTACCGCCGCTAATCCATCTGCCCCTCTCCTTTTGTTCATCAAGACGTGTGAAAGCTCGTAGGCAACTAGGACATTATCGGTGATGAGGCGGCCAGGAACAAAGGCACTTTGATTTTCCGAAATGATCTCCGGTAGCACCAGTTTCAGCCTGTTTGCGATCACCTTGGAGCAGAGCTTGTAAATAACGTTACACAGGCTGATCGGCCTCAGGTCCTTGATCCTATTCGGGCTCTTCACTTTTGGGATGAGGACGACGACCGTGTCATTCCACCCAGCCGGCATCGGGCCCCCGTTAAGGACCGAAATCACCTCATCCACCACCTTATCTCCCATGAAATGCCAGTGCTGTTTATACACAATAGAGGGCATCCCATCCGGCCCCGGGGCCTTAAGGTCACCGATATGATCAAGTGCAGCTTTAACCTCCTCCCTAGTAACTTACGCTTCCAGGAGCTCCCTCATACCAACAGTCACGCGAGGTTGCACTTTGCTGATTAACTCCTCCAAACGGTTAACTCCAGATGAAGTGAAGAGATCCTGAAAAAAAGAAAGCACATAGTTATTGAGGCCTTCCCCTTCCTTCACCTCAGTCCCATCCTCCCTCCTCAACTTCTTGATTCTATTCGCTTTCTTCTTTGCCGACGCCACCGCCATGAAATACCGCGTGCATTTGTTTCCATCTTTCAGCCAGGAGACATGCGATCGCTGCCTTGCTTTTATGTTCTTCTTTCCCTCCAGGTCTTCGACCACACATCTCAGCCTTGCCTCCTCCCGTACCTTCTCTTCAGACATCGGCGCTCTTAGGCACCTTTCCAAGTTCCTTTTCGCTTGCTTCAGCCGGTATTCCAGCTCCCCGGCTACCTCCCTGCCCCACTTCTTCATTCTCCCGGCCACCCTTCGTAATGCAGTCGATACATCTCCTGCACCTTCTAAGCACCCCTGCTCCCAGGCCCCCTGCACTACTTCACTGCACCCCTGCTCCTTCAGCCACCAGGCCTCGAACCGGAAACCTCGATCGCCTCCCGCCATCCTCTTCCCTTCTCCTTCAGTGCAGACGACGACAGGTCTGTGGTCCGAATGCCGAGGGGCTCTGTTAACAACCGAGAAGTCCGGGAACCACTCACACCACGCTGTATTAGCCGTAGCCCGATCCAGCCGCTCACAGATATATGAGGAAATATCCTTGCTGTGGTTCCGCCAAGTGTACTTGTCGCCTTCGTATCCAATGTCGCCAAGCTCTCCTGCATTCAGTGCTTCTCTGAATTGATCCATACAGCGCTGGGATCTGCTAGCGCCCCCTATCTTTTCATCCGACGACAAGATCTCGTTGAAGTCTCCCAAACAGAGCCACGGTCTCCCCGGTTGGTGTTGTTGTGCCAGCAATCTCATCACTTTCCACGTCTCTATCTTCCTACCCGCCTCCGCCTCGCCATAGACCCCCGTTAATCTCCATGTTCTCCCATCCTCCTCCACCACATCAACATCGACATGCCGTCGACCAAATGACCTCAGCCTAACATCCACACTCCTCCTCCAGAACAACGCTACACCCCTACTTCTCCCATCCTGGTTCCAGGCAACCAAGTGGTTGAGGCCAAGCGACCACCTGAATTTCTCCAGCTCCTTTTCTGTTAGTTTAGTCTCCGCCAAGAAAACAATGTCAGGATCCTCCGTCCTCCCCATATCTAGGAGGCTACGAACTGCCGGGCCGTTCCCGAGTCCCCGGCAGTTCCATCCGATGATTTTCATTGCTCCCGGCGGGGCTGCTCCTGCAGCCCGGCCGATATGCTAGCAAGAACGTCCTCTCTCTGGAGAACCTGGCTGTCATCGTCCACCATAGCAACCTCCCCCTCCCCTCTACTCTTCTTCCCTCCATGTTCATGCTCTTCCTCCACCCCCCTTCTCTTTTGCCCCACAGGTACACCCAACGGATCCTCACCCGTCACCCGTACTTTATCTCTCCCTTTCTTCTTGTACCTCCTAACCTCCACCCCTCCACCTTGCGGCCCAAGCAACTGCCCTCCGTCTTCCTCCTTCTCTTTCCCCTCCCTACCTCCAACTTCCTCCCGATGAAGCAAATCCACCCTATTCTGGTCTGAAACCTCTGGCTCTCTCCCTCCTACATCCTTCTGTGGTCTACGGGAATCATCACTCTTCGCACCCCCGCCCTTCATACCAGATCCACTCTGAAACACCAGTTTCTTTGGAACCCCTCCCTTAACAGAGCCTGGGTCCTTCTTCGGGGGGCTAGTCACCTCTTCTCCCTTCTCCTGAGAATCTCTACTCCCATTACCAGTCCTGGAGTCACTCTTACGCCATGAGAGGCTATCACTTCCACTACCCGATCTATCTCCTGATCTACTAAACCCCAGGGATCTGCCTCTCCCCGCGCTCCTCCCCCCATTCCTCCACAGGTTCTCCTCCCCAAAACCCCTTCTCTGACCCACATCTGCCCTCAGCCATCTACCAAATTGCTTTTTATCCTCCTTCCCCAGCTTCACCGAACAATCCCTCTCTCCATGGCCAATAACACCACAAGTATAACAAAAGTCCGGGAGGTATTCATATTCAAAGCGACACCAGCCGCCCTCCTCTTGTCCATCAACCTTGCCCACTGCAACCAGTTGCTTCTCCCTCATCTCCTCCTCTTCTAACTCCTCATTCAAGGTGAACCCCCTCATGATCGGCTTCTCAATACATAATCTCACCTTGATCCTTAGATATTTGCCTATGGCTGTTCCGTCCGCCCCCGTATCTGCCTCCACAAACCGCCCCACCAAACCTCCAATATCCTCCGCCGCTTCGATGTTCATCATGCCCAGGGGAAGATCATAAACCCGCACCCAGATCGGGATATTGTTGAAGTGGTAGTCCTCTGGTCTCTTACTCGGATCATACTCCTCCATAACCACCAAATCTTTGTCAAACATCCAGGGGCCATTATCCAATGCTTTCCTTTTCCCTGTCTCTTGATGGAACGTGATCAGGAACTGGTTAACGCCGATCTCCTTACAGTCAATACCTTTGATGGGACACCAGATTTTTCCCAGTGTGAGACAGATCGCGTCCGGATGGACTGGCTTTTCCGACATCACCTTCCCGACCGCTTGGGCCGCCATGGACTTCCCCTTCTCCTTCGCTGAGATCCTGATCCTGACTCCCTTCTTCTCCTCATCGGAGAGCTTCAAACCCTTCATCAGTCCCGCCACACCCTCCAGAACACCACTTCCTCCCACACCCCCCATGACTCCTCCCACACCTCCTCGGGATCTTGTGTTTGAACGACCGCAGCGCCCTAGAGGGACGCGCGGTAGGCTACTTGTGGTAGACGCTTGCCGCAGACCACCCCGGAATCGGCCTGAAGGACCGGGGAGATGGATCGAAGAAACCCTAGACGGCGGCGGGCGATCGCGCTCACAATCGCCTCCGCAATCGCCGGACCAGAGAAAAAAAAAACGCAAACCGTGACCACGTGGGACGGACCTTGGCACATATAAACTCTTAGCCCTTTATGACTGTAGCCACAACAATGGAAATAGAGTTGTTGTACTTCCCTAAAAAAGAGAAAGGCATTGCATATGCTTCTCTAAGATGGAAAAATACATCATGTGCTTCCGCGAGAAGCACAACTCCAGAAGGCGACGCCCGTGAAGAGAAGGGAGGGAAGGTGGCGCCCGTCAAGCGAAGGGAGGGAAGGTAGCACGGCGACGGCCCATGAATCATCAGGAAGTTGACTCCCGCCAACGTCAACTGATGGATAGGGGAAGGTCCAGCTCTCCCACAATATGAATGAAGATTGGGTGTCTAGGGTGAGATCTTAAAAAATATTGAGTTTAGGAAAACAGCTGGAGCACATTTTCTGCATCAACTTCTCGTGTAGAGATGGGAGACCAACGAAGTCGAGAAGAATAACGCAGGTAACCAGACGAGACCAATGAAGTCAAGAAACATAATGCTGGTAATCAGGCAAGACCAAAGGGAAGTCGTTTTGTGCAGTTCACATGGCAAGGGAACGTGCAAACGGGTGCAACTGAGGACGTCAATCTGCGCGTGGATACCAACCAACAAGTTTTGATTCTCTTCGTTCATTCACTCGCATCGTAGAAGGAGAGGCAGGTTGAGCAACACATTATTTTAGTAGACCGACAGTCATGCCATCGGGGTAGCAGCTGCTTGCACGTTCCTGCATTGCTGGCACTGGTGCCATTTCTCGCATGATGACCATGCATGTATTTACCTAGTCTACCACGAATGCCGATGCGGAACCGGTCTATTTCCGTTGGAGAGAATATAATGGTAGTTTTGCTAGGTTTCAGTCGACTTAGACTTAGTTATGTCTCAGTCGATGTTATATATCATTGATCTTGCATTGAGATCCGTATAACTTTTTTTCTTTAGTTTTTTCTTTTTCATCTCATATATACCATATCACTTGACGGAGGCTTAGTTAAGTCTCAGTTGACCGAGACCTAGACACATTCATATAATGATTCATACGCTTGGTGTACGAAACTGCAAACTTCGGCCGGAAGCCTACTGCCTGCAGTATATGTAGCAGGAAACACCATAGAAGGGACAAGGGACGACCCAAGCTCCCAAAATGAGGACCTCCATCCATGGCTGCTCTCTTCAGCCAAGCATGTGCGCCGACGCCGGCCGACGGCAGCCCTCTTCCGTCTCCGCGAGCGCTACGCCTCTCCCTCGTCAGATCATATCGGCTGCAAAGGTTTCTTGCCTCTCTCTCTAAACCCCACCTCAGCATGCGCCGAAAGATATATATATATATATATAGGCTTATTTGTTATATATCTTGTGTGTGTTTCATGGAGCTTCAGCAGCAGTTTGCTTTGAGAATTGGGGACGCATCAAACGCTCTCAACTATGCCTCCCAAAGGTTGCTGGATGCGTTTGTGGACACCATCTTCACTTTAAGTCACCAACCTTTACGTCCCACCGAGGTAAGTGGCTATATATAGGGATAACATCAATTTGTTAACTAGATATATAATAGTGTTGTGTGCATCGACAACAAAATACATCCATCTTGCTTTGTCTCAGTCAACAAGATTTGTGAGTGCTTAACTACCTATTGAATTAATAAACTTCTTCAATCCTTGTTGCAGGGTAATTTTGTACCCGTCGAAGAGATCGGCGATGTGCGGGAGATACTTGATGTCGTAGGAGAGATTCCAGCAGATTTCCCAGAGGGTGTTTATATAAGAAATGGTAAACCTTCTATGCTCCTACGGCCTTACTAACTGAGATCACACACACAAACATGCATGGAGCAGAATCACTGTTTTAAATAGCCCGCTATATCTCCGCTATAGCACGCTATAGCATTTACAGAAGGTCTTGCCCTAAGAGACTTTGATCGAAACAAATGAACAAACATTTTAAATAGCTCGCTATAGCTTCGCTATAACACGCTATAGCATTTAGAACGCGCTATTTAAAACTATGAGCAGAATCAAAAGTCATGCCGTTGTGGGATGCATGCAGGTTCAAACCCTCTATTTGGAGCCCTCCACTCGTCAAGCTCTATCTTTGGCAAGTCCCACGACATTTGGGTCGAAGGAGAAGGCATGCTCCACGCCGTGTACTTCACCAAGAGCAACAACAACACATGGTCAATCAAGTACAACAATCGCTATGTGCATTCCGATACATTTAGCCTTGAGAATGGACTGAAGAAACCATGCTTCCTCCCTGCCACCGACGGTGACCCTCTTGCGATGCTCATAGCGGGTACCCTGAATACTGTAAGTACATGATTACCTAGCTCGATGCTGCAATTGGCAACTTTTTTTCCTCTTCTAGTAGTTATGGGATGCTTTCTCGCGAAAAAAAAGGTTACGGGATGCTAAAATACGACGCATATATATGAGCAGCTGAGGTTCGGAAAGGCTTTCAAGAACATGAGCAATACCAGCGTGTTTGAGCATGCTGGGAGAGTCTTCTCAGCAGCAGAAAATGATAACCCCCATGAGATTGACTTGCATAGTCTTGGCACACTGGGTAGCTGGAATGTCGATGGAGAATGGAAGATGCCATTCACTGCGCACCCCAAGGTCTGTCCTCCTGCTTACTTTCTCATAATGATAATTTATGAATATACACACACAGGTCAAGTGTATGATGATGATTATGCATGCGTTAGAGTTGATACCAAATAGCAACAGCATATTAATTGAAATATTATTGTGATCAATTATTAGACAAAGCATAAGATGTGTTAACCGAGAAAATAAGTGAATGTATATTATTAGTTGTCTTGTGGTTTGCATGCAAGAGAATAATGTTAGTTAAGAAGGATAAAAAAAAATTTACCCGAAACAGTAGGAAGTTCCTACTTTGTATCTTCTCGTATTTTCGTTTAAGAGTATCCTCTACATGCAAAAATTAAGACTATTCTTCCAGCATAACACGTATTCCCTCCTTGCCAAATTATAGTGCATATAAATTTGTTCAAAGTCAAACCTTTTGAACTTTGACCAAGTTTATAGAAAATTAAATGACCATTCACAATACCAAATATATACCATGTGAAAATAAATTTCTTGATGAATCCTAAATATTGATTTAGTTCTGTAAATGTTGATAAATTTATGTATAAACTTGGTCCAAGTTTACAAAGTTTGACTTTGACCAAATCTAATATATACTTTAATTCGGCAACAAATTCTATATGTACTATATTTTTCTAAAATTGTACAATTCGTATTATTACTCCTTCTAAGACATTTTTTATTACCATATTACACTAGTTCTTTTTCGAGAATTTATCATGTTGAGTTGGTACTTAAACTGAAGTCTTGCTCATGGATCTGAAGTATGTCTCCGGTGATATTGGAACATGACCACATTTGCATTCATGTTATAGCAGCATCAGTGGAAATCCACGACAAAATAACATGCACCTGTTAACTAGCACATTCCGAACGTAGTCATCCGCTATAAATGACATTAGATGAACCATCGCACCAACAATATTATTACCAAGTGGAATTGTAATGATAATCTGGGAACCAGTGGAATTCAGAAAACTCACCCGCACTAAATCTGGTGAGCTACTTTGCCCTATGTTTCAAGCTCTGCTAACAAATTACTTGTTACGAACTTATGATATAAGCTTGTCTCATACATAACATACATAATCTACTAAATTTTAATCAGGGCAACATTTCATTGTCCAAGCAACACTCTCACAAGTGTTATGCAAATGTTTGTTGCAACTCAAAGCGTCGAAAATGCCATTGAAATAGCTCATCCCCAGTGCTAAATGTTCATGTGTCATTTGCATCGCGAGAAACATTATTTGAATGTACGAACAAAAGTGTAGGCGGATTCGACCAAGACAAAGACAATTCCAACTTTCATTTATGTCGAAATTTCAGTTTTTATGAGTATTTTGACATGTAGGACTTAGGATGTTAAAGTTTTGAGTGTAGTTAATTGCTTCATCTTTTTCATGTTTTGTTAAGTCATCGGTGTTGTCTATGAGAATAGGTAATCCCTAGAACAGGAGAGTTGGTCATCTTCGGGTTCAACGTGGATGCGCCTTTTCTAACGGTTGGAGTTGTCTCAGGTTTCACTATTTATAAATTTATTTCATGTTGTATGTGATTAACAGAAATCAGTTCAAAACTTGATTCCATACTACCATTTGCAGCCGACGGGAAGAAACTACAGCAAAAGGTTGCTCTCGAGTTAGACAGATGCACATATTGTCACGAAATAGGAGTCACTACAATGTACTCCCTCCGTAAACTAATATAAGAGCGTTTAGAATACTAAAATAGTATTCTAAACGCTCTTATATTAGTTTACAGAGGGAGTAAGTTTTTCCATGACAGAAGCTTCACTAATCTGATGATTACCCCAGAGTTATTTTATTTGCCATAGAGAAAGTATAACTTTATTTAACATTTGTAGATCATTCCATTTAATATTAAGCAAGTTACAAAGAATAATGTAATAAAATAGCATCCAGTGAACTTTAACGGACATTGTCGCACATGAAAACAATTCATTGAAGCTAATACCCAATGAAAATTAATATAATAATAAATAAGTTATACTAGCATACTTATTGGGTCTTTAGGGTGGATCCCTCCTTCTAGAGTTAATTGGACACTCCTTTTTTGGGGAAAACATAGGAGCAGTGTGGTTCATTATTTGATTGAAAAGGTAGTTTAATTTGAACAATATTTGTGAAAGGCTTGGTACAACAGACTGGTACAACAGACGCAACAATTCGGCTCCCGAGCTCATCTGCTCCCTTGAGTGAAGAGTAAAATAAAAAAAATACTACAAAATTTCAAAAACTACTGATTTTTTGGCATGGAAGATGCTCGAGTGTGTAATGCACATGCCCATTTTTGTGGTGTTTGGACATCCCAGTAGATCCCGGAAGAAGAAAATGGGGGTCCGCTAGAAAATGACTATTCACGCACTATTTGGGCCCAATTTTGTCTTTTTTCGAGCTCTTCATATGTCCAAATACGATAAAATTTTGCACCGACATCAAGCATTCAAGTGTCTTGGTTGACAAAAAATTCAAGATTTTTTAAATTCTTCTAGTGTTTTTTACTATTCATCGAGAGTAGATGAGCCTACGTTCAGAAATGAAAATTCATGGTACAACTCACTTCAAACACAAAAACATGCCTACGTGGCAACAACAAACTGAGGGTAACTCTAACCCATCCAAAAACTTAAATCCTAAAAACCCCATTTCCAAAACGTAATTTCAAAAATTTATGGGTATTTGGAGGGTGGCATCTAACCCATCACTTAAGCTTAGCTCCCGATGAAAGTTTCCTTCATATTGCTGACATCATTTTGCGTACATAAATCTCATTTTGATAAAATATTTATTTAAACCTTGGTGTTTCTGATGCATAGGTTTGAACAACAGTTAAAATACATTTTTTTTCAAATTCAAACCACATTTGCTCAATAATCCTACCAAAAGCAGCAACATAGAACATCCAAAAGCATTAACATAGATCATAGTTCATCATCACACTACATGGTTCACCCAAAAGCGATCACATGCAACATAGTTCATAAATCAAATCGCATCACACACCCCCATTGCGACAACCACTACCATGTAACATAAATCTTGGTATTCTGGAAGCGAAGATCTCACCACGGGTGAATCCCAACAATGTATTGCCTTTCCATTCATCCCACGAACATGATTGTTTTCTCTTGCTCATTCCTCTTGTTTATTTCTTTCTCAGACTCGCACTTGAACCCCTCATCCTCGATAGCAAGCATATGTTCATACACATTTACATTCATCTCCAAAATCTCGGTCATGCGTGCCTCAGAACTCCTCATCCAAAACGTGTCTTTGGTTTCATCAGTGGAAATAGAGGCATCAAGAGAGGTACTCATACATGCAAATCAGAATTCACATCCTCCTTTACTTTGTAATTGGAAAATCTTGAATGCTTCTTCTTCATTGTTGGAGACTCAATCTCCACATCTTGTTCCTCCACTCGACACTCTCATTTTCCATCGAGAGGGCAATATATTTAATCAAGTTTTGTCATCATTCAACATTACATCATCTTGAAATTGTCCATATTTCAAGCCCTACTACAAACAACGTCAAATTGCACAAATTAAATCTCAAACACATAGCAACGAATGGAAACCGGATGCAGCTGCATTGGATTGTGTTTAGTAATATAACAACCAATGCATTTGCAACATTGCAAAGAGAAAAATAAATAAAGAAGACATCATTGCATTTGCATAACCTCTGAACCCATGGGAGCACCATTGAAAGATTTTAAGCGGTGAACCCATGGGTTCGTTTTCAAATTTAGAAGTTAGAATGGTGGAGACTAGGAGGGGGTGGAGGATGCGGATTCAGGAGGAGGAGCGGTCAGAGGATGCATATTGCATTGGGTAGGAGCAAGCGCAGAGAAAAATGATTTGTAGATTGACTGGTTTGTTCACGTCCTAGTAGAAATATTGCCTACCACCATACACTTACAAAATAATTTCCCATGCAAAGTATGACAATGGAAAAGTTTTTGGAACATAAGTTTTTGGATTGGGTCTTGGGGTTTAACTTTTGCGCATGGATAAGAATGTCTTAAATAATATACACATTAGCGAATGGTGGATAAATACCTCATTTATATTTTATACATAGAACAAAATATTTAGAATTTACTGGTAGTCTTATATGAAATCTCCATTATAAGAAAGTTTTGTGTGCATAAAGACGGTGAAGGATTTAGCAAAACAAGATGCAATTTCTAGTACACTATATTAGCAGTGCCAACAAAAAAATTGATGGAATCAAATATCAACTTGTGACTGTAGGTACAACATTATCTTAGATGCTCCACTTACAATCAACAAAGAAAGGATGCTAAAAGGTGCTCCGTAAGTACTAATAACAAAATTAGTCTTGATTCCAAAATTATTATCCAGTGTCTAATATATGTCACTCATGTAGGCTGATTGAATTTGAAAAGGATAGTTATGCAAGAATAGGTGTTATGCCCCGTTATGGCGATGCAAACTCGATAACATGGTTTTATGTACAACCATTATGCATGATCCATCTTGTCAACTGCTTTGAAGAAGATGATGAGGTAAATATATATGAGCAATCACAATATACTTCATGTTGATGTAAATCCATCACAATATACTTTATGATGATTTATACTAAGGTAGACACAAGTCTAGTAAGTCATAAATATCTGTGCTATTTCACTTTCTCTCCCATAAAGGAACACCGAGCTTATATTAAGTACATACCATAGACCCCTCAATGATCAATAGGTTATGAGCCTCTTTGATTCCTAGAATACCCAAAGGTCAGGGCTACAAAAATGTTGGAATTAGATGTCAATACACGTTGTTTCCTAAAATAATTAAAAGTGTATGAATAAGGAATGGAAATTATTTTCTTGGACCAAAAGGAGCAGAATTTTCTCGACCGATTAGGTGCATGCCATAGTTATCATAGATATATAAATTCAATTTCCAAGAGTCTAGACTCAATGAATTTTTTTGTTTGGAATATAGTACGAAGTGACCCATAGGAAACATTTCGATGGATTATAATCCTAGGAATCAAACAAGCCCTGTCAGGAAACTTTGTAATTATTGAAATCCTACAAAAAAGGTTGAACCAATGCGGCCTACATGTTCGTCAAATCATTAATGGTGTCATGTTGGGATGTCACTATCAGCAGCATATTAAAGCCCAAAAGGGGACAAAAACACCAGAATGGTAGAGTTTCAAGGTCTTATTATGTGTTTGGTCCTTTCGTAAGGCTACCCCACCATATGTTTAACCAGAAAAACATGTTTGTCAAGGTTTGTGCGTACATGAGTTGGCAAACTGTAGTTAGTTAGTAAGGAGACATTGGCATGACAAAGGTTGGCAACCATCTAAACAACGATCAATGTTTTGGTCCGAGCTAAAAATTTGGTAAGGTACATATTAGGCACAAACCAAACATATCCTTGGAGGAAAGTCATGATCCAACTACCAGGGGGGCGCTTGAGACAACAAAGGTAAATGAAGGGTTGTAGTACGAGACATGATATAGGTGACATTGGCCAACAAAGACTTTAGGGCAAGACTTCTAGTGTTTTTTGTCTCCAACAATTAAAAATCCTTTAAAGTAGGACGTCCTTGAATAAATCCCAAAGTTGGTCTATTATTATTTCCTATTGAGAACGATTGAGAATGAGAAATACTTCATGGCAAACTTATTTTTTTTATTTTTTTACTGATGTAATTGCACCTCCTTTAAAATAGGACAACCTTGATTGAATCCAAGTTGGTCCATTATTGTTTCCTATCAAGAACAAATTCCTGAATCATAGATTTTAATATATGTGAAAGCTACGGGTACCCCATACACCGTATCATCATGGGATGACAACTAGGCCACATATAGTTGGTGGTACTATAGCCCCCACAACAAGAGGCTAAGAGACAGGTTTTCTTATTTATTTAGTGATTTATTTTTGGCTTAATATTGTCACATATAATGGTGATATCCTAGCAATGCCATGTATGATGATTGTTGAATGAGAGAGAGAGATGGAAAAGGCGGTTTTCCTTATCTTTGCAAAGAGATGACCCCCTAGTAATACAGACATGAGACTTGTATCCTTTGTACGATATGTCTTCATGTTTTCTAGTTTAATTTTAACCATCCTACAATCTTAGGAGCATGCAAATATTAATTTCTCGGGATAAGAATAAAAGATAATCAATTGTATAACATGTTTGTTTAACTTCTATAGGCGGAGTGGAATGCATAATGAAATATCGACTTATCAACCATTGTACATGTACATGGCCTTAGGAAACAATCATTTTAATTAGTAGGTTATAACTTGGCATTTGGATCAATTTGACCTATCCTATATAGTGGTACTATAACTATTGAACTAATAAGTATTTATTTTATCAAGCAATCGATACAGAAGAAAAAGTGAATCATACCTCAAAACATGCCAACCACCTTGGTCGTTCCCAAAACATGCCACCCTTGCCAACGAATCACCCGTAGTTGTCCCCTTCGAATGTTGTTCTATGACTGGTTGCAACACCTCTACAACATATGTGTATCTAACTATTAACGGATTCTTCACATGCTATAATTTCTCCTTGTCTAATGATTTAATAGGTCGTTGTGAGGGGATTTCATGTGCCAGGTTCTATTATTTTGGGGCCAAGGATCGAATCCAACCAAGGACTAACAGAGGAATGTTTTTCTCACTTGTATGAGTGGAGACTGAACTTGAAAACAAGGACAGTTGTAGGCAAATACTTAACAGGAAAAGAGGTCGCCCTAGAATTCCCAGTAATGAATGACAAGTATGTTGGCTTGCCTCACAAGTATGCATATGCACAAGTGGTAGATTCTCCGGCAAATTTGGCAGGTGGTCCAGGAATAGGTATTGCTAAACATACATCAGTACATTACTTAATATATGCAACTTCTATTTGGACCTGAGAAATAGGTATAAAGTAGCGGTTATTGTCGATACATCAGTCACTTGTCCTAACTTTGTTTGCACAGATACTTGTCACAAAACACATGCTAATTTGGATATCATCCGTGCACAACGGTTGTAGAATAATAAATGGTTATGGCGGTTGGCTACCCAATGTATCACACTACCCATGATGAGCTATAAATCCAACATGTGGAGACAAATATTTGCTGATGATGAAATCTTGAATGTAATTCCAACAATGTTTCTTTGACACTCCATCCATTCCTAAATGTGGCCTCATATATGGGAAATAGAAGGATATAACCCTGTTAATTAAAATATATTAATTTTTTTATTTTTACACACCTCAACTAAATATAACAGATACAATATGTGAATAAGGTAGTCACCCTACATTGATTTGGCCACATTAAACTTTTAAAGTTTCACCATAGATAGGTGAAGTGCATTTGTCTCTCTAGTCAAAAGGTAATGTTCTCCTAGGATCATGGAAGAGAAGTATTTTTGAATGTACCTTTTCGAATCTTCTAAGTGGGCACACTAATTATATGAGTAGATTGTCATGAAAATATTTCATAGTTAAATTCCTAAATGAAGATACCGAAAGTCTGATAATCCAGCAAAAATAAACCAACTCGGGCCTCGTTTGCTTCGGTAAGCTGAAAATACCATATCTGAAAAAAATCAGAGATTATTCCGACTTCATAAGCCTCCCCTCCCCCCACACACACAATTCACGAACCCAAATCAACCACACTAGGTTCAATTCATGTCATACTGACCATCATGATATGTATTGACCACTTATTTCATGGTCATGTACACACATATGTCAAATAAGAAAATCTGCCATTCATGGCTATAGATCCACGTACAACTAATTTCATCTACTGGTCCAAATGCAATGTTATTGGATGTCCATCGCATGCAAAATGTTGCAATATAATTTAATACTATCCTCAATCATGTAGTACGACCAAAATTTGGAGGTTTTGCAAAATTTTGTCTTGATAAGAAAGAGGATGCAACCACCAAGGTAATTCTCATACAGAAACAAGTTATTCTAGTTGGCCCATCATTTGACTTACTATATTCAAATGAAAATAACTTCCAATCTGGAATTCTTATAAAGAACAAAGGCAGAGAAGACCTCATAAAGGTTAGGTATCATCACCTTGACAGAAATCAATTCTGCTCTGGAGCAACTTTTGTGCCAAAGGTCAACGGTACAAGCGAAGATGATGGCTGGATAATTTCGTTTGTGCATGACGAGGGGACAAATAAATCGAAAGTAAGTTTTCAACAGATTCAACATTCGTGTACTGTATACTCTGCTATAATGTCTCTGTAGACATTGTTGTTTTATGGAAACTAGCACATTCTATGCTTTCTAGTGATTGGCATCCGATCATTTAGCTATCAGCATAGATCCAAGAGATGTTTCAGCAAATTTTGAACCTATTTACTCTACATATTTTTGCTTAAAACCTTAACTCATACAATTATCACTTAGAGTCGAATAATTTAGAAACAAAAATTGGGACCGAAGGAAACATATTATCAACTTTATAAATATTGTATAATGATAGGAAATTCTATGCTGCATTCATGGCCATAGTAAATATTTAAAGATTCTTCTTCTCATGATGTAGGTGCACATCATCAACGCACAAACATTTGAGTATGAGCCTGTTGCCAGGATAACATTGCCGCAAAGAGTGCCATATGGTTTTCATGGAGCATTTGTATCAAAAAGTACATAAAAAAGGACATGTTTTCCTATAAGCTATGCATTCACCACTTTATGCATAATATATTCATATATAAAGTTTATCATTTGGTATGATTGTGACTTTATCGCAACCCTATGGTTTTCATAGAACACTTGAATCAAGAGGTGGATAACAAAGTGGCAATTTCTCCTACAAGCATCTATATGAGTGTAAACTCCGATAGACCCCTCGATAGAGTGTTTGCAACTAGCTGGTAGAAATGGATAGGTAATAGAGGATCGGTACACATAGGTTTGGGCCCTCGCGGTGGACTTAAAATCCCAATCATGGTCGTATTATAGTGCGATTATGGGGGTGTAGAAGGTGCAAAGAAATATTGAGGAATGGACTGTAAGATGTTTATGGACTAGCCCTCCCCTTGCTTATAAAGGGTGTCATGGTTCTATGGTTTACAAGAATCCTAACCGACCTAAACAACATGGAGAATCCTTATGGCACCCTGCGCATATGAGCACCTCAAAGGGACTGAGTTGGCACATCATCTTGAGATTGACGAAGTCGTCACATACGCCTTCATAATCGACGGGAATGTCTCCTCCCACAGAATGCACATTGTTGGAAGGCCTGGATAAATCTAGAAGAATGCGAGCACCGGTGTCAAGTATAGGACTTGAACCCTGATGGGTTGAGGTTACCACTGTGCTCCTAACCATTGTGGTTTGTTCATAGCAAGTGTGGCCAAGTAGAACTCCTTTTGACATGGCTTCCAGAAAATAACTCCAAGCGAAGTTCTTTTCTATGAGGGTTGTTCTCATCAACGATAACCCGTCGGAGTTAGGGGTTGTATTTTTCTCTATCGCGCAACAACCTCTTCAATAAAAATGCATTTGAATGTAGTAGGTTGTGTTCTTAAAATTAGATTAAGAAGACCCCATTATCCGTAAAAACAATCCATCTAAAAAGTTTTTCCTAGAAACACACATAAACAATCCCTCTGAAAAGTTTTTCTTAGAAACACATATGCTTACATATATGCACATACACTCACCCTTATGAATGCACGTACACACACTACCCTATGAGCACCTTCGAGATATAGAGCTGACACAACATCTTGAGATTGATGAAGTCACCACAGATGACTCATAGTCGATGAGAACGTCTCTTTCCACTTAAGGACATCTCTGAGAAAACTAAAATAAATCAAGGAAAATGCAAGAACACATGCAAGTCTAGAACTTGAACCTTAGTGGATTACTTCACCACAAGGAATCTAACCATCTAAGTTACACTCGGTTCACCTCTGAAAAGTTGCATAAGAGTAAGACAACATTTCCCTCCAGACTTAATTTGTGAGCCATTGGATTTGCCTCCCCTCCGCCTGCCACGCTGGCAGTCGGTGGTGGGGAGGAGAATCCCTGTGATGCCACTTTGGTTAGTAGTTTAGGCAGGTACGATGCTTGGGAAGATGGCAATGCTTCTTCTTCGAGTTTTTCTTCTGGGCTTCGATCCTCCTTGAGTTCATCCGTATAAACGTAGTTGACAGAGTTTCAACGCAGATTCATGTCGAATTCTTGGGGCGGCGAGGTTAGGGTGTCTTGTTATGTGGCGATATTTGATGTCAGGTGCTTGCGATCTATGCAAGGCTTCAACGGTGACGACTGCGGCTCCAGGGCGGTGCACAAAGACTGTCCAGCACGGCTATCATCAACAAGGTCAGGCTGGCTCCTGTAGAGGAGCGGTGACAGCGGCGCGTCAGCAACTTTTTTTGGTTGTCCGATGGTCTTGGATCCTCGTTGTAATTATTACTATGTTTGACATTCTTTATACTTCTGATGAACTTTCATAATAGATTTGATCCTTTTTTACAAAAAATGAGAAAAGTGTGTTTTTGGTCCCCCAAGTTTACCAAAAGTATACAACTGGTCCCTGAAAAAAATGTCTACATACAGTCCCTCAAGTCTGGAAACCAGTTAACTTTGGTCCAAAACCTGCTTTTGATGGAAGACCGGCCAATTGGCAGTAGTTTTCTCTCGCCCATCCCCCCTCTATCCAGATTAATCACGGATGATGGCGGCGACGAGCCCCACGCTTGAGGCCAAGATCCGTGAGATGCACTGCGGCCAGACCTCAGCCGACAACCACTCCATCGTCTCCTCCTCCGCATGTGGTCGTCAGAGGTGATCCTTGTCCTCTTAGCCACCTAACTCTCTCCCCGCGTCAGATCCGAGCACCACCACCGTCTCCCTCTCTTCCCATGACAAATATGGTTGGCCATGGTTGACTGAGCTATGGCAGCAACCACATCCGCCACCAAGCCATCATCGTCAAGTGCTCGGTCTCGTTCGTTCCTCCACCAGGCGCCCTCGAGCATCACCACCACTCAGCTCACCAAGGTCACCATGCCATGTGCCTCCCCTTCTCTAAGTCGTCGGCGGCCCAAACTCCCCGTTGCTGCCCCACCGCGCGTGTGAGGAGAGACACCTAGTGCGAGAGCTGAAGGTGGTCGTCGGCCTCAAAGGGTGTCGGCACCACCACCCTCCTCATCTAGTGAGCCGATGTGGGCCACCCGAAGCCGTGAGCAGCTTCATCGTTGAGCAGCAAGGTGCATTGCCGGCCTCCATGTAGCTAGAACACACCAGCACGCGTTCATCCACACAGCTGATCGTCGCCTTGCACCAGCCCGCATTGATCGAAGAAGGACGAAGCTTCTCTGTCTCATGTGTTTGCACATTAGGTGTTTGATAAAACGCCTCCCTAGAGAGATGAGCAATGGAGAGGAAGAGATGAGAGAAAACCGGTGACACGTGGCTGGTTTTCTTCTCCAATCCGGTTTTGGAAGGAAGTTAACCGGTTTTGTGACTTGAAGGACTAAATATCACCTAAAATTTCTCGAGGGATCAATTTTATACTTTTGGTAAACTCGAGGGACAAAAACATATTTTTTTCTCAAAAAACAAAAAAGCATAAGAATAGGACTTCGGTTAAACACAATCATGGAAAAACCACGTTACACATGTGGTGAGCAATCCAAACTATTCCAAGAAAAAAATCATGGAAATGTTCACGGCATGCTTGACGGACTGCTATTAAATTCCGGAGATCGGATGCAGCATGCGTCCAAATTGAGAAACGATTGCCATACCATGGTATGCAACGTTAAAATTTGGTCTTCAACTTTGTTTGAAACGAAAAAGAGAAAGAAGCTTTGGTCTTCAACTTGAGCTCGTGGCAGAAAAGCAACCCATGGGCTTTGTGGCAGTTCGTCGGGTAGCGTAACCGCTCGCTGACAGAAGAATCAGAGGGCGGAGACTGAAAAGAGAGCGGATCCCGAGGCAGCTTTCCATTTTGCCTTGCGTGGAAAGGAACCTTCCCGGCGTCGGACTGTGCAGGGAGGGAGTCATCTGGGCCGTCGGTTGGGGATGAGCACGGAGGGCAGCCGTCCGTGGCCTTGCCACCCCGGCTATTTATAGGGGGGCGCCTCGCCCTCCGCCTCTCACATTCTTTTCCCTCTCTTCTCTGCTCCGATCCTCGTCCATCCAAGGAGTGCAGTGTAGTGAGTTTGCAATGGCAGAGTTGGTGTTTCTTTCTTGGATCTGGCCCTCTCCCATGGCCATGGCTCCTCCCTTCTTGGCTTACTTTATATCGTTTGCTCTGATGAACTTCCCTCGTCTTCTCTCCATGTTCTTGGTTTCGTTCGTTTCTTCTTTGCATCCTCTAGTCTCTTTGACGTGCCTGCCGATGAGAATCATGAGATCGATCGTTCCCTGTGGAGGTTTCGTTCGTGGAGGTCGAGGCAAGCATTTGAGTTCGTCCTTTTGAGGTTTGGATCGGTGTTGTTTGAATCTTTCGCTGCAGCACTTCTTGCGGCTCGTTTTCTGTGTGTTCTGTCCGAGCCGATGATCCAATAGTGGTGCAGTTCGTACGCCGCTGGGTAGGCACGGCATGCATGGATCTCTGCGTTCGTTTTGAGGCGCTTGTGTGTTGTTCCTGCATGCGTTTCATGGTGTGCCGGTGATGGTGTTTATCAGAGACCCCGATCGATGGTTTCTCTCATGCATCTTCCATGTGTGATTGTTCGGCCAGATTATTTACCAGAGGCACTGCTTGTTTTTACTGCGCGTGCGTCCGTTCTTGAAACATGCCTTCATGTGTTCTTTGATTTTTGCCTAGGCCGGTGAGGAGAAATCGATGGCTTTTGAGATGTGCTATATGCAGTATGCACGCACAGATGACAAGAGCAAATCACTTTCTTCAAAGTATCTGAGGCCAGCTAATTGATCTCTCAGGCCCCTTTAGTTACGTGGCCAACTTCCGGTAGTTCTTGGATCTGACTGAACCCACACACACGGTTTGCGTGCCTTCTTCTTCTTGTGTCCCCGAATCCGTACGTAGACTTGAAAGATACCTTCATGCATGCATTGCATGGGTCCTTTGATCTTGTTGATTTTTAACCAGGCCGATGACGACGCAACGATGGCTTTTGAGATGTGCTATTTGCACAGATGACAACATCTAATCACTTTGTTCAAAGTATCCGAGGCCGCCTAACCAATATTTTCTGAGGAGTTCCGGCCGGTTCTTGGATCTGGCTGGCCTCCCATGCATGCATAGGGTGCTTCACTTTGCTTGGCTTTGGTTGGTTTTTTGAACGCTGCCGATTCTCTCTTTTTTACCCACTCCGTAATTTTTACTTGGTCTCTGCTTATTTGATTTTGGGTCATGGCGCCGGTGATGACATCGCTTGCTTTTCTGATATTATTAGTGACGAGCAAATTAACCAGATTCTGAGGCGCCAAGCCAGGGAGCACCTTTGTTTTGCGACACTTTTTTCACCTCAATCTTTTTTTGGGTGGATTTTTCACCTCGATCTGATATGTTATTTCCAGCAGGTTCTTGGATCTGGCTGGCCTCCTATATATGCACGGTTGTTTTGTGACACTCTTTCGCCTTAATCCGAGAATATTTTTCGCAGAAAAGAGAGAGAGAGAACATTTCTATTTCTTTTTTTTTGCGAGAAGAGAGAGAGAGAACATTTCAGTACATGTTATTTCATTCTCACTATTTATTTCGGGCCGATGATGACACATGAACAGCTTGAGATGTGATATATATTCACAGATGACAAGAGCTAATTTATTTATTTCTTCAAAGTATCTGAGACCCGGCTATATATGTACTGTTGTGCACTTGGTTCTGACTGATCTGCCATGCATGATGCGTGGCTGATTTACTTTGGTTTTGATATTATTTCTTTGCTAGCATCAGTTTTCCGGTCAATTTTGGCGAAGAATCTTTGGCTTTTGGTTGGTACTGTGGCGACGTACGTACAACAGTTGCTTCTTTGATATCGGTGACGTGCGCCGATGACATCATTGCTTGCTTTTCATATCAAAAAAACAAATTATTATCGAGTATCCGAGGCGTGACATTGCTGCTTCATTTCAAACTGCTTGTTATCTTTTCCTACCTATTATTTGTCTGCTCCTATCCATTTATGGCCGATGATGTGAAACAACACAGTTCAAATCAGAGCCGACGCATGGAACATATTCATTCGTTCGGCCATGATAATTCACATTGGCTTGCTGAGGCCAAGCTCACCAATTGTTCTTCCGAATTTTAGTTTCTGCAAATCTCTAGGCTAGCACGGAGGACAGGCCTGAGGTACATGCCACAACTTTAGATTCTAGGAAGGATGTTTGGGTTTCAGTTTCTCTGCTTCCTCTGTTCTCGAACCCACTATGGTTTCTCTGCTCTTTCTGTCTCTGTTTTCTTTTGCTTTCTGTTGGCAAACTTGCAGTTGCAGAGCCCATGATGAGAAAGTGAAAAGGTATATGTGTTTGAGCCTCGGCAATGGAAACTGCACTACACTTTCTGAGGCCAAGGTTGCAGTCTGCTCTTTGGTTTATCAAGTGCTTGGTGTTTCTTTTGCCCTTAGTTTCTTAACCTGCACTACCTCTTTGTTCAGAAGATTCGACTAATTGTTGCCATGTGCTCGTATAATACTGAGATGTACAGAGCAGGGGTCACGAACTAGGGAGAATTTGAAAAATAGTTCTTGCATCAACAATCAACAGGGTGCGTGGCCTGATGTCTGCGGTAGGATCACTGAAGAACTGTGTTCCTGGCAGCAGGCAATACAGTAGCCACTAGCTAGTAGCACAATCGATATTACAGACTAACAGAGAATTGGCCCTTGACTGTAAAAAAGTGTTGTGGCGGAACCTATGTGCCATGCTGTTGTAAATGTTTCCCATTCTGTTGTAATTCTTCAAAAAAATGTCTTGATGAATGGAAGCCACGGCTTTACATTCGACTTTATTTGCCTTGTTGCATTGATTGATGTACCTACAACCTTCTTGGTGTGTGCTCTGTATTTTGTACCCTTGAATGTAAAAGGCCGGATCTTACTTTGTTTGTGGAGTTTCTAGGCTTGTTTTGATCTTACTTTTAGAGATTTCAATATGGACTACATTCAAAGCAAAATGAGTGAACCTACACTTTAAAATATGTCTATATACAACCGTATGTAGTCTCTAGGGAAATCTCTACAAAGACTTATATTTAGAAATGGAGGTAGTAATATGAAGGATAACTAAAATTATTTGCGGATGAACAAGATAATAAGTACAAAATTTGGGCAAGGAAGCCATGTGTTATGAACTCAAAAGAACTTTGCTCCTAGTAGCAAGTAGTTACGTATGAACTCGTGCAATCTTCTCATAGCTACTCTATTGGTATGCGATTGGCTCTCCGATGAGCAACGTTGTAACGGTGGTGCCGTGGTGGAACTCTCCTTGTCTGTGTGGATTTCGAGGGGAGGGGCGGCGGGTGGTCCTGGTGCAGCCATGACGTCGGCGGTGGTGTCTTCTTGGTCTTGGCTGCTTCGAGTTGGCAGTGGTGGTCCTTGTTCGGGTTGGGTCGGTGACTTTCGTACCTCGAGTGACATGGGTGAGTCTTCGAGCGAAAGCTCGTTGCTTCGGCGCCAACAATGTATGTGAATGGTGTATCCCTCTTGGGGCATTGTTGTGGGTCCCCTCTCCATGTCAGGGGTCCGGGTGAAAACCCTAGTTCGGCTTGTCGGGCTCGACGAAGGTGATGGGTTGCGTAGTCACCCCTTTCGGGGCAGTGTCGTGGAGCTCAAGTACCTATTGGTCACAACACGTTGGCCTCTCCGGGCAAAGCTTTAATCCTGGTATGATCCTGTGTTAAAAAGTTATTCACAAGTTTAAAAGATGTTCTTGGATTTTCAAAATAGTTCATGTTTTCCAAATTTATTCAGAATTTCGAAAAAGTATTCTCGCTTGAAAATTTTGGGAACTTCCACCCAAAAAATAATTTTAGAAATTCATTTTTTGTTTTTTCACTGTGGTAAACATGCCGCTACGGTGACCCAAGTTCGCTAAAGTAACGGCCTGCTACGGTGTGCACTTCATCAGAATTCCCAAAGGTTAGGAACGAGCCCTGCGCTTCATCAGAATTCCCTATTGGGCGCATTCTGCATCAAATAGGCGGACCTCTGCAAAGGCTAGGAACAAGCCCCGGAGATTGGGCCAGCCAAGTTAAGCACATACGTGACTGCTATGTTTGGGAACCTTCAAACAGTTGCTCAAAAAAAAAAAGGAACCTTCAAACAAGGCGAATTCTATTTAGCGCTGCAGGCGCCGGTTACTAGTGTTTTGTGCAAACCGGCGCGCGAGAAATCGAACAGACCATCTGTTGCTTCTACTCCATCGACCGAACCACTAAGCCATGCAATGACTTTGGTTTTCTAGCTTCTTTTTTTTTTTGGCTCTGCAGTCGCAAGAAATCCTCCGGTTTTGGGAAGCTTCTAGAAGCTTCACAAACCGGGTTTTTTCCATTCTTTTGTCATTTTCCGGCGCGGTTTTATTCGGGTTTTGTTTTCTTTTCCTTTTGTTCTTTTTTTTTGTTTTTCTAATGCGTGTTATTCAAAAACATTTTTTTATTTTGAGTTTTTTTAGAAAAAGCGATGTTTTCTTTCAAAATCGATGAACTCTTTTCAAATTTGTTGAACTCTTTTTAAAATCATTGAACTTTCTTCAAATTCTATTAACTTTTTCCAAATTCAAAGAATTTTTCTTCAATTTCGATTAACTTTTTCCAAAATCGTTGAACATTTTTTAAATTTGATGAACTCTTTTCAAATCCGCTGAACTTTTTATCAAAAATGTTGAACTTTTTTCAAATTTGATATACTTTTTTTCAAAATTGTTGCCCTTTTTTCAAATTTGATGAACTCTTTTCAAATTCGTTGAACTTTTTATCAAAATTGATGAAGTTTTTTTCAAGTTCAATGACCTTAGTTTCAATCTGCTTGTTATATTTTCCCACCTCTCTTTGATCCATGAACCTTTGATCTTTGATTCGTAGGTACTTTCGTTCGTCAATTAGCTAGCGTGCCCGTTCTTCCTATGTTTCGTTCTCTGCTGGGTTCTTCGATTTCGATTACGCCGATGACGACCCATCAATGGCTTTGAGATGTGCTACATATATGCACAGATGACAAGAGCAAAGCTATTTCCTGAAATATATGTGCTACACAAATATATCAAGTTTGATTTAAGTTTCCCAGCGACTTCTTTAATTTTAGGTTAGTTTCCTTTTGTTAGCTTTAAATTCATTCTGAATTTACGTTTCTTGTATGCAAAAAAAAAAAATTTGCTCCTCTCCATTAGTAGGTCCGATGACGTGAAAGTGAAAAGAAAGGTTATGAGTTTTGAGCCAATGGGTCTCTCCATTCGGCCATGAAAACCGCACTACACTTTCTGAGGCCAAGGTTGCATGCAGTTTGTTCTTCGGTTTATCAAGTGCTTGGTGTTTCCTAACCTGCTCAACTTCTTTGGTCAAAGACAAAAAGTTTGGTCCTATCCATTAGAGTCGATGATGTGAAACAACACAGTTCAAATCAGAGCCGTCGCATGGATCCTGGCCATGTTAATGCGCAATCTTCTTGCGGAGGCCAAGCTCACAAACTATTCTTCTTCATAATTCTATTGTCGGCAATTCTGTAGTACAGAGGCCAGGCCTGTTGTTTGCATTGTGCTTCGATTTCCATTTCCTCTGCTTGCTCTGTTCTCAGATCCACTGATCCACTATGGTTACTCTGCTCTTTCTGTCTCTGTTTTCTTATGCTCTCTGTTTTATATATCCTGTAGCTGAGATGACAAGCCTTGCAGAGTCGATGATGTGAAAGTGAAAAAGAGTTGTCAATTTTAGTCAACGGGTCTATCCATTCGGCCATGGAAACTGCATTATCTTGCTGAGGCAAAGAAAACGAGTTTGCTCTTCGGTTTATGAAGTGCTTGTTTGGTATTTTCTTGATGTATGCGTGTGTGTCGTTGATGTTTGTGCCGGTCAAGATTAAATCCTGATTTGTGCTATGGAAATGGACCTCTTCAAAGTTCCATCATGTGGAAGTTCTGTAAGGTTATCTGATGCACCTATGGCTGGCAATTGTTCATTGCTGTTTCAGTGCTTGACTTATGGTCCCAGACTTGATACTTCGTTTTCAGCTGCATCTTTTAGCTGTTGACAAACTTGCAGTTTGCAGGACCGACGATGTGAAAGTGAAAAGGTATAAGTTTTGAGCCAATGGGTCTCTCCATTCGGCCATGAAAACTACACTACACTTTCTGAGGCCAAGGTTGCAGTTTGTTCTTCGGTTTATCAAGTGTTTGGTGTTTCCCTAACTTGCACTACTTCCTTGGTCAAAATATTCAACTAATTGTTGCCACGTATAATGCTGAAATGTATTCCCTCTATAAACTAATATAAGAGCGTTTAGAACACTAAAGTAGTGATCTAAACGCTCTTATATTAGCTTACGGAGGGAGTATAAAGGCATGGGTCACAAACTAGGGAGAATTTGAAGACTAGTTCTTGCATCAACATTCAGCAAGGTGCGTGGCCTGATGTCTGCGATAGGATCACTCAAGAACTTTGTTCCTGGAAGCAAGCAAGAGCAGTAGCACAGTCGATAACATACTAACAGACAGGGCCGACCCTAGGCCATGGCGAGGAGTGCGGCGGCCTAGGGCCCAGCCTGAGCAGGGGTCCATACCCTGTGTGTATATTACACACTTGTTCTTTTATACTTTTTGTGGTACACATAGGCGTGGAAATGTTTTTTTTCTCTATTATAGTGTATGGGCCCATTATATGGAGTTTGCACAAGGGCCCCTCAAATGCCAGGGCCGGCCCTGCTAACAGAGAATTGACCGTAAAAAAGTGTTGCGGCATAACCTATATGCCATGCTGTTGTAAATGTCCCCTCTCTCTTGTAATTCTTCAGACTTTTTGTCTTGATGAATGGAAGTCAAGGCTCTACTGTTTTCATAACAAGAAAAACTCACCTTTCTATCACAAAATAACACTCTCTTTGTGCTGTTGTATTGATCTTACTCTGTTTGCGGGGTTTCTACTTTCTAGGACCAAAGTTGCTTGTTATGATCAAGCTTTACTTGAATGTGAGAAATGCAACTAAGTCCAATACAGTACGGAAGTAAAATGAACAAGATAATAAGTACAGAATTTGAGCAAGGAAGCCCTACGTTCTAATCTCAAAAGAACTTTGCTCTTTGTAGCAAGTACAGTTACCTATCTCGTGCAATCTTCCCATAGCTACAATGTCAGTATGCGATTGGCTCTGCGATGAGAAACGTTGTAACGGTGGCGGCACTATCCTTGTCCGTGTGGATAGCGAGGCAAGGGGCAGCGGCTGGTCCTAGTGTTTTCGTTGCATCGACGGTGGCGCGTCCCTAATCTTAATCTGGAGGCCTCGAGTTGGTAGCGGTGGTCCTCGTTCGGGTTGGGTATGTAACTTTGGTACCTTGTGTAACAGGTGAGGCTCCGAGCCAAAGCTCCGTGCTCCGACGCCCCTCTCCATGTCTGGGCTCCGGGTGAAAACCCTAGTTCGGCTTGTTGGGCTCGGTGGCGGCAGCGGGTTGCGACGTCACCCTCTTCGGGGCGGCGTCGTGGAGCTCAAGTACCTATCAGTCGCAAAACGTTGGCCTCTCCGGGCATGCTTTGATGCTGTGTTTAAAATTTGTTCACAAATTTTAAAAATTGCTTCCTTTTTGAAAAATGTTCAAGGAATACGTTCACCTTTCCAAATTTATTCAGAATTTCAAAAGGTATTCTCGCTTGAAAATTCAGGAACTTTCACAAAAAAAAGTTTAAAAATTCAAATTTGTATTTTTTTACCGCAGTAAACAAGCCGCCACAGTCACCCAGGTTTGCTAGAGTAACTTCCTGCTATGGTACTCTCTTCATCGGAATTCCCTATTTGAAGCATTCTGCATCAAATAGGCGGACCTTCGCAAAGGCTACGAAATTGGGCCAGCCAAATTAAGCAGACACGTGACTCCCCCCTTTAGGAACCTTCTCGCGGGTTTTGTCCCGTTTTGGGAACTTTCTAGAAGGTTTCTAGAGCAATTTTGTATTTCTACTGTTTTCTTGGTCTTCGTACATTTTTTCGGAAAAATAATTCTTTCTGTTTCTTTTTTCTATTATTCTCAAATTGCAAAAATGTTTATAATTTTCAAAAAAATCGGTACTTAAAAAAGTGTTCGCTTTTTTTGAGAACTATTAGGATTTCAAAAAATATGTGTTTTAAAAATTATTTGGAATTTCAAATAAAATTGTTCTTTTCAAAGAATGTTCTCAATTTTTCCAAAAACAAGTATACAATATTTTGTCACAACTTTAAAAAATGTTCCCATTTAAAAAATATATGTTTGCAAATCTGAAAAGTTGTTCGCAATAAAGTGGGAGGCGGGTTCGCAATAAAGACATGGAAGCTTGGGGTATGAGCTCGTTGCGGGAGTCCACGGCGAACTTCAAGTTCGTGTAGAAGAGAACCTTTATGGCAGCATAGGTTTCTACGAGCTCGAGGTGGCCCACTGAGTTGGCGATGAAACTCATCAAGCCAAAGACAAAGATCTGGCCTTGGGCGTAGATGTTGTGGCTAATGAAGAATCCCATCTGGTTCTCAGCTCTGGCAAGCGCAATCTGTGCCTGGAGTGCCACTGCCTGTGTAAATTCCGGCATACCCCCTTGATAGAGTGCTACAAATAGCCGAAAGAAATAGAGAGATAAGAGGAGATCGGTTTACTCAGTTTCGTGTCCTCGTTGTGGAGGTAAAGCCCTACTCATGCTGGTGTTGTATTGTGATGATGGGTTGTACAAAGTACAATGATGTACCAAGGGATGAACTATAAGGTGTTTATGGACTAGCCCTCCAGGGGCTTATAAAGGGTGTCGTGGGTCTAGGTTTACAGGAATACTAACCGACCTAGGTGCTCATGGGGAGTCCTTCCCGAAACCGACCTCCTTGGCTTGATCGACAAGTTTTCTGAATTCTTCCTTATTGGTGGGCCACACATTGGGTTGATGGTCGGGGCTACGCTATGCCCCAGAGTTCATTGGGCTGGCATGGTGGGTCGTTTTCTAGTCAAGTGAGGCACCCGGAGTTGTAACAATATCAATCAAAATAATCCTGGATGGAAGAATTAAAACTTTGATTCTAATTATCATAAACTACCTTATCCTAGCAATGCATGAGCACCCAAAAGTTATAATAGCAGAGTTAGTAGCTAATCGCTAAGCACTTGAGGAAACCCTCAAATCATTAAATCACCACTCAAACTAAACAAAATGATACATTTACTGAAATATAGAAGGCATGTGTTGTCCTGGTTAATTGACCAATAAAATTGTTGGACTCACAGTTGATCTTACCTTTACATATGTGTTGTAACCTTATTTCAAGTATAGTTTTTAGGATTCCCATGTTTTTCCTATTACTACAAATCAAACACTCAATTCTGTAGATTTTTATCTTCCACAATACTCTATTTTACACATGCAATCCTATCATATTCCTATGTTTGTCCTATTTTTGTTTTCAAAATCCTTGAATCATACATGCACTAAACAAAATTAGACATGTCGTGGGGATTTCATGTCTTAATTGTTCCTAGCCATCCGATGTGCAGCTTGCTTTCATGTGCTTCTAGGTCCGTTTAAGCTGTCCTAGGCCTCTATTGTAGGAAAAAAAATCAGAGGCCTCTATCTCGAACGAATCTCTCAAGTTACTAAGCTCCCTAGAAATGAAGCCTCCTGGTGTATGAAGTTTAAGTGCATGAAGTGCCACCCCTACTTGGTTCTGGAGTATTGATGACAAACATGGTTAAGGGACTAATGTGTTTGTGATATTCACAAGAGAACACATGTAGAAGTCCCTATTGATTCGGTTTACACATCGAAGATGGCCCCTAAAAATGTATGAAGACATTCGAGACTATTGTGGTTCGTGAAGACATTCAGGTCGAAGATAATGACATGTGAAGACAATGGAGCGCGAAGACATAGTTGTTTTGTTGTTTCATTTTCTTCTTTCTTGAGTCATAGGAACCACTGAACTGTCAAGTGGGGTCTAATTGAACAAAGCCAGAAAAACTGATGTGATGCTCAACCCAATTCCTATGTCTTCGAGTGAAGACAATGAGAGAAAATCTTGTCCTCAGTTGGACAAGTCAGCTTTGCTTGTAGCCCAAGTCAAGCTGTCGCGTGTGTTTGAAATCCGACTGTTGGACACGTGTTGGTTCCCCAATGACCAAGGGTCATTTCAAACAAATCATGTCGGCTTGCATCCTAGCTATAAATATCCCGCCCCCTCCACCATAAATTGGCGACTGCTCAGAGTTAAGACACGGCTTCTGTCATTTGAGAGCAACCCACCTCTGAAGCCTTTGCGAGAGAATCCTTGCGAGGACAAAACCCAAAACACCCAGAGCCCAAAGAGTGTTTGGCACCACTGAAGTATTTCTGTCCGCGTGATCTGAAGACTTATTACACTTGAAGACTGTGATATTCTAGTCGGTTAGGTGTCGCGTTCTGAGGATCCAAGAGTCATTGTGGATCGCCGATGAGCAAAGTCTGTGAAGGTTTGGAAGTCTACCTTGAAGACCTACCAGAGTGATTGGGCGAGGACTAAGTGACCTTAGCTCCAGGGGAATATGGTGAAGACAAGGTCTTACGAGTTCAATCTCAACCTCTCTAACGAGACGTACAGTTGTCACAACAACTGGAACTGGTCTACCAAATCCTTGTCTTCGTCAAGCAACTGATTCTATCTCTTCACCCCTTCACATACAGTTTAGCTTTGTGAAGCCTTTGCATGCCCGATCTGTTCGACTTCATTGCGTGAAGACATACTCTCTGTTTGCTATTTGGCCTCACACCATCTTCCATTCTGATCTGTTCTATCTAGCTGCTATTTTTCTTCGTGCTTAATGCATTATGTATCCTTGACTATGGCTATGCTAGTATAGTTTATCTTTCGCTGCATACTGTGTAGGTGTTGTTTGCTTGTCTGTCTTCGAAGACATTGTATGTCTTGAAGATTTTCATAAAAATTTCCTATTCACCCCCTTCTAGTCGATAACTAGCACTTTCAATTGGTATCAGAGCAAGGACTCCATTGTTCTATGTGATTTGGTTTAACCACCTGGAGTTTTACCTATGCCGAAAGCAGGGATAATCAAAGTCTCCATTATGTGCCCTGTCTTTGATGGCACTGATTACCCCTACTGGAAGAATAAGATGTGCATGCATCCTAAAGCCATTGACAACGGCCTTTGGTTTTTCATCAAGACTGGTGTTCCCAAAGTCGGTGATGTCAAGACGTTCGCACAGTTGGACTCAACTACCAAGAACATCATCTATGGGCATCTGACCAAATGACAACATGGCCGTGCGAGTGCTCTGGAATTTATGAAGCTAATGTGGGACTGGCTGTCCAAAGTTAATGAAGGCATCTCGACCCAGAGAGACTCAAGGATTTATGTGCTTCTCAACCTCTTTAACCGCTTCAAGATAAATGACAATGCGAACGTTTTCGACCATCTTACTGATATTAACAATGATCTTCATGCTCTCGGAGCCACTGAGATCACCAAGCATGAAGTGGTGAAGAAGCTATTGAGATCGCTTGACAACTTGTTTGACACCCTGGCACTAATGATCCAAGAACGTCATGACTTCAAAGACCTCGATCCATCTGACATACTCGAAAGGCTCAACACACACGAGTTCTAGCTATCTGAGAAGAGAGAAATATATGGCCCTAACTATGGGCGATCCCGTTATTTGAAGGCAAAGGTTGTTTCCTCATTTGAAGACTCTGACTGCAGTTCTGGTGATCCTAAAGACATAGGCAGAGAGGTCGCAATGCTTGTGTGAAAGTTCCTAAATTTCTCCAATAAGAATCGCTTCAGAAAGTCTTCAAGATCCATTTCCAAAAACACTGAGGCTCCCACTCATGACTACAAGAACAAAACCTATCACAAATTCAAGAAATCAGGTCTTTACATATCTGAATGTCCTCGGTGGGAAAAGGAAACCAAGAAGAAGAAAAGGAGCAAGCATTATGATTCTGACGAGAAGAAGAAGAAGAAATCATCAAAGTCTTCATCCCACAAGAAAAGCTCTTTTGGCAAGGCACGTGCTTTCATTGGCAAGGATATGGATTCTGAGGAGGCAAAGGAGGAGTCAGAGGAGGAATCTGATTCTGGCGTCGCAAGCCTGGCTGCTTCGGCGTTCACCACCAAGTCCATCTTCAGTAAGGAAGACAATGATCAAGCCACTCACGCTGAAGCCGATGCCGATGACAATTCTTCTACTACCTACTACTTCATGGCTAGATGTGCTAAGGTAAACTCATGTGATGCCTACTTCCAAACCTCTAGTGAAGATGACACTGAGTGTGAATCCAAACCAAGTTATAGAACACTTGCTAAAATTGCAACTGAAGAACAAACTGCTATGGAAAAAAAATCAAAAACTGTTAGACAAAAGCGATGACCTTTTGGACGAGGAAATGAATAGAACTCAGTCCTTAATTGAAGACATAAAAAATCTTCATGTTAAGTAGAAAGAGCTTGAAAGTCGTCATGAAATCCTCTCAGTTGATCATGAGAAGCTTTTCATGATTATCTTCAAAGGAAGCGGGGTCTAGAGAAACTGAGAGCGTCTCATGATGATCTTCAGAAGGAAAATGATTCATTAATTGCTCAACAGATCAGTTCTGCTCAGGAAGAATTTGCTTGAAATGTCTTGAGCGTGACAATGCTACTTCTACTACTGAATGTTCAAATTCTTCCAAGACAACTATGTCTCCAATTGCTGATGTAGTAACTAACCCCTCTTCTGAGGAAACCACTACCATTGCTAATGAAAATGTTAGGTTGAAGACATTGCTTGAAACAGGCATGTACAAAAGCCTCAAAGGGTATCAAATACTGTGTGATGTCCTTAAGAAACAGATATTCCAAAACTCTAGGAAAGAGGGTGTTGGGTCCGAAAGGAACATGAATGTTGATGGCTCTTATTGGACTCCTGAGCAGTACCCCAAGACCACATGGGTTGCTGCTAAGTAACCTCCAGTTGATCCATCCACCTTATCTGGTTTTACTTGTGATAAACCTATCATCATTGATGTGACTCCAACTATAAACTGTTCAAAAACCAGAACGGTCAAGTGTTTGCCAGATTTATAGGAGCTAACTGTAGGGATGGGCCACCCACGAAGAAAATCTGGGTACCTAAAAGTTGTCTTGAGAAACTTCCCGTGAATGTCCTCATGACGCCACCAAGGAAGAAGACAATCCCCTGACTTTAAGGCTTCATATGGCCCAAGGGCTTCATATAGACAAATGACTTCTTATGGCCACCCTAACGCCAATGTTTTGCATGGAAACGTTCGTCAGACTCATGAATATGAGTAAGTTTCTCCGAACCACTATGTTCACAAATCCAAGAACTTTTCTGCATATTTATTTGAGTACTATTCATCTCTTGCTAAACTATTTGCTAGGGCTTCAAAGCCAAAGTTCTCAGATACTGCACTAAGACTCATTGCTTCTAAGTCACCCCTTAAAATGTAAGTCGTTAAGAAAAATTAATCTCTCTTGCGGGAACGGGTCTCCAGCCTAAAATCATTGCCTTCTGATGATAATGCTGGAGACCTAATGAAACTTGTGGGGCACAAGATAAAATGTCCCAATGGGTTAACCATGTTTTTTCTTCCATACTCCACTTATGCTAATCACGTCCCAAAACCTGTTAACCCATTTAAATGAATATATCTGTTATCCATTTATCGGTAAGTTAACTAGGGTCATATCTAAGATATCTGAGGCTATATATCAACATGTGATGTACTAAATGTCTAAATATGCAATCCTAGGCTACATAACAACAAGGAAGAGTGCTACCTTAATGCTATGATGATGTCTTGATAAACATAGAAGAGCAGCAACAACAACAACAACAACAACAACAACAACAACAACAACAACAACAACAACAGCAACAGCAATAGC
>LR738715.1:63155534-63218963 GCA_902687465.1 Secale cereale
GTTTCAAGCGGAGACCACGAGACAGATCCTGCATTATTGCATCTGGTGCGTTATGTTAGTGTGCTAGAGGAACTGTTCGATCAAATCACTCTTGATATGATCGCGGCTCGTGGGGAACTGCTTCGCCGAGCCCCGACAAGAGGAGGAGACGAGTCCGGCACCGACAACCCAGTCGTGCTGTTCGGACAACCGATCGAGTCCCTGAGGTCTACCCCGGTCATTAACCAAAATGCCTTGGTGTCTCCAGAGGTGATGTGTCGCCTGTTTGGCACGCGCTCCAACGGGATTGTGGCCAACAATCCCCGCGAGGGACATCATCACTGCCCCGACCCTGCAGCCCCTCAGCCACCTCCAGCCAACACCGACAGTGAAGCCCTTGGAGAAGCTTCGGCGTCCACAAGGCAAGGCCTCTTGGATATAAACGAGGTTGATTAAATCACCCGAGTAGTACCAAGCCTCATCTCGTCCACACCCTGTGGTGATGTAACCTGTATTCCCATATGTAAATACAGTTTACTTTTGCGTCCCTATCCCTATAGCAACCGTGCACAGATATGTCAGAGTACGAATGCATTTTTTCCCGGTGTAACTTCCAAAGCACCTCACGGACAACCCCTATAGTAAACGCATCACGTTGCGAGACGTGAGTATCTGTAGCATTGACCCCGACCCCGTAAAGCGAAACAGACAATATAGCTGCCCCTCACCATGATTCTATAAAACCAGCCCGGTTGCTTTATAAAAGGCCACACCATGACCTTGCAAAGCGTCCCTCACCTGGTGCACTACTCTCACAGCCATCTCCTTCGCCATGCCGATCCCTAGTATATATCTGAGAACCCCAGAGGCATCCCCTGGTAGTTTCGTGAAAATATTGTGGGATTTTACCTGCAGTACCATGAGTGCTACCCGTCCACCCCAGTATGAGCTGCTCAAATCGAGGATCACACCATCCACCTCGAAATATTGGGCAGTGGTACACATCCCTCCCACAAACCCAAACCAAGACCCCATTGAGGTTTCCTTCATGGGGAAATCCATGCCAACTCCTCAGATGGCCATAGAGGCTGCCACATATGAAGCGCTTGCTTGCCTTCGATTCGCAGTGCCCTATGCCAGCGAACAGGGATATTATTACTTTCCGAGCCGCGCAGCGCCCGGAGAAGCAGCATCTTTTCCTGGTGGGCGAATTGAGAGAGATCCAGTACTGGCCAACCTTACGCTGTATGTCATAGCACAAGAACGTTTGACCCAGCGGATAATGGGTTATCTTCAGAGCCTCACCGATTTAAATCCTCGGATCGCCATCGGCAGACCACTGAGGCCCGAACAGGAGAAGCACATTCATCGACTAGTCAACCCGCTCCCACCGATAGAAGAAGAGTGTCCCCCAGCACCAGAAACTTTTTCGCAGGACGCTGTCCATTTGCCGTTTATGTTTTAGATGTAACTGCTATGATTTGTTATCCCCGCATCTTTTCATGAGTTGTAAGTTGTGTGTCGTATCTTGTGTTAGTTAATTTCACTTTATGGAATAGTTTCATTGTTGATAACTCTTGACTTAATTAATTTTTTCGCTAAGTGAAAACCTGGAGTGAGATATTAATTTTCTTCTTCCCTGAATTGTTGCAACATATCTCTCCGCATAACGTAGATATTTTATTTTCTCGCACAACACCACAACAACAGAATTACAACTCCGGCCACCCCCACACAGTACACTAAGTTGCTAGTCCACGTACACCTACTTCACCAAATTGATCACCTCTCCACAGTCTCTTGAGGAGAAACTCATGGGAGTTTATTCAAGCACTAGTTGCCTTCCGCACACTAACCGCCGTTAGCACCCGACACCCACGCCTAATCCTCGTGATCGCCGCTGCCGCGAAGAGCTAGCACGCGAGCGGCAGCATCACGACGATCGTCGAGGATCATCGCACACAAGAGCGCGGATACCCCCACCAATGCCGCCAACCCCACGCACACTAGGATCATGCACCAGTCCGGCATCACCTCCGCCATTAGAGCCTCGACCCGAGCTCCTGCAAACACAAATGGAGGAGAGAGAAGAAGAAGAAGAAACAAGGCCATGTGAGAGGAGGAAGAAGGAGCACCTCGGTCGTTTTATAGCTCGAGATCGGTGTACGGTGGGCGGAGTCCAACAGCGCCGCTCGTCGCTCGACCGCCGGTGTTCGGAGGCGAATCCGCGAGCAGTACCGACAGCACGCTGGCCCGCGAGGTGAGTGCACGCTGCACTGGCAGCTAGCGCGCCGCACACTACCGCAGTACGGCCTAGATGACGTACGAGCTAGCCGTCGCTGGTGGAGAAAGCACGGGAAAGCGCGCGGGAGAGAAGGAGAAGAGAGATCCGGAGGTAGAAGAAGAGATTGACAGTGGGCCCAGGACCCACCTGTCAGCCAGTGAGAGCACTATGCTCTCGGGTGCAACCAACGTATTTTAAAATTTAGAAATATTATTCCTAAATTTACTATAGCCCAGAGTAGAAATATCTCGTTTTCCACGACTGTAGATTTTTCCATGCAGCGCCAGTATTTCATACTGCAGTTTACCACCACTTATTGCCCATGCACTGTAGCAGCGTTTATTTGCATTAGCAGGACAGTTGGCAGTGGTGAAATCATTTTGTGATTGTAGAAGTTCTTTTTATAGCAACCCTTGGCAAATCTCGTGGACGAGATTTTTATTAAGGGGGGTGGTGTTGTTACACCCCAAAAATTTTGCCCTTGTTTTAGTAATAAAAATTTGACAAGGAGTTTCAACTTTTCTTTTTCTAGGTTTTCTTTGATTGACAGAACTTCCTTTCTGTTATTTTTATGGAGTTTTTGCCCCAGTGCAAAATTCTTGGTATGTTGATTGGACTTAATTGCCCTAACCAAGAATGACAATCTCCCTTTCAATAGGTTCTTTTGCATTTTTTAATTTTCTACTTGAGCTCTTTTAATTAAAGGGATTTTCTTCTGCTTTAAAGTCCCTTTTACACTGCAACCCTTTGAAGGAATCATCCAAAAATTCCACCAAAATTCAGAGATGTCAGCTGAAGCCCCTACATCACTACCATGCAAAAACCCTTGGGTGTTCTTTGAAAAAATTGAGCAAAACATCCTCTTTTGCTCTCTGGTCCAGATTGTCACTTTCTACTACAACCCTATTTTAACTTGCTCATCTGACCCTAAGCTTTTTCCTACTTGTAGTCCCTCCTACCAAACCCTTAAGTCCAAGAGATTGGAGTATTTGGATCATCTTTGGTCCATGTAATTATGCTCTTTTCCTTCTGTCCAGAACTGGAGTTTTGCAAATCTTGCACTAGCAAGTTTCTCAAAATGGCCAACTAACGTTACCACCCTCTTCAACACCCAAAGAGAACCCAACCTGGAGTTTTTAGCCACCCCAAGAAATACCTAGAGGCTTCTGGCATTTTGTCAAACACCTTGCATGCATGGTCAATTTTGACATGGTTTCTGATTTGTGCAATGGACCAGCTTGCTTTGCCTAACCAGCATGTCCACTAAGTTCCAAGCTAACCCTAATCCAAGCCTGCTAAAACCAAGTCTCCCCTATGCCCTCTAGAACGCGCTAGCATTTCATCGAGCACATGATGCGCATGCGCTGGGCGCGCCCAGAGCGTGCGTTTTGCACGTGCGTGCGCCGAGCCTCCGCGTCGCGCCCCTGGCCCCAGCTGACATGCAGAGCCCCGCCCCGGCCTCATCCACACACCAGAACGCTCCAAGCCGCCCCTGGAACTCCACAGAACCATCGCCAGAGCTCATTTGGCGGCACGCCGGCGGTCACAGTGGACCTCTGCCATGGTCGGCACCGCCCAAGCCACACACACTCGCCAGCTGCCCCCTGGACTAGTGCGAGCTCTTCCGCAAGCTCGTCCGCAAGTGCTCTTCGCGGCCACGTCCCCCTGCAGCTACAGAATGGCGGTCGCCGGCGATCTTATCCACGGCCGCCGCGAACCGACCTGGTTGCGCTATTTAAGAGACCCCCGAGCTCGTCTGAGCCTGCAAGTAACCTCAGGCCACCCCCATGGAGCTCCCCTAGCCCACAATCGCCAGGAGGAGGCCGTCTTCTCTGTCTCCGGTCAGCTCGGCCGCCGCTTCGTTCCGGTCCGTTCCGGCGCATCCAGAGCCTCCCCTACCTTCCCGACTCCACCATTCGACTCCACATGATCGTGCGGTACTGCCCAGCATCTCAAACACAACTAGGAACCACCACAGGCTGAGCCCCTAAATCCACCGAAGCTCCCCTCCGTCGCGGAGCTCGCCGCCGCCGACTCTCTCCACCTCCGACGACCCAGCGACCACCGGGAGGACCGCCCCGGTCTGGCGGATCCATTCCTGCCCTCGGATTCCCTCGAGGAGCCTCCGTTCGCCGGCGACGATCGCCGGAGTTCCGCCTCCGCTCGGGCAGAGGAAGAGGAGGGAGAGGCGACTAGTCAAACCTGACCAGTGGGCCCCGTGGACCCACTGTCAGTGACCCAGCCCCGCCTCCACACGTTTTAAGTGGAAGCGATTTTGAAGAGGGAGAAACCCTCCCAAGAGTTTTGGAATGCAATTCTTCTCCCCTCTCCTTGAAGGCAAGCATTTTTGAACCCTGGTCTAATGCTTATGAGTGTCATTGATACGATTACAACGTCACCTCAAAATGGACGCATTCTTTTCTTTTTATATGTGATGATATCAACATACCCATGAGTATATGAGGTATACTTCTTGCTGTGGACAATTAATATGCATGACGGTAATCCCCCTCGTATGCCTCCCATGCCTAACGGAAGAAAACCGTGAAAGTCATTGTCTTGAGTAGACCCGAGCTTGTCGCTAGCTCCTCGTTGAGACGGTGGAGTCCGGTATGGCTTGGTGAGGCAGGACGAGCGGTGATTCCGACTGTTGTTGTGGAATATATTAATTATACTAAACATACCAGCGATGCTTGAACCTCCCGAGTCGATCATAGATCGAGTCTTGTCCCAGTAACCCTCATACTTGTTTCGTGCTACCACGTGTCCCTGCTACAGGTAGGGTATGGTTCAGTAAATTGTTGACCCCTATTCTAGCACACACCGTACAGAGAGGCCATGGTGGAAGATACCGGCTGCATCCGGTAGGCATGCCACCTGGTCCGGGGGCATGGGTGTTTCGGTTGAAGCCGAAGGGGATAGCTTCCCCAGTTTGCGCGCGTTATAAATTTTGTGATCCCATGCTAGTCGAGGTTGTAGCCTCCCCACTTAGAGTTTGGCTTGACAAGTGTCGTGGGTGATTCCAGACACCGGTAAGTTAAGCTGGTGTGTGTGGTCAGATGTGTCTTCAAATTAAAAGACCGTAGATGGAATTAGTCCAGAGGGACTAAAGGAATCCGTTATTCGTGGGTAAAGAGTACACCCTCTGCTGAGATTAAATCTATTCGAATAGCCGTGTCCCTAGGTTAGGACTACAGTCTGGGAAGAGTCAAGTGTCGGTCTTAGCGTCGGTCTTCGGAGGAAATGCTAAAACAAAACATTGATCATGATTTATGGACTATAATGACTGTTACTCTGGTTATTATTTTCTTTTTCTTTTTTGAACTAACCCTTTATTAATGAGTACCCCTGGGATGGTTCTACCTCCTAGATATTCACTGTCATCCCTTTTTCTTATAAGCCCTTTATGTGATGTCGCTCAGACGTCCGACTGTGGCATTTTGTTATTTACCTTTCCTTATAAGCCCTTTATGTGATGTCGCTCAGACGTCCGACTGTGGCATTTTGTTATTTACCTTTTCTTATAAGCCCTTTTTGTGATGTCGCTCAGACATCCGACTGTGGCATTTTGTTATTTACCTTTTTTTTATAAGCCCATTATGTGATGTCGCTTAGACGTCCGACTGTGGCATTTTGTTATTTACCTTTTCTTATAAGCCCTTTATGTGATGTCGCTCATACGTCCGACTATGGCATTTTGTTATTTACCTTTTCTTATAAGCCCTTTATGTGGTGTCGCTCAGACGCCCGACTGTGGCATGCTCATTATTCATTTTTCCTTATAAGCCCTTTATGTGGTGTCACTCAGACGCCCGACTGTGGCATAATCATTTATTTATTATATTTTCACTCCCTGATGGCATATGCATTTATATACAAATGACCTACAGAAATTATGAACTGTCGCATCACAATTAACATCGTGATTCATCTTATATTTTTGAACATGATTTTATCTCACCCGTGTTCAAAATGTTTGTGAGTACATTCAAAGTACTCACAGGCTTGCCCCTGGTTATTGTCTTGACCAGATATCTTACTTGGAGAGGAGCGTTGGGACGACTACCCAGAACCTATGCAACGGCTCTAGCAGCCTCGCGAAGATAGGAGTTAACCTGGTCAGCTGTTCCTGTGGGAAATGGAGTCCAGAGACGCCGACGTGTCACAGACCGCTTCCGCCATCAGCCACTAGAAACCTTGTGTTGTACTTCAAGGCCAGAACGGTCTTGTACTACACATTTGCACCTTTGCTTGGAAATTTCTGTATCAAGTGGTGCCTCATCAGCTAACAGTAATCCTGGGGCTGGTGAGCACAAGGGCCATTTTTGGGAATTTAATACCCCGAAAATCCGGTCCTGACAACCTTGGTATCAGAGCCAGGCCGACTGTTGGCTAATCCTATCTTAGCCAGATCAAAAACCTAGGTTAACCACCACACCAGACCATAGTCTAACCCCGACCAAGCTTCTTGGGTAAGATACCCACACAGTGGGCCGACACCTTTGATAGTCGGTGCCCAACCTATCAGTCTAGCCTGTCGATCATCCGCCAGTGACCGACGCCTAAACAGTTCCTTCCGCAGGCGTGCGAAGAAAGACTTCGTCCTTTCCTATAAATAGGGCATGCTAGCCCCAAACCCAGCACAACACAACCTCTACCCCAGACCGAGATAAAATGCGAGGACCCATTGTTCACAATGAAACCACAACAACCAACCTTGGAGGTTTTGTGACCGTGCTCGCAAATCGCACCCGCCGTGCCTTTGCGTTAGAGGAAACCCCAGAGTATGTTGTGTACCAAGAATCCATGGGCGGTGAAAGCCGTTAATTATGGGCCATTGTACACATCTACGGTAGGGGTCTGTCACCAGAACGCCCCTACAGGTTCACCGGAAGGACAACTTCCTTTGTGTCGCAAGCTATCCAACTAGCTGCTCGAGAAGCTATAGTTCAACTCCGGCACCTGTCGCCCCGAGTTAACTGTCACTCATTCTACTACTATCCCAGCTGTAAGGGGTATGGTAGCCCCCCCCCCCCCGAGTTGCGAGCGGAGACCACGAGACAGATCCTGCATTATTGCATCTGGTGCGCTATGTTAGTGTGCTAGAGGAACTGTTCGATCAAATCACTCTTGATCTGATCGCGGTTCGTGGGGAACTGCTTTGCCGAGCCCCGACAAGAGGAGGAGACGAGTCCGGCACCGACAACCCAGTCGTGCTGTTCGGACAACCGATCGAGTCCCTGAGGTCTACCCCGGTCATTAACCAAAATGCCTTGTTGTCTCCAGAGGTGATGCGTCGCCTGTTTGGCACGCGCTCCAACGGGATTTTGGCCAACAATCCCCGCGAGGGACATCATCACTGCCCCGACCCTGCAGCCCCTCAGCCACCTCCAGCCAACACCGACAGTGAAGCCCTTGGAGAAGCTTCTGCGTCCACAAGGCAAGGCCTCTTGGATATAAACGAGGTTGATTAAATCACCCGAGTAGTACCAAGCCTCATCTCGTCCACACCCTGTGGTGATGTAACCTGTATTCCCATATGTAAATACAGTTTACTTTTGCGTCCCTATCCCTATAGCAGCCGTGCATAGATATGTCAGAGTACGAATGCATTTTTTTCCCGGTGTAACTTCCAAAGCACCTCACCGACAACCCCTACAGTAAACGCGTCACGTTGCGAGACGTGAGTATCTGTAGCATTGACCCCGACCCCGTAAAGCGAAACCGACAATATAGCTGCCCCTCACCATGATTCTATAAAACCAGCCCGGTTGCTTTATAAAAGGCCACACCGTGACCTTGCAAAGCGTCCCTCACCTGGTGCACTACTCTCACAGCCATCTCCTTCGCCATGCCGATCCCTAGTATATATCTGAGAACCCCAGAGGCATCCCCTGGTAGTTTCGTGAAAATATTGTGGGATTTTACCTGCAGTACCATGAGTGCTACCCGTCCACCCCAGTATGAGCTGCTCAAATCGAGGATCACACCATCCACCTCGAAATATTGGGCAGTGGTACACATCCCTCCCACAAACCCAAACCAAGACCCCATTGAGGTTTCCTTCATGGGGAAATCCATGCCAACTCCTCAGATGGCCATAGAGGCTGCCACATATGAAGCGCTTGCTTGCCTTCGATTCGCGGTGCCCTATGCCAGCGAACAGGGATATTATTACTTTCCGAGCCGCGCAGCGCCCGGAGAAGCAGCATCTTTTCCTGGTGGGCGAATTGAGAGAGACCCAGTACTGGCCAACCTTACGATGTATGTCATAGCACAAGAACGTTTGACCCAGCGGATAATGGGTTATCTTCAGAGCCTCGCCGATTTAAATCCTTGGATCGCCATCGGCAGACCACTGAGGCCCGAACAGGAGAAGCACATTCATCGACTAGTCAACCCGCTCCCACCGATAGAAGAAGAGTGTCCCCCAGCACCAGAAACTTTTTCGCAGGACGCTGTCCATTTGCCGTTTATGTTTTAGATGTAACTGCTATGATTTGTTATCCCCGCATCTTTTCATGAGTTGTAAGTTGTGTGTCGTATCTTGTGTTAGTTAATTTCACTTTATGGAATAGTTTCATTGTTGATAACTCTTGACTTAATTAATTTTTTCGCTAAGTGAAAACCTGGAGTGAGATATTAATTTTCTTCTTCCCTGAATTGTTGCAACATATCTCTCCGCATAACGTAGATATTTTATTTTCTCGCACAGCACCACAACAACAGAATTACAACTCCGGCCACCCCCACACAGTACACTAAGTTGCTAGTCCACGTACACCTACTTCACCAAATTGATCACCTCTCCACAGTCTCTTGAGGAGAAACTCATGGGAGTTTATTCAAGCACTAGTTGCCTTCCGCACACTAACCGCCGTTAGCACCCGACACCCACGCCTAATCCTCGTGATCGCCGCTGCCGCGAAGAGCTAGCACGCGAGCGGCAGCATCACGACGATCGTCGAGGATCATCGCACACAAGAGCGCGGATACCCCCACCAATGCCGCCAACCCCACGCACACTAGGATCATGCACCAGTCCGGCATCACCTCCGCCATTAGAGCCTCGACCCGAGCTCCTGCAAACACAAATGGAGGAGAGAGAAGAAGAAGAAGAAACGGGGCCATGTGAGAGGAGGAAGAAGGAGCACCTCGGTCGTTTTATAGCTCGAGATCGGTGTACGGTGGGCGGAGTCCAACAGCGCCGCTCGTCGCTCGACCGCCGGTGTTCGGAGTCGAATCCGCGAGCAGTACCGACAGCACGCTGGCCCGCGAGGTGAGTGCACGCTGCACTGGCAGCTAGCGCGCCGCGCACTACCGCAGTACGGCCTAGATGTCGTACGAGCTAGCCGTCGCCGGTGGAGAAAGCGCGGGAAAGCGCGCGGGAGAGAAGGAGAAGAGAGATCCGGAGGTAGAAGAAGAGATTGACAGTGGGCGCAGGACCCACCTGTCAGCCAGTGAGAGCACTTTGCTCTCGGGTGCAACCAGCGTATTTTAAAATTTAGAAATATTATTCCTAAATTTTCTATAGCCCAGAGTAGAAATATCTCGTTTTCCACGACTGTAGATTTTTCCATGCAGCGCCAGTATTTCATACTGCAGTTTACCACCACTTATTGCCCATGCACTGTAGCAGCGTTTATTTGCATTAGCAGGACAGTTAGCAGTGGTGAAATCATTTTGTGATTGTAGAAGTTCTTTTTATAGCAACCCTGGGAAAATCTCGTGGACGAGATTTTTATTAAGGGGGGTGGTGTTGTAACACCCCAAATATTTTGCCCTTGTTTTAGTAATAAAAATTTGACAAGGAGTTTCAACTTTTCTTTTTCTAGGTTTTCTTTGATTGACAGAACTTCCTTTCTGTTGTTTTTATGGAGTTTTTGCCCCAGTGCAAAATTCTTGGTATGTTGATTGGACTTAATTGCCCTAACCAAGAATGACAATCTCCCTTTCAATAGGTTCTTTTGCATTTTTTAATTTTCTACTTGAGCTCTTTTAATTAAAGGGATTTTCTTCTGCTTTAAAGTCCCTTTTACACTTCAACCCTTTGAAGGAATCATCCAAAATTTCCACCAAAATTCAGAGATGTCAGCTGAAGCCCCTACATCACTACCATGCAAAAACCCTTGGGTGTTCTTTGAAAAAATTGAGCAAAACATCCTCTTTTGCTCTCTGGTCCAGATTGTCACTTTCTACTACAACCCTATTTTAACTTGCTCATCTGACCCTAAGCTTTTTCCTACTTGTAGTCCCTCCTACCAAACCCTTAAGTCCAAGAGATTGGAGTATTTGGATCATCTTTGGTCCATGTAATTATGCTCTTTTCCTTCTGTCCAGAACTGGAGTTTTGCAAATCTTGCACTAGCAAGTTTCTCAAAATGGCCAACTGACGTTACCACCCTCTTCAACACCCAAAGAGAACCCAACCTGGAGTTTTTAGCCACCCCAAGAAATACCTAGAGGCTTCTGGCATTTTGTCAAACACCTTGCATGCATGGTCAGTTTTGACATGGTTTCTGATTTGTGCAATGGACCAGCTTGCTTTGCCTAACCAGCATGTCCACTAAGTTCCAAGCTAACCCTAATCCAAGCCTGCTAAAACCAAGTCTCCCCTATGCCCTCTAGAACGCGCTAGCATTTCATCGAGCACATGGTGCGCATGCGCTGGGCGCGCCCAGAGCGTGCGTTTTGCACGTGCGTGCGCCGAGCCTCCGCGTCGCGCCCCTGGCCCCAGCTGACATGCAGAGCCCCGCCCCGGCCTCATCCACACACCAAAACGCTCCAAGCCGCCCCTGGAACTCCACAGAACCATCGCCAGAGCTCATTTGGCGGCACGCCGGCGGTCACAGTGGACCTCTGCCATGGTCGGCACCGCCCAAGCCACACGCACTCGCCAGCTGCCCCCTGGACTAGTGCGAGCTCTTCCGCAAGCTCGTCCGCAAGTGCTCTTCGCGGCCACGTCCCCCTGCAGCAACAGAATGGCGGTCGCCGGCGATCTTATCCACGGCCGCCGCGAACCGACCTGGTTGCGCTATTTAAGAGACCCCCGAGCTCGTCTGAGCCTGCAAGTAACCTCAGGCCACCCCCATGGAGCTCCCCTAGCCCACAATCGCCAGGAGGAGACCGTCTTCTCTGTCTCCGGTCAGCTCGGCCGCCGCTTCGTTCCGGTCCGTTCCGGCGCATCCAGAGCCTCCCCTACCTTCCCGACTCCACCATTCGACTCCACATGATCGTGCGGTACTGCCCAGCATCTCAAACACAACTAGGAACCACCATAGGCTGAGCCCCTAAATCCACCGAAGCTCCCCTCCGTCGAGGAGCTCGCCGCCGCCGACTCTCTCCACCTCCGACGACCCAGTGACCACCGGGAGGACCGCCCCGGTCTGGCGGATCCATTCCTGCCCTCGGATTCCCTCGAGGAGCCTCCGTTCGCCGGCGAGGATCGCCGGAGTTCCGCCTCCGCTCGGGCAGAGGAAGAGAAGGGAGAGGCGACTAGTCAAACCTGACCAGTGGGCCCCGTGGACCCACTGTCAGTGACCCAGCCCCGCCTCCACACATTTTAAGTGGAAGCGATTTTGAAGAGGGAGAAACCCTCCCAAGAGTTTTGGAATGCAATTCTCCTCCCCTCTCCTTGAAGGCAAGCATTTTTGAACCCTGGTCTAATGCTTATGAGTGTCATTGATACGATTACAACGTCACCTCAAAATGGACGCATTCTTTTCTTTTTATATGTGATGATATCAACATACCCATGAGTATATGAGGTATACTTCGTGCTGTGGACAATTAATATGCATGACGGTAATCCCCCTCGTATGCCTCCCATGCCTAACAGAAGAAACCGTGAAAGTCATTGTCTTGAGTAGACCCGAGCTTGTCGCTAGCTCCTCGTTGAGACGGTGGAGTCCGGTATGGCTTGGTGAGGCAGGACGAGCGGTGATTCCGACTGTTGTTGTGGAATATATTAATTATACTAAACATACCAGCGATGCTTGAACCTCCCGAGTCGATCATAGATCGAGTCTTGTCCCAGTAACCCTCATACTTGTTTCGTGCTACCACGTGTCCCTGCTACAGGTAGGGTACGGTTCAGTAAATTGTTGACCCCTATTCTAGCACACACCGTACAGAGAGGCCATGGTGGAAGATACCGGCTGCATCCGGTAGGCATGCCACCTGGTCCGGGGGCATGGGTGTTTCGGTTGAAGCCGAAGGGGATAGCTTCCCCAGTTTGCGCGCGTTATAAATTTTGTGATCCCATGCTAGTCGAGGTTGTAGCCTCCCCACTTAGAGTTTGGCTTGACAAGTGTCGTGGGTGATTCCAGACACCGGTAAGTTAAGCTGGTGTATGTGGTCAGATGTGTCTTCAAATTAAAAGACCGTAGATGGAATTTGTCTAGAGGGACTAAAGGAATCCGTTATTCGTGGGTAAAGAGTACATCCTCTCCAGAGATTAAATCTATTCGAATAGCCGTGTCCTTGGGTTAGGACTACAGTCTGGGAAGAGTCTAGTGTCGGTCTTAGCTTCGGTCTTCGGAGGAGAAACTGCTAAAACAAAACGTGGATCATGATTTATGGACTATGATGACTGTTACTCTGGTTATTATTATTTTTTCTTTTTTGAACTAACCCTTTATTAATGAGTACCCGTGGGATGGTTCTACCTCCTAGATATTCACTGTCATCCCTTTTCCTTATAAGCCCTTTATGTGATGTCGCTCAGACGTCCGGCTGTGGCATTTTGTTATTTACCTTTCCTTATAAGCCCTTTATGTGATGTCGCTCAGACGTCCGACTGTGGCATTTTGTTATTTACCTTTTCTTATAAGCCCTTTATGTGATGTCGCTCAGACGTCCCACTGTGGCATTTTGTTATTTACCTTTTTTTTATAAGCCCATTATGTGATGTCGCTCAGACGTCCCACTGTGGCATTTTGTTATTTACCTTTTCTTATAAGCCCTTTATGTGATGTCGCTCAGACGTCCGACTATGGCATTTTGTTATTTACCTTTTCTTATAAGCCCTTTATGTGGTGTCGCTCAGACGCACGACTGTGGCATGCTCATTATTCATTTTTCCTTATAAGCCCTTTATGTGGTGTCAATCAGACGCCCGACTGTGGCATAATCGTTTATTTATTTTATTTTCACTCCCTAATGGCATATGCATTTATATACAAATGACCTACTAAAATTATGAACTGTCACATCACAATTAACTTCGTGATTCATCTTATATTTTCGAACATGATTTTATCTCACCCGTGTTCAAAATGTTTGCGAGTACATTCAAAGTACTCACAGGCTTGCCCCTGGTTATTGTCTTGACCAGATATCTTACTTGGAGAGGAGCGTTGCGATGACTACCCGAAACCTATGCAACGGCGCTAGCAGCCTCGCGAAGATAGGAGTTAACCTGGTCAGCTATTCCCGTGGGAAATGGAGTCCACAGATGCTGACGTGTCACAGACCGCTTCCGCCATCAGCCACTAGAAACCTTGTGTTGTACTTCAAGGCCAGAACGGCCTTGTACTACATATTTGCACCTTTGCTTGGAAATTTCTGTATCAAGTGGTGCCTCATCAGCTAACAGTAATTCTGGGGCTGGTGAGCGCAAGGGCCATTTTGGGGAATTTAATACCCCGAAAATCCGGTCCTGACAGTAGAATTTCTGGCGCCGTTGCCGGGGAGGCTTACGCAAAAGTCATATACCAAGTACCTATCATAAACCCTTATCCTTCGCACTACATTTTTTGCCTCTCGTTTTCCTCTCCCCCACTTCACCTTTGTTGTTTTATTCACCCTTTTTCCATTCGCCTTTTTGTTTGCTTGTGTTGCCATGTGCCTTCTATTAGCTTGCATATTCGTTTGCTAGATTATGGATCCTCATCCACTTGCTAATCTTTTTAAGAGGTCTAATTATGTTGAACCAATTGCTAGTGAGCTGCGTGCACTAGATTATCTTTATGAGGTTTTGCTTGATATTCGTGAATCTAAAAATTGTGATGAAGTGTTGAAAGAAGAAATTATGAAGTGATTCACAATAGCTCTTTTAATTAAAAACATGATTGCAATGATACTATTGTAAATTCTATTAATGTCAATTGTGTTTATGATATGCAAAACCCTAAGCTTGGGGATGCTAGTATTGTTATGTCCACTACCTGTTGCAATGATCATGATTGGGGTGATGCTTCTGACGATCTTGAAAATTTATTTCAACCCCATGATGAATATGAGATTGATAATAATGTTTGCAATAACATTAAAAGTGGGTTTGGAGAGGTCATGACTTTAGTTAATGTTGCTCCCACTATTTTGGAAGAGTGTCAACATCGTATGCATGTGGATCGTGTTGAGAATATGTTGTGTGATAGCTATATTATTGAATTTGCTTATGATCCTACATTCAATTATTATGAGAGAGGGGAAAATATGGTTGTAGAAATCTTCATGTTACTAAATTACCTCTCTTCATGTTGAGATTGATCTTGTTTCTTTCTTCTTCCTTGCATATGTTAGATCTTGCTTGTCTTGCTAATTTGTTTTCCTATAAAATGCCTATTCATAGGAAGTATGTTAGACTTAGATGTGTTTTTCACATGCTATGTGATTCTCTCTTCGTGTTTCAATTGCTACCCTTCATGTGAGCATCATCGAAATTATCAATGCCTAGCTAGGGGCGTTAAACGATAGCGCTTGTTGGGAGGCAACCCAATTTTATTTTCTTTGTTTTTGCTTTTGTTTAGGAATAAATATTGCATATAGCTTCTGTTTAGATGTGGTTTTGTGTTTTAATTAGTGTTTGTGCCAACTAGAACCTTTGGGAAACTTGTGTGAAGTTTATATGATCATGCTGTAAAAAACAGAAACTTTAGCGCTCACGAGATTAGCTATCATTTTTTACTAGAGAGTGCTATTTAGTTGATTCTTTTTGCAGATGATAAGTAGATAAATTCCTCATGTTTACCAATTTATTTCAATTTTTTTGGAGTTACAGAAGTATTCAAAAGTTACAGATTACTACAGAATGTTCTGTTTTTGACAGATTCTACTTTTCGTGTGTTGTTTGCTTATTTTGATGAATCTATGAGTATTATTGGGGAGTATGAATCATAGAGAAGTTGGAATACAGTAGGTTGAACACCAATATAAACAAAGAGTGCGTTCATTACAGTACCTTTGAGTGGTGGTTTGTTTTCTTATACTAACAGAGCTCACGAGATTTTTGGCTAAGTTTTGTGTTGTGAAGTTTTCAAGTTTTGAGTATGGCTTTGATGGACTATGGAACAAAGAGTGGCAAGAGCCTAAGATTGGGGATGCCCAAGTCACCCCAAGGTAAAATTCAAGGACAACCAAAAGCCCAAGCTTGGGGATCCCCCGGGAAGGCATCCCCTCTTTCGTCTCCATCTATCGGTAACTATACTCGGGACTTTTTTTTATTCACCACATGATATGTGTTTTGCTTGGAGCGTCATGTATGATTTGAGTCTTTGATTTTTAGTTTGCCACAATCATCCTTGCTGGACACACCTTTTGAGAGAAATAAATATGGTTTAGAATTTATTAGAATACTCTATGTGCTTCACTTATATCTTTTGAGCTAGATAGTTTTGCTCTAGTGCTTCACTTATATCTTTTAGAGCACGGTGCTGATTTTATTTTTTAGAAATTGATGATCTCTCATGCTTCACTTATATCCTTTTGAGAGTCTTTTAGAACAGCATGGTAATGTGCTTTGGTTATAAAACTAGTCCTAATATGATAGGCATCCAAGATGAATATAGTTAAAACTTTCATATAAAGTGCATTGAATATGATGAGAAGTTTGATACTTGATGATTGTTTTGAGATATGAGGATGGTGATATTAGAGTCATGCTAGTGGAGTAATTATTAATTTGAGAAATACTTGTGTTAAAGTTTGTGATTCCCGTAGCATGCACGTACGGTGAACCGCTATGTGACGAAGTTAGAGCATGATGTATTTATTGAGTGTCATCCTTTGTGTGGAGGTCAGGATCGCGCGATGGTTAACTCCTACCAACCCTTCCCCTAGGAGCATGCGTTGAATACTTTGTTTTGATGACTCGTAGATTTTTTCAATAAGTATATGAGTTCTTTATGACTAATGTTGAGTCCATGGATTATACGCACTCTCACCCGTCCACCATTGATAGCCTCTCTTGTACCGCACAACTTTCGCCGGTACCATACACCCACCATACACCTTCCTCAAAACAGTCACTGTCGTGGTTTTGTCACGGCAGATGTCCTAGCAAAAGGACTTAGTCGTGAGGCCATCGCTACGGGTTAGCTTAAAGGGGTTAAAGCGGACAAGGACACAAGGATTTTATACTAGTTCGGCCCCTTCGATGAAGGTAAAAGCCTACGTCTAGTTTGGTGTAATATTGCTAGGGTTTCGATGACCAGGGAGCGAGTCCGCTTTGCCTATGTCTCGATCTGTCGTTCTCTGTCCTTGAACCGTCGTCGGGTTGTCCCTTTATATACACGAGGTTACGCCCTGTCTGGTTTACAGAGTCCCGGTGCCGGCTCATAAACGTGTCCGGTTCGGTCTCTATCTTTCCTACCTTACATCACAAGTTACATGTCGTATGGCGGTTTACAAATCATGGGCCCTAACACCTCTTGGGCTCTAACCTTTCTGGTACAAAGCGTCGCTCCATGCTCGGCTGGGTTTTAGTAAAGATAGTCCTGACATGTATAAACCGGCCCCTCCTGGGCGGTTTATACCCAGTAGTAATATCCCTGACATTAGGCCCCAGATTGATTTGAACCTATTCATGTCAATCTCCCATGTCTTGTAAAGATCTTCACCTTTCACAGCTTCAAGTGCTTCATAAACCGTTGTGACGTCATCTCCCCGGATAGTGTTAAACCGTCGTGACGTCATCTGCCCACTTAATACTTGTATCTGTTTTTTATCTTTTATTCATTAAAGGCTCCGAAGATCGAGGCAACAGTATCTTGCCGTATCTACTTTTCTGGCTCCTTGATTCCCGCGCCTGCCGTTTCATTTTGCGGCTTATAAATAGGGTAGAGGGGCATCCTCCTTTTTCCCCCTTTCTCCTTTGCCTCTCCTTCTTCCTCGTGCCTGTTCGTGCCCAAGCTCCGCCGCCGCCGTCGAGCTCCGCGTCTTCGTCGAGTCTTGGCCGTTGCATCAACCTGGTTGGTTTAGAAACTCGTCGGCGCATCTCCGCACTCGTCGACTTGGGTAAGTATTTTCCTTATCCTGCACACAGATCTCATTAGGGTTTCTTCTTCCTACGAGCCTGCGGGTAGGCGCTGTTCTTCATAGTTCTTCCTCACGGCCCCATTAATCAATGTAGATCTAGTCTTCTTGTCTCACCGCCGTAGCAGTAATCCGCTTTGTTTAGCATGCTCTTATATCTCCCAATAGTACTAGTTTAGATTGCATCTGCTAGAGCTTTCGTCGCGTCTGTTGAATATAAACTAAATATTTCTGAATTTCCAACATGCTGTAGATCCATATTTTCATTACTGTCCGTGCGAAAACTGCTTCTTCATAACTTCAGATCTGTATCTTGTATACTCTTGTTGGCAGTTTAGCTGTTTCAAACACTATAAACCGGTAGACACCATTAGGCCCCTGCCTAAACCGCCGTTAGACAAGTACCTTTTAGAGATGCTACCGATTTAAGCTTGCTTAGATCATAAACCGGCTCTTCATTATATTTTCAGACTTTCCCTTCAAAAAATGGCAACTCAAGCCAAGCAGTTTACCTCCTGCAACTGGGTCCAATCCCGGGTTACTGAGGAAGATTTGGAGAAACTGGCCGAAATCGGCGCTTTAAGTCCAAAAATTGTCCTTCACTGGAGGGCCCCCGGATCAGAGTGTCCTCCAGAGCCCAAGGAGGGAGAAGTTATCGTCTTTCTTGATCACTTAGCCCGGGGATTTAATCCTCCCGGGTCGAAGTTCTTCCGTGATGTGTTAGCCAATTTTCAACTTCATCCGCAAGATATTGGTCCCAACTCTGTGTCAAACATTTGCAACTTCCAAGTCTTTTGTGAAGCTTATCTGCAAGAGGAGCCGTCAGTTGAGTTGTTCCGGGATTTCTTTCATCTGAACCGTCGCACATAATTTCATGACGATCCAAACACTGAGCTCAGAGGGATGTCTATTCAGAAATGAAAGGACGTTAGTTTTCCTCACGCCACTCTCCACAGCCATCCAAAAGAATGGAATCAGACTTGGTTCTACTGCCTAGATTCTTCCCCGGAAGAGGAGAATCCATTGCCGGGTTATCGCTCCCACCGTCTTTCGGAGAACCATCCCTTTCCACAGCGGCTAAGTGCTCAGGAACGAGTTCGTTACGCTCCTCAGCTCTCAAAGCTCAGGGCCTTTACGACCAATGATTTGACAGGGGTTGACTTCGTCCGTTCTTGGATTTCTTGGAGTATTCTCCCGCTAAGCTGGTGTTCCGGTTTAATGTGTGAGTATACTGGGAACCCCAAAGATCCTTTGCGCCATACAGAGGCGGTGCTATCAAAAAATGAGATCAATGAGTCCGTCAAGAGACTGCTGAATGAACCTATAGAAACTTGCAGCCAAACCGGATTTGCTCCCTTCTGTGCACTCAACAAACCACCATCGGTAAAATTTTCTTTCATATTGCCTTGCTCTGTTTTAATCCATCTTCAGTATTTGTCTTGAATGTCTTCATTCTCTTCAACAGGGCAATGACCCATTCTGGAAGAGGAAGGCCCAGGATAAACCGGCGAAGGTTCCTCGCCAAAAAACCAAGGCTATTAAGAAGACCATCAAGAAGAAAACCACTGGCGCATCTGGATCCAATCCGGAGGATGATGAACCGGCCTCTGAGGCACTACCTGATTCTCTTGATTTCTTTGACTTTCTTTATCTGTATTTTATTAACAATGACTGTACCCAGGGATGCGCTGAAGGCAGCAAAGCGGATGATGTTGAGGTAATTACTCTTTCTTCCGGTTCAGAACCTCTGCCAACACCAAAAATTCGTCGAGCAAGCCGGAAAGTACAGTTTTCTCATCCTTTCGCTTACTTGGATCCGAACTTTATTTTGAAGAAACAGCAACATGAAGCTCGCCGCATCACGCGGCACAGTGGCCACGCTATTGAATCCATCGGATTAACACACACTCCAGCTCGGAGGCGTCGTTCCGAGGTTTTACACACTCCAGACGCTCTTTATCCCAAAGCAGGTCTTATTCGACAACCTCTTAATCCGTCTGATTCGAATTATCAGGAAACTCCTCATTCATCTTCTGGCGAATCAACATGCAGCCACACAGATTCCTCCCCTCAAGACTGTTCCTGGGTAAGTTGTTTTTCACTTGGCCGGTTTAACTTCTGTCTTGACTCTTCTGATTCTCACCATCTTTAACTTTTGCAGTAAACCAGGCCTAGCAAAAAGGCTAAGCTAAATAAGCTGGCAGGCGATAACACAATTCCGGAACCGGCCAAAGACCCTGAATTTGCTGAACCTTCTGAAGACAATGCTGATATTCTGCATGATGATCCTCCTCCCATGGATCACAAAGTCTTTGTTGATCAGGGGAGTGATCCAATGGATCGTGACCATGAACCGGCCAATCCTGCCCAAGCTAGCACTGCTCCTGCTAGTCCGGCTAAGCACACGGCAACTTCAACTAAAGATGTTGAAATCACTGGGATCGGCTATACTACTCCTGGTGAACCTGTGACTTTGTCCAAGCATACTGCCAAGGATGAAGTTCCCAGACCGGACAAAGGAAAATGGAGTACTTATTTGTCCAGTTATGCTCAGGTCAACGCCCAAGAACTCCATTCCGGCTATCTAAACCGGCTGTACACCAGCCGTGATCATGAGGCTGGCTTGGTAAATATGATGAAGGAGCGCTATGAGGTAACCTTTCTGCTTTTGACTTGTACTCTATTCCTGCTTACATCTTGTATCTTTATCTTTACTCCATCGTAGCCCCCCAAGTGCCGGTTTAGCTTTTTAAGATGAACCGGGACTTTAGTAGAGCCAGTAGATAGCTTGTTTTTCACATGTGTAGTCCCCAAGGGCCGGTTTACTCCTTTAGGATGAACCGGGACTTCAACTTATTTTTTGTTCTGAACAATGACACATTAGCCCCCAAGTGTCAAGCGTATAACTTGTTATGTGCTTGGGACTTGACTGAGAAAGGCCTGTTTAACTGCAAATACACATTAGCCCACAAGTGCCAAGTGTATAACTTGTTATGTGCTTGGGACTTTACTGAAAAATGTCTCGTGAATATATAATGTGCTTTCCTCTTGGCATACTAACTTAAACCGGAAAATTCTGAAGTGGCCGAGCTCCGGGATACTTTGAAGTTTCAAGAAACCGCCGCTATCAAAGTCAAAGATAAGCTGACACTTGCCTTAGCGAATATAGAAAGGATGAAGAAGGACTTTGAAAAGGAACGGTCGGATTGGGATGCTGAGAAAGCTATCTTGGAGAAGAGGGCAACTGATGCAGAGGCTGCTCTTAATCCGGTGACAGAAGAATTGTCCAGATTAAGGCAGCAAATAAATGCCATGACAACTGCCATCTTTGGTAAGTATTGTTAACATAGCCCTGAATTTTGCAGTCATGCACCTTTCCGGTTTAACTCATACCTTTTGATGCAGGAAAACATATTGCTCATCTTGGCAATGATATGTGGAGAAAGTTGAAGGCCGCATACACTCTGGTAGAGCAGCTGTATTCCGGTGCCCAGAGGATTGTATGCACTGCCTCGCACAATAAACCGGCTCCCACAATGATCAAGGGTACTTTGGAAAACTTATCCATTCTACGTGCCCGCCTCGTAGAGCTGAAGAAGTCGTCTGCAAGGGTGGGTGCTCTGATGGCCTTAACTCGAGCGAAAGCTTGGGTGCCTGAATTTGATTCGGCAAAGGTGATGAACGCCTACCCAAGCATGAAGGAAGACGGATCAGGATTCTCAAACGACGACTTACGTGCGTTAACAAAAGAAATGCGGCCTCTGGCCAGCAAACTAGCTGATGAGGCTGATCTGTCTCGATATCATCCGGGTTATGATGCTGAGAACGTACGGGTCGACCCTCCGGCTTACGAGATTGAGAATCTCATCCCGCCCGTCCATAAGCATACTTACGCTACTGACATTGATCCGTCTGAACTCGTGAACGATGAAGTTGTTTTCAGAGTGCTGACCAAGATCGATTGGGCAACCACTGGCTTCCAGCAGCTAGGAGAGAACGACGGGGAGTCGGAGCAGGACGATCCACAACCTTCAAGCCGAGTTGACGCAGAATCATAATCCGGCGCCGGTTTAAGTTTTATATCCCAGCACTTTAGGAAAAAACTGATATTCTTTTGGGCTCCCCAGTGCCTTGTAATAGGGTAGCTGAAATACTTTATGTTTCCATTCACTGTCCTTTCTATGAGATTGCTCCAGCTGGCCACTTTCACAATTATTTCTTGCTTATAATTCCTTTGACAGTTTACTCCACCTGTTTCTGCATAAAACAATGTTTAAAGTGTCCTGGCGGTTTATCGCCGGACGGGTAATGATGCCCAAACACATGGTCTAGGTTTATAACCTGAACTGTGTATAAAATATAAAGTATATATCATACTTGTGATTAAATTTTTCACGAGTAGCCTTAATCAATAATCGGTAGTAAAGAAAGTGATCCAAGTTGCAAGTGTTAATGACTCCCTTGATCATTTGCCGGTTCATGATGGAACCGTGCCGGGCTATGATAAACTCTGGTTTAACTGTAGCCAGCACTTGGCGATTTATAATCAAACCAGAATAGGTTCTGTAAACGCAGGTGTAGTGGCAACTTATAGTCATCCACTCCCTGAATCAATGGACTTGGATGAACACCAATGACCATGAAGATAAAAATTGCAAGAAAATATCAAAAAAGACATTGTCAAATAAAAACCGTGTAGTCGAGGCTTTTTACGAGCTGCCAGGCTCCAAATTCGAGGCTTTTTATGAGCTGCCAGGCTACTGAAATTAATCATTTCACAAAGCCTATTAAGATGGTCCTCAATCCTTAACCAAATAATCATTGTTAATGTTTCCAAGTTCAGGGTTTATAAAGATTGACTTGTGTATACGTTCGATGATCGTCAATTTAACGTTACCAAGTTCAGGGTTTGTAAAGATTGACTTGTGTATACGTTCGATGGGTCGTACCAGGTTTACCTGGGCGGAGTGACTTACTTAATGCAGGCAGGCTAATCCGGGGTTTTAGGTGTATACACCAGGCTTCCGAGCCATGGCTTGATAGCCTACTACAAGGATTGTCAACTCGTTGATGCTATGCATTAGGAGCCCCCAGATAGCATTTGAGCTATGCTCGTCGGGGCCTATGTTTGAGTTGTGCTATGCATCAAACTCTCTTTTTCCCCACATCATCATGTGGGCTTTTATAGCCGGATTACCGAAGCAACCAGAGCTATGTTATTATGATGGTCTTGGTGTAACCGCCGGTTTAAGAGGCCATAGGAACTCCTTTGCATACAGAAGCCCCCATGTGACAAACTCTTTGGAAAAAAGCGGCAGATACCCCGCTTTATCAGGGACGCCGGTTTATTATATTGATCATAATATATACATTGCAAATTTATGTACATAAAGCGGAGCCTATGGCTCAGGTGTAGTAAGGTCGAAGAAGAGCGATGTTCCACGGCCATCGTGTCTCCTCCTCCGCCGTACGTGAGTCCTTATGCTCTCGAACGTCGACGAGGTAGTATGATCCCTTGTGTAGGTTCTTGCTGACCACAAAAGGTCATTCCCAAGGCGGGGATAGCTTGTGCATGTCTGTCTGGTCTTGGATGAGCCGGAGCACTAGATCTCCTTCTTGAAATGTTCTGGTTTTAACCCGGCGACTGTGGTACCGGCGCAGATCTTCCCAGCCAGTCCAACGCATCTTGCCATGCCTTTTCGTTATCAGTTTCGACGTAAGCCGCCACCCGCGGCGAATCATGATGGATATCACTAGGGAGGACCGCTTCAGCTCCATATACCATGAAGAAAGGCGTGTACCCTGTAGATCTGTTAGGTGTAGTGTTGATGCTCCATAACACAGAGGGTAATTCCTCCACCCAACAACCTGGTGTCCTCTTGTAATGCCCAGGATGGAGTTATACCTCCTACGTGTCGAGGCACGACTTAAAGGCATAAATCCATCCTAGAATGATCTCAAGTTCGGTAATCTTTGCACATCTCATGTAAAAGAGGGGATTGTAAACATAAATAGTTGGCTTACACTCGCCACGTCACAGAATTACAATTCAAGTCTCAATCATCATACATTAAGAATATCACAACCCTCTAAGGGCAAAACCAAATGCAAGATACCAAACTTAGATAAATAAACCACAGGCGGATCGAATCCTAGTAAGAGTCTCCACTACTGATCATCCGGATATCGCACATAGTACCGACTACGCTCCTCGTCGTACTCCCAATCCAGCTCGGTGCCATCACCTGGATAGCTCACAGCTGGACCTGCATCTGGTGTGGTGAAGTAACTGTGAGCCACAGAGGACTCAGCAATCCCGTCTCCGGGTAACAAGACTATTTAAGCCTTTGGGGGAGGATAAGGCTGAAGAAAAGAATAAGTGTCTGCAGCAGCAACTAGCAACTAGCTTACGTGAGTGAGAGCGAGAAGAGAAAGCCTCGGCGAGAAGTGATCACGAAGTGATCCTAGCTACAAGCTCAACAAGCATAACCCCTCCGTGTTCAACTCCCGAATCCCTATTCGGAAATTGACAGTCACGGAACACACGCTGGTAGTGTATTAGAAACATTGTGTCAAGTTATCTACAACCGGATATTAACAAGCTCCCATCTGCCACATAACCGCGGGCACGGCTTTCGAAAGTACAAAACCCTGCAGGGGTGTTCCAACTTGACCCATTACAAGCCCACGACCCGCGGAGTCGCAACTCCAAAGTGGGAAGACCCGAGTATTCTCGGAATCCCGTGCTCAAGATATACCGAACTAAGGTAAGGCTAATCCAGCAAATCCTCCCGGCGTGTCGACACCCTGATAGTAGCCGCGCGTATCTAAGTCTCAGGACACGACCGGATGGGCGATGCTATAGGTGTATGCCAGATACCTCGGGTTGCCCCAAGGCGGCCCTGCAGGACCCCCGTTTCGGACCAACACTCATGTGGAGCACTGGCCCGGGGTTGTTGATTAAGAAAGAGGGTTAATTACTCCCTATGCAAGTTTAGTTTGTTATTAGGCAAATAGTACCAATGTTGGGACTTGCTGGAAAAGACTTAGCACTTAGCGGTTTATCGAGGGGGTCCCATACACCCCAACCGTGTTAGGAACGCATAATCAAGGAACATAACACCGGCTTATACGGATCCTAACGGCATGAGTGGAACAAATCACCAAGCAAAAGGCTTAGCCTTCCACCCTTGCCAATATATAGATGATTTCATTTTGCAATTATATATTGTGATATAACCCAACCAAACTTCAACATGGAGCAAGCATCTTCACTTCACCTGCAACTAGCAACGCTATAAGAAGGGCTGAGCGAAGCGTACTTAGCCAAGCAACGGTTTGCATAGGTAGGGTGGTTAAACATGGCAATTGGTTACAAGTAGGAGGCTGGCAAGAAGAACATGGGCATCGAGGCAAAACTATAGATCAAGACTACTAGCAATAGGCAAAGATAGTAATGTTATCGGGGTTCGGTCATCTTGCCTGAAGTGAAGTCGTTCGGATCGTAAGAAGGGTCCTCGTGCTCAACCTCATTGGTAACCTCGTGCTCGAACTCGTACTCGGTCTCAGCTTCCGGCTCTAAACAAAACAATCACACCAAGCACCAATCAACAAGATGCAATGCGCACTCGAAAATGATGGATGCATGAAGGATGCACTAAGGATGCACACGGAGCACGTAATATATCACTCAAGCAAAACACCTCAAAACATGATAACAATCTGATATTGTGAATCTACACGGAAAATCAATCAAGTTTCATATAAGATTCGTTGAAATCGGAGTTACGGGCTAAAAGTTATGCCCGAAACAAGAAATGAGCGAAAGCTGAAAATTACAGCATCATAGCAACTTCGGAGCACAAAATAATTAAACTACAGCACTCAAATAACATGGCAAAGGACATGAACACAAACTAGACATATACTACAGCAACTAAGTCCAAAGGTGCACCCCCAACGGAGCCACGGATCAATAGCAATGATCTTGGACATATTGAACTTGACAATAAAATTCTGGCATCAGAATTTTATTGAAACTTTGGAGCAAAAGATAAACATGCTACAGCCACTCAAATATACATGTGAGGACATGAATGGAAAGAAAACAATATATACTACAAGGAACAATCAAGATCCACTCCAAAACTATCATGCTTTGTCCTAGAACATCACACGAACATGGCATCGGAACGTTACAGATTTCAGACTTAGTGAAAAAACCACTAAGTCCTAAAACAGCAATTCAACATGGCATCTAAAAGAGCATGTTTAAGTCACCTCGAAACTAAACATGGCAAGAGGTAAGCACCTCGTCAAAGTTCACATGAAGGTGATACCGAAACACACAAGCATGCTTCATGGAGGTAAACACAACGATAGCAACGAGCTCAACAAGATGGCATTTCATAACAAGTGAAACAACATCACAGCCACATGGCACTTTGCAACGATGATAACAAGGCAATAATAAATCTAACATGCAACCTATCACAAGCAACACGTAGAGCATGGCAAGACGAACACGTGGACATGTCATTTGCATCATTCGGACAAACGAGCTAAAAGATATCACATGGCAAAGATGACATAAAAACATCACATAGCAGCAGTTTATATCATGATGCACTCTTGCAACAGCAAAACAAGCACCTAGATGATCTCTAACATGCATGACAATAACAGATAAAACGTAGTGCACGATCCCACGAACGTCTGGACATGCTATTTGCGCGAATCGGAGCAACAGACAAAAAGTTATGGCAGTTTAAACATTGCATCACAGAACAAAAAATAACAGGGACTTAGTGATATTTGGGGCAACCTCCACTCAGATCTGATCTGGAAAAAAAATGACGGGCCGGCTCGGGCTTCGGAGGCGGCGGCGCGGCGGCCCACTGGCGAGGCAGAGGCGGTGAAGTGGGGACCGGGCCGGCCTCAGGCGAGCGGCTGGCGACGGGATCGGGCCGCGGAGGGAGTGGGCCGGCTTCGCGGCGGGAGAGAGGGTCGGCCCAGCGTCGAAGTGGAGGGAGGCGGGACGAGGCGAGCCTCGGTGATGTGGTCCCGACGGTGGAGGGAGGAGCGCGGCGAGCGCTGGGCCTTGGGCCGCCTGGCGCGGTGGATCGGGGATGTGGTCCCGGGCCCTGGCGCCTGGACCTGCGGAGGGACGGAGGGAGACCGAGCGATCGGTCGAGGGAGCGAGGCAGAGGCCGTTGACCTCGGCGCTGGCCTGGTCGGCGGCTGAGGAATTGAAGGATCCGGTTGGATCGGCCAGGAACTGCCAAGTGGAGTGTGAGGGTAGGTGGATCTGAAGAAAAAAATGAGGGGGAGAGAGGAGGAAGAAGGGGATAGGGTTAGGGATGCCAAAATAGACTAGGGGGTCTACATATAGCAGATTTTGCTAGGTTTAGAGTTGTGGAGGGTGTTTAGAGCCCTCCGATCACGATCCGACGGATCCGATCGCGCGGGTAGTTTTAAAGGGCCTAGGAGAAGATAAAAGACTGCAGCAGGGGTGTTTCCGGGACACAAAGTGAAGGCACTTTGGACCCACACGAATAACGCATGGGATAGTCAACGGAGTCCAAACGCGACGAGATTTGAGAGGCGGGTTGCACACAACAAAACAACAACACACACAACAACCTCGCGGCACACCGGTAACGTTACACGCCCAAACAACAAAGTAGGCCTACGGGACGTCACGGACACGTGAAGGAGCTCCGGAATGCGAAACGGACAACGGGAAGGAACGCGTGGAACCGGATGCAACCGACAACACAAATGCAATGCGATGCACATGTCTACATGATATGAATGAATGCCACACACTCACACAACAAAACGACGAAAACCCGAAAGATAAAGAACCCGGAATGGAAAATAGATGAAGCCGGAGATATATTATATACCCAAAAGGGAAAGTATTACATCCGGGGCATTACAAACTCTCCTCAACTACAAAAAGATCTCGTCCCGAGATCTAGGACTGGAAAAAGGAAGGGTACTCGGAACGAAGATGATCTTCTCGTTCCCAGGTAGCTTCTCGGTCGGTGTGATGTGACCACTTGACTTTCAGAAATTTGATGGACTTGTTGCGGGTCTTGCGTTCGGTTTCTTCGAGAATAGCAATTGGATGCTCTCGGTAGGACAAGTCTTGTTGAAGATCAATCTCTTCAAACGGAATCATGCGCTCAGGTGCCTTGAAGCATTTGCGAAGTTGAGACACATGGAAGACATCATGAACATTGGCGAAGTTTGAAGGGAGCTCAAGTTGATATGCTAGATCGCCTCTTTTGCCAATAATCTTGAAAGGCCCGACATATCTAGGAGCAAGCTTTCCTTTGATACCGAATCTTTGGGTGCCTTTCATCGGAGACACACGGAGATAGACGTGATCATCAATGTTGAAAGCCAAATCACGATGCTTGCCGTCATAGTAGCTCTTCTGACGCGACTGAGCGGCCTTGAGATTCTCACGTATGACTTTGCACATTTCTTCGACTTCTGAGATCAAGTCATTGCCAAGAAGTTGACGTTCGCCTGTTTCAGACCAGTTGAGGGGGGTACGACACTTTCTGCCATAGAGGATTTCAAACGGTGATTTGCCTGCACTTGCTTGAAAGCTGTTGTTGTAAGAGAACTCGGCAAATGGAAGGCAGTCTTCCCATTTCATGCCAAAGGAGATGACACAGGCTCTGAGCATATCTTCTAGAATCTGATTCACACGCTCGACTTGACCACTAGTCTGAGGGTGAAATGCAGTGCTGAACCTGATCTTAGTGCCCATGGCGGACTGAAAGGAGTCCCAGAACCTTGATGTGAACAAGCTTCCACGGTCTGAGGATATAACTTGAGGAATGCCATGTAGGGACACAATTCTGGAAGTGTACAGCTCTACAAGTTGAGCTGCATTGATTGATTCTTTGACTGGAAGAAAGTGAGCGACTTTGGTAAGCTTGTCAATCACCACAAAGATAGCATCATTTCCTCGCTTGGATTTAGGAAAACCAGTGACGAAGTCCATTTCAATGTGGTCGAACTTCCACTCGGGAATAGGAAGAGGTTGGAGAAGACCGGCTGGACGTTGATGTTCTGCTTTCACTCTTCTGCATACATCACATTCATTCACGAATTGGGCAATTTCCCTTTTCATGCGTGTCCACCAGTAAGACTGCTTGAGATCTTGATACATCTTGGAACTGCCAGGATGAATGGAAAGGAGAGAGTCATGAGCTTCTTCCATTATGAGCTTCCTGAGATCACCTTTGGGAACAACGAGTCTGTCCTCCAAGAACAAGGTATCTCTCTCATCAACACGGAAGCACTTGTATTTTGGAGTGCCCTTTGCAATAGCATGTTTGACCTTCTTCACCATGGTATCACTGAGTTGGGCCTCACGTACTTGATCTTCCAAGGTAGGAGCAATTTGGAGATTTGCAAGAAAACCCTGCGGAACAACTTGAAGGTTGAGCTTCCTGAATGCTTCACAAAGCTCAGGCTGGCACGGCTTGATAAGAAGGCTGTTGCAATATGCCTTTCTGCTCAAAGCATCTGCAATCACATTCGCCTTGCCAGGAGTGTATTCAATGTTGGGGTTGTACTCTTGGATCATTTCGACCCAACGAGTCTGACGGAGGTTCAGATGCGGCTGTGTGAAGATGTACTTCAAGCTCTTGTGATCAGTGAAGATGTCGACCTTTCTGCCCAACAACAGATGTCTCCACGTAATCAAAGCATGTATCACAGCTGCTAGCTCGAGATCATGTGTGGGATAGTTCTTCTCACTTGGCTTTAGCTGACGAGAAGTGTATGCCACAATTCTCTTGTCTTGCATAAGCACACCACCAAGACCTTGAAGAGAAGCGTCACAGAAAACTTCATAGGGCTTGGATTCATCTGGAGGAGTCAGAACTGGAGCAGAAACAAGCTTTTCTTTGAGAGTTTTGAATGCCACTTCACACTCTGGAGACCAAAAGTATTTGACATTCTTCTGAAGCAAGTTGGAGAGAGGCTTGGCAATCTTGGAGAAGTTCTCAACGAACCTTCTGCAATAGCTGGCAAGACCCAGAAAACTGCGGAGCTGCTTGACGTTCTGAGGAGCTTCCCAGTTGACAATTGCTTCAACTTTCTCGGGATTAACCGCAATACCGTCAGCTGAGATGATGTGGCCCAGGTACAAAACCTTATCGAGCCAAAACTCGCACTTGGAGAACTTGGCATAGAATTTATGCTCTCGGAGTCGATCAAGAACCAGACGTAAGTGCTTTTCATGATCTTCTTCATTCTTGGAAAACACCAGAATATCATCCAGATACACAAGCACAAACTCGCCGGTGTAGGGGTTGAAGATGTAATGCATCATCCTCGAAAAGGTAGGAGGAGCATTGGCGAGACCAAAAGACATGACGGTATACTCGTATGAACCGTAGCTCGTTCTGAAGGCCGTCTTGGGAATGTCTTCCTCGCGAATGCGAATTTGATGATAGCCCATTCGGAGGTCAAGCTTAGAGAACACTTTAGCTCCTTTGAGCTGCTCAAAGAGTTCGTTGATGTTGGGGAGCGGATACTTGTTCTTAATCGTCTTCTTGTTCAATGGCCGGTAATCAACACAGAGACGCTCCGTGCCATCTTTCTTCTTGACAAATAAGACACCACAGCCCCATGGAGACGTACTAGGCCTGATGAGACCCATACTCTCCTGCTTATCAAGCTGCTTCTTCAATTCCTTCAATTCATCCGGAGAGAGCTTGTACGGACGCCAGCATGCTGGCTCAGTACCCGGCTCGAGTTCAATGACAAACTCCACCTGACGGTGTGGAGGCATGCCTGGAAGTTCTTCAGGAAAGACGTCTTGATATTCGTTCACCACCGGAATTTGAGATATGGCATTAATTTCCCCCTTATCATTGAGAGAGAAAAGTCTAATAGTGTTATCCCTGGAGGCGAAGATAATCACATCTTCATCAGAATGAGTCATCTTGACTTCCTTCTGTGCACAATCAATGTGAGCATCATGCTGAGAAAGCCAATCCATTCCGAAGATGAGGTCGATGTCGGAATTACCAAGAACCACCGGATTAGCCAGAAAGCGATAATCACCCATGCGAATAGAAACATTCGGAGCATATACACTGGAGTGCATTCGTCTCCCCGGAGAAATAACTGTTAACTCCCTTGGCAGATTTTTGGTGACAATATCGTGCTTGGATGCAAATGGATATGACATGAAAGAGCAAGAAGCACCCGAATCAAATAACACTTTAGCTGGAAAAGAGTTAACTGGAAGGTTACCCAAAATGACATCAGAAGCATTCTCCGCTTGCGCTGCATTCATCAGATTGACCCTTGCTGCCTTTGGATCATGCTTGACAATAGCTGAACTCACAGGTGGAGGAGGAGGAAGACGCTTCGGATTCGGACATCTGTTGGCATAATGACCCTTCTGGCCACACTTGTTGCACACCACTTCAGAGAGAGGACGGAAATGAGAGCCACTTGACTTTGAGCCTTGAGACTGAAACTGCTTCTTCGACTGGTTGCCCGGGTTGGGTGGGTGGGAGAAACCACGACCACTAGAGTTCTTGTTGTTGGAGTTGTTGTAGGGAGCTCGAATCACTGGAGGAGGAGGAAGCCAGAATTTTTGATGCTTCAAGACCATCTGAGACGATGAGGAAGAGTGAACGGCATCTCGAATTCTCTTCTTAGAAGCCTCCATCTTAAGCTGAGCTGCTTCTTGTTTCAAAGCCATGTTATAGAACTTGTCGAATTCATCCGGCTCGAACAAAGTGAGAGCAAGCTGAAGTTCATCTTTGAGACCTCCATGAAACTGGTAGATTTTACTCTTGGCATCAGGAATGTCTTGCTTAGCATAGCGGGCGAGGTTTTGGAACTTGACATTATACTGATAGACTGTCATGGAGCCCTACTTCAGGTTGCGGAATTGCTCACGCATACCCTCGATGACACTTGTAGGAATGTGGTGTGAACGGAAATCCTTGCAGAAATTCTCCCAAGAGATCACTTGACCTGGCCTGGAGTCTTTGTACTGCTGCCACCAGTCAGCTGCTTGATCTTTCAGTTGGAAGGCTGCAAACTTCACATAATCATCTTCCTTCACGTTACTGCACTCAAAATGCTTCTTTATGTCGGTTAACCAATCCTCAGCATCAAGAGGGTCGACACAGTAACTGAAAGCTTTAGGATTGTTGGCCAAGAACTGGTTGAGGGTAGCATGGTGCTGCTGGAAGAAGTTGCCTTGATTCCCTGGAACACCCTGATTAGCTTGATTAGCTTGCATCTGTTGGATCATCTGCATCAACAACTGAGTGTTCTGAGCAGTAGTTTGCATAATCGCTCTCCAAGCCTCAGACGGAGGAGGAGGTGAAGGAGGATGTTCTGGAACCTCTTCCACCTCTGGGTTAGCGTTGGGAACCCTTTTCGGAGCCATCCTGTAAGAGATGACCACGAATCAGCAATTGATTGACAAAAGGTATAAGCTGAATCAATGGAATGAATTGCAACAAGTCTTCACAATAATCATTCGAACAATAGAACGAATGAAATCATCCGAACAAGAGGAACGAATGAAATTCTCAGTTAAATGATAACATCAATCTTCACGAGAAGCCACATAGGGGACAAAATTGAAAATAAGAAAAACAACAAGGTACGGAAGGGAACAAACACAAGAGAGGAGTTTCGTTCTAACATCTTTGTGCTGAAAGCATATGAACGCGTTACGAAAAGGTTTTGCAATCCCCGGATCAGCATAGCCAAGGACCCTTTAAGATGCAACTCCTGATAGTAACATCGGTCATATAACCCCTTCACTCAATGTAGAACCCCGAACTCACTAACCTGCATTCGTTGGAAGAATGCCTACGATCTACTGGATAAGCCCACCTATAGATTTCCGAAATATTCCAGTTATGCAATCAGGTGTTGGGGATACACGGGAAGCACCGCGCAATCAACTCTAAACCTACATCCAGGTGTATCCATCCTTCAACACATAACCAGTCTTTCTCGGAAACTGTGTACCTCGGACCTTCAAAAAGCATCCACTATAACAAGCTATGGCAATACTCCCGAACTACCTCCCCAGTACTGGGTGATGTCGGGGTTATCTTGCCACTGGCCGTATAGGAGAGATTTTCGATGTCGGGCGTCTTAAGTATTTAGTACTGCCGCGATATGCTTGTGACGACAACACCCCGAAGCTCAACTCCTCGGGAACAGGAGGCATCGAGAACAATATCCTCGTCACAAGAACATCGAAACAATCCCAGAATACTCGCGGGATTCCTAAAAAAAAATTATGCAATTTTTGAAGATAGGAGAGACAAGAGTAGTCGTCAGGAGTCCTCACCAGAGAGAAAGGGGATGAGAAGCAAAGAAATCCTACTCTCCGATATAATATAGGACTCAAAAAGTTTTCAGTGTGTGCCTAGACTCGACCGTCAACGATTCGATCAAACGGTGGAGGCTCCTAGGTCGGAGAAGGCTCTGAATACCAACTTATAATGCCCAGGATGGAGTTATACCTCCTACGTGTCGAGGCACGACTTAAAGGCATAAATCCATCCTAGAATGATCTCAAGTTCGGTAATCTTTGCACATCTCATGTAATCTAAACATAAATAGAATTACAATTCAAGTCTCAATCATCATATATTAAGAATATCACAACCCTCTAAGGGCAAAACCAAATGCAAGATACCAAACTTAGATAAATAAACCACAGGCGGATCGAATCCTAGTAAGAGTCTCCACTACTGATCATCCGGATATCGCACATAGTACCAACTACGCTCCTCGTCGTACTCCCAATCCAGCTCGGTGCCATCACCTGGATAGCTCACAGCTGGACCTGCATCTGGTGTGGTGAAGTAACTGTGAGCCACAGAGGACTCAGCAATCCCGTCTCTGGGTAACAAGACTATTTAAGCCTTTGGGGGAGGATAAGGCTGAAGAAAAGAATAAGTGTCTGCAGCAGCAACTAGCAACTAGCTTACGTGAGTGAGAGCGAGAAGAGAAAGCCTCGGCGAGAAGTGATCACGAAGTGATCCTAGCTACAAGCTCAACAAGCATAACCCCTCCGTGTTCAACTCCCGAATCCCTATTCGGAAATTGACAGTCACGGAACACACGCTGGTAGTGTATTAGAAACATTGTGTCAAGTTATCTACAACCGGATATTAACAAGCTCCCATCTGCCACATAACCGCGGGCACGGCTTTCGAAAGTTCAAAACCCTTTAGGGGGGTTCCAACTTGACCCATTACAAGCCCACGATCCGCGGAGTCGCAACTCCAAAGTGGGAAGACCCGAGAATTCTCGGAATCCCGTGCTCAAGATATACCGAACTAAGGTAAGGCTAATCCAGCAAATCCTCCCGGCGTGTCGACATCCTGATAGTAGCCGCGCGTATCTAAGTCTCAGGACACGACCGGATGGGCGATGCTACAGGTGTATGCCAGATACCTCGGGTTGCCCCAAGGCGGCCCTGCAGGACCCCCGTTTCGGACCAACACTCATGTGGAGCACTGGCCCGGGGTTGTTGATTAAGAAAGAGGGTTAATTACTCCCTATGCAAGTTTAGTTTGTTATTAGGCAAATAGTACCAATGTTGGGACTTGCTGGAAAAGACTTAGCACTTAGCGGTTTATCGAGGGGGTCCCATACACCCCAACCGTGTTAGGAACGCATAATCAAGGAACATAACACCGGCTTATACGGATCCTAACGGCATGAGTGGAACAAATCACCAAGCAAAAGGCTTAGCCTTCCACCCTTGCCAATATATAGATGATTTCATTTTGCAATTATATATTGTGATATAACCCAGCCAAACTTCAACATGGAGCAAGCATCTTCACTTCACCTGCAACTAGCAACGCTATAAGAAGGGCTGAGCGAAGCGTACTTAGCCAAGCAACGGTTTGCATAGGTAGGGTGGTTAAACATGGCAATTGGTTACAAGTAGGAGGCTGGCAAGAAGAACATGGGCATCGAGGCAAAACTATAGATCAAGACTACTAGCAATAGGCAAAGATAGTAATGTTATCGGGGTTCGGTCATCTTGCCTGAAGTGAAGTCGTTCGGATCGTAAGAAGGGTCCTCGTGCTCAACCTCATTGGTAACCTCGTGCTCGAACTCGTACTCGGTCTCAGCTTCCGGCTCTAAACAAAACAATCACACCAAGCACCAATCAACAAGATGCAATGCGCACTCGAAAATGATGGATGCATGAAGGATGCACTAAGGATGCACACGGAGCACGTAATATATCACTCAAGCAAAACACCTCAAAACATGATAACAATCTGATATTGTGAATCTACACGGAAAATCAATCAAGTTTCATATAAGATTCGTTGAAATCGGAGTTACGGGCTAAAAGTTATGCCCGAAACAAGAAATGAGCGAAAGCTGAAAATTACAGCATCATAGCAACTTCGGAGCACAAAATAATTAAACTACAGCACTCAAATAACATGGCAAAGGACATGAACACAAACTAGAAATATACTACAGCAACTAAGTCCAAAGGTGCACCCCCAACGGAGCCACGGATCAATAGCAATGATCTTGGACATATTGAACTTGACAATAAAATTCTGGCATCAGAATTTTATTGAAACTTTGGAGCAAAAGATAAACATGCTACAGCCACTCAAATATTCATGTGAGGACATGAATGGAAAGACAACAATATATACTACAAGGAACAATCAAGATCCACTCCAAAACTATCATGCTTTGTCTTAGAACATCACACGAACATGGCATCGGAACGTTACAGATTTCAGACTTAGTGAAAAAACCACTAAGTCCTAAAACAGCAATTCAACATGGCATCTAAAAGAGCATGTTTAAGTCACCTCGAAACTAAACATGGCAAGAGGTAAGCACCTCGTCAAAGTTCACATGAAGGTGATACCGAAACACACAAGCATGCTTCATGGAGGTAAACACAACGATAGCAACGAGCTCAACAAGATGGCATTTCATAACAAGTGAAACAACATCACAGCCACATGGCACTTTGCAACGATGATAACAAGGCAATAATAAATCTAACATGCAACCTATCACAAGCAACACGTAGAGCATGGCAAGACGAACACGTGGACATGTCATTTGCATCATTCGGACAAACGAGCTAAAAGATATCACATGGCAAAGATGACATAAAAACATCACATAGCAGCAGTTTATATCATGATGCACTCTTGCAACAGCAAAACAAGCACCTAGATGATCTCTAACATGCATGACAATAACAGATAAAACGTAGTGCACGATCCCACGAACGTCTGGACATGCTATTTGCGCGAATCGGAGCAACAGACAAAAAGTTATGGCAGTTTAAACATTGCATCACAGAACAAAAAATAACAGGGACTTAGTGATATTTGGGGCAACCTCCACTCAGATCTGATCTGGAAAAAAAATGACGGGCCGGCTCGGGCTTCGGAGGCGGCGGCGCGGCGCGGCGCGGTGGCCCACTGGCGAGGCAGAGGCGGTGAAGTGGGGACCGGGCCGGCCTCAGGCGAGCGGCTGGCTACGGGATCGGGCCGCGGAGGGAGTGGGCCGGCTTCGCGGCGGGAGAGAGGGTCGGCCCAGCGTCGAAGTGGAGGGAGGCGGGACGAGGCGAGCCTCGGTGATGTGGTCCCGACGGTGGAGGGAGGAGCGCGGCGAGCGCTGGGCCTTGGGCCGCCTGGCGCGGTGGATCGGGGATGTGGTCCCGGGCCCTGGCGCCTGGACCTGCGGAGGGACGGAGGGAGACCGAGCGATCGGTCGAGGGAGCGAGGCAGAGGCCGTTGACCTCGGCGCTGGCCTGGTCGGCGGCTGAGGAATCGAAGGATCCGGTTGGATCGACCAGGAACAGGCAAGTGGAGTATGAGGGTAGGTGGATCTGAAGAAAAAAATGAGGGGGAGAGAGGAGGAAGAAGGGGATAGGGTTAGGGATGCCAAAATAGACTAGGGGGTCTACATATAGCAGATTTTGCTAGGTTTAGGGTTGTGGGGGGGGGTGTTTAGAGCCCTCCGATCGCGATCCGACGGATCCGATCGCGGGGGTAGTTTTAAAGGGCCTAGGAGAAGATAAAAGACTGCAGCAGGGGTGTTTCCGGGACACAAAGTGAAGGCACTTTGGACCCACACGAATAACGGATGGGATAGTCAACGGAGTCCAAACGCGACGAGATTTGAGAGGCGGGTTGCACACAACAAAACAACAACACACACAACAACCTCGCGGCACACCGGTAACGTTACACGCCCAAACAACAAAGTAGGCCTACGGGACGTCACGAACACGTGAAGGAGCTCCGGAACGCGAAACGGACAACGGGAAGGAACGCGTGGAACCGGATGCAACCGACAACACAAATGCAATGCGATGCACATGTCTACATGATATGAATGAATGCCACACACTCACACAACAAAACGACGAAAACCCGAAAGACAAAGAACCCGGAATGGAAAATAGATGAAGCCGGAGATATATTATATACCCAAAAGGGAAAGTATTACATCCGGGGCATTACACCTCTGCAAAGGGACCATGAGCCGGGGTTTAATGCCTCTCAAGATCTCTTGATTGGCTCTTTCAGCTTGACCATTAGATTGAGGGTGAGCTACTGATGATACATCAAGGCGGATGTGCTCTCGTTGACAGAACTCCTCCATAGCCCCATTGGATAGATTGGTACCATTATCAGTTATAATGTTGTGTGGAAAGCTAAACCGGAAAATCACCTTCTTAATAAACTGAACCGCCGTTGCTGCATCACACTTACTGACTGGTTCCACCTCAACCCATTTGGTAAACTTATCCACTGCCACCAAAAGGTGGGTCTTCTTATCTGGGGATCTCTTGAAGGGTCCGACCATGTCAAGCCCCCAAGTCGCAAACGGCCAAGTAATTGGAATCATCCTCAACTCCTGAGCCGGTATATGAGCGCGTCGTGAGAATTTCTGGCAAGCATCACATTTTCTGACCAAGTCCTCTGCGTCGGCATGAGCCGTCAACCAGTAGAACCCATGACGAAAAGCTTTAGCCACCAAGGATTTTGAACCGGCGTGATGACCACAATCTCCTTCGTGGATCTCTCTAAGAATATCACGGCCTTCATCTGGCGATAAACATCGTTGAAACGCCCCAGAGACGCTGCAATGATGCAGTTCTCCATTGACAATAGTCATTGATTTGGACCGCCGGACTATCTGTCTAGCCAATACTTCGTCCCCTAGTAACTCACCTCGGTTCATGTACGCCAGGTAAGGGAGCGTCCAATCTAGAATAACATGAAGCGCCACCACCAATTGAGCCTCCGGATCAGGGACAGCCAAGTCCTCTTCTGAAGGTAACTTCACTGACGGGCTATGTAATATGTCCAAAAAAGTATTGGGTGGAACCGGTTTACGCTGAGAGCCCAGCCGGCTTAACGCATCAGCCGCTTCATTCTTTCTCCGGTCTATATGATCCACTTGATAACCCTTGAAGTGTCCAGCAACAGCGTCCACCTCTCGTCGATATGCTGCCATAAGTGGATCTTTGGAATCCCACTTTCCTGACACCTGTTGAGCCACCAGGTCTGAATCGTCGAAACATTTAACCCGGCTTAAATCCATGTCCTTAGCCATTCACAGACCATGGAGGAGAGCTTCATACTCAGCTACATTGTTAGTACAAGGGAACATTAGACGAATGACATAATAGAACTTATCACCTCGTGGGGAAGTTAATACGACTCCAGCCCTCGAGCCCGCCAATTGCCTGGATCCATCAAAGTGAATAGTCCAATACGTGTGATCCGGCTTCTCCTCTGGTGCTTGCAGCTCCGTCCAATCGTTGATGAGGTCCACCAGTGCTTGGGATTTGATTGCAGTACGGGGCACATATTTCAATCCGTGAGGACTAAGCTCAATGGCCCACTTTGCAACTCGACCAGTCGCCTCTCTGTTCTGGATTATATCGCCCAGAGGGGCTGAACTTACCACAGTGATTGGATGACCTTGAAAGTACTGATTCAGCTTCCAGTTTGCCATGAAGACTCCACATACCAACTTCTGCCAATGCGGGTATCTCTGCTTTGACTCAATGAGCACCTCGCTGATGTAGTAAACCGGCCTTTGAACCGGATATTCTTTTCCTGCCTCCTTGCGCTCTACCACGATGGCAACGCTCACTGCTCGGGCATTAGCAGCCACGTATAGCAACATCGGCTCATTATCAACTGGGGCAGCAAGGACCGGCGGTTCTGCCAATTGCTTCTTCAAATCTTCAAACGCAGCATCAGCAGTATCACTCCAGACAAAATGGTCTGTCTTTTTCATCATCTGATAAAGCGGGATAGCCTTCTCCCCTAAACGGCTAATAAACCGGCTGAGCGCTGCAATGCGGCCCGCCAAGCTTTGGACATCGTTGATGCACGGCGGTTTAGCCAAGGATGTAATCGCCTTGATCTTCTCCGGATTAGCTTCATTTCCCCTGTTTGATACCAGGAATCACAGGAGTTTTCCTGCCGGAACACCAAAAACACATTTGGCCGGATTAAGCATCATTTTATATACCCGGAGATTATCAAAGGTTTCTTTCAAGTCTGTTATCAATGTCTCCTCTTTCCTGGATTTTACCACAATATCGTCCACATAAGCGTGAGCGTTCCGCCCAATCTGCCCATGAAGACAATTTTGCACACATCGTTGATAGGTCGCCTGGGCACTCTTGAGCCCGAAAGGCATAGACACGTAGCAGAAGGCCCCAAATGGAGTTATGAAGGTTGTTTTCTCCTGGTCCTTAACTGCCATCTTGATCTGATGATAACCAGAATAGGCATCCAAAAAACTTAAGTGTTCACAACCCGCTGTAGCATCAATGATTTGATCAATACGAGGGAGGGCAAAGGGATCAGTTGGGCAAGCTTTGTTTAGATCTGTGTAATCAACACACATTCGCCAAGTGCCGTTCTTCTTAAGCACCAGTACCGGATTAGCTAGCCACTCTGGATGAAACACCTCAATTATAAAGCTTGCCGCCAAGAGCCTAGCCACTTCTTCACCAATTGCCTTACGCCTTTCTTCATTGAAGTGGCGGAGAAATTGTTTACCTGGTTTAAACTTAGGATCAATATTGAGAGTGTGCTCAGTGAGTTCCCTCGGTATACCTGGCATGTCAGAAGGTTTCCGTGCAAAAATGTCCCGATTCCCACGGATGAACTCGATGAGCGCGCTTTCCTATTTTGGATCTATGTTAGCACTGATGGTGAAATGTTTGGATGAATCGCCAGGAACAAAGTCAACCTGCTTGGTCTCATCAGCTGATTTGAACTTCAAGGCCGGATCATGCTCTGTGGTTGGCTTTTACAGCGAAGACATGTCTGCCGGATCAACATTATCTTCATAAAATTTCAGCTCCTCAGTTGCACAAACTGCCTCAGCATAAGCTGCATCACCTTCTTCGCACTCCAAAGCAATCTTGCGACTCCCATGAACCGTAATGGTTCCCTTGTGACCCGGCATCTTGAGCTGTAAATAAACATAACAAGGCCTCGCCATGAATTTAGCATAGACCGACCGCCCGAACAGGGCGTGATACGGGCTCTTGATTTTTACCACTTCAAAAGTCAAACTCTCAGACCTAGCATCATGCTCATCTCCAAAGGTGATCTCCAAGTCTATTATACCAACTGGATACGCCAATTTACCGGGCACCACGCCATGAAAAACTGTGTTGGACTGCCGAAGCTTTTTATCTGTCAGCCCCATGCGCCGAAAAGTCTCGTACTATAAAATGTTGATGCTGCTACCTCCGTCCACAAGCACCTTGGTAAACTTATAGCCCCTACATGAGGTGCCACAACCAGAGCCAGCTGGCCCGGATTATCAACCCAGGGCGGGTGGTCCTCTCGACTCCACACAATGGACTGTTCTGACCAGCGTAGGTAGCGTGGTACCGCCGGTTCAACATAATGTACTGCCCTCTTGTAAACTTTCTTATCACGTTTATATAAGCTCGTGGTGAAGACGTGATACTGCCCACTACTCAACTGCTTCGGATTATTCTATTATCCGGACTGTTGCTGCTGTTGATTGCCCTGATTGTTATAACCACCCTGGCCGTGCCGCTGGTTATGCTAATTGTGCCATTCTGATTGATGTGATTGTTACCCTAGAACCCTGAACCGGATCCACCACCTTGATAACTCGACCCGTGAAAACCAGGGCCTGAACCGCCGGACGATCCATGATCATACTAGGACCGGTTCATGATCTCCTTCATAATGAAGCAGTCCTTCCAGAGGTGCATAGCTGGCTTCTCCGGCGTGCCGTGCCTTGGGCAGGGTATGTTCATCTCGCGTTCCAAATTGATAGGCGGTCTCCCATTCCGCGGGGGTGGCCTACCCTTGCGGCGCTGGCCATTCTCCTGAGCATTGGCGTTAGCCACAAAATCTGAATTATCCGCTTTACGCTTACCGTTATATCCTTGATTCGCCGGGCTAGGCTGTGGTGTTTTACCATTCTTCTTTGCTTTCCCTGACTTCTCATCGCCAGAATCTGGGTATTTGGAACTATCTGAATCTGCATATTTCACCAAGGCGCCCATGAGCGTCCCCATGTCATCACAATTACGTTTGAGTCGTCCCAATTTCAGTTTCAAAGGCTCAAACCGGCAATTGCCCTCTAAGGTTATAACTGATGTGCCCGGGTTGATGCTGTTGGAAGAATGTAGGATCTCCGACACTCGATGCACCCAATGGCTTGTTGACTCGTGTTCCCCTTGCACACAGGCAGCTAAGTCGACGATAGACATTGGCTGCTTGCATGTGTCTTTGAAGTTATTAATAAACCGGCGGCGCAATTTGGCCCATGATCCGATGGAATTGGGTGGCAAGCTTTTCAGCCAAGTGCGAGTTGTACCCTCCAACATCATAGTAAAGTACTTGGCACACACTGCATCATCTATGTCCAGCATCTCCATTGCCATCCCATAGCTTTCAACCCATGTCTCAGGGGATAAATCCGCAGTATAGTTGGGCACCTTGCGCGGTCCCTTGAAATCCTTGGGTAGTTTAACATTGCGTAATGCGGGAGTAAGACAAGGCACTCCCAAGGAGCTAGACATAACCCCCGGTTCAACTGTGGTGGATGGATGAACCGGCGTCAGCTGACGGGCTTCGTGTTGTGCTGCTAACTCAGCCTCCCGACGCTGCCTGCCCTGATCTACCACGTCTTGAGTGTTCGCATCTCCCCCTGCCGGATTATCCCTCCGCGGCGGTTTACGTCTTCGCGCGCTGCTTAACACAGCCGGCTCATCCAGGTACCTAGTATAACTCCGGCTTGGGCAAGGGGCGGAGTGAATCCTCTCGCGGCTGTGAGAATAAGCTTACTGTTGAGTTAGCGCCGTCTCCAGAAACTCCCACGGTGGGCGCCAACTGTGATGCGACAACCTGGCGGGTTGGCTCCACAGCCTGTGGCTGGACTGAAGCTCAGGTGCCCGGTGCCCCTCCCCGGTTTACCTCCTGCTGATTACTGGTTCCTTCTCCTGGCGTGCTAAAGAAGTTCCTCGCTTCGTAAACCGGCGGTAGGCGAGATTGTTGCCTTCTCCTCATTACCTCCTGTGAAGCGGTCTGCTCCAACATGAGTCGATAAGCCTGAGCATCCAGCTCGGCCTGCTTCACAACCATCCTGGTATTCTCAGTAGCTAGGTCTAACTTGGCTTGATCTATCTGGCCTTTCACCTGAGCGACTTGCGCGTCATGTTGTTCCTTATCGGCCTGGGCTACCTCCGCTATTAGCAGTGCTGTCAAAGTATCGACCAAGGTGGACAAAGTGTCGGCTGGTGACGGACCAGGGCCTCCAGCACTAGCTCCCGCCGGGTCCGATGTTAACGCCGCTGTAGTTGACGACTGATGCACATGTTGTGATCCAGACATGAAGACGGCAACCCGGTTTGGCGGATCAAGGGGGTCCGGAATACTATCACCATCGGAACAGCCCCCAGGCCGCCCATCCTGCAACAGGTATAAAGATTCTGTCTCTCCAGAGGACGACCCGTCGCCAGAATAGACAACAGTCTCACCGCCAGAGTTCGATCCATCTTCAGTTTGCACTCCATGAACTGCTCCGACGAAGACGTGCTTCACGGCGGGCCGAATCCGGGTAGGTCTCGCACGCTGAGCTGGCTCGACAATGTTGGGGAAGATGTCCGGCTCAGGGCCCGGTTCGCCGATCTTGCCGATGAAGACATGGATGTCGCCAAAGGGGACCCGGTACCCGTATTCGATTGAATCGGCCTCGGGGCCCCATCCTGCATCGTCGATGTAGATCTTGCCGCAACGACTCTTAGTCATCCGACCCACTGCATAGCCCTTGAGTCCTTCAAAGCTTCCCATTAAGAACTCGAAACCATCGTGCGATAGCCCCACGGTGGGCGCCAACTGTCGTGGTTTTTTCACAGCAGATGTCCTATCAAAAGGACTTAGTCGTGAGGCCATCGCTACGGGTTAGCTTAAAGGGGTTAAAGCGGACAAGGACACAAGGATTTTATACTAGTTCGGCCCCTTCGATGAAGGTAAAAGCCTACGTCTAGTTTGGTGTAATATTGCTAGGGTTTCGATGACCAGGGAGCGAATCCGCTTTGCTTGTGTCTCGAGCTGTCGTTCTCTGTCCTTGAACCGTCGCCGGGTTGTCCCTTTATATACACGAGGTGACGCCCGGTCTGGTTTACAGAGTCTCGATGTCGGCTAATAAACGAGTCGGGTTCGGTCTCTATCTTTCCTACCTTACATCACAAGTTACATGCCGTATGGTGGTTGATGGCTTCTCGCCCCTCGTTGGTTACCCCAAGTGGAAGGTTTGAGATGCAGTGTAGCGGTAGTTTTCCCTTGGCAAAGATACCAAGGATCGAATTCCCCTGAGACTCCAAGGTTCAACAAGAAGGTGTCAACTGCTAATGGCGCCAGATACTTAGCAATTAACCGGACCTGCACACAGATACAAATAACTTTGCTCCCAACGAGTACAGAGAGGTTGTCAATCCCTCCGGCCTTGTCGTTTACAAAGGGTCAAACGCAAGAGATAATAGTGATAGGTATTGCTGCAACTAGTAAGTAAGAACTAAAAGTAAATAGCGGATGTGATCAGTGATGGTAATATGGACCGGGGTCCCATGATGTTCACTAGTGATGTCTCTCTCCCAAAAGACGATAAAACAACTATGTGAGGTGAACGAATTACAGCTGGGCAATTGACAGGATTATGTGCGCAAACCAATGCTAACTATGTTGCAAGAAAGGTAGAGGTTCAAAGCATGGGCGGTATGCCAAGGCAATTAGACCGAAATCCATCTGCATCTACTACTAATCATCCACCTTGAGATATCTATCCAGAACATCTCGCTGGTATTAAGTTGCGAGTCCCACCCATAGTGTAAACTCAAAGCAACAAACAACTGCATTAAAAGAACTTTGCGTAAAGTAAATAATCCTTGCACCCGCGAGTACAAGCACCGTTGTTTTCCCCCTTGTGGCAACAACACATCCCCTAGACTCATGTTTCTGTCACTCAAACTAGTCATCGAGGGGCATGAACCCACAATCAAGCATAACGTTCCCTCTTGGAGTTACTACCTACTACTCGGCCAAAGCAATAAATAGCAATGGAGAACATGCAAGAATTACTCAAGAACATAAATATAAAAGAGGTAAATCAAATATATTACTCAAACACAATCTGAACTTAATCTCATAATCCATCGGATCCCAACAAACTCAACATAGCAACAGCATAAGGATTACATATGTGCCTCGATCATGTAGGGCAGCTCACGAGGTCTAATTAGTGAAGCACAAGAAGGGGAGGAGAACATCACATAGCTACTGGTCATGGACCCATGGTCCAAGGGAGACTACTCACAACTCATCCGGGAGGCGTCCATGGTGGTGGAGAGGCTCCCGGTGGTGATCCTCCCCTCCGGCAGGGTGCCGGGAAGAGTTCTCCTGGTGCTCCCGATCTTGGAAGCGCGGCGGCGGCTGAACAGAGATGAGATCGCGAAAAAGGGTTCCGTCCTCGAGGGTTTCGGGACGCGGTGTAAATATATGCCAAAGGGGGGCATCAGCGGAGACCTGGGGGGCCCAGGCGCCCCCCCGGCTCGGCCAGGAGGGGGGCCGCGCCACCAGGGCGCCTGGAGCCCTGGTGGCCCCCCTCCGGCCCTACTTTGGCCGCAAGGAAGCTTCCGGAACGCTGATTTTTTATATAATTTTTCCGGGATTTTTCTGGCAGTTTACGTGATGGGAAAACCTGAAATACAAAAGTAGCAGAAAACAGAAACTGACACTGGGGTGCACTGAGTTAATAGGTTAGTCCAAATATGATCAAAAGTGTATGGAAGTGTATAAATATCATAGCAATATCACACAAAAGAGGCATGGAGCAAGCATAAATTATAGATACGTTTTGGACGTATCAACATCCCCAAGCTTAATTCCTACTCATCCTCGAGTAGGTAAATGATAACAAGTATAATTTCTGTGGTGACATGCTATTAACCATATAAGGACTTTCCATAGTCACATGACAAGTGCTTACTGAGACAATGAATCTGTAGTAATTAAGTTGCCTTATGAGAAAATCACAAAGAACTGAAAGTTTTACAACATGATACTGAAACATCAAATAGATTTGTAATGAGCATGGTGTGCAAATATGACAAAGTGGTATCTCGCTTGCCCCCTTTAGTGAAGCAAAACATAAATGCAGGGGCACCTCCAAGGTTTAAGTGACGACTAGATACAATGATTTCAGAATAAACGATATCATAATCATGCAAAAGACAATGGTACTTTGGGACAATGCACATTACACTCAGAATGACAATCATGCTCTCAGTAGTTGGTGCTTTAAAGAAGGTGGAGACTCTCGAACCGTGGCTTTTGTTGGCAAGGTTGAAAACCCGTGGTCGGAAACAAAGACAAAACATGTACCAGAGCTCTTGGTTTTGAAAACAGAGGTAATATTTATTTTTTTGGATATGCATGTTTCGTCAAAGAATGCTAGCAGATAACTCAATTACTTCTTGAGCTGGACAAGTTTCGAGGAACGGCTCCCGAATGAGGACGATCACATCCTCTTAATCTCCTTTGTTTATCACTGCCAAAGTTTTCTGATTTCTCATGAACAAAGCGAGAAGGAGGGTTTGTTTGTTTGTATTATTTTTTAATGAGCCGGGCGCACTCTATGCCAGTTCCTTCTCGTATTATGGGTTTGCACATTAGACATGCAATCCCGGGGTGAAGCTTGTCCAACTTAAAAAGATCATGAATTAACTACTACTTCCTCATGAACTAAAACAGAGGCACAAAATAGAAATGCTTTTTTTTGAATAATTTCGAGATGGTACATGAAAGTCTTCGTTAGGAATGGTAGGTAAATACCATGTATAGGAAGGTATGGTGGACTCATATGGCATAACTGGTTTAAAGGATTTGGATGCACAAGCAGTCAGTCCGCTTAGTACAGGTGGAGGTTAGCAAAAGACTGGGAGCGACCAACTAAAAGAGCAATGACGGTCATAATCATGCAGAGCGACAAAGCAACATTGAATCAGGCATGGGAGTTATATCGCTACTCAGAAATAAAAGATCATCAAGGCTTGACAGACTTTCTTTACAGTCTTAAGTATGCGTGAGCATACGCCAAGTCAATCAAAATAAATTCTTGAAGGAATATATCACTAAACCATACCACATCATAGGCAAACAAATCATGTTGGTACTCCAATAACACATTGGGAACCCCCCAGCTATTTGAGACTAACCATAAGAAAACATGAACTACTAAGCACCATTATGCACGTAGCATTTTTATCATAGACATATCGACCAGTGCAACATAAGCCAACTCTCTTAACAAGATAAGCATGATAAATAAAGAGAGTTCCAGCGACCAACTAAACAAAAGCTCTTTAAAAAGATAAGCATGGAAACTAAGAGCTAAGCATGATAGTAGCTATTGAAAGACCAAGAACACACACAGCCAAGATAGACATGAAAATTCTATGTTATGTTCTAGGTTGAAGTGGAGCGTGTTTCTCTCCCACACAAAGAAAGCTGAGTTCCAACTCGTTATGAAAAGCAAGCAAAGCTAAAGAAAACTAAAAAGGAAAACTAAAAGCAAGACGCTCCAAGCATAGCACATAACACATGAAGTGATAGAAATATAGTGGAACGAAAGACGAACTGATAATATTGATGGAGAAGGGGATGCACGGGGGCATCCCCAAGCTTAGACGCTTGAGTCTTCTTGAATATTTCTTGGGGGTGCATGGGGGCATCCCCAAGCTTGAGCGTTTGACACTCCTGAATCTTTTTATCATCTTCCCTCGCACACTTGAAAACTCCCTTCATACATAACTCATCATAATCTGATTAGCGAGGTTAGTACCCATAATAAAATAATTGTTCCTTGCTGGAAATAAGGATATTATTGAAGGTCTACTGTTTCTCAAGATTGCCAAAAGGTTTTTGCAAAGAAAAAGCAAGCTCAAGGTTTGCAAAATGAAGGAAAGGCAAAACAGGACATAATCTGTGAAAAACAGACCAGCAGGTAGTAAATGATTTTTTCGGGGCACTTCTGCAACTCAAATAAAAAAACTCAGAACAGACGCCCGAAAGACAATTGTATAGAGCACGCTGTCGAAAAAATTCAGACCAAAAAGATGATCTGGTGATTTTATACGAATTTTTCTGTCCAAGGACAGAATCTGTTTCCTGGATAGCACGTCACAACTTTTGAACTTTCTTGCAATCAGAGGCTATACATGGCACAAAGTTGAAAAGTAAAGATACAATGATGATGCTACTGTAGTAACAACATCAAGACACAACAAAAGCAAAATAAAATTTTATTCATTGTGGGCTGCCTCCCAAAAGCGCTTTCTTTTATGCCTTTAAGCTAGGCATAATGCAAAGAGATCAAGTTTTATCAAGAGTAAAAGAATAGCTAGCCCGTATAACGGACTCAAAAGGTAACTTAATCTTCTTCCTAGGGAAGTGTTCCATCCCTTTCTTGAGAGGCAATTGGAATTTTATATTCCCCTCTTTCATGTCAATGATAGCACCAACGATGCGTAGAAAAGGACGTCCCAAAATAATTGGACAAGAAGGTTCACATTCAATATCCATAATAGTAAAATCAACGGGAACGTAATTGTCATTGACAATGATAAGAACATTGTCGATCCTCCCCAAAGGTTTCTTTATGGAAGAATCAACGAGACGAACACCAAAAGAACAAGAATCAAAAGGTTTCAGTTTAAGCATATCATATATTCTTTTGGGCATAACGGAGGTACTAGCTCCAACATCACATAAAGCATAGCAAGAGAAGTTATTCAACTTAATTTTAATCATAGGATCCCAACCATCTTCTAGCTTTCTAGGTATGGAGGCTTCTACTCTAAGTTTCTCCTCCCTAGCTTTGATGAGAGCATTAGTGATATGCTCGGTGAAGGCAAGGTTAAGTGTGCTAGTGCGGGGATCTCTAGACATCTTGTGAAGGAAATCAATAACTTCGGTAAGGGTGCAATTATCAAAATCAAGGTCACTACTATCAAGTAAAGTGGTAGTGGTGTCCTTTAGGCTCACTTGTTTGGTAGTTTCTATGGTCATAGCATCACCATTAATAGGTCCAATGGGACCAGGAGTGCATTTGGTGCTAAGAGTTTGGATATCCTCAACAACTTGGATAGTAGCAAAAGTGTGGTGGGTAGGAAGGTTCTTAATTCTATCTTCTTCCTCCTTTTCTCTAGCCCATCTCTCTTTAAGTTTAGCCAACATCCTAATGTTTTCATTAATTTGCACTTGAATAGCATTGATAGGAGTGACCTTCCTCTCCTCAAGAGGAGAAGTTCTAATTTTAAGCAATTCTACCTCATGGGCTAAATTGTCTACCTTTGAAGAGAGATCATCTAGTTTGGCTAGTTTTTCTTCTACACTCTTATTAAAGGCTTTTTGGGTAGTGATGAAATCTTTAAGCATAATCTCTAGTTCAGTAGTGGAGTTCTTGGTGCTAGGATAAGCATTGTTGTTCCCATAGGAATTAGAGGGGAACGGTCTAGGATTGCTACCAAAGTTACTCCTATAAGCATTGTTATTAAAATTGTTTCTAGAGATAAAGTTCACATCTACTTGATCTTGAGCAATCAAAGAATTTAAAGGAACATCACGAGGATCAATAGAAGATTGCTTCGAAAGTAGAGACATGATCAAGTCAACTTTTTCATTTAGGGAGGAAATCTCCTCGACAGAGTTTACCTTCCTACCTGTTGGAGCGCGTTCGGTGTGCCATTGGGAATAATTGGTCATCATATCATCGAGAAGCTTCGTGGCAGTACCAAGTGTAGTTGACATAAAGGTTCCTCCCGCGGCCGAATCTAACAAGTTCCGCGAGGTAAAGTTCAAGCCTGCATAAAAAGTTTGGATAACCATCCAAGTAGTCAAACCATGAGTAGGGCAGTTCTTGACAAGAGATTTCATACGTTCCCAAGTTTGGGCAACGTGTTCATTATCCAATTGTTTAAAATTCATTATGTTACTCCTTAGTTGGATAATTTTAGCAGGTGGATAGTATTTTCCAATAAAGGCATCTTTGCACTTGTCCCAAGAATCTATGCTATTTCTAGGCAAAGATTGAAACCAAATTTTAGCTCCTCCTCTCAAGGAGAAAGGAAAAAGCTTAAGCTTAACAATATTACCATCTATTTCTTGGTACTTTTGCATATCACAGAGTTCAACAAAATTGTTCAAGTGTAAAGTAGCATCATCTCCAGCACCGGAGAATTGATCTTTCATAACTAGATTCAGTAAAGCAGGTTTAATTTCATAAGAAGGTGCTGAAGTGGCAGGTGTAGTGATAGGCGTGCAGATAAAGTCATCGTTGTTATGACTAGTGAAGTCACACAACTTGGTGTTCTCGGTGGAACCCATAGCAGCAGGCAAGCAAGATAACTATTTTTGTGATTTTCGATAAAAGATACTAAAGCAAAACTGAAAGGTAAACTAACAAGACTAAAAAGCAAAGGTAAAAGATAGCGTGCAACTCCCCTATCTTGAAGAGTGGAGTCCCCGGCGACGGCGCCAGAAAACTTTGCTTGATGGCTTCTCGCCCCTCGTTGGTTACCCTAAGTGGAAGGTTTGAGATGCAGTGTAGCGGTAGTTTTCCCTTGGCAAAGATACCAAGGTTCGAATTCCCCTGAGACTCCAAGGTTCAACAAGAAGGTGTCAACTGCTAATGGCGCCAGATACTTAGCAATTAACCGGACCTGCACACAGATAGAAATAACTTTGCTCCCAACGAGTACAGAGAGGTTGTCAATCCCTCCGGCCTTGTCGTTTACAAAGGGTCAAACGCAAGAGATAATAGTGATAGGTATTGCTGCAACTAGTAAGTAAGAACTGAAAGTATATAGCGGATGTGATCAGTGACGGTAATATGGACCGGGTCCCATGATGTTCACTAGTGATGTCTCTCTCCCAAAAGACGATAAAACAACTATGTGAGGTGAACGAATTACAGCTGGGCAATTGACAGGATTATGTGCGCAAACCAATGCTAACTATGTTGCATGAAAGGTAGAGGTTCAAAGCATGGGCGGTACGCCAAGGCAAGTAGACCGAAATCCATCTGCATCTACTACTAATCATCCACCTTGAGATATCTATCCAGAACATCTCGCTGGTATTAAGTTGCGAGTCCCACCCATAGTGTAAACTCAAAGCAACAGACAACTGCATTAAAAGAACTTTGCGTAAAGTAAACAATCCTTGCACCCGCGAGTAAAAGCACCGTTGTTTTCCCCCTTGTGGCAATATCACATCCCCTAGACTCATGTTTCTGTCACTTAAACTAGTCATCGAGGGGCATGAACCCACAATCAAGCATAACGTTCCCTCTTGGAGTTACTACCTACTACTCGGCCACAAAGCAATAAATAGCAACGGAGAACATGCAAGAATTACTCAAGAACATAAATATAAAAGAGGTAAATCAAATATATTACTCAAACACAATCTGAACATAATCTCATAATCCATCGGATCCCAGCAAACTCAACATAGCACCAGCATAAGGATTACATATGTGCCTTGGTCATGTAGGGCCGCTCACGAGGTCTAATTAGTGAAGCACAAGAAGGGGAGGAGAACATCACATAACTACTGGTCATGGACCCATGGTCCAAGGGAGACTACTCACAACTCATCCGGGAGGCGTCCATGGTGGTGGAGAGGCTCCCGGTGGTGATCCTCCCCTCCGGCAGGGTGCCGGGAAGACTTCTCCTGGTGCTCCCGATCTTGGAAGCGCGGCGGCAGCGGAACAGAGATGAGATCGCGAAAAAGGGTTCCGTCCTCGAGGGTTTCGGGACGCGGTGTAAATATATGCCAAAGGGGGGCATCAGCGGAGACCTGGGGGGCCCAGGCGCCCCCCCCCCCCCCGGCGCGGCCAGGAGGGGGGCCGCGCCACCAGGGCGCCTGGAGCCCTGGTGGCCCCCCTCCGGCCCTACTTTGGCCGCAAGGAAGCTTCCGGAACGCTGATTTTTTATATAATTTTTTCGGGATTTTTCTGGCAGTTTACGTGATGGGAAAACCTGAAATACAAAAACAGCAGAAAACAGAAACTGGCACTGGGGTGCACTGAGTTAATAGGTTAGTCCAAATATGATCAAAAGTGTATGGAAGTGTATAAATATCATAGCAATATCACACAAAAGAGGCATGGAGCAAGCAGAAATTATAGATACGTTTTGGACGTATCAGCGGTTTACAAATCATGGGCCCTAACACCTCTTGGGCTCTAACCTTTCTGGTACAAAGCGTCGCTCCATGCTCGGCTGGGTTTTAGTAAAGATAATCTTGACAGGTATAAACCCGCCCCTCCTGGGCGGTTTATACCCAGTAGTAATATCCCTGACAGTCACCATACCTACCTATCATGGCATTTCCATAGCCATTCCGAGATATATTGCCATGCAACTTTCCACCATTCCATTCATATGACATGCTTCATCACATTCACATTGAGTCATATTTTGTTCTAGCTTCGAGTTGTAATATTTGAGTTGTAAGTCAATAAAAGTGTGATGATATTCATTATTAGAGCATTGTCCCATGTGAGGAAAGGCCAAATAAAAAAAAGATGGCCCAAAAAAATATAGAGAGGGGCTAAATAAAATAAGAAGAGAGAAAGCCCCTCCAAAAAAATGAGAGAAAATAGAGAAGGGATAATGCTACTATCTTTTTCCACACTTGTGCTTCAAAGTAGCACTATGATCTTCATGATAGAGAGTCAATTGTTTTGTCACTTTCATATCCTAGTGGGAATTTTTCATTATAGAACTTGGCTTGTATATTCCAACGATGGGCTTCCTCAAATGCCCTAGGTCTTCATGAGCAAGCAAGTTGGATGCACACCCACTTAGTTTCTTTTGATGAGCTTTCATACACTTATAGCTCTAGTGCATCCGTTGCATGGCAATCCCTACTCACTCACATTGATATCTATTGATGGGCATCTCCATAGCCCATTGATATGCCTAGTTGATGTGAGACTATCTTCCTCCTTTTTGTCTTCTCCACAACCAACACTCTATTCCACCTATAGTGCTATATCCATGGCTCACACTCATGTATTGCGTGAAAGTTGAAAGGTTTGAAAAAATTTGAGGATGAAAACAATTGCTTGGCTGAAACTGGGGTTGTGCATGATATGAATATTTTGTGTGATGAAGAGGGAGCATAGCCAGACTATATGATTTTGTAGGGATAACATTCTTTGGCCATGTTATTTTGAGAAGACATGATTGCTTCGTTAGTATGCTTGAAGTATTATTATTCTTATGTCAATATAGACTTTTGTCTTGAATCTTTCGGATCTGAACATTCATGTCACAATAAATAAATTGCATTGGGAATTATGTTGGTTAGCATTCCACATCAAAAATTCTGTTTTTATTATTTACCTACTTGAGGACGAGCAGGAATTAAGCTTGGGGATGCTTGATACGTCTCCAACGTATCTATAATTTTTTATTGTTCCATGCTATTATATATTCTGTTTTGGATGTTTAATGGGCTTTATTATACACTTTTAAATTATTTTTGGGACTAACCTACTAATCCAAGGCCCAGTGCAAATTGCTGTTTTTTTTTGCCTGTTTCAGAGTTTCGCATAAAAGAAATATCAAACGGAGTCCAAACGGAATGAAACCTTCGGGAGAGTTATTTTGGAACCGTATCTACCCAGAAGACTTGGAGTACACGCGAGGGAATGAAGGAGGTGGCCACGAGGGTCCAGGGCGCGCCCCCTCCCCCTGGGCCCGCCCCCCACCCTCGTGGCCCCCTCTGGCTCCCCCGATGCCCTCCTTCCTCCTATATATATCAACGTACCCTGAAAACATCAAGGCAATAGAGAAAACCCTAATTCCACCGCCGCAACCTTCTGTTCCCGTGAGATCCCATCTTGGGGCATGTTCCAGAGCTCCACCGGAGGGGGGATCTACCACGGAGTGCTTCTACATCAACGACGTAGCCTCACCAATGAGTTGTGAGTAGTTACCACAGACCTTCGGGTCCATAGTTATTAGCTAGATGGCTTCTTCTCTCTTTTTGGATCTCAATACAAAGTTCTCCTCGATCTTCGAGGAGATCTATTCGATGTAATATTTTTGCGGTGTGTTTGTCGAGATCGGATGAATTGTGGGTTTATGATCAAGATTATCTATAAACAATATTTGATTCTTTTTCTGAAATCTTTTATGTATGATTATAATATCCTTGCAAGTCTCTTCGAATTATTGGTTTGGTTTGGCCTACTAGATCTATAGTTCTTGCAATGGGAGAAGTGCTTGGCTTTGGGTTCAATCTTGCGGTGTCCTTTCCCAGTGACAGCAGGGGCAGCAAGGCACGTATTGTATTGTTGTCATCGAGCATAAAAAGATGGGGTTTATATCATATTGCTTGAGTTTATCCCTCTACATCATGTCATCTTGCTTAAAGTATTACTCTATTCTTATGAACTTAATACTCTAGATGCATGCTGGATAGCGGTCGATGTGTGGAGTAATAGTAGTAGATGCAGAATCGTTTCGGTCTACTTGTCACGGATGTGATGCCTATATATGATGATCATGCCTAGATATTCTCATAACTATGCGTTTTTCTATCAATTGCTCGACAGTAATTTGTTCACCCATCGTAGAATTCTGCTATCATGAGAGAAGCCACTAGTGAAACCTATGGCCTCCGGGTCTATCTTTATCATATTACTTTACTTCAATTTCTGCTGCCGTTGCTTATTTGTTTTATTTACTTTCTCTTCTTATATCAAAAATACCAAAAATATCATACTATCAGATCTATCAGATCTCACTTTCCTAAGTGACCGTAAAGGTATTGACAATCCCTTATCGCGTTGGATGTGAAGTTCTTATTTGTTTGTGCAGGTGTGAGGGACTCGCGCGTGGTCTCCTACTGGATTGATACCTTGGTTCTAAAAAACTGAGGGAAATACTTACGCTAATGTGTTGCATCACCCTTTTCTCTTCGAGGGAATACAACGCAAGCTCGAAAAGTAGCACGCGCCGCCGCACTTCTCCGTGGATGACGTGCTCCCGTTCTTCGTGCGCACCCCCCACCATGGCTGGTTATCTTCATAAGAAGTCTGTGCGCTGATCCGGAGTTCGTCCAGCTGCCCTACCTTCCACAAGTTGTTCGGCGACCTGACGTTGGGACCCGACGCTGCCGGTGCTCGTCCAGTGCTACGATCTAGCCATGGGTAGCCATACCTCTTTCCCGCCCCAGCGAGTAGGCCCATATGCGGCCATTACCATGTTGAGCAGGGACACACGTGCGCCGTCACCTGCTTGCTGACGTCCCGTGGGCGCTCCTGGTTACTTGCTGATGTCGAGCGCTTCAACTATTCGACGAGGTACTACCGGCATTGCGCGCTTTGTGCCATGTACGACGGCGAGGTGGGCGTACTCTGAACGTTAGCCATGCATCTGCGCGGAGCCAGGCTGCCGGGGTCGTCGCCGTATCCATTGTCGTAGCTGCGCCACGGCCATCCCAGTGTCCACGACCACGATGACGGCAGGTGAACGACAAAGTGGTCGTAGTGTCCGGGTGCCACAGGACTGTGGTATGATGGCTGTTGGGCGACGTCGTAGGCCCATGGCCTACCAGCGTGCACAACTTTTCGATGGCCGTGGGGGAGGCGGCGCAAATTGGTGCCGCGTTCACCAGGTTGCAGCGAGTACTGCTGAGTACCACCTCTCTTCTCCGCCTTCTACTGCTGGCCCCGGCGTCTCCCACTCCAGGTTAGAGCGGGGGAAGAAGACTAAGCTGAGTCAACTGTCAAATGCATGCCACGTCAGTACAAAACCACCAAAGTACTATGAGGGACGAAAAATATCCGGTTTCAACAGTTGGGGGACTACATTTTACTGGTTTTGAAGTTGAGGGATCATTTCTAAACTATCGATAAAGTTGAGGGACAGAAAATATACTTCTCCTTTTTAAAATTGATGATGTCACTATATGTGCTTCGTAGTCGACGAGAACGTCTCTTCCGACTGAACAAACATTTATGAAAAGACCAAAATAGATCCAGAAGAATACAAAATCTACGTCATGTTTAGGACTTGAACCTTGACGGACCGTTCCACTATAAGAAACCTACCCCTATGAGCATGCATGCTCTTTTGCGTCTGAAAAGTTGCATAGGAGGAGCAAAACCGACGTGCAGGATAGGGGCCTGCCTGTAGCACGGCCGCCAAAAGCCCGCACTCGTGCAACTAGTGATTTCCTCAACTGAATGACTACTCATTATTCTTTTCATGATAATACGTGTCTCATTTATATTATAAAAATTAAAGTACAAGTCACGTAAGGATCGACATGACAAAACTGAAAAAATAGCAGAACATCTCTGAGCTTAACACCAACGTCCGTCACCTGCCTCCGGCACCACCGTAGCAGCCACTCAAAAAAAAATGACGGATCACCTCCTCACCCGAGCACGACGCGGCTCCATCGCTGATATGCAGCTTTGCGGACCTCCAAGGTGGCTCACCAAAAGTTAAGCCATTGCCGTTGAACGAAACAGACCGGGGCAACACCCCGGACACGCCATCGGACTCCAGATCTGGCACCCCACCACGACTAAGACGCCGAAGGAAGAAACCATACCTGTCATCCACGAACCACGAACCCAGTACACGTTCCGTCTTCCGGATGTCGTCGATGCATACCACAATCTGCATCCGCTCCTGGACTACCTCCCAAGCTCCGCGTCGACGCTGGAGCAAACGTCGTCGCAACGGCGGAGCCCGAGGACACATGTCCACCACGAGGATGCCGCCGCCGCCACGCCATCCTTACTTGAACAGACTGATTTCTAAATTCACCCCCAACCATAGGACCGATGGCCTCGTCAGGGATGGATCCGAAGAATCTTTATTCAGCGTCGTCATCGTCGTCGCCGAAGCCAAGACGATGAACAACCTAAAAACCTAGACTATGAGAGAGACTGAATGACTACTCATTATTTAACCATCAAAGTTTGTGCAATGACCACATGCTTATGTATCTGTACGTATTATATATGGACAAAAAACGAATAGAGAAACCGAAACTCAAAATGCGGCGAGCTCGATCAGCTGCTACCGCCGCTCCGACCGGCCGGCGCGGGCAATTAGACTAGTCACGTTCGTGTCCACTGAGACCCGCCGTCGCGTGTTACTACTCCCACTTCCTGGGGTCGGTGATGTTGATCTTCCAGTGCTGGTCAGCGTACCCGATCTCCTGGGCTACGTGCCTGTCCCACGCGATCTCGATCTTCCTCCGCTCCGACAGCGCGCACGGGCCCCGCATCACCTCCCCCATCTGGTCATACACCTGCCACCACCGCCGGTGCGCCTCGTCGCTGGCGTACACGCGCTGGTCGTCGATGTTCCAGTTGCAGTCGTAGTCCCTGTAGCACCTCCACGGCTTGAGCCCCAGGTAGTGGATGGACCACACCTCCGCCGGCTCCGCCCTGAACAGCCGCTCCTTGAGAGCGCGCTCCCCGGTTGTGTTGGCCCAGAAGTTCTTGAGGTAGTTCACCCGCCGCGGCAGCCGGTGCCACCACACGAACACCTCGTTCAGGTACCCCTGGTCGCCGCCGTTGTAAGACCGGATGGTGCGCCGACCGCGGACGAGCGCCTCGAACGTGCACGCCGACGGCTCGATCACCATGATCCCGGAGTTGAACAGGGAGCCGTCGTTGCCCACCGCGGAGATCTGCGGGAACCGGAAGAGCGCGTCGAGGGAGCGGAGGACGAGGATGTCGGCGTCGATGAAGACGACGCGGAAGTACTCCGTCAGCTGCCACAGCCGGAACTTGCTGTAGTTGTACTCGTTGTAGGAGCCCCGCTCCGCGCGCGGGTTGCGGATGCGCCGGATCCTTCGCGGGATCCAGCCGGCGGCGACCAGCGCGCGGAGGGCAGGCTTGGAGACGGTGTGGTCGTGGAGGAGGACCATGTCGCGGGTGGAGCCCGACCGCCTGATGCTCTGCGCCAGCACGATGGCGCCGCACAGGTACCGGTCCGACGAGTGCAGCACCGTCGCGTACGCCTCACGCCGCTGGCTGCCGGCGTCCACCGCCGTTAGGTCTGACGCATTGAACACCTGGTGGATGCCTGTGTACGTACGGGTTGCAATGCATGATCAGTTAATTTCTGGAACGTGACAAGAACAGTAAAATAACAGTTTTGCTAGAACTCATCTAGATGAGATATAATCTGGTCTCATTCACGTTTTATAGCCATTAGATGTAAACAGATACAACCCACGTCAGCACACACGCATCTTATAACATCACATCTAATGGTTATAAAACGTGAATGAGACCAAATTATGTCTCATCTAGATGAGTTCTAGATACTACCGTAAAATAAATAAAAATGGAACCTAACGCTCCGCTTTACAGATTACAAAACCACTCTACACACGACAACGCGCACACGATTTTTTGACGATGCCTCCTTTGAAAGGTGTTGATTTGTGAAATGATGCGATCTAATGGATGCTTTGATCCATCGTGCAGAAATCGGAAGGAAATCTATCGTCTGTACATCACCGCTCTTACAGATAAAACACAAACTAATATACACTAGTATAAAAGCTCTGATCTTCATTTATTAGTACGGACAAATAACACTACTCCCGCCGACCCGAATTAATTGATGCATCCTTTATGCAATGTAAAATGGAGTAGTATATTCGGGCACTCAATTGTCAGCTTAAAATGTGTTTGATAATTATTTCAATTTATTTTTAGTTTCCTATATTCCCCAAAAAATATGTTTCCCATATCCTTCTAAATTAGTGGTTTATAAACCATTTTCCCTCTTACCTACTTGCTATATATTTTTTATCTTTGTTGTCATTTTTCCACCAACTGGGTTGCCCGGGGTGCGAAGTCGTCATCACATCATTGCTAAAATCGTTTTCAATGTTGCAAATAGAAAAGAAAAAAAAAACTACTCCCTCTAATGCATATTAATTGATGCTGTTTTACTACATAATTGTATGCTAGTTTAGTACAAAGTTGTACTAACTTTGTACTAAACCAGCGTCAGTTAGTATGGATCGCAGGGAGTAGATGGTATTGAGAGACCATTAATTTTTAGTTCTAGAGTTAACAGGGATCAACTTTTTTGTAATAGACGAGGGACCAAAGATGTACTCACTCTGTTCTGAATTATAGGACATCATAACTTTTTTTTTCTCTGAATCAGATGTACTCCCTCAGTCAAAAAATAAGTGTCTCAAGCTTAATACAACTTTGTACTAGAGCTAGTACAAAGTTGAGACAGTTATTTTAGGACGGAGGGAGTATATAGACAGGTTCTAGTATGTGTTTGTTTACTCATTTAAGTCCATGGAGTACACAGTGACACATCCAAAATGTCTTGTAGTTCGGAACATAGGTGATATTAATTTGTCTTCTCTTATAAGTTTTAACAACGCAATGCACGCCTCCGTCGTCCTTCCCCGAACATGCACACGTGCAAGTTTTGAACGCCATCCATCAACCAGAGCCTAGCTTGAAACAAACTACTCCCTCCGTCCCAAAATTCTTGTCTTAGATTTTTCTAGATACGGATGTATCTAACATTAAAGTGTAACTAGATACATCCGTATTTGGACAAATGTAAGACAAGAATTTTAGGACGGAGGGAGTACAAGCTAGTGCCGGAGACTGGAGAGGTCAAAACCACCACCAACAACAAAAAAGTAGATCGAATTATATAACCACGCGGGCGGTACTTTTTGCGTTTTTGGACGTTGCGTACGTTTGGTGTGGATTGGCCATCCGTCGATCCATCCACTCCACGCGTAGCTACAACGTAGTAGTAGCATGCAATGCAAGTATCACCTGGCCTCGGCCTTGGTGCATGCACAAGCTAAGCGAGCCAGCCAGCTAATACTTGGACACGCTACCCTGTCACACCAACCGAATCTAAGTTTAACTAGTCGATCGAGTACTCGTGTCGGTCGATGGACACATACATCTGCCGCCACGGTGCTCGATCACCTCGACCGACCGAGGTCGACATGGCCGGCCGGCCGGCCGGGGAGGTGATCGATCGATCGATCGAGAGACTCGCAACAACCAGAAGCGTTAGGTGTAGAGGCCCCGGCCCCAGCCAGGTCATTTCGCAAGCTTCACTTCAAATATTTCATGCCTTCTTTTTCTTACCATGTTCACTGATGAGGAGCTGTGACCCGATCGAAGCAATTAATGAAGTGGCGTCCTTTTCCTACGATCTTGTCTTGGCAACAGGAAGGACACAGGGAAGTGATCAGCTTGGGACGGAGCCACACCACACCTACCTAGATCGATCTATCTGCTTGCTGTGAGGACAGATCTTGGGTCACTTTTGGTGACAGGACACTCATAGATAGATAGCTCCATGATTACCAACAGAAGTTTCCATTTCAATGGTGGGATATATGCTTTCGATCGTGCGTCCTGGTTAATGCTAGCTAGGTACTAGTACCACTCCAGCCTTTTGATGGTACAGTACAAGGATATAAGGCTAGCTAGAATGTGTAGGGCTAACGTGGAACGCATGCATATGGTACGTACGTACTTGGAAACCAATTCAACGGTCGCAAATTAATGTTCGGCCTTATGTGGTTGCCAGAACAGATGGTACGTAGTACTAGTACGATTGATTTTTTTTATTTATTTTTTTTTGAGAATGCACCTGGCCTGATCGGTTATCCAGAGACGGACACACGGACGTTAATCACCTGGCCTGGCGGAGTGATCATCACGCCGAGTGATGAGTAAGTCGACTAAGCCAGTGATTGGGGTCAGATTCTTAAGTTTGTTGGGAATGGGGGCTACGGAACATTGTTTTTGAGCCCAAAGGACAGTGGAGTGATGATAGGAATCGATTCATTATCAGCTCGATCAATCCACCATCGATCGTACGCAGCATTTCCCGACCAGATTCCTATAGATAGATAGATGTTTCTCCAGATGGCTTGTCCTAGACACACACACACATGTATATATGCCCCGTTGATTAACATGGTCCCTACGATCATATGCCGCATTACGGAAGGGCGAAAAAGAGAGGCGGGAAAAGAAGCAGACTTGATTAATGATTATTATGCGCTGTATCATCGTCGCCTCAATTGCATTAGGTGGAGTGTTACGTCCTTATAACACAGCTGTGTAATGACACACCGGCACGTGCAGGGTATCCGATGCTAAACTAATTTTTCGATGTCTTCTTCTTTTGCGGGGAACACTGTTCTTGGTATTATATATCATGTTTTCTCCAAATACTTGCTTCAGAACTGGATAATACTACCATTTTTTACCAGTAATAAATTAATGGGATTGTCAGTTCCTAGATTGCCTTGAGTGTAAGCCAATGGATCACCATCTAATACTTCTCCAATGCGTGCAATTCTAGCGTTAAAAAGTTGTGTTGATGTAATTAACACTAAATTAAAAATTGCATTGACGTAATTAACACTAAAATTGCACACTTTGCAGATTGAACTTCTACGTGTTCTTTTTTTTGTAAAAATAATCCCTGTTAGCTGAAATTAGCAAAGCTCCAACAAAATAGCACTATAAAATTATGATACTTCTTCGATCCATGTTAATTGTCACTGATTTAGTGGTTTGGAGGGGGTACTGCAAAAGTACTTTCTGGACAAATCTACATGCATGATTTTCATATATCGCGGAGAGAGAATTTCCCCCAAAACGACATTTTCTAGTTTTGATGTCAATACGGCCTAGGATGTAAACCGAGTCCCATTCAATCCCGCTTAAGCCCGCTCATGGTTTAATCGTTCAATAAAAAAAATGGGAGAAAATGAACCATCGAGCTAGCTAATACTTCTTCCGTATCAAAATAAGTGACTTAAAAGTGACTCAACTTTGTGGACGAAGGTAGTACTAATTAAACGAGATTCACATGCGCCGTTTATTCATCATTTACATCGATCCCTAGAATATGCATTCTTTGCTCCTTTTGCTTTTTGGCTCTTGTGATGTCAATTTGCACTCTTTTAGTATTTCGCCCATATGTATGTGTTCCCTTTGCTGTTATCTCAGCTGTTTTCTTTCGATTTCTACAAGAGCCATCACCGCATCCATATCTGCCTATCTTACCACTACAGGTCGTTAGTTAGCATGGGTGCAACTGCACGCTTGACTTACATTACGTGCAACAAGACCGACACGACAGAGCAAATTATGCGCACGCACGTACGTATACTGTTATGTATACGTACTTCGATCGTCCAAGAAGTTACTAGGTACTACGTACCTGTTGGTCCCCAGAGCGGCAGCGCGAGGTTGCAGGAGCCGACGGGCAGCCGGAGCTTCTCCTCCATGCGCGGCGCGTCGACGCTGTACATCCACCAGTCCCCCTCCCGCCCCACGGACTCGTCGCACCGGAACAGGTCCATCATCGGCTCGCACTCGCTCCGCAGCACCACGCGCACCCTGCCGTGCCCGTCGCGCCGGCCCTTCCGCGCCGCCATCTGCGCCGCCACCAGGTGCACCTGCAGCCTGAACACGTCGCGGTTCCACCCCTGCGCCGTCCGGTTGCACGGCAGCGCCGCCACCACCACGTCCACGTCGCCGTCGCCGTACCGGGAGAAGTCCGGCATGGGGATCTCCGGGCAGGACGGCACGCCGTCCTCCTCCTCCTCGTCGATCCACTCCGGGAACAGGTCCGACCACCGGAACACGTCCGACACCCGGTCGAAGTCCACCGCCACCGCGTCGCCCTCCACGCCCAGCGCCAGCAGCTCGTCCCGGCCGATGTTCACCAGGCCCATCCGCAGCCTGCCCCGGAGCTCGTTGAACATGGTCGGCGCGCGCCCCGCGTTCACGATCCGCTCCGTCGCCACCACCTTGTTCGCTGCCGCCACTGATCTTCCTCCCGGCTGCAGGCATGCACGTGAACGCGTTAATTAATCGAGAACGTGGCAACGTGCATATGCTCGGTGGCGAGGGCCGCCGGAGTTAATGTCGGGCGGCAAGGCAAGAACCCCACCGGTGGCAGCGGTCGGGACTCACACTCACGTACCTTACCTTCCGTGAGAGCTGGGACGTGGACGGGCAGGCGTCGCGGAAGGTGCAGCGGACGAGAGAGGAGGCGCCGCGGTCGAGGATGTGGGAGTAGTTGGGATGGAGCAGGAGGGCCATGTAGACGAGGAAGAAGAAGGCGAGGAAGGCGGCGTTGAGCTTGACGATGGCCCCGGCCCGCAGCCCGGCCACCGGCGACTTGACCGCCTCACCGGCGCCGGTCTTCATGGTGACCCGGCCTGGTGAAGGCGCACGCTACGGCGTTCTCAGGTATGCCGTACCGTGTCAGTGCGTCTCTGCGCGCGGGGCCGGACTGCGGCGCGGAGGTCCGTCGGTCGATCGAGCTGCAGCCTAAGCAGAGACGCCGGTGCATGCGCGGGATATATAGGCAGGACGGTGCTCTTCTCTGTGGGAGTCGGAGGTGTGAGTGAGCGGGAAGACTGCCATCGAGGCTGCGGCGGCCAATAGGCGGTGGTTGGGGACGGTGAGCTAGGTAGGAGAGGGACGCATGAAAGGACGGGCCCAACGAATTTAGGGGCCACGCGTCGAGTTCCATTCCGCGATCGCGCGCACGACTGCCACTTCTCAGCGAACGAGCTCTCATGATATGCTCCGGCGCCCTAAACCCGTCTCAAATGCGCGGACCGGTGACAGAAAACCGATTCATCCAGACGTCTTAAACCGGCCTCAAACACCATGGATATGGGACGGCAAAGGCACGTCCGAGCGTGTCCGCCTGACAAGCTCGACCCAACACCGATCCCACATTTGTCCCACGAAATACCTCATGCGACTCCTCGCTCGAAATCCTAGCTCACTCACTCTCCTCTCTTGCTCCGTCCTCTCCTCTCCACGCATCGATTCTGATCCACTCCGATGAGTGGCGTTGTCAAACATGGAGAAGCGAGTCGCCCTTTTGCGCTGAAGCATATACCTCTGGGGCTCACGGCAGTCCGACAAGTGGGGTGCCGAACATGGAGAAGACAATGGAGATCCGTCGTGACCGGCCGTAGACTAGTAAGGATATCCGTGTTGTGGGAATGGATATCCGCCGGCGTCGGCCGTAGACTAATTTTACCTTTGTTCGGTATAATTTTTAATTTAAAAATGTCAAAAATGTAATGAATGTGTGTCCGGTTTATATGAAATCCGCCGTGTTTGCATGAATTCCGTCCGATTAGTTCAAAAAATTGTTGAAATGTATGCATGTAGTGTTGGATGGTGGCCTCCAGCATCAG
>LR738715.1:63220864-63250201 GCA_902687465.1 Secale cereale
AGGGAGTATGGGCCATAGTGGGCCACTGAGGGAAAGAGGGAGGCAGCCCAGTAGGGATGGCCGCACCCCCTAGGGTTCCTAGTTGGACTAGGAGTGGGGGGGCACCCCTCTCCTTCCTTCTCCTCTCCTCCTTCCTTTCCTACTCCTAGTAGGAATAGGAAGGGGGATTCCTATTCCTACTAGACTCCTGGCGCGCCATACATGCGCCGGCCGCACCTCCCCCTTGCTCATTTATATACGGGAGCAGGGGCACCCAAAGACACACAAGCAACATCGTTTTAGCCGTGTGCGGTGCCCCCCTCCACAGAAACACACCTCGGTCATACTGTTGCAGTGCTTAGGCGAAGCCCTGCGTCGGTAGCTTCATCATCACCGTCACCATGTCGTCGTGTTGATGAAACTCTCCCATGAAGCTCAACTGGATCAAGAGCTCGTGGGACGTCATCGAGCTGAACGTGTGCTGAACGCGGAGGTGCCGTACGTTCGGTGCTTGGATCGGTTGGATCGCGAAGACGTTCGACTACATCAACCGTGTCACTAGACGCTTCCGTTTTCGGTATACAAGGGTACATAGACACACTCTCCCCCTCGTTGCTATGCATCTAGTAGATAGATCTTGCGTGATCATAGGATTTTTTTGAAATACTACGTTCCCCAACAGTGGCATTATGAGCCAGGTCTATGCGTAGATGATATGCACAAGTAGAACACAATGAATTGTGGGCGATAATAGTCATACTACTTATCAGCATGTCATACTTTGATTCGGCGGTATTGTGAGATGAAGCGGCCCGGACCAACATTACGCGTACGCTTGCGCGAGACTGGTTTCACCGTTACGAGCACTTGTTGCTTAAAGGTGACCGGCGGGTGTCTGTCTCTCTCACTTTAACTGAATCGAGTGTGACTACGCCCGGTCCTTGTGAAGGTTAAAACATCACATACTTGATAAAAAATCGTTGTGGTTATTGTATGCGTAGGTAAGAACGGTTCTTGCTAAGCCTGTAGCAGCCACGTAAAACTTGCAACAACAAAGTAGAGAACGCCTAACTTGTTTTTGCAGGGCATGTTGTGATGTGATATGATATGATCAAGACGTGATGAGTTATACGTTATTGTATGAGATGATCATGTTTTGTAAAGTTATCGGCAACCGGCAGGAGCCGTATGGTTGTCTCTTTATTGTATCAATTGCGAAGGCCATGTAATTGCTTTACTTTTTCACTATGAGTTAGCGATAGTAGTATAAGCAATAGTTGGCGTGACGACCACGACGCTACGATGAAGATCATGGTGTCAAGCCAGTGGCGATGGAGATCATAACAATGCTTTGGAGATGGAGATCAAAAGCACAAGATGATGATGGCCATATCATGTCACATATTTTGATGGCATGTGATGTTTATCTTATTATGCTTCTTATTTTGCTTAGTACGGCGGTAGCATTATAAGATGGTCCCTTACAAAAATTTCAAGGTACAAGTGTTCTCCCTGAGTATGCACCATTGCGAAAGTTCGTCGTGCCAAGACACCACGTGATGATCGGGTGTGATAAGCTCTACGTGCACATACAACGGGTGCAAGCCAGTTTTGCACACGCAGAGTACTCGGGTTAAACTTGACGAGCCTAGCATGTACAGACATGGCCTCGAAACACTGGAGACCGAAAGGTCGAGCGTGAATCGTATAGTAGATATGATCAACATAAGATGTTCACCATTGAAAACTACTCCATCCCACATGATGATCGGACATGGTTTAGTTGATTTGGATCACGTGATCTTTTAGATGACTAGAGGGATGTCTATCTAAGTGGGAGTTCTTTAGTAATATGATTAATTGATCTTTAATTTATCATGAACTTAGTCCTGATAGTTTTTTGCATATCTATGTTGTTGTAGATCAATGGCCCATGTTACCGTTCCCTTGAATTTTAATGCGTTCCTAGAGAAAGCTAAGTTGAAAGATGATGGTAGCAATTACACGGACTGGATCCGTAACTTGAGGATTATCCTCATTGGTGCACAGAAGAATTATGTCCTTGAAGCACCGCTAGGTGACAAGCCTGCTGCAGGAGCAACTCCGGATGTTATGAACGTCTGGCGAGCTCGTTCTGATGACTACACGATAGTTCAGTGTGCCATGCTTTACGGCTTAGAACCGAGACTTCAACGATGTTTTGAACGTCATGGAGCATATGAGATGTTCCAGGAGTTGAAGTTAATATTTCAAGCAAATGCCCGGATTGAGAAATATGAGATTTCCAATAAGTTCTACAGCTGCAAGATGGAGGAGAACTGTTCTATCAGTGAACACTTGCTCAGAATGTCTGGGTACCACAATCATATGACTCAACTTGGATGCAAAGTTGACGACGATAGTGTTATTGATAGAGTTCTTCAATCACTACCACCAAGCTATAAAGGCTTCGTGATGAACTATAATATGCAAGGGATGCCGAAGACAATTCCCGAGCTCTTCGCTATGCTCAAAGCTGCGAAGGTAGAAATCAAAAAGGAGCATCAAGTGTTGATGGTTAACAAGACCACTAGTTTCAAGAAAAAGGGCAAGGAAAAGAAGGGAACTTCAAGAAGAATAGCAAGACAGTTGCTACTCCCACGAAGAAACCCAAGTCTGGAGCCAAGCCTGAAACTGAGTGCTTCTACTGCAAAGGGACTGGACACTGGAAGCGGAACTTCCCCAAGTATTTTGCGGATAAGAAGGATGGCAAAGTGAACAAAGGTATATGTGATATACATGTTATTGATGTGTACCTTACTAATGCTTGTAGTAGCACCTGGGTATTTGGTACTGGTTCGGTTGCTAATATTTGTAACTCGATACAGGGGCTATGGATTAAATGAAGATTAGCTAAGGACGAGGTGATGATGCGCGTGGGAAATGGTTCCAAAGTCGATGTGATCACCATCGGCACGCTACCTCTACATCTACCTTCGTGATTAGTTTTAGACCTGAATAATTGTTATTTGGTGCCATCGTTAAGCATGAACATTATATCTGGATCTTGTTTATTGCGAGACGGTTATTCATTGAAATCTGAAAATAATGGTTGTTCTATTTATATGAGTAATATCTTTTATGGTCATGCACCCTTGAAGAGTGGTCTATTCTTGTTGGATCTCGATCGTAGTGATACACATATTCATAATATTGAAACCAAAAGATGCAAGATTAATAATGATAGTTCAACTTATTTGTGGCACTGCCGTTTAGGTCATATTGGTGTAAAGCGCATGAAGAAACTCCATAGCGATGGACTTTTAGAATCACTTGATTACGAATCACTTTGTGCTTGCGAACCATGCCTCATGGGCAAGATGACTAAAACTCCGTTCTCTGGAACAATGGAGCGAGCAACAGATTTTTTGGAAATCATACATACTGATGTATGTGGACCGATGAGTGTTGAGGCTCACGGCGGGTATCGTTATTTTCTGACCTTCACTGATGATTTGAGAAGATATGGGTATATCTACTTGATGAAGCACAAGTCTGAAACATTTGAAAAGTTCAAACAATTTCAGACTGAAGTAGAGAATCAGCATAACAAGAAAATAAAGTTTCTAAGATGTGATCGTGGAGGTGAATATTTGAGTTACGAGTTTGGTCTTCATTTGAAACAATGTGGAATAGTTTCACAACTCACGCCACCCAGAACACCACAGCGTAATGGTGTGTCCAAACGTCGTAACTGTACTTTATTAGATATGGTGCGGTCTATGATGTCTCTTACCGATTTACCACTATCGTTTTGGGGTTATTCTTTAGAGACAGTTGCATTCACGTTAAATAGGGCACCATCTAAATCCGTTGAGGCGACACCTTATGAACTGTGGTTTGGCAAGAAACCAAAGTTATCATTTCTTAAAGTTTGGGGATGCGACGCTTATGTGAAAAAGCTTCAACCTGATAAGCTCGAACCCAAGTCGATGAAATGTGTCTTCATAGGATACCCAAAGGAGACTGTTGGGTACACCTTCTGTCACAGATCCGAAGGCAAGATATTCGTTGCCAAGAATAGATCCTTTCTAGAGAAGGAGTTTCTCTCAAAAGAAGTGAGTGAGAGGAAAGTGGAACTTGATGAGGTAATTGTACCTTCTCCCGAATTGGAAAGTAGTACATCACAGAAACTAGTTCCAGTGATTCCTATACCAATTAGTGAGGAAGCTAATGATGATGATCATGAAAGTTCGGATCAAGTTACTACTGAACTTTGTAGATCAACCAGAGTACGTTCCGCGCCAGAGTGGTACAGCAACCCGGTTCTGGAAGTCATGCTACTAGACCATGATGAACCTACGAACTATGAGGAAGCGATGATGAGCCCAGATTCCGCAGAATGGCTTGAGGCCATGAAATCTGAGATGGGATCCATGTATGAGAACAAAGTGTGGACTTTGGTTGACTTGCCCGATGATCGGCAAGCCGTTGAAAATAAATGGATCTTCAAGAGGAAGACCGACGCCGACGGTAATGTTACTGTCTACAAAGCTCGACTTGTTGCGAAAGGTTTTCGACAAGTTCAAGGAGTTGACTACGATGAGACTTTCTCACCCGTAGCGATGCTTAAGTCTGTCCGAATCATGTTAGCAATTGCCGCATTTTATGATTATGAAATCTGGCAAATGGATGTCAAAATTGCATTCCTGAATGGATACCTCAAACAGGAGTTGTATATGATGCAACCAGAAGGTTTTGTCGATCCTAAAGGTACTAACAAAGTGTGCAAGCTCCAGCGATCCATCTATGGACTGGTGCAAGCATCTCGGAGTTGGAATATATGCTTTGATGAGGTGATCAAAGCATATGGTTTTATACAAACTTTTGGAGAAGCCTGTATTTACAAGAAAGTGAGTGGGAGCTCTGTACCATTTATGATATTATATGTGGATGACATATTGTTGATTGGAAATGATATAGAATTTCTGGATGGCATAAAAGGATACTTGAATAAGAATTTTTCAATGAAAGATCTCGGTGAAGCTGCTTATATATTGGGCATCAAGATCTATAGAGATAGATCAAGATGCTTAATTGGACTTTCACAAAGCACATACCTTGATAAAGTTTTGAAGAAGTTCAAAATGGATCAATCAAAGAAAGGGTTCTTGTCTGTGTTACAAGGTGTGAAGTTGAGTAAGACTCAGTGTCCGACCACTGCAGAAGATAAAGTAAAAATGGAAGTCATTCCCTATGCCTCAGCCATAGGATCTATCATGTATGCAATGCTATGTACCAGACCTGATGTGTGCCTTGCTATAAGTTTAGCACGGAGGTACCAAAGTAATACAGGAGTGGATCACTGGACAGCGGTCAAGAACATCCTGAAGTACCTGAAAAGGACAGAGGATAAGTTTCTCATTTATGGAGGTGACAAAGAGCTCGTCGTAAACGGTTACGTTGATTCAAGCTTTGACACTGATCCGGATGACTCTAAGTCACAAACTGGATATGTATTTTTATTGAACGGTGGAGCTGTCAGTTGGTGCAGTTCCAAGCAGAGCGTCATGGCGGGATCTACGTGTGAAGCGGAGTACATAGCTGCTTCGGAAGCAACAAATGAAGGAGTCTGGATGAAGGAGTTCATATCCGATCTAGGTGTAATACCTAGTGCATCGGGACCAATGAAAATATTTTGTGACAACACTGGAGCAATAGCCTTGGCGAAGGAATCCAGGTTTCACAAGAGAACAAAGCACATCAAGAGATGCTTCAATTCCATCCGCAGTCAAGTCAAGGAGTGAGACATGGAAATTTGCAAGATACATACGGATCTAAATTTCACAGACCCGTTGACTAAGCCTCTTCCACGGGTAAAACATGATCAGCACCAAGACTCCATGGGTGTTAGAATCATTACTATGTACTCCCTCCGTCCCATAATGTAAGACGCTTTTTGACACTAGTGTAGTGTCAAAAAGCGTCTTACATTATGGGACGGAGGGAGTAATCTAGATTATTGACTCTAGTTCAACTGGGAGACTGAAGGAAATATGCCCTAGAGGCAATAATAAAGTTGGTATTTGTATTTCCTTATCATGATAAATGTCTTTTATTCATGCTAGAATTGTATTAACCAGAAACTTAGTACATGTGTGAATACATAGACAAAACAGAGTGTCCCTAGTATGCCTCTACTAGACTAGCTCATTGATCAAATATCGTTATGTTTCCTAGCCATAGACATGAGTTGTCATTTGATCAACGAGATCACATCATTAGGAGAATGATGTCATGGACAACACCCATCCGTTAGCTTAGCACTATGATCGTTTAGTTTTACTGCTATTGCTTTCTTCATGACTTATACATGTTCCTATGACTGTGAGATTATGCAACTCCCGAATACCGAAGGAACACCTTGTGTGCTATCAAACGTCACAACGTAACTGGGTGATCATAAAGATGCTCTACAGGTGTCTCCGAAAGTGTTCGTGGTGTTGGCATAGATCAAGAATAGGATTTGTCACTCCGAGTGTCGGAGAGGTATCTCTGGGTCCTCTCAGTAATACACATCACAATAAGCCTTGCAACCAAATGACAAATGAGTTAGTCATGAGATGATGTATTACGGAACAAGTAAAGAGACTTACCGGTAAATAGATTGAACTAGGTATTGAGATACCGACGATTGAGTCTCGGGCAAGTAACATACCGATGACAAAGGGAACAACGTATCTTGTTATGCGGTTCGACCGATAAAGATCTTCGTAGAATATGTAGAAGCCAATATGAGAATCCAGGTTCCGCTATTAGTTATTGACCGGAGATGAGTCTCGGTCATGTCTACATAGTTCTCGAACTCGTAGGGTTCGCACGCTTAACGTTCGATGACAATCGGTATTATGAGTTTATGAATTTTGATGTACCGAAGGTAGTTCCGAGTCCCGGATGAGATCACGGACATGACGAGGAGTCTCGGAATGTCTGAGATGTAAAGATTAATATATTGGACGACTATATTCGGACACCGGAGGTGTTCCGGGTGTTATCGGATAAAACCGGAGTGCCGAAGGGGGTTACGGGAACCCCCCGAGGGAGTATCGGCCATAGTGGGCAAATGAGGGAAAGAGGGAGGCAGCCCACTAGGGCTGGCCGCACCCCCAAGGGTTCCTAGTTGGACTAGGAGTGGGTGGGGGTTGATAACCCTCAACCGTAAGGGATCGAGATAGTCTTCGCGGGTAAGAATAACCCAATTTATTGATTCGACACACGGGGAGCCAAAGAATATTTATAAGCTTTGACAGTTGAGTTGTCAATTCAACCGCACCTGAAATATACTTACTTGCAACAAAAGATAAGTGGTAACAGTGGTATGATAGTGATGATAGTGATAGTAAAAGTAAACAGCAAAAGTAAATAGCAAGAGTAAATGGCAAAAGTAGCAACTAGTGACAAGCAGGATTTAAAACACTGTAGTCTAGGGAGATGGATGGTTGGGCGCTGCATGGATGAGATATATCATGTTTCTAACTTGGGGCACGACACACGGAAAAGTAATGATCATCTAGGCAAATATCAAACATTAGGCATGTATCCCGTAGGTAGTTGTACGTGCTTGCAATAAGAACTTGCACAACATCTTTTGTCCTACCATCCCGCTACGAACGGGGCCAAAAGGAACTTATGGAGATTAAGGTGCTCCTGTCAAAGAGCACCGGAACAAAGCAATGAACTCAATGGATACATGTAATCCTCAAACTACGGACCATCCCCTTTGGTGTCCCAAGCTGTCACTTTTGGGATCGCCGGTTCCGAACCGTAACAGGTGCAAACAACTCATAGATAGGATCAGAACACAAATATATTCATGCAAACACATATGGTTCAGATCTGAAATCATGGCACTCGGGCCCTAAGTGACAAGCATTAAGCATAACAAGTTGAAGCAAAGATGATAAACACCATAGTAGATGATAGGCAACATGCCCCCAACGATCTGACAAACTATTACATGATCTAACTCATCCAATCCCTACCATCCCCTTCGCCTACAGCAGGGGATTACTCACACATGGAAGGAGAAGTCATGGAGGGATGATGGAGTGGTGATGATGATGATGATGGCGATGATCTCCCCTCTCCGGAGGCCAATTCAGCCTCCAGATTAGCCCTCCCGGAGAAGAACAGAGGGTGGCAGAGGCTCCGCGACGAAAACTGCGAAAAGAACTTCTGATCTGGGGTTTCTCCGTCACGAGCTAAAATACGAGTCAAAGTAGGGCACCAGGGGAGGTGGGGCCCACCCAGGCGACCCCCCGGCGCGGCCAGGGGCTGGGCCGCGCCACCAGGGCGCCTGGGCCCCCCTGGCCCCCCTCTGGCCCCTCTTTTGGCTCCGGGTTCCTTCGGGTGCGTGGATTTTCTGTGATTTTTTGTGGATTTTTCTGAGATAACTAAAAATCCGTTTTCCTGCACACAATAAAACCATACAGGCAGCTCTGCTGAAAACAGCGTCAGTCCGGGTTAGTTTAGTTCAAATCATGCAAGAATGAGGTCAAAACAATATCAAATGTGTTTGGAAAAGTAGATACGTTTGAGACGTATCAACTCCCCCAAGCTTAGCACATTGCTTGTCCTCAAGCAATTCAGTTCAACGAATTGGACGCGACAAAGAAAACTTTGACAAACTCTTTTGCTTCATTAGATGTATATAAGCATGTACTACGAAAAGAGTCTAGCAAGTATTGAAACAGTACCATGAGGACAATGCACGGAGCAATCCTTCTTTCAAGTGACCAATCACAAATGCCTAAAAGTAAATAATATACTACTGAAAATCAAGACAAGATTACATTGCACATAGCTTGAGCATATTAGGGTGGTATCTCGCTAGCCTCCATGAGTGAAGCAAAACATAAATGCAGAAACTCCTCCAGAGTTTTAAAGGAGACTAGAACTAAGAATTTCAGAATAAATCATATCACAAGCATGCAGAAGACAATGTAATACTTTGGGACAATGCACATTACACTCAGAATGACAATTATGCTCTCCTAGTTGGTGCTTTGAAGAAAGAAGGTGGAGACTCTCGAACCGTGGCTTTTGTTGGCAAGGTTGAAACCCCGTGGTCGGAAACAAAAACTAAACATGTACCAGAGCTCTTGGTTTTAAAAACAAAGGTAAAAATGTTTTTGAGAGGTGCATATTTCGTCAACGAATGCTAGCAGATAGCTCAATCACTTCTTGAGCTGGACAAGTTTCGAGGAACGGCTCCCGCATGAGGACGATCACATCCTCTTAATCTCCTTTGTTTATCACTGCCAAGGTTTTCTGATTTCTCATGAACAAAGCATGAAGGAGGGTTTGTTTGTTGTATTATCTTTTTGAGCCGGGCGCACTCTATGCCAGTTCCTTCTCGTATTATGGTTTTGCACATTAGACATGCAATCCCGGGGTGAAACTTGTCCAACTTAAAAAGATCATGAATTAACTTCTACTTCCTCATGAGCTAAAACAGAGGCACAAAAAGAGAAATGCTTTTGATTAATTTCGAGATGGTACACGAAAGTCTTCGTTAGGAATGGCAGGTAAATACCATGTATAGGAAGGTATGGTGGACTCATATGGCATAACAGGTTTTAAGGATTTTGGATGCACAAGCAGTCAGTCCGCTTAGTACAGGTGGAGGTTAGCAAAAGACTGGGAAACGACCAACTAGAGAGCAATAACGGTCATAATCATGCAGAGCGACAAAGCAACATTGAATCAGGGTATGAAAGTGATATAACTATTCTAAAACTCAAAGATCATCAAGGCAGAGCAGACTTTTTAGTCTTAAACATGTTTAAACATGTGCCAAGTCAATCCAAAAATTCTCTAAAGGGAAATACCACCTTAGTATACCAGACTATGAACAGTGCAATGCATGTAAATCATTCCAATAACACATTATATACTCTAGCTATTCGAGACTAGCCACAAGGAAAGCATGAACTACTGGAAGAGCATTGTAAACATAGCACTATGTCGCTACAAGTTGGTCTCTAGATCATAAGTACATGCATATGTACAAAAGTAGAAACAAAAAGAGTTCATACCGGTCTTCCTTGTTGCTTCCCTTCAGTCGATCTTCGTCATTACTGCCTCGTCACTTGCACGATCGAACATAGGAAATATAATTAAATGCCATCACAGACTCGAGCTGAACTTCCCCCAAGCTTAGGCTTTTGGCCTAAGTTGGTAGCAGCTACTGCCCCCAGGAGCCTCCTGCTCCGGGGGAACAGTGGTGAGTCCAAGGGTCGTAGAAGGATGCCGGCGCGTATACCGAACTCCTCGGAGTCTCCCACGAGGAAGGGTCCGTACGCCAAGCAGAGGAAGACCCTTCACCAAACTCGGTGGCGGTTTCTTCCTGAAAAGGTGGTAACTCACCGTGCTCCTCCTCGTCGGGCACAACCCCCTCCATGGGGTTATGAAACTGATGCTGGACCATGAACTCATCGAACTGGACAACATCAAAGGACCATCCGTTCCTGCGAGAAAAATCAAACAAAAGAGGTGCAGGTAGACGGATCTCGCGTTCCGCGGTAGTTCCGAAACGCAAGATATAAACAAGATTATCAAGCTCAGAAGCCATGGTAACAAACTTATGCCTTTTCATAGCAGCAAGATCAAAGCTTAAATAAGTAAAAGGATTATCATCAGGGTGTGGGGTGCCTCCAAGATGTTCTAAGATAAGTGTGGCATAAACGCCACCATATAAGTCTCCCTTGTTACCGTTCATAGCAAGGCGTCGAGCAATTAAGGCACCCAGATTATAATCAGACCTCCCTGAGAGGGCTGCTGCCAGGATAGCAATATCCGGAGCAGAAATGTTGCTCGTGTTGTCACGAGCTAACACCCCTCTAGGAACATAATATTTAAAATACCTGAGGTGAGGAAATAAGATGCTGGAGATCTTCGACCGATGAATATCCCTCGTACCCATGCTGCAGAGAGAGTTGATGACGGTTTTCAGCTCGGAGGGCTGAGTGGCCATCCTAGCCGTCCTCCCAACGTTTGGCACACCTATTATTTCACAAAACTTTCCCAAAGGCATGGTGATAAGATCATTGTAAATTTTAAACTCAATAGCAGCTGAATCAGGATTATATCTAAAACTGTTAATGAAACTGGAGGTGAGTTTTTGATACTGAGTAACACGGCACGTGACGAGCCGTGTCAGACATGCATTAGCACAAAGATTATAAAACTCATCCTTGATTCCCGCAGCTTCAAGGAATTCATCACATGGAAACGTCATAGCACGTGCTAGACTTGTGTCTTCCAACAACTCCAGGGGCACATGATCTTCATTATAGCTCACCCTAGCAGTCGAGGGTGAAGCTGCGGCTCTAGTAACTCGATCGGAGTGTGCGGGCCTCCTCTTCTCAAGCCACCCTTTTGCCCATCCTAACAAACTCATTTCTGAAATTTTTGGCAATTTACAAAAATGAGGATTAAAACAAGGTGAGTTAAGGCAAACTACTCAACTCACTTGCCCAAGGCATAAACTTGCATCAAAACTTGGATAATAACTTTCTACACATGCATGCAAGCTCATCTATACAACACCAAGAACTACTAAATACTCACAAATGAAGCCACCAATCAGAAATCTAATTGGAGGGGTGGAGGAGTCACATACCAGGGAGTATTTGCTCAAAATCTCAACTCAAATGATGGGCTGTAGAGAGAGATCGAAGAATCGCCTCCAAGAACAGCAAGAACGCAAGAACAAGTGCAGAACTCGCGTTTTTGGAGAAAAAGAGAGAGGGAGGAAGAAGACATACCTGGAGGGGGGCCCTGTGGGCCCCAAGCGCCCTGTGGGTGTGGCCAGGGGGCAGGCCGCGCCAGCTGGCCGCCTAGGCCACTGGTGGGTCCCCCTGGCTGGCCCCAGGTCCCTCTGGGTCACTCCCGACGTGGAAATTTTAATTTTAATTTTTCTGAAAACTTCACTGTTGAAATTTTTTCGAAGTTCAAAAAGCTGCGAAACTCTCTGAAAACTTGAAGCAGTGAGTAGTATTGTGAAGCTTCAAAACATAAATACTTGGTACATCAAGTAGGACAAAAACTAAAAACAAATGAAAACATAACAAGCTCAACTTTTTATTTATATAAAACATGTTTACTAGTAAGGTTGATCAAGTCTTACCAACAAACATGCGATATATAGAGCAAAGAATCTCACCTCTTACGAAGTAATCACTGAACCTTTACTTTGATGGGCATTGTCCCCACCATGATAGTTTTGTATTTGTGAGGCACATGTAGTGGACAGTCCCATTCTCCAATCTTCACGGTCTCGATATTTTCTATAGAGTTGAGGCCATGCCTCCTGTCGGTCTTCTTTGGAAAATATACCGTGTGTTCTTTATCATTCACATTGAAGGTGACCTTCCCTTTATTGCAATCAATAATAGCACCTGCGGTGTTAAGAAAAGGTCTACCAAGAATAATGGACATGCTCCCATCCTCGGGGATGTCAAGCACAACAAAATCAGTAAGAATCAAACAATTAGCAACTTCTACTGGAACATCCTCACAAATACCTATCGGAACGGCGGTTGACTTGTCAGCCATCTGAAGGGAGATATCTGTAGGAATTAGTTTCTCTAAACAGAGCCTCTCGTAAAGAGAGAGAGGCATAACACTCACTCCTGCTCCAAGATCACATAAAGCAGTTTTGACATAATTATTCTTTATGGAGCAAGGAATGGTGGGTATACCTGGATCACCGAGCTTCTCAGGAATATTGCCTCTAAAAGAGTAGTTAGCAAGCATAGTAGATATTGCTTCATTAGGAACTTTTATTTTATTAGTGACAATATCTTTCATATATTTTGAATAAGGAGGTAACTTAATAGCATCAGTCAAAGGGATTTGAAGGAAAAGAGGCTTAATCCACTCACAAAACTTATTGTAATGCTCTTCTTCTTTAGATTTGATGGACTTACCTGGAAAGGGCATGGGTTTCTGTACCCATGGTTCTCTTTCCTTCCCATGTTTTCTTGAGATGAAGTCTTCTTTAGTGTACCTCTTACGTTTGTCAGGTGCTTCTTCTTCTCGAGCTTCAGGCGGATCATTCTTCTCATTATCTTTACCTTCAGGTTCAGCACCGTCTTCAGTCTCAGCATCGGAGATAGATACATTGTTGGGATCAACAGCTGGCTCTTCATCTGCAATAGGATCATTAGAATTGTCGGCCTCCTTATGTTTCTTCTTCTTCTTTGGAGAGCCAACAATTTCTTCTTCCTGCATTTGAGAATCTTGCTCGATTCTCCTCGGATGCCCCTCTGGATAGAGAGGATCTTGAGTGCTAGTTCCTCCTCGGGTCTTAATCCCGAAAGCCTGCAAATCATCTTGTTTGGCATTGTTAGCAAGCAAATCTTTTTGCACATTAGAAATTTGGTCAAGCTGAGTTTGAACCATATGAAAATGTTTCACAAGACATTGAACATCATTAACCGTTCTACCTAGAACATCAAGCAAACTTTTGATAGCAAGGGAATTATCATGCAACTGACTTTGTATCCTCTCATTAAAATGATTTTGTTTCATAATAAATTATCAAACTCATCTAAACATTGATCAGGAGGCTTACCATGAGGGATGTCACTTGCGTTGAAATCTAAATGAGAGTGTACCTCTACCATAGGAGGGTGAGTGGTAGGCTCACACAGCTTCTCAATAGGGGCTAGATTCTTCACGTCTTCAGCTTTAATACCTTTCTCTTTAATAGACTTCTTTGCTTCTCGCATATCTTCGGGGCTTAGAACAAACATGCCCCTCTTCTTTGGTGGTGGAGGTGGTTCAGGGACGGACCAATCTTCATGGTTTTTGGCAATCCTGCCCATCAAATCTTCTGCATCTTCCGGCGTCCTTTTCCTGAAAACACAACCAGCACAACTGTCCAAATAGGACCTGGATTCATCAGTTAGACCAGCATAGAATATATCGATTAATTCGTTCTTAGGGACTTCATGTCCTAGTCTAGCCCGAATCAGACCGCAGTACCTCCCCCAAGCTTTAGGGAGGGACTCATCCTGCAACTGTTTAAAGTTATAAATTCTTTGTAAAGCAGCATGTTGCATGTGAGCAGGAAAGTACTTATCAACAAAAGAGTGAGCTATGTCTTGAGGACTCTTAATGGAACCTCATGGGAGTGAATCATACCATGCTTTAGCACCTTCCTTCAAGGAGAAAGGAAGAAGCTTGGTCACATAAAAGTATCGTATCTTCTCATCTGTGGTAAACAAGCCACCCAACTCACCGAGTTTAGTCAGGTGTGAAATAGCATCATCATTTTCTCTGCCATAAAAGGGGTCAGCTTCAACCATAGGTATAAGTGAAAGATCAACAGAGAAATCATAATCAGGATCATCAATGCATATAGGAGATGTAGCAAATTCAGGATCAGGAACGGTTTTGTTCTTCAAAGAGTGTTTTTCAAACAGCTTCTTAATAACTTCAGGGTCAGAGCCAGAAAACTCTGTCAGTTCCCTGCATAAATCTTCATCAAGCATATAGTAATCATCATCAAGGAGTCTCTCCTTGAGTTTACTCAACAGGATAATCATAAGTTTCACCAATAGGGTAGCGAGTAACAGGAATTTCAATTCCAGACTTTTTTGCAGCAGCAGCGATCTGTTTCTCAAGAGCATAACCGAGTGAACTAATATCATCAAAAGTAGTAGAAGCATCATCAAGAGTATCGGACATAGTAACAGATTCAGTAGGAGCATCATGTGGTGGCGGTGAGGCAAACTTACTCATAACAGAAGGTGAATCAAGTGTAGCACTAGTGCTCAGAACAGTACCTCTTCTTGTAGTGGATAGTAAGATCGGAACCTTGGGGTCTCCTTTCTTACCCATAGCGAATGAAGTGCAGCAGGTAGGATACCTCAAGTAGACTTGTAAATATTGCTATGCTCCCCGGCAACGGCGCCAGAAAACGGTACTTGATAACCCTCAACCGTAAGGGAACGAGATAGTCTTCGCGGGTAAGAATAACCCAATTTATTGATTCGACACACGGGGAGCCAAAGAGTATTTATAAGCTTTGACAGTTGAGTTGTCAATTCAACCGCACCTGAAATATACTTACTTGCAACAAAAGATAAGTGGTAACAGTGGTATGATAGTGATGATAGTGATAGTAAAAGTAAACAGCAAAAGTAAATAGCAAGAGTAAATGGCAAAAGTAGCAACTAGTGACAAGCAGGATTTAAAACACTGTAGGCTAGGGAGATGGATGGTTGGGCGCTGCATGGATGAGATATATCATGTTTCTAACTTGGGGCACGGCACACGGAAAAGTAATGATCATCTAGGCAAATATCAAACATTAGGCATGTATCCCGTAGGTAGTTGTACGTGCTTGCAATAAGAACTTGCACAACATCTTTTGTCCTACCATCCCGCTACGAATGGGGCCAAAAGGAACTTATGGAGATTAAGGTGCTCCTGTCAAAGAGCACCGGAACAAAGCAATGAACTCAATGGATACATGTAATCCTCAAACTACGGACCATCTCCTTTGGTGTCCCAAGCTGTCACTTTTGGGATCGCCGGTTCCGAACCGTAACAGGTGCAAACAACTCATAGATAGGATCAAGAACACAAATATATTCATGCAAACACATATGGTTCAGATCTGAAATGATGGCACTCGGGCCCTAAGTGACAAGCATTAAGCATAACAAGTTGAAGCAAAGATGATAAACACCATAGTAGATGATAGGCAACATGCCCCCAACGATCTGACAAACTATTACATGATCTAACTCATCCAATCCCTACCATCCCCTTCGCCTACAGTAGGGGATTACTCACACATAGAAGGAGAAGTCATAGAGGGATGATGGAGTGGTGATGATGATGACGATGGCGACGATCTCCCCTCTCCGGAGGCCAGTTCAGCCTCCAGATTAGCCCTCCCGAAGAAGAACAGAGGGTGGCGGCGGCTCCGCGACGAAAACTGCGAAAAGAATTTCTGATCTGGGGTTTCTCCGTCACGAGCTAAAATACGAGTCAAAGTAGGGCACCAGGGGAGGTGGGGCCCACCCAGGAGACCCCCCGGCGCGGCCAGGGGCTGGGCCGCGCCACCAGGGCGCCTGGGCCCCCCTGGCCCCCTCTGGCCCCTCTTTTGGCTCCGGGTTCCTTCGGGTGCTTGGATTTTCTGTGATTTTTCGTGGATTTTTCTGAGATACCTAAAAATCCGTTCTCCTGCACACAATAAAACCATACAGGCAGCTCTGCTGAAAACAGCGTCTGTCCGGGTTAGTTTAGTTCAAATCATGCAAGAATGAGGTCAAAACAATATCAAAAGTGTTTGGAAAAGTAGACACGTTTGAGACGTATCAGGGGTGCCCCTCCCCTTCCTTCTCCTCTCCTCCTTCCTTTCCTACTCCTAGTAGGAATAGGAAGGGGGATTACTATTCCTACTAGGAGTAGGAGTCCTACTCCTGGCGCGCCATACATGGGCCGGCCACACCTCCCCCTTTCTCCTTTATATACGGGGGCAGGGGGCACCCAAAGACACAGAAGCAACATCGTTTTAGCCGTGTGCGGTGCCCCCCTCCACAGAAACACACCTCGGTCATACCGTTGCAGTGCTTAGGCGAAGCCCTGCGCCGATAGCTTCATCATCACCATCACCACACCGTTGTGCTGAAGAAACTCCCCCGTGAAGCTCAACTGGATCAAGAGCTCGTGGGATGTCATCGAGCTGAATGTGTGCTGAACGCGGAGGTGCCGTACGGTCGGTGCTTGGGTTGGTTGGATCACGAAGACGTTCGACTACATCAACTGCGTCACTAGACGCTTCCGCTTTCGGTCTACGAGGGTACATAGACACACTCTCCCCCTCGTTGCTATGCATCTAGTACATAGATCTTGCGTGATCGTAGGAAAAAATTTGAAATACTACGTGATACGTCTCCAACGTGTCTATAATTTTTTATTGTTCCATGCTATTATTTATGATGCTTTGGATGTTTAATGGGCTTTGTTATACACTTTTATATTATTTTTGGGACTAACCTACTAACCCAAAGGCCCAGTCCAGATTGCTGTTTTTTGCCTGTTTTAGGGTTTTATACGGAAAAGGAATATCAAACGGAGTCCAAATGGAATGAAACTTTGGGAGAGATATTTTTGGAGAAAAATATGCACGGGAGACTTGAGAACCACGGAGTAGGGCCGACGTGGCGTCCACGAGGGTGGGGGCGCCCCTCCTATAGGTCGTGCCCCCGTGCCTCGTGGGCACCCCGTCTGGCCCCCGGTGCCCTCCTTCCTCCTATATATACCTACGTACCCCGAAACTATCAAACGAAAAAAAACCTAGTTCCACCGCCGCAACCTTCTGTTCCCGTGAGATCCCATCTTGGGGCCTGTTCCGGAGCTCCGCCGGAGGGGGGGATCTTCCACGGAGTGCTTCTACATCATCATCATCACCTCACCATGAGTCGTGAGTAGTTTACCATAGACCTTCGGGTCCATAGCTAGTATCTAGATGGCTTCTTCTCTCTCTTTGGATCTCAATACCAAGTTCTCCTCGGTCTTCGAGGAGATCTACTCGATGTAATCTCTTTTTGCGGTGTGTTTGTCGAGACCCGATGAATTGTGGGTTTATGATTAAGACTATCTATGAGAAATATTTGGTTTTTTTTCTGAACTCTTTATGTGTGATTATAATATCCTTGCAAGTATCTTCGAATTATTGGTTTGGTTTGGCCCACTAGATCTATAGTTCTTGCAGTGGGAGAAGTGCTTGGCTTTTAGTTCAATCTTGCGGTGTCCTTTCCCAGTGACAGTAGGGGCAGCAAGGCACGTATTGTATTGTTGCCATCGAGGATAAAAAGATGGGGTTTATATCACTATGTTTGAGTTTATCCCTCTACATCATGTCATCTTGCTTAAGGCATTACTCCGTTCTTATGAACTTAATACTCTAGATGCATGCTGGATAGCGGTCGATGTGTGGAGTAATAGTAGTGGTTGCAGAATCGTTTCGGTCTACTTGTCTCGGACGTGATGCCTATATATAATGATCATGCCTAGATAGTCTCATAATTATTCGCTTTTCTATCAATTGCTCGACAGTAATTTGTTTACCCGCCATAGAATATCGCTATCATGAGAGAAGCCACTAGAGAAAACTATGGCCCCCTGGTCTATTCTCAACATATCAATCTACAATCTACTTTACTTTTCCGCTTTTACTTTCTGTTCTTATATCCAAAAATACCAAAAATATCAAACTATCATCTCTATCAGATCTCACTTTCGTAAGTGACCATAAAGGGATTGACAACCCCTTATCCCGTTGGCTGCGAAGTTCTTATTTGTTTGTGCAGGTGTGAGGGACTCGCGTGTGGTCTCCTACTGGATTGATACCTTGGTTCTCAAAAACTTAGGGAAATACTTACGCTACTATGCTGCATCACCCTTTCCTCTTTGAGGGAATACAACGCAAGCTCGAGAAGTAGCAAGAAGAATTTCTGGCGCCATTGCCGGGGAGGTTTACGCAAAAGTCATATACCAAGTACCTATCACAAACCCTTATCCTTCGCATTACATTTTTTGCCTCTCATTTTCCTGTCCCCCACTTCACCCTTGCCGTTTGATACGTCTAAAATGTATCTATAATTTCTGCTTGCTCCATGCCTCTTTTGGGTGATATTGCTATGATATTTATGCACTTCCATACACTTTTGATCGTATTTGGACTAACCTATTAACTCAGTGCACCCTAGTGCCAGTTTCTGTTTTCTGCTGTTTTTGTATTTCAGGTTTTCCCGTCACGAAAACTGTCAGAAAAATCCCGGAAAAATTATATAAAAAATCAGCGTTCCGGAAGCTTCCACACGGCCGAAGTAGGGCCGGAGGGGGGCCACCAGGGCTCCAGGCGCCCTGGTGGCGCGGCCCCCCTCCTGGCCGCGCCGGGGGGGTGCCTGGGCCCCCCAGGCCTCCGCTGATGCCCCCCTTTGGCATATATTTAACACGCGTCCCGAAACCCTCGAGGATGGAACCCTTTTTCACAATCTCGTCTCTGTTCCGCCGCCGCCGCGCTTCCAAGATCGGGAGCACCAGGAGAACTCTTCCCGGCACCCTGCCGGAGGGGAGGATCACCACCGGGAGCCTCTCCACCACCATGGACGCCTCCCGGATGAGTTGTGAGTAGTCTCCCTTGGACCATGGGTCCATGACCAGTAGCTATGTGATGTTCTCCTCCCCTTATTGTGCTTCACTAATTAGACCTCGTGAGCTGCCCTACATGATCGAGGCACATATGTAATCCTTATGCTGTTGCTATGTTGAGTTTGCTGGGATCCGATGGATTGTGAGATTATGTTCAGATTGTGTTTGAGTAATATATTTGATTTACCTCTTTTATATTTATGTTCTTAAGTAATTCTTGCATGTTCTCCGTTGCTATTTATCGCTTTGGCCAAGTAGTAGGTAGTGACTCCAAGAGGGAACGTTATGCTCGATTGTGGGTTCATGCCCCTCGATGACTAGCTTGAGTGACAGAAACATGAGTCTAGGGGATGTGCTGTTGCCACAAGGAGGAAAACAACGGTGCTTGTACCCGCGGGTTCAAGGATTGTTTACTTTACGCAAAGTTCTTTTAATGCAGTTGTCTGTTGCTTTGAGTTTACACTGTGGGTGGGACTCGCAACTTAATACCAGCGAGATGTTCTGGATAGATATCTCAAGGTGGATGATTAGTAGTAGATGCAGATGGATTTCGGTCTACTTGCCTTGGCGTACCGCCCATGCTTTGAACCTCTACCTTTCTTGCAACATAGTTAGCATTGGTTTGCGCACATAATTCTGTCAATTGCCCAGCTGTAATTCGTTTACCTCACATAGCTGTTTTATCGTCTTTTGGGAGAGAGACATCACTAGTGAACATCATGGGATCACGGTCCATATTACCATCATTGATCACATCCGCTATTTACTTTCCTCTTTTACTTACTAGTTGCAGCAATATCTATCACTATTATCTCTTGCGTTTGATCCTTTGTAAACGACAAGGCCGGAGGGATTGACAACCTCTCTGTACTCGTTGGGAGCAAAGTTATTTGTATCTGTGTGCAGGTCCAAGTTGATTGCTAAGTATCTGGCGCCATTAGCAGTTGGCACCTTCTTGTTGAACCTTGGAGTCTCAGGGGAAATCGATCCTTGGTATCTTTGCCAAGGGAAAACTTCCGCTACACTGCATCTCAAACCTTCCACTTGGGATAACCAACGAGGGGCGAGAAGCCATCAAGCAAAGTTTTCTGGCGCCGTTGCCGGGGACTCCACTCTTCAAGATAGGGGAGTTGCACGCTATCTTTTACCTTTGCTTTTTAGTCTTGTTAGTTTACCTTTCAGTTTTGCTTTAGTATCTTTTATCGAAAACCACAAAAAAAATATTAATTATTTGCTAGTAGTCCTTTCTGTTTAGTCAATCATGTTAGGATTTGGTGCTTTGAGGGAATCAGAAGTCCTAGATTTCCATCAAAGGGATGGAGAAAATATGAAGAAGGCATGGGACAGAATTTCTGATGCACATAGGAGAATTATGCCTTGGATACCTATAAAAATTGTGCTTAGAAATTTTTACCATGGTCTTTTTAAATGGTGTAAACACTCTCTTGATATTATAGCTGAAGGAGATTTCCTAGAGTGTGATGAAGCTAGAGCTCTCGAAATTATACACGGTCTATCTAGTTACTTTGTTTATGATCATAACTTTGATACTGTCATAGATAGACTTGCTACTATTGAGAAGAGAATGGATGCTCTAGACTTGATGAATGTAGAGAAACCCAAACCCAATAAGAGAGACATTTTGGAGATAGACAATGATTGGGAGCCTTTTGTTAGGATTAGCATCTCTAATCAAGACTTCCTTGCTTATTGCGATATTGGATCTATGGTTTCTACTATGCCAAAAATTGTTCATGATTCTTTAAAATTTGACATGGATAGATTATCATCTTATCATGAACACACTAATGGAGATATTTCTGAAATCCAGGGAAGAATAAAAGACGTGCCAGTTAAATTCCTTAAAGGGATTGCAATGATTGATTTCTTCATCATGGAGCCAAACCAAGGAAATATAGTGCTTGGAAGGGACTTCCTCCGAGCGGTAAAAGGCTTCATCGATATAGGTAAGGGACAAATCCGCTTACGCGAAAAGGCAAAAGGTGTGTACCCCTTTCCTAGAAGGAACAAGAGTGAACTTGTTGAGGAACCATTTGAAGCGATTTATAACTCCGATTATTATGATGGTTATTGATTCCTCTTTGCATTATGCCTAGCTTAAAGGCATAAAAGAAAGCGCTTTTGGGAGGCAGCCCACATGAATGAAATTTTATTTTGCTTTTGTTGCGTCTTGATGTTGTTACTACAGTAGCACCATCATTGTATCTTTACTTTCCAACTTTGTGCCAAGTGTAGCCTCTGATTGCAAGAAAGTTCAAAAGTTGTGACGTGCTGTCCAGGAAACAGATTCTGTCCTTGGATAGAAAAATTCGTATAAAATCACCAGATCATCTTTTTGGTCTGAATTTTTTCGACAGCGTGCTCTATACAATTGTCTTTCGTGCGTCTGGTCTGAGTTTTTTTATTAGAGTTGCAGAAGTGCCCCGAAAAAATCATTTACTACCTGCTGGTCTGTTTTCCACAGATTCTGTCATGTTTTGCCTTTCATTCATTTTGCAAACCTTGAGCTTGCTTTTTCTTTGCAAAAACCTTTTGGCAATCTTGAGAAACAGTAGAACTTCAAGAATATCCTTATTTCCAGCAAGGAACAATTATATTATTATGGGTACTAACCTCGCTAATCAGATTATGATGATTTATGTATGAAGGGAGTTTTCAAGTGTGCGAGGGAAGATGATAAAAAGATTCAGGAGTGTCAAACGCTCAAGCTTGGGGATGCCCCCATGCACCCCCAAGAAATATTCAAGAAGACTCAAGCGTCTAAGCTTGGGGATGCCCCCGTGCATCCCCTTCTCCATCAACATTATCAGTTCGTCTTTCGTTCCACTATATTTTTATCACTTCATGTGTTATGTGCTATGCTTGGAGCGTCTTGCTTTTAGTTTCCTTTTTAGTTTTCTTTAGCTTTTCATAACGAGTCGGAACTCAGCTTTCTTTGTGTGGGAGAGAAACACGCTCCACTTCAACCTAGAACATAACATAGAATTTTCATGTCTATCCTTGTTGTGTGTGTTCTTTGTCTTTCAATAGCTACTATCATGTTTAGCTTTTAGTTTTCATGCTTATCTTTTTAAAGAGCTTTTGTTTAGTTGGTCGTTGGAACTCTCTTTATTTATCATGCTTATCTTATTAAGAGAGTTGGCTTCTGTTGCATTGGTCGATATGTCTATGATAAAAATGCTACATGCATAATGGTGCTTAGTAGTTCATGTTTTCTTATGGTTAGTCTCAAATAGCTGGGGGGGGGGGGTTCCCAATATGTTATTGGAGTACCAACATGATTTGTTTGCCTATGATGTGGTATGGTTTAGTGATATCTTCCTTCAAGAATTTATTTTGATTGACTTGGCGTATGCTCACGCATATTTAAGACTGTAAAGAAAGTCTGTCGAGCCTTGATGATCTTTTGTTTCTGAGTAGCGATATAACTACCATGCCTTATTCAATGTTGCTTTGTCGCTCTGCATGATTATGACAGTCATTGCTCTTTTAGTTGGTCGCTCCCAGTCTTTTGCTAACCTCCACCTGTACTAAGTGGACTGACTGCTTGTGCATCCAAATTCTTTTAAACCAGTTATGCCATATGAGTCCACCATACCTTCCTATACATGGTATTTACCTGCCATTCCTAACGGAGACTTTCATGTACCATATCGAAATTATTCAAAAAAAAGCATTCATATTTTGTGCCTCTGTTTTAGTTCATGAGGAAGTAGTAGTTAATTCATGATCTTTTTAAGTTGGACAAGCTTCACCCCGGGATTGCATGTCTAATGTGCAAACCCATAATACGAGAAGGAACTGGCAAAGAGTGCGCCCGGCTCAAAATTAATATAACAAACAAACTCTCCTTCACGCTTTGTTCATGAGAAATCAGAAAACTTTGGCAGTGATAAACAAAGGAGATTAAGAGGATGTGATCGTCCTCATTCGGGAGCCGTTCCTCGAAACTTGTCCATCTCAAGAAGTGATTGAGTTATCTGCTAGCATTCGCTGACGGAACATGCATAATCTAAAAATAATAATTATTACCTCTGTTTTTAAAACCAAGAGCTCTGGTACATGTTTTGTCTTTGTTTCCGACTACGGGTTTTCAACTTTGCCAACAAAATCCACGGTTCGAGAGTATCCACCTTCTTTTAAAGCACCAACTATTAAGAGCATGATTGTCATTCTGAGTGTAATGTGCATTGTCCCAAAGTAGCATTGTCTTTTGCATGATTGTGATATCGTTTATTCTGAAATCATTGTATCTAGTCATCACTTAAACCTTGGAGGTGCCCCTGCATTTATGTTTTGCTTCACTAAAGGGGCAAGCGAGATATCACTTTATCATATTTGCACACCATGCTCATTACAAATCTTTTTGATGTTTCAGTATCATATTGTAAAACTTTCAGTTCTTTGTGATTTTCTCATGAGGCAACTTAATTACTACAGATTCATTGTCTCAGTAAGCTTTTGTCATATGACTATGAAAAATCCTTATATGGTTAATAGCATGTCACCACAGAAATTATTCTTGTTATCATTTACCTACTCGAGGACGAGCAGGAATTAAGCTTGGGGATGTTGATACGTCTAAAACGTATCTATAATTTCTGCTTGCTCCATGCCTCTTTTGGGTGATATTGCTATGATATTTATACACTTCCATACACTTTTGATCATATTTGGACTAACCTATTAACTCAGTGCACCCCAGTGCCAGTTTCTGTTTTCTGTTGTTTTTGTATTTCAGGTTTTCGCGTCACGAAAACTGTCAGAAAAATCCCGGAAAAATTATATAAAAAATCAGCGTTCCGGAAGCTTCCACACGGCCGAAGTAGGGCCGGAGGGGGGCCACCAGGGCTCCAGGCGCCTTGGTGGCGCGGCCCCCCTCCTGGCCGCGCCAGGGGGGGGCGCCAGGGCCCCCCAGCCCTTCGCTGATGCCCCCCTTTGGCATATATTTAACACGCGTCCCGAAACCCTCGAGGACGGAACCCTTTTTCGCGATCTCGTCTCTGTTCCACCGCCGCCGCGCTTCCAAGATCAGGAGCACCAGGAGAACTCTTCCCGGTACCCTGCCGGAGGGGAGGATCACCACCGGGAGCCTCTCCACCACCATGGACGCCTCCCGGATGAGTTGTGAGTAGTCTCCCTTGGACCATGGGTCCATGACCAGTAGCTATGTGATGTTCTCCTCCCCTTCTTGTGCTTCACTAATTAGACCTCGTGAGCTGCCCTACATGATCGAGGCACATATGTAATCCTTATGCTGTTGCTATGTTGAGTTTGTTGGGATCCGATGGATTGTGAGATTATGTTCAGATTGTGTTTGAGTAATATATTTGATTTACCTCTTTTATATTTATGTTCTTAAGTAATTCTTGCATGTTCTCCGTTGCTATTTATTGCTTTGTCCAAGTAGTAGGTAGTGACTCCAAGAGGGAACGTTATGCTCGATTGTGGGTTCATGCCCCTCGATGACTAGCTTGAGTGACAGAAACATGAGTCTAGGGGATGTGTTGTTGCCACAAGGGGGAAAACAACGGTGCTTGTACCCGCGGGTGCAAGGATTGTTTACTTTACGCAAAGTTCTTTTAATGCAGTTGTCTGTTGCTTTGAGTTTACACTATGGGTGGGACTCGCAACTTAATACCAGCGAGATGTTCTGTATAGATATCTCAAGGTGGATGATTAGTAGTAGATGCAGATGGATTTCGGTCTACTTGCCTTGGCGTACCGCCCATGCTTTGAACCTCTACCTTTCTTGCAACATAGTTAGCATTGGTTTGCGCACATAATTTTGTCAATTGCCCAGCTGTATTTCGTTTACCTCACATAGTTGTTTTATTGTCTTTTGGGAGAGAGACATCACTAGTGAACATCATGGGATCCCGGTCCATATTACCATCATTGATCACATCCGCTATTTACTTTCCGCTTTTACTTACTAGTTGCAGCAATATCTATCACTATTATCTCTTGCGTTTGATCCTTCGTAAACGACAAGGCCGGAGGGATTGACAACCTCTCTGTACTCGTTGGGAGCAAAGTTATTTGTATCTGTGTGCAGGTCCAAGTTGATTGCTAAGTATCTGGCGCCATTAGCAGTTGACACCTTCTTGTTGAACCTTGGAGTCTCAGGGGAAATCGATCCTTGGTATCTTTGCCAAGGGAAAACTTCCGCTACACTGCATCTCAAACCTTCCACTTGGGGTAACCAACGAGGGGCGAGAAGCCATCACCGTTTTATTTGCCCTTCTTCTGTTGTGTGTTTATCGTTCGCTTGCTTCTTGTTTGCTTGTGTGTTGGATTGCTTGCTTGTCACTATGGCTCAGAACAATACCAATTTGTGTGACTTCTCCAATACCAACAATAATGATTTTATCAGCACTCCGATTGCTCCTATTACCGATGTTGAATCTTGTGAGATCAATGCTGCTCTGTTGAATCTTGTTATGAAAGATCAATTTTCCGGCCTTCCTAGTGAAGATGTCGCTACCCATCTAAACAACTTTGTTGATTTGTGTGATACACAAAAGAAAAGGGATACGGATAACGATATTGTTAAATTGAAGTTATTTCCGTTTTCACTTAGAGATCGTGCTAAAACTTGGAATAAGTGCAAAGATGCTTTTATCTCTAAGTATTTCCCTCCTGCTAAGATCATATCTCTTAGAAACGATATTATGAATTTTAAGCAACTAGATCATGAGCATGTTGCACAAGCTTGGGAGAGAATGAAATTAATGATACGTAATTGCCCTACACATGGTTTGAACTTATGGATGATTATTCAAAACTTCTATGTTGGCTTGAATTTTGCTTCTAGAAATCTTTTAGATTCGGCCGCAGGAGGCACTTTCATGGAAACTACCTTAGGAGAAGCTACCAAACTCCTAGATAATATTATGGTTAATTATTCTCAATGGCACACCGAAAGATCTACTAGTAAAAAAGTGCATGCTATTGAAGAGATTAGTGTTTTGAGTGGAAAGATGGATGAACTTATGAAACTGTTTGCTGCTAAGAGTGCTTCTTCTAATCCTAATGATATGCCTCTGTCCACTTTGATTGAAAATAATAATGAATCTTTGGATGTGAATTTTGTTGGTAGGAATAATTTTGGTAACAATGCTTATAGAGGGAACTTTAATCCTAGGCCTTTTCATAGTAATTCCTCTAATAATTATGATAATTCGTACAACAACTCTTATGGAAAGATGCCTTCTGAATTTGAAACTAGTGTTAAGGAGTTTATGATTTCGCAAAAGAATTTAAATGCTATGCTTGAAGAAAATTTGCTTAAGATTGATGAATTGGCTAGAAGTGTGGATAGAATTACTCTTGATGATGATTCCTTGAAACTTAGATCTATCCCACCTAAGCATGATATCAATGAGTCTCTCAAAGCCATGAGAATTTCCATTGATGAATGCAAAGAAAGAACCGCTAGGATGCGTGCTAAAAAAGAGAATTATATAAAAGCGTGTTCTTCTAGTTAACATGAAAATAAAGATGAAGATCTGAAAGTTATTGATGTGTCTCCTATTAGATCCTTGTTTTCTAGTGTAAATCTTGATGAAGATAGTATTGGAGATGATTCTACTTTAAGGTGTCCCAATGATTCGGAGTTTTTAGATCTTGATGCTAAAATTGTTAAAAGTGGGAGTGAAGAGATTAAAACTTTGCATAGTGATGAACCCACTACTTTGGATTTCAAGGGATTCAATTATGATAATTGCTCTTTGATTGATTGTATTTCCTTGTTGCAATCCGTACTAAACCCTCTGCATGCTTATAGTCAAAATAAAGCTTTTACCAAACACATGGTTGATGCTTTGATGCAATCTTATGAATAAAAACTTGAGTTAGAAGTTTCTATCCCTAGAAAGCTTTATGATGAGTGGGAACCTACTATTAAAATAAAAATTAAAGATCATGAAGGCTTTGCTTTGTGTGATTTGAGTGCAAGTGTCTCCACTATCCCAAAAACGTTGTGTGATTTGCTAGGGTTCCATGAGCTTGATGATTGTTCTTTAAATTTGCATATTGCGGATTCCACTATTAAGAAACATATGGGAAGGATTAATGATGTTCTTATTTTTGCCAATAGGAATTATGCGCTCGTAGATTTCATTGTTCTTGATATAGATTGCAATCCTTCATGTCCTATTATTCTTGGTAGACCTTTCCTTAGAACGATTGGTGCAATTATTGATATAAAGGAAGGAAATATTAGATTCCAATTTCCGTTAAGGAAAGGCATGGAACACTTTCCTATAAAGAAAATCAAATTACCATATGAATCTACTATGAGAGCCACTTATGGATTGCCTTCCAAAGATGGCAATACCTAGATCTACCCATGTATCGTGCCTAGCTAGGGGCGTAAAACGATAGCGCTTGTTGGGAGGCAACCCAATTTTTTATTCTTTGCTTTTGCTTATGCTTAGGAATAAATATTGCATCTAGCTTCTGTTTGGATGTGGTTTTGTGTTTTAATTAGTGTTTGTGCCAAGTAGAACCTTTGGGAAGATTTGTGTGAAGTTTATATGATCTTGGTGTGAAAAACAGAATCGTTAGCGCTCGCTAGAATGGTCACCAGATTTTACTGGAGCGTGCTATTTAGTTGATTCTTTTTGCATATGATTAATAGACAAATTCCTCACTTTTACCAATTTATTTCAAAAAAATTGGAGTTACAGAAGTATGTGAAAACTGCAGATTACTACATATTGTTCTGTTTTTGACAGATTCTGTTTTTCGTGTGTTGTTTGCTTATTTCAATGCATCTATGAGTAGTATTGGGAAGTACGAATCATAGAGAAGTTGGAATACAGTAGGTTTAACACCAATATAAACAAAGAATGAATTCATTGCAGTACCTTTGAGTAGTGGTCTGCTTTCTTATACTAACGGGGCTCACGAGATTTTTGTCTAAGTTTTGTGTTGTGAAGTTTTCAAGTTTTGAGTATTGCTTTGATGGACTATGGAACAAAGAGTGACAAGAGCCTAAGTTTGGGGATGCCCAAGGCACCCCAAGGTAAAATTCAAGGACAACCAAAAGCCTAAGCTTGGGGATGCCTCGGGAAGGCATCCCCTCTTTCGTCTTCATCCATCAGTAACTATACTCGGAGCTATATTTTTATTCACCACGTGATATGTGTTTTACTTGGAGCATCTTGTATAATTTGAGTCTTTGCTTGTTAGTTTGTCACAATCATACTTGCTGGACACACCTATTTGAGAGAGTCAAACATGGCCTGGAAATTGTTAGAACACTCTATGTGCTTCACTTATATCTTTTGAGTTGAATAGTTTTTGCTCTAGTGCTTCACTTATATCTTTTAGAGCACGGTGGTAATTATATTTTGTAGAAATTGTTGATCTCTCAGGCTTCACTTATATCCATTTGAGAGTCTATTAAAACATCATGGTAATGTGCTTTGGCTATAAAACTAGTCTTCACATGATAGACATCCAAGAATAATGTAGTAAAAACTTTCACACTAAGTGCATTGAATATGATGAGAAGTTGGATGCTTGATAATTATTTTGAGATATGAGGATAGTGATATTAGAGTCATGCTAGTGAAGTTATTATGAAATTGATAAATGCTTGTGTTAAGGTTAGTGACTCCCGTAGCATGCACGTATGGTGAACCGCTATGTGACCAAGTTAGAGCACGAGGTATTTGTAAAGTGCCAACCTTTGTGTGGAGGTCGGGGGCGCGCGATGGTTAACTCCTACCAACCTCCCCCCTAGGAGCATGCGTTGATTGCTTTGTTTTTATGACTCGTAGATTTTTGCAATAAGTATATGAGTTCTTATGACTAATGTTGAGTCCATGGATTATACGCACTCTCACCCTTCCACCATCACTAGTAGATAAAGGGTCTTTAGCCCCGGTTCATTTGGGCCTTTTAGCCCCGGTTCTGGAACCGGGACAAGAGGGTCGGTACTAATGCTCTGACCCTTTAGTCCCGGTTCAATACAGAACCGGGGCAAAAGGGTGTCCACGTGGCCTGTGCACCGAGTCCAGGCAGGAGGGGCTTTAGTCCCGGTTGGTGGTACCAACCGGGACCAAAAGGCATCCACGCGTCAGCATTTCTGTGGCTGTGGTTTTTTTT
>LR738715.1:63250249-63268786 GCA_902687465.1 Secale cereale
GGAGGGGGGTTTTAGGTTTTGGGGGTTAATTTAGGTGTTTCATATATTGTGTTAGCTAGCTAATTAATAGAGAGAAGTGTTCTCTCTTATGTCCGTGCTTGGTCGACGCTACATACTACACATACGTATATAGAGAGGACTAGAGTCACGCTAGCTAGCTAGCTAGCTGCTAGCTACTAAGCAAACGAAGGAACAGAAGATCTCGTATAATCAACATATATATATATATATATATGCATACAGAGAGAAGTAATATCGACCACCTCTCCTTCTCCGAGAGATTGGTCGAACAACAAGTTCTCGTATATCTATCCGACACTACCGGGCACATATATACAATAATTATCTCTTACAAAAATAATCTCCTAACACATGGATGCATGGTCCACATAGTATTCTCCGTCTTCAGCGATCACGTGTTCAAGGAAGAATGCCGCCAATTCCTCTTGAATTGCTCGCACACGATCTGGTGTTAGGAGTTCATCCCGCATCTGAAACATCTAATTTGAAGTAGGGGGTCAATACATGAAATGATGCTATAAATTTGTGAATATTATTGATTGCTTACGCACTTCAAATTGTTCATCAGTGTAGCCCCGCTCACAGGTCGTGTGGCGGATGGACTCGCAAATGTAGTATCCACAATAATCATTCCCGGGTTCCTGCCACAACCACTTTACAAGAAATAGAGGTCAATCAAACTGATAAGCAAGAATGCCAAATTGGTATTGATGAAACTAGCGCTTGAATCGAGATATAGGCGATGCGCATGCGGAACATGCTACTAGATAGTACTTACTTTCGGGTATCTAAATTGTAGCTTCTTCGGCAGTCCCGGAGCTTTTTTGGTGAATTTTTTCCAAGCCCTGCTAGACAAAGGAAACAATTAGTTGATATCAGAAATGAAGTTGCTGATATATATGCATGGTGGATAATATTGATCGATTTAACTTACCTGGCTAGCATTTTAGTCATGTCCGCATACTCCTCGGGATCTTTACGTTTAGAGTCGAAGACAGTTACTACTCCCTTCTCAAGCTTAATCTCTAAGAGAATATAGTGGAAGCTGCGCACGAATGCATGAGATCATCAATTACATCACTATAAACTTGACTGATATATAAGGGAAACCAAATATGCACAAGACATTAACACTCACTTGAAGTTGTAAGGAAAGAGTATTATATCTTTGTTTTCATTTACCACCAACGATCGTAGCAAGTTGGTCTCGGTATCGTCGGGACGCAATTTAACCTCGGTTGCATCTATGAGGTATGTGTTAATAAACTCAATATCACCTACTTGTCTTTTCTTCAATTCGACGATCTTCAATCTGCATAATATAGTGAGGATAATTATAAATACATGCAATGAAGATCAGCTATATAGAGAGACTTAATGACAGAAGTAGTACTACTTACAGACAGTAGCAGGTGAGCATTGCTTTATCGAGGGCCAATTGATTGAAAAATTGATAGAACTCCTCAAATGGAATAGGCAACAGGTCAATTCCAACGAGGTCATGCTCTGGTTTAACTCTCAAATACAAGTTATTCCTCCCCCCAGACTCTCTGCAGATTTTCATGTACCAATCATGCAATCTTCGCATATTCGTTGATAGAGATCTTTCATTTTTGACGAGAGGCTTTTTGTACTCGTATCTTTCTATCTGCACGTCCATGAAATCATAGTGTACATCGTCGGACGCGTAATCTGCAAGATTGGTATAACCGGGCACCATCCTCGGATCATTAGCGACCATGTCACTAGACACCTTGAGCGGGGGGCACGATTGGTTCGCTTGTTCGCCGAGCTGGGCAATTTGTTTCCCAGCTCGCCCTTCTGCTAACCTCTGATCACTTTTTGTACTTCCGGACCGCTTGGCATCTTGAAATGTCTTTTGAATAATGCGGTCATAGTTGCCCTTCGGCTTACTTTTCGCTGGTTGCTTCAGGGCAGCAAGAGTGCGCTTTGCTTTCACCGTATCTATCTTCTCCTCCGGAGGTGGATGTCTCTGTGCTTTCAACCCTTCAAAAAAGTCCTTCAGTTCGCCTTCAGCGATCTTCGTATTTTCCTCGTCGGACCTCTCGTACGGTAACTTCTCTAGAGGCGTGAGAGAAGGACCTAATCTGCATCGCCTCCCGCCTCTGGCTGTACTGGTAGACGTCGCCGGACCAGACGAAGCGGCTGTCTTTTTTACTTGCTTAGGCGCCGGAGCAGGAGCAGCCGGAGCGGCGGCAGGTCTCTTCCGCCCTTGCTGATTAGGCGGAGAAGGAGGAGCAGGCTGTCTGCTCGGGCGCACCGGCGGCGAAGGAGGCGGAGTGCCGCCACGCGCCGGCGGCGAAGGAGGCGGTGTGCCGCCACGCGCCGGAGAAGGAGCCGGAGTGCCCTGATGGTCACTCGCCGGAGAAGGAGCCGGAGTGCCCTGATGGTCACTCGCAGGAGGAGGAGGCGGTGGAGGAGGCGGAGTGCCCTGACTCGTCGTCGTCGGAGGAGGAGGCGAAGGCGTCCAGTTCAGAATGTTGATTAGGTCCTTCCGCCATAGGCATGGAGTCTTCAGTGAAGAACCCAGCCGAGTCTCCCCTTCACCGGTAGGGTGGTCAAGCTGGAGCTCCTCAAATCCCTCCGTTATTTCGTCGACCATCACCCTAGCATATCCTTCTGGAATCGGCCGGTAGTGAAAAGTGTCGTCTGGTCCAGAAGGATAAACAGAGCCAACAGCCGCCTTGACCTTCAGATTCATCCACTGTGCCATAAGGTGGCAATTTTGTGCCTGCGTGATAGCATCCACAGGATTCCTGGCAGTAGCCGTCAAGGCAAGCTCTGGCTGAAGCAGCTCGGTGGAAGCCACACTGCTTCTCCGCTGAGATGGCGGGGTAGCTTCGGGGGAAGCTTCGGCAATTCTGTCAGGCTCACTTCTGAGAAATAAATCACAGAATAGCCTTAAGTCACACTAGCTCCCAAGCACAGCCAGTGGACAACCTTGATATAGATAACCAGTACAATAATATTACACAGGGTTGAGTCAGGGTGACTCAATAATTTATTACAGCAACTCAACGCACTAGGGTGGCGGAATATGACAGTGGGTGGTGGAACTCAACACTGATATACTAGCATAGAGTCAAGCGTCAGTGTGAGGCTTGACTATTTTATTGGTGTGGCGGAAGCTTGACGGATGGTACAAGTGATAGACTCCAAGACACAGGTGTGCTGACTGGGAACCTTCTAAGCGTCAGCCTCGCTAGCGCAAATTTCCTCCAGAAGCTCGTCCTCCTCCAAGTCTGGCCAAGTAAATAGCCAGGGACAAGCCAGTGAGTACTTTGAATGTACTCGCAAACATTATGAATCATAAGGTATACTGAAATGAAAGCCATGATAAAATACTATATGCATGCAACAAATATCAAGACTTGGCATGATGAAACACGGTTAGTTCAAAATAAATATTGGTCACTATAATATAAAAAGACAAAAGGAATGCCAGTCGGATATCAAGCGACATCACGGTAGGACTTGAAAAGAAATGCCAGTTGGGTATCCACAAGAGTAGTGGCGAGATAAACCGCCTGACACTCGAGGGACGCCTCAAAAGGACTTTAAAAGAAATGCCCGTTGGGTGTCCACAAGAGTAGTGGCGAGATAAACCGCCTGACACTCGAGGGACGCCTCAAAAGGACTTTAAAAGAAATGCCAGTTGGGTGTCCACAAGAGTAGTGGCGAGATAAACCGCCTGACACTCGAGGGACGCCTCAAAAGGACTTTAAAAGAAAAGCAAGTGTCTGGGGTAGTCTAGCCAGCCCCTGAGACACTCTCGAAGGTAATAATAAAATCACAAGGTTAGTCCATAAATATAATATTCACCATAAATAAATTTATGATAATATACTGACTGTGACAAAAAAATGTCCAGCAAACAGAATATGCTCAAGTATCCTATTTTCCTCCAGAGACTGACACCGAGACCGATACTTGACCCACCCAACTAAATCCTTGACCGTGGACGCGGCTATTCGAATAGATATAACTCTGCAGAGGGTGTACTCTTTACCCACGCGTATGGGCTTTCCTTAGACAGTACCGTGCACTGACTAAATACCCAATACGGACTTTGGGTTGAAAACACGCCTGACGCATACGCACCGACCGGATGCCAGGACTCACCCAGAGCATCGCTCCAGAAACCTTAAGTCAGGGAGGCTACAACCTCCGAAAAGCATGGGATCACTATTAAACGCGCGGATTACAAGGGGTGCCCCCCTCTCGGCTACAACCGGAAACACCCATGCCCCTGACCCGATGACAGGCTACAACCTTCATCGTAGTATCTGTGTGGCGTGCACCCGTACAGGGGTTATCAACTTACTAGGCCGTACCCTCCTTCCGGAAGGACCCGTGGCAGCACGGTGTACAGCTAGGTGTATAGAGCAAGACTCGATCTAGGCAGACTCAGGAGGTATTGTCAAAATAACACCAGTGTTCTTTATCAGTACCACACGACACCACTGTGTCAACAAAGGACCATGCCTACTAGCATGTCCCAACCAGCAGCAGCATCTCTGCCCTCACGTAACCACTTGTATGCCAGACAAGCTAGTGTGACATGCAAGCCAAGGTAAAACAAACATGACATGACCATGCATGCACATGTGATATAACATGCAACGTATGTGATGCACTACCATACTATGTAACCATGCAAGGAAGCAACATCATATCTCAAGTTCAATAATGCTTGCCTTGTCCAAAGTAATCAGGAGAAAACCCTTCAGAAATCCCAGCAAAAGTTCCTTCTTCTTTTTCTGAAAAATTCAAATTTGAATTCGAATAAGAAAATCAACACAGAACAGAAAAAGTTCTAAAAATATTTTTAAATAAATCTTAAAATAAACTAGAGCAGAAAATAAAATTTTGGCAAAAGGAATCAACTCATTTGGATTTATATTTTAAAAGTTATTAGCTTTTCAAAACCAGGGGTTTTTCTGTAAAACAGAAGTCCCTGAGTTGTTTTAAAAGAAAACGTTTCGGATACGAGTGCGTCTTCCAGAGTAGAAGACGTAAAGCGCAGAGTGCGCTTCCACTTAAAACGGAAATAGAGAGAGAGAGCTGACGGGTGGGGGCCACCCGTCAGGTTTAAAATTTGAACGCGCTCGCGCGCGAGTATAGAGGAGCGGCGGCGATCGCCGGCGACGATCGCCGGGGTCTCAGGGCCCGGCGCTGGTCGCAACATGACCAGCGTGGCCTTCCGCATCCAGGGGTGGTGGAGGTGGCCACCGGCGGTCACCTGAACGGCGGTGAGCTCGTCGCCGGCGGACGAAGATTCGGGTGAGGTGGTGGCTCGTCGGAGAGGGCTCGGGAAGGGAAATTGATTTAGGGATTCGGTATGGTGGTGGAAAAGGGGAGGATCGACGGAGTTTGGGCTGCTCTGGTGGTGTAGGTGCTCGGTTCGGTTTGAGGACAGAGGCGGCGGAGCAGTGGCCGGAGAGAGAGAAGATGACCCCCTCGGGGCCTGGTGGGTGGTCAGGAGGGAGTGTGGGTGGTGGTGGAGGCGAGTGCTGGCGCTAGAGGGGCTCGGGGACCCTTTTTATAGGCGGTTCGAAGATAGCCGAAGCGGGTGAAGATCGCCGGAGTTAATATGGTCGCCGGGTTTGGTTCTGGCCGGTGGTCTGGGCGATGGAGCATTCAAGAAGTCCGTGGTGTTCGTCCGAAGCTTCCGCGTGGACGAGCTCGTGCCTGCTTGACACGTTTGCGATGTGCTGTCCGCACGGGCGCGGCGGAGCGGCCGGCTCCGGCGACTGTCAAACGGGCCCCGTGCGGCGTGGCCGGTGTGTCCTTTGCGCGTAGAGGCGAAGGAAGATGACGCGTGGGCAGGGAGGTAGGTATGAGCGTTGAAGTGGAGTAAAAGAGCGATTGATGGCCGAGGCGTTCCGCTCGGCTCCGCCGTGGACGAGCCCGGGGAGGCTGCACCGGCCCGGTGCCATCCCACCGGAGTGGAGTGGCTGGGCGCTGGGCCAGGGGAAGCTGCGGCAATGAAAACGGGCGACATCGCCGTGCGGGAGAGGAAGATGATGGATGCACGGCATCGCTGTCCCTGTCGGCCGAAAATTCAGTTAACTGAATTTTATTCAGTGTGGAACAGTATGCCCGCCAACTGTTTGATGAAATGATTTGAGGTCTTAAACAACTTGGTTGATCATGGGGTCTTGTGTGGTGGTGTGTAGTTACTCAAAAATGAGTTTGCCAGGAGGCCAAGAATTTTGGTGAAGTTTGGAAATGGTTTGGGGCAGAAATATGATTTCTGGACCAAATTTGAATTGAATTTGGTTTGAAATTTTTGAACTGTGGGACCAAATGTTTTTGGAGAAATGGGTTGAGGGTACCATATATATGTAGGGATAATTTTGGTAGAGGCAGAAGAGTCATAGAAAGTATAGTTCCTTTGTAAATGTCAAGAAACTATGATTAATTCAAATTCCACTTTTGGAATTCAAAAATATGTAGAAAGAATATTTTTGTGGAGTGGGGAGGAGTTGAATAATACCACAGAAGGTGTGCATGACTTGAGAGGTAATTTTTGGAGTGACAGAAAATATTTGGAGAAGTTTTATGGTGTTACAAGAGGTGGAAAGGATTTTTGCCTTTGAAAAATAAATAGCTAAAACCAAAGATTCTTTAGAGAGGAAAAGTTTTGAAAACCACCAAAACAATTAAATCAAATAAGTCCACCCTTCAAACAGAACCCTCCAAGAAAATTTTTAAATCTTAGCTAAAATTTTGAAAAGTTTTCAAAATTCCAAATAACTATTTTTGGGGTGTGACAGCACCTACCCCCTTAAGAAAAATCTCGTCCCCGAGATTCCAGCTGTCCCTCAAACAGGTACGGATACTCAGTCCTTAAATGATCTTCTCTTTCCCAGGTTGCCTCTTCCTCGGTGTGATTACTCCATTGAACTTTGCAAAATTTTATTACGTTCTGTCGGGTCCTCCGTTCAGACTCCTCCAAAATCTTTATAGGACGTTCCCGATAGGTAAGATCTGGTTGAAGATCCAACTCTTGGTGCTGGATCTGCTTCTCCGGGTTGCTAACACATTTCCTCAGCTGAGATACATGGAACACATCGTGGACATCTGATAATTCTGCCGGTAATTCTAGTTGATAGGCAACCTTGCCCCTCCTTGCGGTTACTTTAAACGGTCCAATAAATCTTGGTGCTAGTTTCCCCTTAACCTTAAATCTCTGTAGCCCCCTTGTCGGGGATACTCTAAGGTATACGTAGTCATTTGGCTCAAAGTGGACCTGGCGGTGTTTTTGATCATAATAACTCTTCTGTCGGCTTTGAGCTGCCCTTAGTCGGTCCTGAATAAGCTTTACTTTGGTTTCTGCCTCTATTAGCATTTCTGGTCCAAAAATTCGGCTGTCTCCGGTTTCGGACCAATTTAATGGGGTCCGGCATCGTCGTCCGTATAATGCTTCGAACGGTGCCATTTTCAAGCTAGCTTGATAACTGTTGTTGTAGGAGAACTCTGCATAAGGCAGACTATCCTCCCAACTGACTCCGTAGGTAAGCACACAAGCTCTCAACATGTCTTCTAATATTTGATTTACCCGCTCTGTCTGTCCTCCGGTCTGCGGGTGGTATGCAGTGCTGAAAGCCAGTTGCGTGCCTAAGGCTTGCTGTAGATGTTCCCAAAATCTAGAGACAAATTGGGTGCCTCTGTCAGAGACAATTATTTTGGGTACCCCGTGTAGACAAACAATCCTGGATAGATACAGCCTGGCTAGCCTCTGTGTTGAGTAGGTGGTTTTTACCGGAATGAAATGTGCTACCTTGGTCAGCGAATCTGTTATTACCCAGATAGCATCATTCCCATGTCGTGACCTTGGCAAGCCGACAACAAAATCCATTCCAATTCTATCCCATTTCCATTCAGGCACCTTAATTGGTTGCAATAACCCTGCTGGTCTCTGGTGTTCCGCTTTCACACGTTGGCATGTATCACAACATGCCACATATATGGCTATATCCCTCTTCATCCCGTGCCACCAGAATCTCTCCTGTAGATCCTTGTACATTTTGGTCCCTCCGGGATGAATGGAATATGGAGTGGTGTGTGCTTCTGCCATTATTTGTTGTTTTAAATCTTCAATGTTGGGTACGCACAGTCTCTGTCCAAACCAAATAACACCTTGGCTGTCTTCCATAAATTCGGGCGCCCTGCCCATTTTCATCTTCTTTCTAATCCCTTCAATACTTGGGTGCCCCTTCTGGGCTTCTCTGATCTGGTCCTCTATTGTTGGTTTTAATTCCAACTGGGAAATGGTTCCTTCCGTGACTAGGGCCATGTTGAGCTTGGCAAACTCCTGGCTGAGCACATGTTGCGAAAGTTGTACACTGCCATTTCCAGCGTATGGATTCCGGCTGAGGGCATCTGCCACAACATTGGCCTTACCTGGGTGATAGTGAATTCCTACGTCATAATCCTTAATTAGCTCAAGCCAACGCCGTTGTCTCAAATTTAATTCTGGCTGCGTGAAAATATATTTAAGACTTTTATGATCCGTGTATATTTCACATCGGTTCCCCAGAAGATAGTGTCGCCACTCTTTGAGTGCGTGTACTACTGCAGCGAGTTCCAGATCATGAACGGGGTAATTTTCTTCATGTCGCCGAAGCTGTCTTGAGGTGTAGGCCACTACTTTTCCTTCTTGCATTAGCACACATCCAAGGCCTTTCCCGGATGCGTCACAGTATATATCGAAATTTTTGTGCACATCGGGCACGACCAGAACTGGTGATGTTGTTAACCTCTTTTTCAACTCCTGAAAACTCTTTTCACAAGCTTCAGTCCATTCGAACTTCTTGTCTTTCTTGAGTAACTGGGTCATGGGTCTGGCTATATTGGAGAATCCTTCAATAAACCTTCGATAATAGCCCGCTAAACCGAGAAAACTTCTGACTTCTGTCACGTTTGTGGGCTGCTTCCATTCCAACACATCCTTTACCTTTCCCGGGTCTACAGCGATTCCGTCTTGGGTCAATACGTGCCCAAGGAAACCAACTTCTCTCAACCAAAATTCACATTTACTGAATTTGGCGTATAGCTGATGTTTTCTTAACTCCTCCAGTACTATCCGAAGATGCTGCTCATGTTCTTCAGGCGTCTTAGAGTAAATAAGTATGTCATCGATAAATACCACCACAAATTTATCCAGATATTTCATAAAAACCTTGTTCATGAGATGCACAAAATATGCCGGGGCATTGGTTAAACCAAATGGCATCACTGTGAATTCATATAATCTGTATCTGGTAGTGAACGCCGTCTTAGGTATGTCTGTCGTCCGAATTTTTAACTGATGATAACCTGATCTCAGGTCTATCTTCGAGAAAACTTTGGCTTCTGCTAGCTGTTCAAATAAGTCGTTGATTCTGGGCGGTGGATATTTGTTCTTGATAGTGACCATATTAAGTGCCCTGTAATCAATGCACAGCCGTAGGGTACCATCCCTCTTTTTGGCGAATAAAACTGGCGAACCCCATGGTGACGAGCTGGGTCGTACGTAACCTTTCTCCATCAACTCCTTAATTTGCTTCTTTAATTCTGCCAATTCCGTTGGGGCCATACGGTACGGTTTCTTGTATATGGGTGTCGTTCCAGGTGCTAGTTCAATAACGAACTCAATTTCGCGGTCCGGTGGCATTCCTGGTAACTCTTCAGGAAATACGTCAGGATACTCACAGACTACAGGAACCTTACTTAATTCCACCGTATCCACTTGATTTAATTTCCCTTGGGATGTGGCAATCTTCCTTGTACCCACTTTTATTGTCTTTCCTTGGCAATTGGTAAGAGTTACCGTACGGTTGTAGCAGTCTATGAAACCTTTGTTTGTGGTTAACCAATCCATTCCCAGAATAATGTCCAAATCAACTACGTCTAGTATGATGAGATTGGCTAGGAATCCCATTCCTTCAATTTCGATGTTCACATCCTTGCAGTACCATTGAGTATTCTGCTTTGATCCCGGGGACTGAATAACCATGGAATTTTGCAACGGCAAAAAGGGAAATTGATTCTTCGAGGCAAATCTTTTAGAAATGCAAGAATGGGAAGCTCCGGAATCAAATAAAATTGTAGCATCTACTGAGTTGGCGGGGAACGTACCAAACACGATATCCGGTGCGTTCTGAGCTTCCTCAAAAGTCACGTGGTTGATATGCCCTTGCTTGTGGTTGTTATTGGGGTTGAAATTGTTGCGTCGCGGAGCGTTGGTCGTACCACGACCATTGTTGTTGTTGTTGGCTTTGGGAGGGTTGTTTCCTTGTTTTGGGCACTGTTTAGCATAATGCCCTGCTTCTCCACAGGAGTAACAGGTGACTCCAGGATAAAAATTTGTATCCTTGGTCCTATTGTGGAATGCACTGCGGTTCTGTGGTGGAGCTGTATTTGTTGGTCGGGTTACTACTGGCTTTTGAACATCATTCCTGGGCCTGTTGTTGCGAACCTGTACTGACTGGTTCATGCGGCGCTTGCGGGCCTCATCCATATTGCGGTGTTCATTTTCCAGAATAATAGCCTTATCCACAAGTGTCTTAAAGTCTGGAAAGGTATGAACCATCAGTTGGCATTTTAGCGACGAAATAAGTCCGTCGAGAAATTTTTCCATCTTTTTGTTCTCTGTCATATACTCGTCGTTGGCGTACCGGGCCAACTGAGTAAACTGATCCAGATATTGGGATACTGTGGAGCTTCGCTGTTTGAGATCCTCAAATTCCCTCTTCTTCAATTTCATAATGCTATTTGGAATATGCGCTCCTCGGAAATTCTCCTTGAATTGTTCCCATGTCATATTTGCTCCGTCAGGGTGGGTGTGACATAAGTTTTCCCACCACGAAGCAGCCGTTCCAGAAAAATAGTGTGGCGTGTACAGCACCTTTTCCTGGTCAGTACACTGGGCAATAACTAATTTTCTTTCCATGTCTCAAAGCCAGTCGTCTGCCTCTAGTGGCTTGTCAGTGTGCGTAAAGACCGTTGGGCGGGTCTTTTGTAATTCCGACAGTTTGGACCTGGGTTGTGGTTGTCCTTGTTGATTTCCCATGTTCATCAAATGCTGCATCATCTCCTGATGCTGTTGCTGACTCTGCTCATATAGGCGGCATACTTGCGAGAAAGCTGATTCACTGCTCTGCTGACTAGTCTGCCCTTGGGTAAAATTATTTCCCATTTGTCCAGAGTTGTTTTCAGGTTGAGTTGGCATAGAACGGGTCCAGGGACGATGCATTTTCTTTCTGGGGTATTTGCATAACACCAAGGAAAAATAATCAAATATCAGAAAATAAATTCCCAAATAAAATTTTCCCCCCGGACAAGGTAAGACAAGGCAGCCAAATATATTACACAAGTGATTTAATTATACAAGCAGGATTTAATTATACAGGATACATGCGGAAACTGTATCATACAAGATCATTAATTCTACTAGCGCACTCTCCGTGCTCTCATCGACCAGCGGTCCTAACATCGCTATCTTACAAAGGCTAGGCAGAACAGGAAATAAATATATTACATCCATGTTCTCAGGCAGTCATCTAGCGAAGAAAACTGCGTTCGTCCCCATGGCTCATCCTAGGTCCTGCTGAGAGTGAGACTCAGGCAAGACACCCAGGATGTGATATCGCCCTCCTCCTCTTCCTCCTCGAGGATCGCCTCTAGTCGGGTGGTCGTTGATGCCGTGCCTGCTGGAGGTGGCACCGTGCTCGTCAGTGGAGAAGCTCTGGTAGGAATGGGTGCAGTCGGACGGCTAGCATCGCCAGTTGTGGTCGAGCGCTGAGCCGCGGGACTAGCCAAAGAAGTATTTGGTGGATTGGAAGTGCGTGGAGCACGAGGCGAAGGAGAGCGGTACTCGCTCCTGCGAATAATTCTCGCACGAGACAAGTCCATCCGCGCAGTGAGGTAGTCATCCACCAGGGAGGTGAAAGCTGACTCCAAGGCCATGATATACTGGACAAGTGGCTCAATAGCCATATCCTTTTCCCCTATGGTGCAGGAAAAAGCATAGTGGCTAGTATATGGAACGTGGCAAGGCAGATAGTAGTAGGGACGGTCCTGCATAACTTTCAGGATGTCCCGGAGACGTGCGATAGCCTCACGTGCGGCCATCTGGATAGCATGCCTCTCAGTGGGCATGGCTCTCCCCATGAAGCGATAGTTGCGGAAAGACACAGACGCACCACCCCGAATATATACCGAAGCCTGGTACATAGTCAGGGTCTCTGAGATCTTGTCCGGGTAAACGACGTACTCCGGACGCCCGAGGGACCCCATCGCGTCCCTCGCGATGCTCGCGAGAAGGCGGGAAAATCCTGCAGGCTCGTTGGTGAAAATCTGAGATGGGCAGCTGCCACCAGCCATCTACAACAGTAGACAAAAATCCAAGTAGCCATGTCATAAGTGTATGATGACTAAGGAAAATTTGCTACGATGCATGAGATGCATGCTGGAAAAATGTTAGCACTGACTCGGTGACTAGCGATCGTGCCTAGGGCTCCTACAGTCAGCCTGGCTCTGATACCAAGGTCTGTCAGGCTCACTTCTGAGAAATAAATCACAGAATAGCCTTAAGTCACACTAGCTCCCAAGCACAGCCAGTGGACAACCTTGATATAGATAACCAGTACAATAATATTACACAGGGTTGAGTCAGGGTGACTCAATAATTTATTACAGCAACTCAACGCACTAGGGTGGCGGAATATGACAGTGGGTGGTGGAACTCAACACTGATATACTAGCATAGAGTCAAGCGTCAGTGTGAGGCTTGACTATTTTATTGGTGTGGCGGAAGCTTGACGGATGGTACAAGTGATAGACTCCAAGACACAGGTGTGCTGACTGGGAACCTTCTAAGCGTCGGCCTCGCTAGCGCAAATTTCCTCCAGAAGCTCGTCCTCCTCCAAGTCTGGCCAAGTAAATAGCCAGGGACAAGCCAGTGAGTACTTTGAATGTACTCGCAAACATTATGAATCATAAGGTATACTGAAATGAAAGCCATGATAAAATACTATATGCATGCAACAAATATCAAGACTTGGCATGATGAAACACGGTTAGTTCAAAATAAATATTGGTCACTATAATATAAAAAGACAAAAGGAATGCCAGTCGGATATCAAGCGACATCACGGTAGGACTTGAAAAGAAATGCCAGTTGGGTATCCACAAGAGTAGTGGCGAGATAAACCGCCTGACACTCGAGGGACGCCTCAAAAGGACTTTAAAAGAAATGCCCGTTGGGTGTCCACAAGAGTAGTGGCGAGATAAACCGCCTGACACTCGAGGGACGCCTCAAAAGGACTTTAAAAGAAATGCCAGTTGGGTGTCCACAAGAGTAGTGGCGAGATAAACCGCCTGACACTCGAGGGACGCCTCAAAAGGACTTTAAAAGAAAAGCAAGTGTCTGGGGTAGTCTAGCCAGCCCCTGAGACACTCTCGAAGGTAATAATAAAATCACAAGGTTAGTCCATAAATATAATATTCACCATAAATAAATTTATGATAATATACTGACTGTGACAAAAAAATGTCCAGCAAACATAATATGCTCAAGTATCCTATTTTCCTCCAGAGACTGACACCGAGACCGATACTTGACCCACCCAACTAAATCCTTGACCGTGGACGCGGCTATTCGAATAGATATAACTCTGCAGAGGGTGTACTCTTTACCCACGCGTATGGGCTTTCCTTAGACAGTACCGTGCACTGACTAAATACCCAATACGGACTTTGGGTTGAAAACACGCCTGACGCATACGCACCGACCGGATGCCAGGACTCACCCAGAGCATCGCTCCAGAAACCTTAAGTCAGGGAGGCTACAACCTCCGAAAAGCATGGGATCACTATTAAACGCGCGGATTACAAGGGGTGCCCCCCTCTCGGCTACAACCGGAAACACCCATGCCCCTGACCCGATGACAGTCTACAACCTTCATCGTAGTATCTGTGTGGCGTGCACCCGCACAGGGGTTATCAACTTACTAGGCCGTACCTTCCTTTCGGAAGGACCCGTGGCAGCACGGTGTACAGCTAGGTGTATAGAGCAAGACTCGATCTAGGCAGACTCAGGAGGTATTGTCAAAATAACACCAGTGTTCCTCATCAGTACCACATGACACCACTGTGTCAACAAAGGACCATGCCTACTAGCATGTCCCAACCAGCAGCAGCATCTCTGCCCTCACGTAACCACTTGTATGCCAGACAAGCTAGTGTGACATGCAAGCCAAGGTAAAACAAACATGACATGACCATGCATGCACATGTGATATAACATGCAACGTATATGATGCACTACCATTCTATGTAACCATGCAAGGAAGCAACACCATAACTCAAGTTCAATAATGCTTGCCTTGTCCAAAGTAATCAGGAGAAAACCCTTCAGAAATCCCAGCAAAAGTTCCTTCTTCCTTTTCTGAAAATTTCAAATTTGAATTCGAATAAGAAAATAAACACAGAACAGAAAGAGTTCTCAAAATATTTTTACATAAATCTTAAAATAAACTAGAGCAGAAAAGAAAATTTTAGCAAAAAGAATCAACTCATTTGGATTTATATTTTAAAAGTTATTAGCTTTTCAAAACCAGGGGTTTTTCTGTAAAACAGAAGTCCCTGAGTTGTTTTAAAAGAAAACGCTTCGGATACTAGTGCGTCTTCCAGTGTAGAAGACGTAAAGCACAGAGTGCGCTTCCACTTAAAACGGAAACAGAGAGATAGAGAGCTGACGGGTGGGGGCCACCCGTCAGGTTTAAAAATTTGAACGCGCTCGCGCGCGAGTACAGAGAAGCGGCGGCGATCGCCGGCGACGATCGCCGGGGTCTCAGGGCCCGGCGCTGGTCGCAAAGTGACCAGCGTGGACTTCCGCATCCAGGGGTGGTGGAGGTGGCCACCGGCGGTCACCTGAACGGCGGTGAGCTCGTCGCCGGCGGACGGTGATTCGGGTGGAGTGGTGGCTCGTCGGAGAGGGCTCGGGAAGGGAAATTGACTTAGGGATTCGGCATGGTGGTGGAAAAGGGGAGGGTCGACGGAGTTTGGGCTGCTCTGGTGGTGTAGGTGCTCGGTTCGGTTTGAGGACAGAGGCGGCGGAGCGGTGGCCGGAGAGGGAGAAGATGACCCCCTCGGGGCCTGGTGGGTGGTCAGGAGGGAGTGTGGGTGGTGGTGGAGTCGAGTGCTGGCGCTAGAGGGGCTCGAGGACCCTTTTTATAGGCGGTTCGAAGATAGCCGAAGCGGGTGAAGATCGCCGGAGTTAATATGGTCGCCGGGGTTGGTTCTGGCCGGTGGTCTGGGCGATGGAGCATTCAAGAGGTCCGTGGTGTTCGTCCGAAGCTTCCGCGTGGACGAGCTCGTGCCTGCTTGACACGTTTGCGATGTGCTGTCCGCACGGGCGCGGCGGAGCGGCCGGCTCCGGCGACTGTCAAACGGGCCCCGTGCGGCGTGGCCGGTGTGTCCTTTGCGCGTAGAGGCGAAGAAAGATGACGCGTGGGCAGGGAGGTAGGTATGAGCGTTGAAGTGGAGTAAAAGAGCGATTGATGGCCGAGGCGTTCCGCTCGGCTCCGCCGTGGACGAGCCCGGGGAGGCTGCACCGGCCCGGTGCCATCCCACCGGAGTGGAGTGGCTGGGCGCTGGGCCAGGGGAAGCTGCGGCAATGAAAACGGGCGACATCGCCGTGCGGGAGAGGAAGATGATGGATGCACGGCATCGCTGTCCCTGTCGGCCGAAAATTCAGTTAACTGAATTTTATTCAGTGTGGAACAGTATGCCCGCCAACTGTTTGATGAAATGATTTGAGGTCTTAAACAACTTGGTTGATCATGGGGTCTTGTGTGGTGGTGTGTAGTTACTCAAAAATGAGTTTGCCAGGAGGCCAAGAATTTTGGTGAAGTTTGGAAATGGTTTGGGGCAGAAATATGATTTCTGGACCAAATTTGAATTGAATTTGGTTTGAAATTTTTGAACTGTGGGACCAAATGTTTTTGGAGAAATGGGTTGAGGGTACCATATATATGTAGGGATAATTTTGGTAGAGGCAGAAGAGTCATAGAAAGTATAGTTCCTTTGTAAATGTCAAGAAACTATGATTAATTCAAATTCCACTTTTGGAATTCAAAAATATGTAGAAAGAATATTTTTGTGGAGTGGGGAGGAGTTGAATAATACCACAGAAGGTGTGCATGACTTGAGAGGTAATTTTTGGAGTGACAGAAAATATTTGGAGAAGTTTTATGGTGTTAGAAGAGGTGGAAAGGATTTTTGCCTTTGAAAAATAAATAGCTAAAACCAAAGATTCTTTAGAGAGGAAAAGTTTTGAAAACCACCAAAACAATTAAATCAAATAAGTCCACCCTTCAAACAGAACCCTCCAAGAAAATTTTTAAATCTTAGCTAAAATTTTGAAAAGTTTTCAAAATTCCAAATAACTATTTTTGGGGTGTGACAAATTCTTTTCTCCCGATCTGCTTCACGTTCCTCTATCGCTTGTATTCTGGCCCGCAGCGCCTGGATTTCGGTCATCTCCATTTTCTTCCTCTTGTCGTGGCATTTGTAGCCTCCTGCGTCCGGAAACCCAGCACGCCACGGAAGGGAGCCTGGCGTGCCTCGTGTCCGTCCAGGGTGCTCAGGATTCCCGAGGGCCATTGTCAGCTCGTCGTTCTCTCTGTCGGGGATGAACGTCCCTTCATGCGCTGCTTTGATATACTGCCGCATCTTCCTGAGTGGTGTTTCCAATTGCTTGTCCGTCCAAATGCACCACCCTGTTACAGGGTCCAAGGTTCCGCCAGCCCCGAAGAACCAAGTCCGGCAACGTTCTGGCCAGTGCATTGTCTCTGGTTCGATCCCTTTCTGAAGCAGATCATTCTCAGCCTTGGCCCACTTAGGCCGGGCTACGAGGTAGCCGCCCGACCCCGTGCGATGGTGATGCTTCTTCTTCGCAGCATTTATCCGGTTTGTCTCCGACATCTTCTGACTCTTTTCCGACTTCTTATGGGCCACAAATGCGGGCCAGTCATCTTTGATCTTCTCATATATGCCCACGAATTCTGGAGTCGTTTTATCTCTGACAAACGTATTCAGTTTTTTCTTCCATGCCCTGAATTGGTCTGCCATCTTCGAAAGTGCAGCACACTTGATTAACTCCTCTTTAACTGGCTTCGCCGGATCAACCTCTCGCGGTAGGACGAAGTTTGACTTTAGCTCAGTCCAAAGATCTTCTTTCTGCATATCAGTGACATAAGTCACCTGAGCGTCGTTTGCAGCCGGCTTTAACCATTGATGGATGCTGATCGGGATCTTGTCCCTAACCAGAACCCCGCACTGATTAACAAATGCGTTCTTTGTGCGGATGGGTGCAATCGGCTCGCCGGAGCGCGAGATTTCTGAGATCTCAAACTTTTCATCCGGCCTCAACTTTTTCTTCGCTCCTCGTCTCTTTACCGAAGATTTGCTCGATCCGGAGGGCTAGAAAAAGGAACAAAGACGAGAGTTAATGAATGAATCAATTAACTAGTCAGCACATGCTTAACTAACATATATACCTCCTGGCCGGACTCGGTTCGGTCACCGGAGCCAGCATCACGGTCTCCTTCTTGCACCGGCATTGGGTCACCGGAGCCGTCCTCACGGTCTACTTCTTCCATGTGCATTGGGTCACCAAATTCATCAATACCATAGCCTAGATCTTCCAGCCGCAGCTCTTGTTCGACCAGCTCATCGGTGTCGTTGAGATACGACAAGACGGAATTTTGTCCGTGTGCGATTATGTCCATCAACATCGCTTCTTGTGCTAGGTCTCGGGTGTTGTCGTCCATTGTTTCTACAAATATTTACAACATGCCAATTATTATTCAAACATGACAGATGGATATATTAATGGCAAACGTAGAACTAGCTTCAACCCTCGACTGCTCGGCGATCCACAAACCCTAGACCCCCTCATGTCACATTTTGTCTAGCTAGTGTCAAATGATTCAACAAAACCAATACTTCATCATTAGGCGAAAGTAACAGTAGCATGATGGTACGAAGCTCTCCAAAGTTGTTTTGGAACGAAGTCCCAGATAAGATAATCCGTAACAAAAGACGGATTATCCTATCAGGAACTCCGTTCCAGAACATCTTTGCATAACTTCATACCAACATGCCCCGGTTACTTCTGGCAAATGATGAAGTCATGGAATTCTTCAATACTTTGACACTAGCTAAGCAACCTTTCTCGACCCCTCGACCCCCGACTTCTCGGCGATCCACAACCCTAGTCCCACTCATGTCACCTTTTGTCTAGTGTCAAATGATTCAACAAAACCAATACTTCATCATTAGGCGAAAGTAACAGTAGCATGATGATACGAAGCTCTCCAAAGTTGTTTTGGAACGGAGTCCCAGATAAGATAATTCGTAACAAAAGACGGATTATCCTATCAGGAACTCCGTTCCAAAATAACTTTGCATAACTTCGTACAAACATGCCCCGGTTACTTC
>LR738715.1:63272023-63282322 GCA_902687465.1 Secale cereale
AGAAATTTTCTCTTCTTCTCCTCTATTCCTTTCTTCTTCTCCTCTTTTTTTCTTTTTTTTCTTCTTCTTATTTATTTCTCCTCTTCTTCCTCTCCTCTTCTTCTTTCTTTCCTCTTTCTTATTTTCTTCTTTCCTATCCTTCTTTTTCTAAATTTGTAACTTTTGCATATATAAAACTTTCTATATATATTTAGCATATATAAACAAAAAACTATATAGCCACATACACATATATATACATGACATATACACACATCACATATATACAGCAACTTCCTAAGAAAAAATATATTTATATACACATAAATATATATTTAACATATATATTTAGCAAATTCCTAAGAAAAAAAAAGATATACACATACATATAAATACAGCAACTATATATACAGCAATTTATATAAACATAAAAAAAATACACATATATACATATATACATAGCAACTATATATATACAGCAATATATATTAAACATAAAAAAAGGGAGCCATCTCACATCGGCAGGGCTGGGCGGCGCGACGGCGGCGGGGCGGGGCGGCGACGAGGCGGCGTCGGGGCGCGGCGGCGCGACGGAGGCGGGGCGGGGCGCGCGGCGGCGCGGGGCGACGGGCCGGCCGGGGCGACGGGCCGGCCGGGGCGCGGCGACGGCGCGGGGCGCGGCGACGGCGCGGGGCGGGGCGACGAGGCGGCGTCGGGGGCGACGGCGACGGCGACGGGGCGACGGGGGCGACGGCGACAGGGCGACGGCGACGGCGACGGGGGCGGGAAAGGAGCAGAGGGAGGCGTCGGGGCGGGGAAGATGAAAACTGCCCAAATTTTCGCAAGTGTTGGTTATATAGGAGGGGCATTAGTCCCGGTTGGTGGCTGAAACCGGGACTAATGCCCCCCTTTAGTCCCGGTTGCTGACACCAACCGGGACTAAAGGTCCCTTTTCAGCAGCCCAAAGGGCGGGAAGGAGGGGCCTTTAGTCCCGGTTGGTGGCAGCAACCGCATTAGTCCCGGTTTCAGCCACCAACCGGGACTAATGCCACCCTTTAGTCCCGGTTGGTGCCACCAACCTGGACCAAAGGCCCTGTGCTGGCGCGGGTGCGATGGGATGTTTAGTCCCACCTCGCTAGCTGAGGGAGCTCGAGAGTGGTTTATAAGGGCTGCTGCTCCCACCCTCTCGAGCTCCTCTCAAATGCAGGCTTCTGGGCCTAACTCTACGCGCTGCCGTGTGAGCTTGCTGGGCCTTATATTACAGATGGATCCTGTGCTATAGGCCTTGCAGGCTCACTGGGCAGCGCCCAATTTTTTTTTTCCTTTTTTGCTTTATTAATTTCTAAGTTGTTTTTTGCTGTATTTAGAGTTGCTTTATTTATTTTATTTTCTTTGTTTATTTCTAAGTTGTTTTTTGCTGTATTTAGAGTTGCTTTATTTATTTTACTTCCTTTATTTATTTTCTTTGTTGCTTTATTTATTTTATTTTGTTTATACTTACAACAAAATACTTATTGTTGCTATTTATTTCTAAGTTGTTTTTTGCTGTATTTAGAGTTGCTTTATTTATTTTATTTTCTTTGTTTATTTCTAAGTTATTTTTTGCTATATTTAGAGTTGCTTTATTTATTTTACTTTCTTTATTTATTTTCTTTGTTGCTTTATTTTTTTTATTTTTTTTATACTTACAACAAAATACTTATTGTTGCTATTTATTTTTCAAGTTTTTTTGTTTTGTTTTCTGCATTATTTATTTTCTTTTGTTATTTGCTTTATTTTTTTAATTCTTTCTGGTAAAACCAATTAAAAACTTTCTCTGTTAGTGCAAGTAGTATTGAAATTTGAATAGTACAAACGGACAATGGTATCATACTCGTTTGTTACAAAGTTGGCATGGTATCATCATAATAGTTGCGGAAAAAACTCTTCACTTTTTCTTCGCTTGTGTCATTTGCTTATTGCGCCGTAACCATGGATAATCTTCATCGTTTATCAGGATGCTTGGGTCAGCCTTGACTTTGAAGGGAGGAATTTCATGAAACTTTTCATAATCTTCAGACATGTCTGTCTTGCCCTCCACTCCAAGGATGTCCCTTTTTCCTGAAAGAACTATGTGGCGCTTTGGCTCATCGTATGATGTATTCGCTTCCTTATCTTTTCTTTTTCTCGGTCTGGTAGACATGTCCTTCACATAGATAACCTGTGCCACATCATTGGCTAGGACGAACGGTTCGTCAGTGTATCCAAGATTTTTCAGATCCACTGTTGTCATTCCGTACTGTGGGTCTACCTGTACCCCGCCTCCTGACAGATTGACCCATTTACACTTAAACAAAGGGACCTTAAAATCATGTCCGTAGTCAAGTTCCCATATGTCCACTATGTAACCATAATATGTGTCCTTTCCCCTCTCGGTTGTTGCATCAAAGCGGACACCGCTGTTTTGGTTGGTGCTCTTTTGATCTTGGACAATCGTGTAAAATGTATTCCCACTTATCTCGTATCCTTTGTAAATCAATACAGTCGAATTGATGGTCCCCTGGACAACAAGTACAACTCATCACAAACAGTGTTGTCACCTCTAAGACGTGTTTCCAACCAACTGCTGAAAGTCCTGATGTGTTCACGTGTAATCCAGTCGTCGCACTGCTCCGGGTGTTTGGAGCGCAGACTGTTCTTGTGTTCATCGACATACGGGGTCACCAATGTAGAGTTCTGTAGAACTGTGTAGTGTGCTTGAGACCAAGAATAACCGTCCCTGCATATTATTGAGTCCCTTCCAAGCGTGCCTTTTTCAGTCAGTCTCCCCTCGTACCGCGATTTAGGGAGACCTATCTTATTAAGGCCAGGAATGAAGTCAACACAAAACCCGATGACATCCTCTGTTTGATGGCCCATGGAGATGCTTCCTTCTGGCCTTGCGCGGTTACGGACATATTTCTTGAGGACTCCCATGAACCTCTCAAAGGGGAACATATTGTGTAGAAATACGGGCCCCAGAATGACAATCTCGTCGACTAGATGAACTAGGACGTGTGTCATGATATTGAAGAAGGATGGTGGGAACACAAGCTCGAAACTGACAAGACATTGCGCCACATCACTCCTTAGCCTTGGTACGATTTCTGGATCGATCACCTTCTGAGAGATTGCATTGAGGAATGCACATAGTTTCACAATGGCTAATCGGACGTTTTCCGGTAGAAGCCCCCTCAATGCAACCGGAAGCAGTTGCGTCATAATCACATGGCAGTCATGAGACTTTAGGTTCTGGAACTTTTTTTTGCCATATTTATTATTCCCTTTATATTCGACGAGAAGCCAGTCGGGACCTTCATACTGAGAAGGCATTCAAAGAAAATTTCTTTCTCTTCTTTCGTAAGAGCATAGCTGGCAGGACCTTCATACTGCTTCGGAGGGATGTCGTCTTTTTCGTGCAAACGTTGCAGGTCCTCCCGTGCCTCAGCTGTATCTTTTGTCTTTCCATACACGCCCAAGAAGCCTAGCAGGTTCACACAAAGGTTCTTCGTCACGTGCATCACGTCGATTGAAGAGCGGACCTCTAGGTCTTTCCAGTAGGGTAGGTCCCAAAATATAGATTTCTTCTTCCACATGGGTCCGTGTCCCTCATCGTCATTCGGAACAGCTAGTGCGCCGGGGCCCTTTCCAAAGATTACGTGTAAATCATTGACCATAGCAAGTACGTGATCACTGGTACGCATGGCGGGCTTCTTCCGGTGATCTGCCTCGCCTTTGAAATGCTTGCATTTCTTTCGACATTGATGGTTGGTCGGAAGAAATCGACGATGGCCCAGGTACACATTCTTCCTGCACTTGTCCAGGTATATACTTTCAGTGTCATCTAAACAGTGCGTGCATGCGTGGTATCCTTTGTTTGTCTGTCCTGAAAGGTTACTGAGAGCGGGCCAATCGTTGATGGTCACGAATAGCAACGCCTTTAGGTCAAATTCCTCCTGTTTGTGCTCATCCCACGCACGTACACCGTTTCCATTCCACAGCTGTAAAAGTTCTTCAACTAATGGCCTTAGGTACACATCAATGTCGTTGCCGGGTTGCTTAGGGCCTTGGATGAGAACTGGCATCATAATGAACTTCCGCTTCATGCACATCCAAGGAGGAAGGTTATACATACATAGAGTCACGGGCCAGGTGCTGTGATTGCTGCTCTGTTCCCCGAAAGGATTAATGCCATCCACGCTTAAAGCAAACCATACGTTCCTTGCGTCCTTTGCAAACTCCTCCCAGTACTTTCTCTCGATTTTTCTCCATTGCGACCCGTCAGCGGGTGCTCTCAACTTCCCGTCTTTCTTACGGTCCTCACTGTGCCATCGCATCAACTTGGCATGCTCTCTGTTTCTAAACAAACGTTTCAACCGTGGTATTATAGGAGCATACCACATCACCTTCGCAGGAACCCTCTTCCTGACGGGCTCGCCATCAACATCACCAGGGTCATCTCGTATGATCTTATACCGCAATGCACCGCATACCGGGCATGCGTTCAGATCGTTGTATGCACCGCGGTAGAGGATGCAGTCGTTAGGGCATGCATGTATCTTCTGCACCTCCAATCCTAGAGGGCATATGACCTTCTTTGCTGCGTATGTACTGTCAGGCAATTCGTTATCCTTCGGAAGCTTCTTCTTCAATATTTTCAGTAGCTTCTCAAATCCTTTGTCAGCCACAACATTCTCTGCCTTCCATTGCAGCAATTCCAGTACGGTACCGAGCTTTGTGTTGCCATCTTCGCAATTGGGGTACAACCTTTTTTTGTGATCCTCTAACATGCGATCGAACTTCAGCTTCTCCTTTTGACTTTCGCATTGTGTCCTTGCATCGACAATGACCCGGCGAAGATCATCATTTGGTTCCTCTTGATCTTCAGCAGCTTCACCCGTTGCAGCATCATTGGGCACATCGTCTGGTTCCTCTTGATCTTCACCAGCTCCCCCCATTGCAGCATCACAGTATTCAGGGGGCACATAGTTGTCATCGTACTCTTCTTCTTCGCCGTCTTCCATCATAACCCCTATTTCTCCGTGCCTCATCCAAACATTATAGTGTGGCATGAAACCCTTGTAAAGCAGGTGGGAGTGAAGGATTTTCCGGTTAGAGTAAGACATCGTATTCACACATTTAGTGCATGGACAACACATAAAACCATTCTGCTTGTTTGCCTCAGCCGCATTTAGAAACTCACGCACGCCCTTAATGTACTCAGAGGTGTGTCTGTCACCGTACATCCATTGCCGGTTCATCTGCGTGCATTTATATATAATTAAGTGTGTCAAAAACCATTACAGAACATCATAAATAAATAATTAAGTGACCAAATGGATAAAAGTTCATCATCACATAAAAACCAACGTACATACATATATAGTTCTCATCTAACAACATATAGCTCTCCATACACATCGAAACTATGTAAAACATTTCAGCGCGAAAACAAATGCTATCATAATCGCAACCAAGGTAACAATTGATCCAACGGCATAATGATACCAAGCCTCGGTATGAATGGCATATTTTCTAATCTTTTTAATCTTCAACCGCATTGCATCCATCTTGATCTTGTGATCATCGACGACATCCGCAACATGCAACTCCAATATCATCTTCTCGTCCACAATTTTTTTTATTTTTTCCTTCAAGAATTTGTTTTCTTCTTCAACTAAATTTAACCTCTCGACAATAGGGTCCATCTTGATCTTGTGATCATCGATAACTTCCGCAACATGGAACTCCAATTCCATCTTCTCCTCCTCCATTTTTTCCAATTTTTTCTTTAACGAAATGTTTTCCTCTTCAACTAAATTTAACCTCTCCACAAGAGGGTCGGTTGGAATTTCCGGTTCAACTACCTCCTAGACATAATAAAACATCTATGCATGTCAGGTTGGTCGGCATAACTATCATAAGCACTAAAACAAATAGTTATAAATTAAAGATAATATACCACATCCGAATCGTAGACCGGACGAGGGCCCACGTGGGCGGATATCAAAACCATCGCACTATATAATAACAAGCAATAATAAACGTAAGAAAATTAGACAAATATCTATCTAAAGCAATAATAAAAGTAAGAAAAGCATGGACATAACAAGAGGCTCACCACGGTGGTGCCGGTGACGAGATCGGCGGGGGCGATCGACGGCGGCGAAGACGGGGACGGGACGTGAGGGACCGCTAAACCTAGACAAATCTCGGAGAAAATAGAGCTTCGAGAGGAGAAAAGCTTAACTAGTGTGGCTCGGGCATTCCACCGAACACGTTGTGTGCATAGGAGGTGAGCTAGAGCACCACTAACCCCTCTCCCCCTCGGCCAGAAAAAAAAACAGAGCAGTGAGCTCTGCTCTTGAGTGAGGGGGTTTATATAGGAAACTCACTGGTCCCGGTTGGTGCTACAAATCGGGACTAAAGGGGTGCCTTTGGTCCCGGTTCATAACACCAACCGGGACCAATAGTGGTGGGCCAGGAGCAAGAGCCATTAGTCCCGGTTTTTAGCTCCAACCGGGACCAATAGGTCCAGACGAACCGGGACCAATGGCCCACGTGGACCGGCCGGCCCCCTGGGCTCACGAACCGGGTCCAGTACCCCCATTGGACCCGGTTCTAGATTGAACCGGGGCTAATGGGCTGGACCAATGCCCTGTTTTCTACTAGTGCATTGCTAGCCTCTCTTGTACCGTGCAACTTTCGCTGGTACCATACACCCACTATATTCCTTCCTCAAAACAGCCACCATATATCTTCCTCAAAACATCCACCATACCTACCTATCATGGCATTTCCATAGCCATTCCGAGATATATTGCCATGCAACTTTTCACCGTTCCGTTCATATGACATGCTTCATATTGTCATATTGCCATGCATGATCATGTAGTTGACATCGTATTTGTGGCAAAGCCACCATGCATAATTTTTCATACATGTCACTCTTGATTCATTGCACATCCCGGTACACCGTCGGAGGCATTCATATAGGGCATACTTTGTTCTAGTATCGTGTTGTAATATCGAGTTGTAATTCAATGAAAGTGTGATGATCTTCATTATTAGAGCATTGTCCCATGTGAGGAAAGGCTACATCAAGAAAGCCCCTAAAAAGGCAAATAAAAAAAGAAAGGCCCAAAAAAGGGACAATTGCTACTATCTTTTTCCACACTTGTGCTTCAAAGTAGCACCATGTTCTTCATGATAGAGTGTCTCATGTTTAGTCACTTCCATATACTAGTTGGAATTTTCATTATAGAACTTGGCTTGTATATTCCAACGATGGGCTTCCTCAAATGCCCTAGGTCTTCATGAGCAAGCAAGTTGGATGCACACCCACTAGTTTCTTTTGTTGAGCTTTCATACATATTTAGCTCTAGTGCATCCGTTGCATGGAAATCCCTACTCACTCACATTGATATCTATTGATGGGCATCTCCATAGCCCGTTGATACGCCTAGTTGATGTGAGACTATATCCCTCCTTTTTGTCTTCTCTACAACCACCATTCTATTCCACATAGTGCTATGTCCATGGCTCACGCTTATGTATTGCATGAAAGTTGAAAGGTTTGAAAGAATAGAGTATGAAAACAAGTGCTTGGCTGAAATCGGGGTTGTGCATGATATGAATATTTTGTGTGATGAAGAGGGAGCATAGCCAGACTATATGATTTTGTAGGAATAACTTTCTTTAGCCATAGTATTTTGAGAAGACATGATTGCTTTGTTAGTATGCTTGAAGTATTATTATTTCCTATGTCAATATAGACTTTTGTCTTGAATCTTTCAGATCTGAACATTCATGCCACAATTAAGAGAATTACATTGAAAAACTATGTTGGTTAGCATTCCACATCAAAAATTCTGTTTTTATCATTTACCTACTCGAGGATGAGCTGGAATTAAGCTTGGGGATGCTTGATACGTCTCCAACGTATCTATAATTTTTTTTATTGTTCCATGCTATTATTTATGATGTTTTGGATGTTTAATGGGCTTTGTTATACACTTTTATATTATTTTTGGGACTAACCTACTAACCCAAAGGCCCAGTCCAGATTGTTGTTTTTTGCCTGTTTTAGGGTTTTACAGAAAAGGAATACAAACGGAGTCCAAACGGAATGAAACTTCGGGAGAGATATTTTTGGAGCAAAATACACACGGGAGACTTGAGAACCACGGAGTAGGGCTGATGTGGCGTCCACGAGGGTGGGGGGCGCCCCCCCCCCCTATAGGGCGCGCCCCCTGCCTCGTGGCACCCTGTCTGGCCCCCGGTGCCCTCCTTCCTCCTATATATACCTACGTACCCCGAAACTATCAGACGAACAAAAAAACCTAGTTCCACTGCCGCAACCTTCTGTTCCCGTGAGATCCCATCTTAGGGCCTGTTCCGGAGCTCCGCCAGAGGGGGGATCTTCCACGAAGTGCTTCTACATCATCATCATCGCCTCACCATGAGTTGTGAGTAGTTTACCAGAGACCTTCGGGTCCATAGCTAGTATCTAGATGGCTTCTTCTCTCTCTTTGGATCTCGATACCAAGTTCTCCTCGGTCTTCGAGGAGATCTATTCGATGTAATCTCTTTTTGCGGTGTGTTTGTCGAGATCCGGTGAATTGTGGGTTTATGATCAAGATTATCTATGAGAAATATTTGGTTCTTTTCTGAACTCTTTATGTGTGATTACAATATCCTTGCAAGTCTCTTCGAATTATTGGTTTGGTTTGGCCTACTAGATCTATAGTTCTTGCAATGGGAGAAGTGCTTGGCTTTGGGTTCAATCTTGCGGTGTCCTTTCCCATTGATAGTAGGGGCAGCAAGGCATGTATTGTATTGTTGCCATCGAGGATAAAAAGATGGGGTTTATATCACTATGTTTGAGTTTATCCCTCTACATCATGTCATCTTGCTTAAGGCGTTACTCCGTTCTTATGAACTTAATACTCTAGACGCATGCTGGATAGCGGTCGATGTGTGGAGTAATAGTAGTGGATGCAGAATCGTTTCGGTCTACTTGTCTCGGACGTGATGCCTATATATAATGATCATGCCTAGATAGTCTCATAACTATTCGCTTTTCTATCAATTGCTCGACAGTAATTTGTTTACCCGCCGTAATATATCGCTATCATGAGAGAAGCCACTAGAGAAAACTATGGCCCCCGGGTCTATTCTCAACATATCAATCTACAATCTACTTTACTTTTCCAGTTTTACTTTCTGTTCTTATATCCAAAAATACCAAAAAATATCAAACTATCGTCTCTATCAGATCTCACTTTCGTAAGTGACCGTAAAGGGATTGACAACCCCTTATCGCGTTGGCTGCGAAGTTCTTATTTGTTTGTGCAGGTGTGAGGGGCTCGCGCGTGGTCTCCTACTGGATTGATACCTTGGTTCTCAAAAACTAAGGGAAATACTTACGCTACTGTGCTGCATCATCCTTTCCTCTTCGAGGGAATACAACACAAGCTCGAGAAGTAGCACTATGTTCCCCAATAGGAAGGGGGTGAGGACGGGGGGGTGGGTACCTAGGGTTCCCTCCCGGTTGCCTGCGGCGGGACGCGGGAGGGGAGCGAAAAACTTACTATGTATATAAGTTCCATGTGCTCTTCTACTGACCTACTCTAGCCGACGACGCCGTCAGAGAGGTAGGGGGAACGAGACTAACGTTTGGCATCAACTCTCAACGAGGGTGGAGTGAGAGAACAAATGATAAAGAAAAGGCACATGAAAAATCCTTTTGTAGTGGCAATGGCTTTGCATACAAGGAAGCTTGAAGCTAGCACGGAAAATAAAAGAGTAGTAGAAAAATATGAACAAAATAGTTGGATTTTTTTTTTGAAAAGGAATGAAAACTAACAAATTAAGTTCATGAAAACTGAGAAATTAAAGAAAACCCATAAACAATATTTGTACATCCATAAGAAATTAAAATGTATGGTTAACATCCCAAGTGCAAATGTATCTTCAAGTGGATGCTAGAATTCTTTGTAACCTATATTACATGGCCACATCGGTGTGGGAGAATAAAAACTATCACTAGTAGATAAAGGGGGATCAGACCCGGTTCATTTGGGCCTTTAGCCCCGGTTCCAGAACCGGGACAAGAGGGTCGGTACTAATGCTCTGACCCTTTAGTCCCGGTTCAATCCAGAACCGGGGCAGAAGGGTGTCCACGTGGCCTGTGCACCGAGTCCAGGCAGGAGGGGCTTTAGTCCCAGTTGGTGGTACCAACCGGGACCAAAAGGCTTCCACGCGTCAGCATTTCTGTGGCTATGGTTTTTGTTTTTTTTT
>LR738715.1:63291054-63307759 GCA_902687465.1 Secale cereale
TTTGTTTATTTCTAAGTTGTTTTTTGCTGTATTTAGAGTTGCTTTATTTATTTTACTTTCTTTATTTATTTTCTTTGTTGCTTTATTTATTTTATTTTGTTTATACTTACAACAAAATACTTATTGTTGCTATTTATTTTTCAAGTTTTTTTGTTTTGTTTTCTGCATTATTTATTTTCTTTTGTTATTTGCTTTATTTTTTTAATTCTTTCTGGTAAAACCAATTAAAAACTTTCTCTGTTAGTGCAAGTAGTATTGAAATTTGAATAGTACAAACGGACAATGGTATCATACTCGTTTGTTACAAAGTTGGCATGGTATCATCATAATAGTTGCGGAAAAAACTCTTCACTTTTTCTTCGCTTGTGTCATTTGCTTATTGCGCCGTAACCATGGATAATCTTCATCGTTTATCAGGATGCTTGGGTCAGCCTTGACTTTGAAGGGAGGAATTTCATTAAACTTTTCATAATCTTCAGACATGTCTGTTTCTTACGGTCCTCACTGTGCCATCGCATCAACTTGGCATGCTCTCTGTTTCTAAACAAACGTTTCAACCGTGGTATTATAGGAGCATACCACATCACCTTCGCAGGAACCCTCTTCCTGGCGGGCTCGCCATCAACATCACCAGGGTCATCTCGTCTGATCTTATACCGCAATGCACCGCATACCGGGCATGCGTTCAGATCGTTGTATGCACCGCGGTAGAGGATGCAGTCATTAGGGCATGCATGTATCTTCTGCACCTCCAATCCTAGAGGGCATACGACCTTCTTTGCTGCGTATGTACTGTCGGGCAATTCGTTATCCTTCGGAAGCTTCTTCTTTAATATTTTCAGTAGCTTCTTAAATCCTTTGTCAGCCACAGCATTCTCTGCCTTCCACTGCAGCAATTCCAGTACGGTACCGAGCTTTGTGTTGCCATCTTCGCAATTGGGGTACAACCCTTTTTTGTGATCCTCTAACATGCGATCGAACTTCAGCTTCTCCTTTTGACTTTCGCATTGTGTCCTTGCATCGACAATGACCCGGCGAAGATCATCATTTGGTTCCTCTTGATCTTCAGCAGCTTCACCCGTTGCAGCATCATTGGGCACATCGTCTGGTTCCTCTTGATCTTCACCAGCTCCCCCCATTGCAGCATCACCGTATTCAGGGGGCACATAGTTGTCATCGTACTCTTCTTCTTCGCCGTCTTCCATCATAACCCCTATTTCTCCGTGCCTCGTCCAAACATTATAGTGTGGCATGAAACCCTTGTAAAGCAGGTGGGAGTGAAGGATTTTCCGGTTAGAGTAAGACATCGTATTCACACATTTAGTGCATGGACAACACATAAAACCATTCTGCTTGTTTGCCTCTGCCGCATTTAGAAACTCACGCACGCCCTTAATGTACTCGGAGGTGTGTCTGTCACCGTACATCCATTGGCGGTTCATCTGCGTGCATTTATATATAATTAAGTGTGTCAAAAACCATTACAGAACATCATAAATAGATAATTAAGTGACCAAATGGATAAAAGTTCATGATCACATTAAAACCAAAGTACATACATATATAGTTCTCTTCTAACAACATATAGCTCTCCATACACATCGAAACTATGTAAAACATTTCAATGCGAAAACAAATGCTATCATAATCGCAACCAAGGTAACAATTGATCCAACGGCATAATGATACCAAGCCTCGGTATGAATGGCATATTTTCTAATCTTTTTAATCTTCAACCGCATTGCATCCATCTTGATCTTGTGATCATCGACGACATCCGCAACATGCAACTCCAATATCATCTTCTCGTCCACAATTTTTTTTATTTTTTCCTTCAAGAATTTGTTTTCTTCTTCAACTAAATTTAACCTCTCGACAATAGGGTCCATCTTGATCTTGTGATCATCGATAACTTCCGCAACATGCAACTCCAATTCCATCTTCTCCTCCTCCATTTTTTCCAATTTTTTCTTTAACGAAATGTTTTCCTCTTCAACTAAATTTAACCTCTCCACAAGAGGGTCGGTTGGAATTTCTGGTTCAACTACCTCCTAGACATAATAAAACATCTATGCATGTCAGGTTGGTCGGCATAACTATCATAAGCACTAAAACAAATAGTTATAAATTAAAGATAATATACCACATCCGAATCGTAGACCGGACGAGGGCCCACGTGGGCGGATATCAAAACCATCGCACTATATAATAACAAGCAATAATAAACGTAAGAAAATTAGACAGACATCTATCTAAAGCAATAATAAAAGTAAGAAAAGCATGGACATAACAAGAGGCTCACCACGGTGGTGCCGGTGACGAGATCGGCGGGGGCGATCGACGGCGGCGAAGACGGGGACGGGACGTGACGGACCGCTAAACCTAGACAAATCTCGGAGAAAATAGAGCTTCGAGAGGAGACAAGCTTAACTAGTGTGGCTCGGGCATTCCACCGAACACGTTGTGTGCATAGGAGGTGAGCTAGAGCACCACTAACCCCTCTCCTCCTATGCCAGAAAAAAAAACAGAGCAGTGAGCTCTGCTCTTGAGTGAGGGGTTATATATAGGCACCTCATTGGTCCTGGTTGGTGCTATTAACCGGGGCTAAAGGGTTGCCTTTGGTCCCGGTTCATATCACTAACCGGGACCAATGGTGGTGGGCTAGGACCAAGAGCCATTGGTCCCGGTTTGTCGCTCCAACCGGGACCAAAAGGTCCAAACGAACCAGGACCAATGGCCCACGTGGCCCGGCCGGTCCCCTGGGGTAACGAACCGGGTCCAGTACCCCCATTGGTCCCGGTTCTAGATTGAACCGGGGCTAATGGGCTGGACCAATGCCTTGTTTTCTACTAGTGTATAGTACTAGATGATACCGCACATATTGTTGTGGGAATGTTTTGCAACATATTTTAATGAGATTTGGTTGTATGAAACATAACTATTTAAAGTTATAATATGAGAACTAAAATTGAAAATATATATGATTTATTGTGTTTGAGTATAGAATTTAATAAATCTAAATAGCATGATATAATAGAAATTATCATGCATGTTTGCATTTCGAGGTGGACCTTTTTCTATGCATGATGCATGCTGAAGCGACATACTTGCATGTTGAGAAAAATATGTTAGTGACAATTTCTATTTAGTTATAGAACATCAAGTACCTGAAGGCGAAAACCTCTTTGCTCCAAAGGCAAGGGCACCCAGCAATAGAGTTTCCCTTGCCTCCCGCCGGCCCAGCCGCTGGTCAGTCTCATCTTCTGTGGCTTTAGGGTCATGGAGACATGGTGGATCCCGGCCCTTGCCGACGGAGAGCTCCGTTTTAGGCGTTTTTTTAGTTTTGTTAAAGTTTGTGTCCTACTCACGAATGCGAGGCCGGCGGTAATGGCTCCCTGCAGATGGGATAAGGTTCTCCCGACTAGCGCTCGCCCCGACGGTGCTTCTCGCCTCGCATTCCCTCGTAGGAGGGAATGCGAGGCTGGCGGTAGTGGCTCCCTGCAGATGGGATAAGGTTCTCCCGACTAGCGCTCGCCCCGACGGTGCTTCTCGCCTCGCATTCCCTCGTAGGCTGGCGGTAGTGGCTCCCTGCAGATGGGATAAGGTTCTCCCGACTAGCGCTCGCCCCGACGGTGCTTCTCGCCTCGTAGGAGGGAGTGTGGAGGTTTAGCTTACATTACCGATTTTCATGAATGCGCATGAGTAAGTATTTTCCTTTTCTTTTGTTTTAGTAAGTAATTTCCTTTTCTTTTGTTTTATTGCTACGTCTAAGCTTCGGTTGCATTGCAATAATGAAATGAATGACTAATTAACCAATTTGAAGTCGGCCGAAATGTAGCTTGAAGCATGACACACCCCTCCTACCTTACTACATACTCCAGTATGTGTCAGTATTATATCATGCACAGTGACCTGGATAGAGATGATCCAATCTGCACAATTTATTGGTTGGATCAATCAAGACGGGAGCAAGAACAACCACACACAAGACACAAGACATATATGCTAATAGTACATTATATACTACTAGTAATCTAGTATACATGCGTCTGGTATGATCTGTACGTTGGTTGAGGACTTGACTTGAGGTTGGTACGTCCGTCGACCGATCTTCCATAAGACATATACGCTATTGTACTCTACAAGTATACTTGTAACATTCTGCTGGATGGTGATTTTGATCGCTCGCTAATTCTTGGTGCCGTTTTCTGACATGGACTCGTCAGGGTGAGATATGATGATTTGCTGATGTGGTGTCCATCGATCGCCGTGGTACGGTTTGGTTGCCCCAGCTCGATCACTGGAGTCTGGACCAGCTGCCAAGGACGCATGAGCGTACAGTCGGTGCAACACTTCATAAGAAACGGAGGAAATCTCCCGTGTTCGAAGTACAGAGCGCCCTGACGGATAAGATGGCCGGATCAGATCAAAGGCTCATAATTAGTGGTTTCTGCTGTAAACTCGTGTTTTCTCACAACCCTAGCCTTCAACGTTGATGTTTTCCGCAATTCACTCGAACCCGGCAGAGAAGAAACGGAACGAACGTTGGGGGATGACCAGGATCGACCGACACAGTCCACAGATAGCCACTCAATTAGTGGTGGGGCGCGCTTGATCTTAACCCCCTAATTGTCCTCGACATGCACATCTCTAATCTAATCTATGTGGCCTCAACGGAATCGAACATGATCCATCCATCTCCACCTGTAGCGATCGCAATTAAAAAGCTGACCCATCCTCATTACTGCACACGCATGTATATCCCCCTGATAATAGAGCGCCATCCGTCCGTCCAGCCAGCCAGCAATGATCGATAGATATGGAAATGCAACGTTTCATCTCACATGCTAACAACCAACCTGATATCGATTTTGATTTGATTTGCTCTGTCCCTCCCACCCTTGCCTTCCAAGGATCCCATGCGCAGATCGCCATGCCAGATTGGCATGACGCTAGAAGCCTAGAAGCGTGCGCGTTTTGAACGACAGGCATGCTGATCCTCTGGCGGTTCCCAGCGCAAAAGCTAGAGAAGCTTTAGGTGTCATTTTTAATGTCATTTTTGGGGCCGATCTTGGTTCTTCTCGGCCGCACTCAACGATCGACCAACTTACGCGTGCGTCGCCATTGACCGGGGAATAAAATCATCGATCATTGATCCAAGTGTGCCCAACACAAAAGCCCTATGCAGAGAATAAAATCGTCCGATCTCTCTTACAATATTGCCGTCTGATCAGCCGCCCCCATCCGGAGCATGCAGTCGGCCTGTGGATCGATGGGCGATTCTGTGTTCTGCCGGGCCGTACGCCCGCGTCGCGCTCAGTCGAGTGCTACGTGGTTTTCACACGTGGAAAGATCGGCCATCGACGCGCAAACTCAGCCTGAAATCCACATTTTGTGCAGATGTATGTGCGCAGAAAAGCAGATACATTAGTTGGGACGAACGCCTCAGCCAGCGTATTCGTGAGGTTTCCCGGCTTTTGGTCTCAGCTTTGGCCTCGTTTTCTACTTTCCTTTCGGTATCCGGCGCCACTTTCAGAAGCTTTACTCCACTGTAATGTAGTACTAGTAGCAGCCAGGGATTCGTGAGAGATATACCTACACATGCTTATCTAACTAACACCGGGGGTATTTCTGATGTTTACGCCTCACCTGCAGAAAGGGAGGCTCCACTAGTAGAAAACGGGCTTTTAGTCCCGGTTCGTAAGGGGTCTTTAGTCCCGGTTCTTAAACCGGGACAAAGGGATCGGTACTAAAGCCCTCCCCTTTAGTCCCGGTTTGCTTACGAACCGGGACTAAAGGAGCTCCACGTGGCTGGTTTCCGGAGCTCGACCTTTAGTCCCGGTTGGTGTTACGAACCGGGACTAAAGGATTTTTTTTTGAATTTTTTTTTATTTTTTTATTTTTTTTTATTTTTTTTTTATTTTTTTTCCTGATTTTCAAATATCTGAATTATTTGAAATCGGCCCCATCCTCTAACTATCCATCATCACCCATTAATCTCTAATCATCCATCATCACCCAGTTCAAATCGTCTAACTTCCCGGCAGGTCACCCATCCTCTCACTGCTCCAGCCCGAGCACGCTTAACTTTCGAGTTCTATTCCCCCTAGTTTCCAAGTCTGCACTTGTTGTTTTCCTGACAATACTCTGCTGTCAATCCTATTAACCCTGAGGAGTTGAAGTTGAGTACGAAGCACTGTTTGAATTAAAAAATATTATTGTAAAATACATTAATTATTTAATAACACTAATATTTCTTGAATAAGTAGTTTGACCACAGTTTGACCAGATTTGACCAAAATTCAAAAAAACTAAAATAATTATTTAGAAACACTAATATTCTTGAATAATTATTTAGTAACAATAATATTTCTTGAATAAGTAGTTTGAGCACAGTTTGACCAAAAATTCAAAAAAACTGAAATTTGAGCATATTTTTTTTCCTTTTGGAATTTAAGATTCTAAAAATGTCGAAATAGGCCAAAGGCCGTTGAAATCGGATGCGGAATTTTTTTCCCTACATTTTGATATATTATATGTTTTTTTTCGACATCGTATGCAAAAGTTATAGCCGTTTTACGTTTTCATTACACTTTTTTGAAATTCAGGACCCCTTTAGTACCGGTTCATGGCTCGAACCGGGACTAAAGGTCAGACCTTTAGTCCCGGTTGGAACCATGGACCGGGACTAAAGCCTCAACCCCTTTAGTCCCGGTTTGTGGCTCCAACCGGGACTAAAGGTCTGACCTTTGGTCCCGGTTCGAGCCACAAACCGGGACTAAAGGCCATCGCACCCTTTAGTCCCGGTTTATGGCTTCAACCGGGACTAAAGGTTCCATTAGAACCGGGACTAATGGTTGCATGTCGCCCTAGCCGCACGAACCGGGACTAATGCTCATATTAGTCCCGGTTCGTGAGTGAACCGGGACTAATGCGATTTTCTGGCCGGGACCGTTGCCCTGTTTTCTACTAGTGCTCCAGTGGTGATCTGGAGAAGAGAACAAGGAGAAGCTCCGGATGTGATGAGGTCTGCAGTGCTAGGTAGGTGCTGGATGGCTATGTAGTCTTGTAAAAAATCGCTTGCACACCAATTTATCCCTATGCCTTTTCACCCAAGGAGAAGGAGTAGCATTGGGTCAAAATTAGCATCTCTTACCCTGCACACCATATCCATCACTTGTATATGGTGCTTGGTTGTTCCCTAATGTTTCTATATCGGTTTTGTGGCACTGTTCCTGTTCTACATTGGTGGGCAAGAGCTTGGTACATGGCCGACAATGTCTTTTTGAAAAGTGTATATCAAGGAAAAGAATCCTAGCTTCTTTTTTCTTTTCTTTCGAATGCTAAAGCCTAGCTTGTTACTAGTACCTGCCAGGTGCACTTGAGAATAGTGCTTGATCGAGCCTAACATGTCTATTTCACTAGCTTTGTTAATGATTAGTATCCTTGTCTAAAGGATGAAAGGAATTCATTAATCATGTGTTCTTGAAGACATGGCACTGCCTGCATTTGGAATTATTAGTCCGAAGCTCCTTTTTAACAGAGACTGAGTTACGATGAAAACACAATAAAACATGGTGGGTTGGGCAGTCATAGAGATCCCTCTATAGCTTAGAGCGCACAAGATTACATAATAAAAGTTGGATAAAAAGTTGAGTGTGTCTCTTCAGAAAAAAGAAGAAGAAAGAAAGATGAAAAAGGTGAGCTTGAGATTGATGCGCATATATTCCTAGGAGGGCAGCAGCAGCAGCAACCACGGGAAGGGTTACATAGTACTCCGTAGATTACAGAGCCTTGAAGGCAACTCCTTGCCGGAAGGAAGCTGACCTACCACGGCGGAGCTCGATGCGGCTCCATCGACGATCCATCCATCCATCACTTGTTGGAGATGAGTTGTTTCTTTTTCTCACCAAATCTCGGATGGATTCCTTTGTCGTTCAGTTAAGAAATTTCGGATGTAAAGTTCGGCCCTGGTTGCATTCAGAGATGCGGTGGATGGAGCGCCTGACCTACTGCTGCTGCTGCCTTAGCTAAGGAGGGATCGTCTTGTGGCTCTCTTCGGTAGTGGAGATCTAGTTGTAGGCCGCTCAGCACATATTGGGTAGTGAAGAAAAACAGGCGGTGGCAGTGCACACCACATGCCCATATTGGTCGTAATTAATCCAGGCAAGAAGCTTGTGCAAGTGCAATCTGTCTCGAACCAAACAGGCCATAATGTTCAAGAGAGCTCTGTGGTTACTGAAGAATGCTAGTAGTACTACAAGAGTGTCTGTTGCAAAGTGAGAACAGTTCTTGTGCCAAAATGCAGAGGGGTTCCCTGTCCGACGGCGGCAGATGGATGGAAGGATCGATCTCGGTGCCGCGCTCGGTGGTCGCTTTCGGCATCTTCTCGCGGGGCCCGGCGCGATCTCATGATTAAGGGCGACGGATGGATGCGGCGAGCCAATCCCATCCCGCCGACGGCGCACCTGCCGCGCTCGAGCTCATCCGACCCACCGGTCCAAGCTGGTGTGCGTCGTGGCTAGTGATTTGTTTTTTTTGATCTGTTCCTCCCTGGTGCATCCATCGATTGAGATGCGACGCGGTGCGGTCGGTCAGGCCGCAGAATTTGGGCGCTATTTTTCACATGTCAAACAAGGAAGTAGTGTGGGTGGGAATAAGTTCAAAACAAATCTTTAATTTACTCAAATGATAACGCCCACCGTGTGGCACAAAGCAACATGGGTCAAACGCCTTCATTATCATTCATTTTACCATGTCAAAATAGATGACATCAACGGCACACACGCACCCCAGCCGCCGCTTCCTCCTCCTCCAAAACAAATCTAGGTTTGCGCCTCTCGCTAGCGCCACCGTAGATCAGCCTCGTCTCTAGTGGCCCTAGGGCCATGGGGGTGCGGTGGATCTTGGCAAGGCCAGCGGGAGAACTTCGTTGTTAGTCGTTTTTTCGAGTTTTGTTAGGGTTTGTGTCTTGTTCAGAAAGACGAGACGGCAACGGCTCTTTGGGGATGGAATAAAGGTCTCCCCGCCTAGCCCCCATTTCAATGGTGCGTCTAGCATCATCGGTGGGCGTGTGGAGGTGTGTCTTCGGCGGATCTATCCTCGGTGGATTTGCTCGGATCTGGTTGTTTTTGTCTATATTTGTGTGTCTTCGGGTTGGATTCTTTTGATCTACGTTATTCTTCATCGGCGGCGGTTGCTGTTCCGGAGCGCGGGTCCTATAGGGCCTTAGCACGACGACTTCCGGACTGTCTACTACAACAAGTTGTGCCCGACTTCGGCGAGGGAGGGGCGATGACGGCGGCGCGACTTCGGTTCGCTTCAGTGCTTGTAGTCGTCGTTAGGTGCTCTACGGATCTGGATATAATTTTTATTATTTCTTATATTCGTTGTACTGCCATAATTGAAGATGAATAGATTGGAAGTTTTCTCGTAAAAAAAAAGATGACATCAGCAGGAATCTTTTTGGTTTTCGGCTTAAAATGTTTTATCTCCTAATTAAAAGATTCAATTAAAAATTCATTTTCACCATTAAAACCGTCTCGACGAGATTTTCAAAATTAGATCTCATATTGATATGTATCTACAATTTTTTTTCTAAAAGTTGCCATGATGCTTACAACGTAGTTGTCATAGTGTTTACACTAAAGTTGTTATGTGGCAATTTTAGTTTATAGATGATAGCATTTTTTTAGTATTTTGACCATGACAATTCCAGTACTTAGACCGTGAAAATTATTTTTTTGTATGAACCATGACAATTTTAAGTGCATGTATCATGGCAATTTTAGTCTATGGCTCATGGAAAATATAGTTTCTTAATTGCTCGTTTTATAATATGTCTAAATTTAGTTTTAAATTTAAAAGAAAAATAGCTGAAACATATTATGACAACTTTAGTGTAAACACCATGGCAATTCATGTGTAATAGACATGGCAACTTTTTACCCTAAAAAGGTCGTCGAAACATATTGATATGATATCTAGTTTCGAAGATCTCGTCACGATGGATTTAATGGTGAGAACGGATCTTCAATCGGATTTTTTATTTAAGAGATAAAACATTTTAAAATCTGAAAATCTAAAAAGATTCTCACATGCATGCATGCGGTGACGTGACACAATCCTAGTGTTATAGGCGCTGTTCAAGATATCTTCCGATATGCCGATAAATCGGCCGATTTATCGCTTACCGCTGTCTGACCGATAAGATAAATCGGCCGATATGCCGATAAACTGACCGATTTACCCCTTATCATGGGTCGACCGATAAGTTTCCGATAAGCGATATCCCCAACATTGTTATAGGGGTGTTGTTCACACCACATGTGTGGCCGTTATCAACTCGATTTCTGAAATCAGCGCACCAAACTTTATAATCTCAGTCTATTTTGAATCTTTAGAGGACTTAGCTGATATTTGCTAAACTGGGTCGGCCCATTAGTGCAGTCGCTCGCGCGTGCTCTGCTCTCTTTTTTCTTTGTTTTTTTTCATTTTCTTTTTTTTCCTTTTTCACACGTGTACCCAAAGTATATTATTAACACACACATAAAATATTTTTGATAAACTTTCTATATTTTAAAACACATTATGTACATTTTAAAATACTTTTTGAATACATGGTAATAATTTTTCCAAATACATGTTTTACATTTTCTTAACGGCAATAAACATTTTATAAAACTACACAGACATTCTTTTACATTATTCAACTTTTTTTAAACACGTGTTACATATCTTATGTTAAGGGTATGACACATTTTTTACAACACGCAAAACATTTTTCTTACATTGTACACATATTTTTCTGAAAATGTCACAAACACATTTTTTTGAAAGCCACGAACATTCTTGAAGTGTTACATTTTTTGAATGTACAGAACATTTATTTGAGTCACACGAATATTATTATACATTGTATACACATTTGTTTGATATGGCACGTACATTTTTCTAAACTTGTGATATTTTTTAGATGTCACAAAAGTTTTTCTTACACATTTCTTCAGATTTCAAAAAAGAAATCCTATTTTTAAAATTTTAAAAAGTATTGGTACTTTAATATTATGTTCAGGTTTCAGAAAATGTCTAATTTTCAAAATTTTGTTCAGGTTTAAAAATATTTCTGCACTTTAAAATTTTGTGTTAGCTTTCAAAAAAGGTTTTTGTTTCAAAAAGTGATTGCTTTTTCTTGATTGTTTAAAAAAAATTACCCAAATGATAACGCCTACACGTGCGGCATATTTGCACATCACCCACACGCATTGATCCACCTTGATTCTATTTTACACGAATCCTAAAGAAATCTGAGGGCCATGTAGACATAGTGTGTTGTGTGGGTGTTAGAGCGCTCGCCCACACGCCCCGCAGCACGCGGTTTGCCTGCTGCGCTGTGTGGGCGAACCAGTTCCCGCCCACACAGTGGCCAACCAGTCTACGCGTGTGTGGGTGAACTGCCCTTCGCCAACACGACACTCGTATGGTGATAGATGGCAACTGCGGTTGCGCGTATGCGGCAACTAAGTGAACACACGTGACAACTATGATTCGTTGGTAAGTGGCAACTGCAGTTGCGCGTACATGGCAATCAGGATAAACACACATGGCAACTATGACTAACCATGCATGTCAATTATGGTTGGATCACACGTGGCAACTAGGTAAACACACATGGCAACTATTTGTTTGACCATATGTGGCAAGTAGTTGATCACACACGGCAATTATGGTTTAATTGCACGTGACAACTACCATAAATTAGACATGACAACTATAATTAATCAAAATAGAGAGAGTCGTCATGCTTTTACAACTACATTTGCCATCCCGGATAACAACTAAACCGTCATCACGTGGGTCATCACACGGGTACCTAACGTAGCTGCGCCAGGACGTGTGGCAAATAGCCGCACGAGTTTTGCTTCGTGTCACACGCATGGGATGGGATGAGTACTATTTATTGGATGTGTGACACGAAGTAGCTGTGTCCACACGCGCGTGTGCGGGCTGCCATTGCTCATGCCACACACGATACGTGGCCGGATGTCTAGTATGTCACACGTGTGGGCGTTATCAGAACCCAAAATTTATTGGGTTTTTTAAAAGTATCTGGAATTTTCAAAAAGTGCTTGCACTTTATAACATGTTCGAAGATTTCAGAGAAAAATATACAATACTTGCTTGCCCCTAAAAATGTTTACAAAGCTGGACGCTTTGGCTTCTGATTAAATATGTTGGGCCTCTGATTATATCAATCAAAGTCGTCTTATTTAGTAGCTAGCGGAATGAGGCCAACCCTGCCAGGTCCCAAGTTCGACTCCACAGCACGCATTTCTGTTTTGGAATTATTACTTCGCATGTTAAGAAAAAGAAAGAAAGAATTTCTATGTCACGTGCACGTGTTAAGAAATAAAAAACTCGCTTCATGCTTGGTGGGCCTGCCCAGTCGTGTCCATAGGCATCAATCTTGGATTGACCTGCCACATGGACAATCCCTGTTTGGGAAAGCTCTCAAGGTTCAAAATAGACTGGGATTAGAGAGTTTGGTGTGCTGATTTCAGGGATTGGGAGTTCGGGGTTTGATTTAGCTTTCGCCTACAAGTTGAAGGTTAGTTTTGAACTTTTTTCAGTGCGGGTTGATAAATCTCCAACGTATCTATATTTTTAATGTTCCATACTATTATATTATCGAATTTGGATGTTTTATATGCATTAATTTGCTATTTTATATCTTTTTGGGACGAACCTATTAACTTAGTGTCAATTTCTGTTTTTTCCTTGTTTTTGACTTTTATAGGAAAGGAATATCAAATGGAGTCCAAACGTAATAAAACTTTACGATGATTTTTATTTGACCAGAAGAAACCTAGGAAGCTTCGGGAGGAGGCCAGAAGACACACTAGGAGGCTACAAGCCCTAGGGACGCGCCCCCTAGGCTTGTGGGCACCTCGGGGATCCCCTAACCCTAATCCCAGCACTATAAATCCTCATATTCCCCCTATGCCAGTCGAGTCCGCAACCATCAATCTTGGATTTGACATGCCACATGGACAATCCCTATTTGGAAAAGCTCTCAAGGTTCAAAATAAATCGGGATTAGAGAGTTTGGTGTGCTGATTTCAGGGATTGGGAGTTTGGGGTTTGATTTAGCTTTCGCCTACAAGTTGAAGGTTTGTTTTGGACATTTTGCAGTGTAGGTGAGTGCGGGCTTTTGGCAATGGTGCTACAAACACGCCGTTATCTTGCACGTCGGTTTTCATTTGGGGATTTCGAATGGGTCAGTTCATGGCAGGCCTGCGTCGGGCCTACTAGTTGAATACGGTCCATGTCATGGCTATGCAATGCCTAGGTATATTTTGTTCGACACACCCTCCTCACGAATTCGTTGGCCTAAAGAGACTATGTGGCGGTGTCATGGACTAGGGGTGCTAACCTAGTTGACCCAGGCTCCTCGGATAGGCTGGTGGGACTTCATTCTCTTCAAGATGGACTCCAGAAGTTGCACGATAGGGGCTTGATTGTTACTACATCCACCAAGACTTACCGTACACTTCAAGATTTCTCATGCCGCCTCCGTGCCAAGTTACCGACCGTATAACCCTTGATACCCTACCTGGCGTGTATATAAGCCAGAGCGTTTAGCCCGTAGATGAAACACCAACACAATTTCATTCACCTAGCCATAGAGTTAGAACACATCCCAAGATCTCAAGGTGATTCTACTTTGTACTTGATACACTTTCATCAATATAAACGAGAGCAGGACGTAGGGTTTTACCTCCATCAAGAGGGATTGTCGGTGTATTAGAGTAGGGGTACCTTAGTATCCCGACTTGTGCACGGGCAGTAGCAGCCTCCCGTGGTCTGGCTCACCGCGTGCCCGCCAAAGCCCACTCTCGCCCCTTTTGAAGCCATTCAAGAACAAAGTACACAAATCAGAAGATCAAGGCCCCGGCAAGAGGAGCTTGCCGGGAAGGCCGCTCTAAGCACAGGACCACTTTATTCTCGCAAGACCCTGGCAAGAGGAGCTTGCCAGGAAGACCAAAGAATAACACTTCAGAAGATATCACGTGGCGCATCGTGCGCCCCAGCAGGACCCGGGGGAGCGACAAGCTCCCGGGCCCGGCAAGATAGCGACCCCGGCAAGTGCTTGCCGGGGGAGGCTTACACTGTGTTCCTGCGCTCCAGCTCATCTGCCCACGCGTCGCCCCGGGGCCCTTCCAGGGGCACGTGGTAGATGGCTGTGCAGCCTATGGTACACGGTGGCGAGCCGCGGTGACGAGGCTATCGCCGTGGCGAACGGAGACGCATGGACGGACGCTTTTGGGGCGACGGCGATGGGCATTCAATGCCCTTGTCCCCTGGCGTCAGAGTTAGTGAAGACCACTGTTCATGCACTGTTACAACTACCACCGATTTTACACTTTTACCCTCCTCTACGTTGACTCCTGTCGGTGACCCCTTTGAGCTATAAAAGGAGGCCCATGCACAACGTAGGGGGGGTTCGATCCCAGAAACTCGATCACTCCTACGCTCGGTGCAGCCAGTACTGTAGATCTTCAAGCTCCCGAGCTCAAGGACTCAATACAGCCAAAGGCAGGAGTAAGGTTTTACGCGTCCGCGTGGCCCGAACCTGGGTAAACTGCCCGCGTGTGCCCCTCGATCCGCTCTTCGTGCTCCCTCCGCACCCTTGCCGTACCGTAGAAGGGGCTCCGGTCCCATAGGTGTTCGTGGGCGACCAGTTTCCCCGACATCTTTGGCGCGCCAGGTAGGGGGGCGTCGAGGTTGTGCGAACCTGATCCGGCGCTCACGCGGGCGCAACCTTCAGCAACTTCATCAGCTTCATCAACCTCATCCACTACATCAACATGCCTCCGAAGAAGAAGGCTTCGGAGGTCGGAGGCCCGTCCGCGTCAATCCCACCACCACCAGAGCCAACGGTTGGTGGGGGAGACGCCGGCGGAAGGGTGGACGCCAGTGGGGAGACTCACGGCGCCACCAAGTCCAAGGACAAGACGGACGACCGGGCGAACTCCAAAGCCTCGGTGTCCGTGCATGCACCCCGTCCCTCTCAGGAGGCGCCGGGCCAGCAGCGACGTGGTACCCACGGTACCATCCGTCTGCTGGGACAAGGCCAAGCCGGCGGGTCATGGGACGCTCAAGGCCAGCGTCCTGGCACGAGCAAGGCGCGGTCGCCGGGGCGAGAACATGCTCCTTCTAACGCGGTTAGAAGTCCGAGCGTATCTCGCTCCTCACACCGCTCGCCACCATTTCCCTCCTTTCCAGCAGAAGCCTTAGCCAGGGCTCAGCTGCTCCTCGACTTCCCTCCAGCGGCGGATAAGGCCGAAGACTGGAGGGCTACGATCCAGAGCCTCATCGCCTTCGCTAACAACGACACGCCGCAGCAGCCGGCAACATCGCGGCCGCGGCAAGTCGACCAAGCGAAGGCCGACGGCGACAAGACCGCCGGGGGTGCAACTACCGTGCACTCCCCACCGCGGAAGCAGAAATCGCCGACCCGCCGGATCAACGTCGACGACGACTCCACAGCGTCGTCGGATCCGCGGGCTCGCCGCGATCAGCGCCAAGTCCTTGACGACAGGCGACAAGAAGACGCTCGAACTCGTATCGAGCATCGAAGAGAAGCCAGAAGACAATCTGATCAGCGCGCTGGGACCGCTGTCGACATGCACGCGCCCGGTGAACCAGGCGACTTGCCGTACGCGACAAGTTGCCCTGCGTTCACCCGAGAGCTGCGGCAAGTCCAGTGGCCCAGCATGAAGAACTTTAAGCCCGACGTGCCCGAGAAGTACGACGGCAAGACGCATCCCTCTGAGTTCCTCAGCATATACACCATTGCGGTGCAGGCTGCCGGAGGACGCGACGAGAAGATTCTAGCCAACTACTTCCCGCTCGTACTTAAGCCAAACATCAGGTCTTGGCTTATGCACTTGCCGGAGAACTCCATCTCTTCATGGGCGGATTTGTGCCACCAGTTTGTTGGCGCCTTCACGGGCGGCCACAAACCCCACGGCCAGGAGAGTGATCTCCACATTCTTGCCCAGAAGGAGGGGGAGTCCCTACGCAAATACATCCAGAGGTTCAGCCGCGTTCAGCACAATATCCCCGATGTCCACCCCGCCGCGGTTATCAGCGCGTTCCACCAGAACGTGCGTAACCGCCGGATGAGGGAGGAGATGGCGATGACCAAGATCCGGGATGTCAGCGAGCTTTACGCTCTGGCTGATAAGTGTGCCCGTGCTGAAGAAGGGAGGAGACTCCCCGGAGAGGATACCGGAGCAGGAGGAAGTGACAGCGAGGATACCGCCCCGGCAAGGAAAAACCGGCGGCGGAACAACAAGAAGAAGAAGAACAAGGAGGTACTGGTTGTCGAGCAGTCCGGCAAGGAGGCTGCCGCCAAGAAGACACAGGCTGGTGGCTCCGGCAAGGAGGCCGCCCCTGTAGCGGCAGCCGACAAGCAGGACGGCTCCGACAAACAGTACTGCAAGATCCACCGCACCAAGGGCCACGATCTCCAGAACTGCAAGAGAGTAGAGTACCTCGTAGAGCAGCAGAAGGCTGAATACGAGCGTCGCGACAAGGAGAATGCCCAAGGAGGCGGAGGAGAGCCCAACAAGAAGCGGCCGTTCAATGGCCGGGGAGGACGCCGCGGCACGGCCAAGCAGCGGCAAGGAGACAGACCCCC
>LR738715.1:63307954-63427283 GCA_902687465.1 Secale cereale
GGGCCGCGACAAGGATGAAGACGAAGATGATGACGAGGATATGGATGACGGAGATAACAGCGAACAGGAGTTCCAGAAGGCCACAGAAGTTCTGTGCGTCGATGGAGGTGCCTCTCTGCACACTTCCCACCGCCAACTCAAGCTGTGGGTGCGGGAAGTGAATGCGGCAGAGCCACCCGTCGAATCGCGCAGGCTACTGAAGTGGTCCGGCACGCCCATCATCTTCGACCTTGAGGATCACCCTGACCGCACAACTGCGGTCGGGTGTTTGCCGATGTTGGTATCACCAACTATCCGCAACCTCAAGGTCACCAAGATGTTGGTCGACGGCGGGGCCGGCCTCAACTTGATCTCCTCTGCTGTGATCAAGAAGCTGCAGATCCCCGACAGCGAGCTCGAGGAAACCGGGACGTTCCAAGGAATCAACCCGGGAAGGAGCAAGCCGAAGGGGAAGATCACGCTGCCGGTGACCTTTGGCGGAGAGCTTAACTTCAGGACGGAGAGGATCACCTTCGATGTTGCCGATATCCCATTGCCGTACAATGGGATACTTGGCCGTCCTGCGCTCGCCAAGTTCATGCCAGCCTCCCACTACGCGTACAACATGCTCAAGATGGCAGGGCCAATAAGCGTCATCTCTGTCCCCGGCGACAAGAAGGATGCGCTTATCTGCGCCGACAAGATCTACCGGGACGCTGCAGCCGCGGCAGACAGCAAGGCACTTGCCGCTAAAGCTCCCGGGGGGAAGACCAAGACCAAGTCCGGCAAGAGCTCTGGAGCCCACTCCGGCAAACGCACCTCTTCGGAGTGCTGCGCTGCCGTCGAGGACTCACCATCGAGCTCCACCGGCAAGTGCAAGAAAGGAATGGCAGCTCCACCGGCAACCAAGAAGGTGCCCGCCAAGGAGGACGGCACTGGTGGCACCTTCACCATCAGTGCTACACTCGACCCCAAATAGGAAAGCGCACTCATTGCCTTCCTGCGGGCGAATGTTGACGTGTTTGCAAGGCAACCATCCGACATCCCCGGCGTTCCCAGGAAGGTAATTGAGCACAAGCTTGCTGTTTGTCCTCACGAGCGGCCCGTCAAGCAGAAGGTCAGGAAGCAAGCTGTGGAGCGCTAAGAGTTCATTGCCGAAGAGATCAAGAAGTTGGAAGCAGCAGACCTTGTTAGAGGTGTACTTCATCCCACGTGGCTGGCCAATCCAGTTGTCGTGCGCAAAGCCAATGGGAAATGGAGACTTTGTATAGACTTCACTAATGTGAATAAAGCTTGTCCCAAGGATCCATATCCCTTGCCGCGCATTGACCAGATTGTTGTGACGCCCGAAGACCGACGTCCCAGAAGATTCCAGAAGATTCCAGAAGATTCCAGACGTTCCGGGCTGCCCGTGTGTTCTTTTGTGCTTGTGTTATTTATTTTTGCATTGCATCATGTCATCATGCCATCATGTCATTTTTTTTGCATCTCAACTTAAATAAATCGTGTGGATCTTCGATCCATTTAAATCGAGGGAAGAATGTCTTCTCTTTAAAACATATAAAAGCCTCTCAATAATTAGGGAGCTATATTTAAAAATATTCCATTCCTTGGAATCACCTATAACACAATTGCACCTTTCTTCAATTTTCTTTCATCCAACTCTACTTCCTTTTCTTCCTTTGAGCCTTTAGTAAAATTGTGTTGCAATTTTACTTTATCTATAAATGTTCCAAATCTTCTCATAAATCACATCTAATGTGTAGGGCCATCTCTTGAAATTCCAACCCATTTGGATTTCATCTAAAGGGTTTTCTAAATTCGAACAGTTTGACATTTATTCAAACTCGTTTGAATTTTTATCTTCCAAAAGTCTTCCAACAAATTCTTTTAATTCCTTACTTTTTGTATGAGTCCAGAGATTTAACTCCGTGTTTAAATCTCTTCCCTAACCTTTTCTTTTCTTCCCTTTTCTTCTTCTTTCTTTTCTGTTTTTAAAAATCAGTTAAAGGGAAAAGATCCCAGCCGCCCTCCCAGGCCTCCCTAGGCCCTCAGCCTCTAGGCCCTTTCCATCCCAGCCGCAGGCCATTCCTCCCCGCGGCCCATCAGGCCCGACCGGCTAACCCTAGCACCGAGCCTCGACCCCATCTCCTCCGTTTCCTCAGCGCTCGCTCGATCCTCCCTCTATTTCCCCGCGCGCCGCCGCACTCCCCCTCGCTCTTCCTCTCTGGCCCGAGCCCCATCGAGCCAGGGCCGATGCCCGATCCCTCCGCTCGCCTCGCCCCTCGTCCAGGTCGCCTCCGCAGCTGACCGCGGCCAGCCCTTGCGCCTCCCTCCGCCCGCCTCTGCGCTTCTCCAGCACCGAGGCTCGGCCTCCATCTCCCACCGCGGCTCCCTCCCCGTCCTCCAGGGCCACCGCGCCAGAGCCCTCCTCCAGCGCCAGGCCGATCCTCGACCGCGCCATGGCCCTGCTGCCTCCAATCCAGCGAGGATGTGGCCTCTTCCTCGCCAAGACCTCTGCCTCGCCCCAACTCGCCAAGTCCAGCGCAAGCAGCGCCTCCGCGCGGCTCCCTCGACCAGCAAGGTCCGTGGCCTCCCTTCCTCGCCAGCACCGCAGCGCGAGCCACCCGCCGCTCCTCCTCGCTGCTCCGTGCCGTGCCGTGCTTGTTCTTCTTTTGTTGTTGGTTGCTGTTGTTTTTCGTCAAGTGCACCGCAGGCAAGACCCGATCTCCGAATGCGTCAAGTACCTCTCCTCGCGACACGAACATCTACGGATATGTGTACATCTACGGAACGTGCTCGACTACCTTCGGAAGAAACGAGTACCCCTTCGAGTCGCCGACGACCGTCAAGTTCGACTACACGGCGATATGTCAAGTACCCCTACGATCGCGACGTAACAAGTACCTCGACGACATGTACAACTACGACTCGAGACGAGACCGGCAAGACCGAACGGAACGAGTACATCTACCGATGCCAAGTACCACGACCAAGTACCACGACGACCGAACGGCTACGATGACGAGTACATCTACGAACGTGAACAACTACCGTCGCCGTGTACCCCTACCGTCGCCGAGACCGCAAGTACCTCTCCGAACGGGATGTGAACGACTACACGTGTACCTCTACGTGAACAACTACTTCCTCTTCGGAAACGTGAACCACTACTTCTTCTACGACTCGCGAGAACGACTCCTTCCTCTACGATCTCGAACCGTCCCGAAACGAGTGTTTCGAAGGTATAACCCGAGACGATGACCCGTGTGATGCTTGTTGTGTTGTATGAAATGTCTCCCTTGTGTGCTCCGTGCCCGTTGTGCCGTATCATCTTTGTCGTGCTCCTCGGTTGCCTCGTCGCCGACTCGTGGGAACCCGGTGACGGGATCGCCCCACCTTTCATCTCGTTTGACTCGATCACTCCGCCTTTGCTTTCGCACCGGTCTCTCGACGAGTTACCGGTACCGATATGATGCCATTGCATCATTTTCGGATCGTCGTCGTGGCACCCTTTCTTTCCACCACGGTGACAATACTCCTTATCATCTTCATGTTAACTTTTAATAAACTTGCATAAACTTGATCATGTCATCCGCATCATTTAACAACATTAATATGTGTGAATTGTTGTTGCTTTAATAATTGCTAAACATGCTCATGGGGATTTTCCGGATATGTTGTTGTTATTTCCGGCCTCATTTAAAATGTCTAAATAGTGTAGTTTCTTTTTGCTTCACCTCTTGCCATGTTAACAAACATTTAATCTTGTCTTGTAAATAACGAGAGTCAATTAAATAATTAAAATGTGGTGTTTCGTCAATACGCAACTCGTTGCATATTGAGCTCCACTTAACTTGTAGTGTTGTTTGTGCACTTTGTCATTGCCATGCATAATTAAACCGGACATGCATCATACTTGGATGTGCATCGTATGCCATGTTTATGCTTGTGTGTTTACCGTATTGTTTTGCTTCTTTCCGGTTGCTTCTCTTGCTAGCTTCGGTTTCGTTCCGGAGTTGTGAGGCTTCTTCTCGTCTACTTCATGGACCCGTTCTTCTCCCTTGCGGAATCCCAGGTAAGATGATGATACCCTTGGATACCTTTACTACCATTGCCATGCTTAGTTGTCTCGATGCTATCGTTACATGTCGCGCTACCCATCTTTTATGTCAGCCTCTCCTTGTTGCCATGAAACCTCTAACCTTGACACCTTCCTAGCAAAACCACTGTTTGGCTATGTTACCCGCTTGCTCAGCCTCGCTTGCTCAGTCCCTCTTATAGCGTTGTTAGTTGCAGGTGAAGATGAGGTTTGTTCCAGGAGGGAACTTGTTGTTGGATATATCACAATATCTATAATTATTAATAACACACCTATATACTGGGCATGGGTGGAAGGCTTGGCCTTTTGCTCGGTGTTTTGTTCCACTCATGCCACCTTAGGCGCCGATAAACCGGCATTATGTTCCTTGATTTTTGCGTTCCTTACACGATGGGTGAAATGGGGACCCCTTGACAGTTCGACTTTGAATAAAACTCCTCCAGCAAGGCCCAACATTGGTTTTAATTTTCTCATAATAACAACTTAATTAATTAATTAAATTGCATAGGGAGTTAGCGCTACCCGAGGTTTCTTAATTCTACATAGCAGGGGGGGCCAGTGCTGATGGTGTTGGTCCCAAACTAGAGCCACTTGCGGATACCACCCAGTTCGCTGGGATCTTCGGTATCTGTACGTACTGCTCATCCGGACGTGGCCTGAGACGAGATACGTGCGGCTACTATCAGGGTGTCGGCACGCCGGGAGGTCTTGCTGGACTTGTTTTACCATTGTCGAAATGACTTGTGCTACCGGGATGCCGAGCCTGATCGGATTTTCCCTAAGATAAGGGGTGATGATATTATATTTATCACTTCTGCTAATCGTGAGAGCTTGTGATGGGCTAAGTTGGGACACCCCTGCAGGGTTATGATCTTTCGAAAGCCGTGCCCGCGGTTATGTGGAAGATTGGAATTTGTTAATGTCCGGTTGTAGAAAACTTGACAGATGATCCGAAGTAAAACACACAACTGTGTGAGTAACCGTGACTGTCTCTTTTCACTTTGAGAAGAGAACACGGTGGGGTTATGTTTGACTCGTATGTAGTTAGGATCTTTAGCGATCACTTCTTTTGCGGCCGTTGCGTAGCTTCTCATCTTATTCTTGTAGTCGTAAGCTAGCCACCATATTATGCTTAGCCGCTGCTGCAACCTCACCACTTTACCTCTTCCTACCCACAAAGCTTTGCTAGTCTTGATACCCATGGTTATGGGATTGCTGAGTCCTCGTGGCTCACAGATACTACAACACCAGATGCAGGTTCAGCCGACTTTGAAGCAGGAGCTGGTTCAAGTTCTTCACTGGGAGCTCGAAGAAGAGAGTTTGGTCTTATGCTTGTGACGTTTTCGACGATCAGTAGTGGTTTCTACTAGGATTCGATCCTGACCTGTGGCTTTATGTTGTTTTGGTATCTTTCTTTGGATCTTCGCCCGTAGTCGGGTTGTGATGTTTTGAATGATGTTTGCTTATGTAATGTATTGTGTGAAGTGGCGAGTGTAAGCCAACTATCTCCTTTTGCAATGTAATCCCTCTTTTACATGAGTCGTGCAAAGATACCAAACTTGAGATCATTCTAGGATGGGCTTATACCTTTAAGTCGTGCCTCGACACGTAGGAGGTATAGTCCCATCCTGGGCATTACAATTGTTGACTCCACGGCTGGATGCGAGTTGCTTTCATTTCTCGATGCATACTCAGGTTACCACCAGATATTCATGGCTGAGGAAGACGAAGAGAAGACCGCATTCATTACTCCATGTGGCACATACTGTTTTGTACGTATGCCCTTTGGACTGAAGATTGCGGGCTCAACATTTGCAAGGGTGGTCCACACTGCTTTTGAGCCACAGATACACAGGAATGTGGAAGCCTACATGGATGATATAGTGGTCAAAAGCAAGAGCAAGGATACCCTGATCCAAGACTTAGAAGAAACCTTTGAGAATCTGCGCAAGATACAACTCAAGCTGAACCCCAAGAAGTGCGTCTTCGGAGTCCCCTCCGGCAAGCTTCTCGGGTTCTTTGTGTCCCAGAGGGGGATTGAAGCCAATCCCGACAAGATAAAGGCCATCGAGCAGATCGAAGCCCCGACGCGCGTCAAGGACATAAGAAGACTTGCTGGTTGTGTGGCCGCCCTCAGCAGGTTCATTTCGAAGTCTGCAGAACGCGCCCTGCCTTTTTTCAAAATCTTGAAAAAGGCAGGTCCTATGGAATGGAATCCGGAAGCGGAGGCAGCGCTGCAAGACTTGAAAGGGTACCTGTCCTCCACCCCAATACTTGTCGCACCTAGGCCACAAGAGAAGTTGCTGTTGTACCTAGCGGCAACCAATCAAGTGGTTAGTGCTGCGTTAGTAGCGGAGAGGGAGGCAGATGAAGAACCCACATCCCCGGCAAGTGCACCCAGCGACAAGCAGGGGGCTTCCCCGACAAGCTCTGGCCCCGATAAGGACAAACCTTCGCAGGAACAAGGAGAAGTGCGAAAGAAGATGGTGCAGCGCCCAGTTTATTTTGTAAGTTCCCTCTTGCAGGGGGCTAGATCAAGATACTCTGGAGTGCAGAAGTTGCTTTTCGGCCTCTTCATGGCCTCAAGAAAGCTGCGCCACTACTTCCAAGCACATGAGATAATGGTGGTCACTCGCTTTCCATTGAAGAGGATATTGCAAAACCCATAAGCAACAGGCAGGATCGTCGAGTGGGCGCTGGAGCTGTCAAGCTTCGGTCTCAAGTTTGAGAGTACTTCAACTATACAGAGCAGAGCTTTGGCAGAGTTCATAGCAGAATGGACACCAACGCCAGATGAAGAAGTCCCTGAGACAAACATCCCCGTCCAAGAAGCAAGCAGAGAGTGGATAATGTACTTCGATGGTGCCTTCTCGCTGCAAGGCGCCGGCACCGGCGTGTTACTCATAGCACCCAGCGGGGAGCACCTCAAGTACGTTGTTCAGATGCACTTTCCCAAGGAGCAAGCGACGAACAATACTGCTGAGTATGAAGGTTTGCTCGCCGGTCACAGAATCGCGGCCGAACTTGGGATCAAGAAGTTGATTGTGCGGGGAGATTCACAATTGGTGGTCCGACAAGTAAACAAGAGTTACCAGAGTCCCTTGATGGAAGCTTATGTCGATGAAGTGAGGAAGCTTGAAGAACACTTTGAAGGCCTGCAGATGGAGCATGTCCCAAGAGCTCAGAATGATGTCGCAGATGGCCTCTCAAAGTGTGCTGCAATGAAGTTACCTGTGGAACCAGGGGTCTTCGTGCTCAAGCTAACTCAGCCATACGTTGCACCATCAGTTGGGCAGAACAACAAGAGGAAGTTGGTCTCCGGCGACTACTTGCCGGCGGACCTTCCTGAAGCCGCCGCCAAGGTCCCCAAGACCAACAACCAAGATGCTGAGGAACAGTCTGCTCCTGCGGACCCAAGGGTCTGTACAGTTGAAGCAGACGTTCCCGACAAGCCCTGCCCCGGCAGGCTTGCCGGGGAACACTCAGCTCCGGCGGAACCACAGGTTCTTGCCGTGGAAGCTGATGTTCCCACAGCAGTACTGATGCCTTTAGTCCTTACTGTTGAGCCTCAAGCTCCAGCATGGGCACAGCAAATTGTCCGTTTTCTTCAAACTGGGGAACTTCCCGAAGGACCAGAAGAGATAGAGAGGATAACCCGGCAGTCAAGTATGTACCAGTTCGTCGGTAATGAACTGTACAGAAGAAGACTCAATGGTGTCAGATTGAAGTGCATTTCCCGGGAAGATGGACAGAAGCTGTTGGCAGAGATACACGGAGGCATATGTGGCCACCACATTGGCGCAAGAGCACTTGCCGAGAAGGCGTTCCGGCAAGGTTTCTTTTGGCCAGAAGCCCTCCAAGATGCAACTGCACAAGTAAGCAAGTGTGAAGCGTGCCAGTTCCATGCCAAGCAGATTCACCAGCCAGCTCAAGCTCTCCAGACGATCCCTTTGTCCTGGCCCTTCTCGGTCTGGGGGCTCGACATCCTCGGTCCTTTTCCCCGCGCAGTCGGGGGCTTTGAGTACTTGTACGTTGCAATCGACAAGTTCACAAAGTGGCCAGAAGTAGAACCAGTGAGAAAGGTGACCGCACAGTGTCGGGGGAAATTGTCCGCCACGAACACCTATGGGACCGGAGCCCCTTGTTTGTGCGGTAAGAGGGCGGAGGGAGCACGAAGAGCAGATCGTAGTGAACGCGCGGGCAGTTTACCCAGGTTCGGGCCGCGATGGACGCGTAAAACCCTACTCCTGCTTAGTTTGTATTGAGTTGGAGAGCTCGGGAACTTGAAGAACTAGCTACACCGAGCGTATGAGCGATCTAGGTTCCGAACCCCCTCCACGTTGTGCATGGGCCTCCTTTTATAGTGCAAGGGGTCACCGACAGGTGTCAACGTAGGAGAAAGGGTAAAAATGTAAAAGAGGTGGTAGTTGTAACGGTGCGGGAATAGTGGAGCTACAGTGTATGAACAGTGGTCGCTACCTACTTTGACAGTGGGGGACAAGAGAATTTAATGCCCGTCGCCGTCGACCCCAAAAGCGCCCGCCCTTGCGTCTCCGTTTGCCACGGCGATGGCTTCACCACCGTGGAGTGCCACCGTGTCCCCCAGGCTGCACAGCCATCCGCCACGCGTCCCTGGAATGGCCCCAGGGCGACGCATGGTTCGATGAGCTGGAGCGCGGGCACACAGCATAACTCTCCCCGGCAAGCACCTTCCCGGGGTCTTGACCTTGCCGGGGCCGGGACCTTGCCGGGCTCTGAAGCTTGTCGCTCCCCGGGCCCTGCCGGGGCGCATGTTGCGCCGAGGCATGTCTTCTGTAATGGAGTCTTCTAGTCTTCCTGGCAAGGTCCTCTTGCCAGGGCCTTGCGTGAGTGGGATAACCTTGAGCCTGGAACGGCCTTCCCGGCAAGCTCCACTTGCCGGGGTCTCGATCTTCTGTCTTGTATACTTTGTTTTTGAATGGTTTTATATGGCGCAGGAAGGTCTCCGGCGAGCACGTGGTCGACCCTGCCGCGGGAAGCTGCTACTGCCCGTGCACAAGTTGGGGTACTGAGGTACCCCTACCTTAGTACACCGACAGGAGCCCCCAGGCCTGGGCCACACACGGCGCCGAACGCTGTTGGGCCAGGCCCAAAACAGTGCACGGACACACGCGGCCCACGGCACGCCGAATCCACTTCCGCATCCGCCGCGTCCCCCCGTAACGGCACGCGTCGATCGCGGCGTCGTGGGATGGGACGTGGCCACGTTCTTTTAATGGAAAGAGCGAAACGCCCCCCCACTTCCCCATAAAAGCAGAGGAAGCAGGAGCGGTTCCCCTCCTACGCCTTCATTGCCTCTTCTTCCATCTCCAGAGATCCCCTTTGCGCTCCGCCTCCACAGCTCCTCCGCCGTCTCTCGCATCTCCAGCGCCGCCGGGCTCTTCGTCCCCCTTCCTCCGCCGCCTCCGCCATGGCCCCGAAGACCGAGAAGGCGAAGGCGGAGAAGACCAAGAAGGAGAAATCGGAGCAAGCGGCGAGGCTCACCTTGTATCGGAAGCGGAACCTCGTCTTCCCGCCGAGGCTCAGCGCGCGGGAGCTCTGGAACAAGTATTACTTGTTCTGGTCCAAGAAGACCAAGGCGCACCCCCGCACTCGAGCTTATCCGGCCGCCGCCAAGGACAACTACCCCGGCGGGTACTATTTCTTCGCAGCTTTCTTCCACTGCGGTCTTTGCCCTCCTTTTTCCGAATTCTTCTGTGACATAATGCACACCTACGGCCTCCACCTTCTTGACTTCACCCCCAACGCCATCCTCACGATGGCGGTTTTCGCACATATGTGCGAAAACTATATAGGAATATACCCAAATGTAGCGCTGTTTAGGCACTTCTTCACCCCTAGAGCAGAGGCCGGCGCCCCCCTCTCCGGAGGAATATCTTGGGTTCTTCGTCTGAACAAGAAGGAGTCCTACTTGCCGGGGGAGCTCCGCGGCAAGTGGGAGGAATGGCGTGCCGACTGGTGTTGGATTGTTGAGGACCAGCCGCAATCTTTCACCGCGCCGCGCACAACGCCTATTGTGCGCGGCAGGGACTGGAGCGAGCTGGATTCGGACGACAGCAAGCTTGACATCGCCCTCATCAGGATTCTTCGTCTCCGGGTAGCAAGGTTGTCTGTCGCAGAAGTAGGCACAGACTTCCTTCGCCGCCGCATCGCCCCTCTCCAAGACAGGAAAAGGCCGGCCTGGGAGTACGGCAACTCGGCGGATATCATGAGGCTGCGCCCCGGGCTCAACTTTAACTTCACGTCGCTGGAGCTGAAGGGGATGGTCCGGGAACTATTTAAGCACGACCCGGCCCACCCGGAATGGTTCAGGGGTCCCCGGGGAGTAGTGCCTCTCTGCAACAGCACGACCCGGGACAACCTTCGCGCCATGATGCCCGCGTGTGACTCGCACGACGTCGACCGCACGTGGATTCCGCCCAAGCCGGACGTCGTCTTGAACCTCTTCGACAACCTGGTGGAGGTGGCGAAGAACAAGAACGAGACCCGGGAGCTGACACGGGACACCACTGACCAGGAGATAGCGTACATAGCTTCTCGGGTTGAAGAGGCCGCTGCAGCCGCAGCGGCGGGAGAATTCGGCTACACGCCCGAGGAGGCAGAGGCTGCGGAAGTGTCCTGCCAAGCAGAGGAGGCGGAGATCCGCAGGCTACTGAAGCTGCCTCCCGACGAGCTCGCCGGGGTCCCATCCTTGAGGCACTCCGGGATCCTTGGAATCCAGACGGAGGCCGCGGCGAGAGGCAACGCCGCCGGAGGGAACAGGGGCGCCGCAGGGAGCGGAGGCGCCGGAGGGAGCGGAGGCGCCGGAGGGAAAGAGGCCGCAGCGCAGGGCGCTGGGCCCAGCAAGCCTGCCGGGGAGGAGGAGGAGGAGGACGACGCCGAGGCCGCCGAGGACTCCGACGGGTCTCTGGAGCTCTACGCCGACGACATCTCCTCGTCGTCGGAGACCTCCCCGCCCCGGGCAAGGCCTAGGCGGTCACCGATGAAACGTCTCCGCAAGGCGACAACAGGGACAAGGGCACAGGCGCCCCGGCAACAGCCAACTCGCCGGGCAGCGCGAGCTCCCCGGGGGAGTCAAGCTGCGACGGGGGCGCCCGGCGCACCAGCCACGGCGGAGGCGGCCCGCGCGCAGGCCACGGCAGAGGCGCCCCGCAAGCAAGCGCCGAGCGGAAGGGAGTCTTCACAGGGCGGAACGGCGGCTCCGCCCGCTCCCCGGGCCCCGGCTACCACAGGGGCTGGGTCTTCGCAGCCCCCAGCCCCGGGGACCGCCAAGCGCCCGAGGGAGTCTTCGCCTCCTGCTCCCCGCGCGGACGCGCCTCAAGTGGAGTTTGACTTCTCCGCCCTGAGCGACGACGACGACGAGGAGGAACAGGAGTAAGTACTTGTGGTTTTGCGTCTTCTTTAACTTCGTCTTGATTTTTGTTGATGTTGACCTTGCTTTCGCTTTGATTTCAGGACCTTGGCTCAGCGGGCGACGAAGAAGGCCAAGGTGCCTGTGGTCGAAGTCGCGGACGACTCGCCCGCCGCGGCGACTGGGGACGTGCCGGAGCCAAGCCTGCCGGACCCGAGCGCTGCTCCGAGGAGCAGCCCCCAGCGCAGCCCCCAGCGTAAGTCTGGGTTCCGTACTTTCACTCGTCGGGTGCGTTTGAAGATTTTGTCTTGTGTCAACATCCTGATGCTTGTGTCTTGTTTTGATTGTCTTGTGTAGAGGTGGAGCCGCAAGCTCAGGAGCGTCCGGAGGTCGCTCCCGAGGAGCCGCAGGCCCCGCCGTCCCCGCCAAGGCCGAACTCCCCGGCAAGGGAGAGCGCTCCGCCAAGGGCGGGTACTCCGCCAAGGGCGAGTACCCCGCCAAGGGCGAGCAGCCCGGCGAGGGCGGCTACTCCGCCAAGGCAGAGCTCCCCGGCGAGGGAGCCCGCCGCCGACGACGTCCGCCAAGGTAAGTTCTGTGACTTTGTCTTCTTGGAGTCGTCTCTTTTTGGATATTTGCTTGAACTTCTTTTGCTTTTTCTTCTTCTTCTAGATCCTCCTCCCCCCGAGCAGATGGAGACAGAAGTCATCGTCATCGAGGAGGAGGGCGCGCAGGGTGGCGGCGGCGACGCCCCTGTCGCCGAGGACACGGCGGGAGCCGCCGAGCCGACCGCGGAGGAGACCGCTCCGGCTGCAGACGCAGCGGCCGGGGAGGGGGACGGCGACCGCACTGCCGGCCCGGAGGCGGCAGGAGCATCAAGTGCTGCACCGGCCGCCGACCCCTCCGCCGAAAAGGAGCAGGCGGGCTACTACCTTGAAGCCCCAACGGCGTATTCATCCAAGTGCCGTGGGGTTCTTCCTCGCGAGCTCCCGCGGAGGGCGAGGCCTTTGATGGAGAGGTCCTCGCCTCCGCGGGCTTGAAGATCGTCGAGGCGCCCGGCGGAAGCGACGGGCCCGAGGAGGAGAAGCTGCTTCACCAGCTCCTGGCCCTTTACCGGGCTAGGCAGGCGAAGCTTGCTTCTCGGGAGGCCCTTGCCGCCAAGGCCGCCGCTGAGATGGAGAAGCGCGCGGCGGAGCTCAGTGCCGCCAACCAGGCTGCCCTCCGCGAGGTGGCGGAGGAGCGCGAGAGGCTCGCCGGGGAATATCAAGAATGGTTGCTGGAGAAGGCCGAGGCCGAAGAGCAGCAGCGGCTCGCCGGGGTGGAGCTGTCCCGGCGAGAAGGAGAGCTCGCCCAGCGGAAGGTCAACCTCGACTCCCACGAGGAAGACCTTGCCGCTCGGGAGCAGGCCCTTGGCGGGGAGCTGAAGGAGGCGAGAGCCGCCGCGGCTGCCACGGAGACCGCCAAGGAGGAGCTTGCCGCCAAGGTCGCGCAGCTGGAGGAGTCATTGAAGGCGAGCGTGGAGAGGGTCGCCGCGCTCAACACAGAGCGCGAGAAGGACGCCCACACCAACTCGGAACTCCAGGTGCGTCTCTCTGAGAGGGGCGACGAGCTGAAGGCCGCCAAGGACTCCATCGAGGACCTGGAGCTGAAGGCCTCCACGTTGAAGGATTCGCTCGACGCCGCCCAAGCCCGGGAAACCAAGCTGAAGGAAGAGCTCCGCAAGGAGCGAGGCTTGGTGGCGAGCGCCAACACTACGGCCGAGAACTTCCGCCGTACCGTCGAGGTGTGGACCGAAGACTTGGTATCCTCTGTGTCCAACATCGACCAGGAGCTGCTGGCGCTGAAAGTTGAGCATCTCATCTACTCTCCGGATCCAAACCTCCCTCACAGCGCCAAACTCAGCCTCTTCTTCAGAGGGATTGCGCCGGCTCTTGCAGGTCTTCGGAAGAAGCTCCCCGCGCAACTGGCCGAGGAGTCACGTCTGCTTTGCACGGGAACCTTGGAGCGCGTACTGACGAAGATTGTATACCGCAATCCCGGCATAAAGCTCACCAACGTTCTCCGCAGCTTGCCGGCCGACGCGAACATGGAGGTGCTGAAGGAGCAGGTCGCCCACATCATCGCCAAGGTGAACAAGATCTCCAGGATTGAGGGCGACCGCGTAGATTAGGCCTCCTTTATCTTTATCTCTTTTTGTTGCTGCATAGGGTGTTTATGAACTCATTAATCATTGCGACAAGTTATCCTTTGTAAGATATTTATCTTATTTTGATCAATCAGTGCAATGTTATCTTCCTTGTCTTGGTCCTTTACTTTGTATGCTTTTCACCCTACGCTCCCGGGGAGCTTGCCGGCAAGGGGCCTTTGCCGCGAGCGCTGGGTGCTGGACTCTGAGCAGCCTGCTGGCCAAGGTCTCACCGGCAAGCAACCTTGCCGCAGCTAGTCGCAACGCACTTAGCTTGCTGAGTGAACTCGAAAACGAAGCAAGGGCGCGACACTTGTCGCAGCTCACTTAAGTCGTTGAGCGTACTCGAAAACAAGACAAGGGTGCGGCCAGCTACGGGTAGGTTTCTCCGCGCACAGGTTTTCCATACAAAGTGTGATCGTTCAAGGAAGACAACTAAAATTTAAAAATTTGAACTGGTCAAATTCTAATAACTTAGCTTTCATATGTTGCTTGCTTCTTGGTAAGGCTTCTCTTTCTTGAACAGCACTTGGTTCTTCTTCCATCTCCTTCCCCCCCGGCAAACTTGTGCGCGAGGAACATTCCTTCTACTTGAGAGGCAAGGAAAAAGGAGAGGGAAACAAGTATATGGCCTTTTGGCGTGCTAATGCTTACCGGATATGTATGTTGCACAAGATGCCAAATAACACATGCAAATAGCGGGGAAATGCACGTAAAAGGCAAATAGTGCAAAACACAAAAGCTTTACTGATGCACGGGGTCTGCGCCCGGCTTTGTACAAAGGGTTAAATGCAACAGCGGCAAAGCTTGTACAAAAGGTGGTTGCCGGAGCGGATCACGGCAACCGCGCCTTATGGGTGAAACTTGCGAAGATGCTCTATGTTCCAGGAGTTGCTCACCGGTAAGCCTTCTTCGGTCTCAAGGCGGACAGCGCCGGGCCTTGTGACTTGTCTCACCCGATAAGGGCCTTCCCACTTCGGCGTCAACTTGTTGGAATTCTTGGCGGACTGAACACGCCGAAGAACAAGGTCGCCTTCCTCGAGACTCCTGGCCTTGACCTTGCGGCTATGGTAGCGACGCAAGGCTTGCTGCTATCGAGCAGCTCGTACAGCAGCCTGGAGACGTTCCTCCTCGAGGAGCAATGCATCATCTTGCCGCAGTTGCTCTTGCTCGAGCTCATCATAAGCGAGCACTCGAGGAGATCCGTATACGAGTTCCGTGGGGAGAACTGCCTCTGCTCCATAGACTAGAGCAAAGGGTGTCTGTCCGGTGGCTCGACTTGGTGTCGTTCTGATTGACCAAAGAGCCGCCGGTAGCTCCTCTATCTAATTTCTTCCGCACTTGCGTAGCCTGTCAAAGGTCCTTGTCTTGAGTCCGCGCAGCACTTCAGCATTGGCCCTCTCCGCTTGACCGTTGCTCCTCGGGTGAGCAACAGAAGCGAAACAGACCTTGGCGCCAAGGTCTTGGACGTACTGCATGAAGGTGCGACTAGTAAACTGTGTACCGTTGTCGGTGATGATCCTGTTAGGGATTCCGAAACGGCAAACAATCGACCTGAAGAACCTGACCGCTGACTGTGCTGTCACCTTTCTCACTGGTTCCACTTCTGGCCACTTTGTGAACTTGTCGATCGCAACGTACAAGTACTCAAAGCCCCCGACGGCTCGGGGGAAGGGGCCGAGGATATCGAGCCCCCAGACCGAGAAGGGCCAGGATAAAGGAATTGTTTGGAGAGCTTGAGCTGGCTGATGAATCTGCTTTGCATGGAACTGACACGCTTCACACTTGGTTACTAGTGCAGTTGCATCTTGGAGGGCTTCTTGCCAAAAGAACCCTTGCCGGAAAGCTTTCTCGGCAAGCGCCCTTGCGCCAATGTGGTGGCCGCATATGCCTCCGTGTATTTCTGCCAACAGCTTCTGTCCATCTTCCCTGGAGATGCACTTCAATCTGACTCCATTGAGCCTTCTTCTGTACAGCTCGTTATCCACGAACTGGTACATACTTGACTGCCTGGTTATCTTCTCTATCTCTTCTGGGTCGTCGGGAAGTTCTCCAGTTTGCAGAAAACGGACGATCTGCTGCGCCCATGCCGGAGCCCGAGGCTCAACGGCAAGGACTAAAGGCACGAGGGCCGCTGCGGGGACCTTAGCTTCTACGGCAAGAACCTCTGGTTCTGCCGGAGATGAAGGTCCCCCGGCAAGCTCGCCGGGGCGAGGCTTGTCGGGAACACTTGCTTCAACTGCACAGATCCTCGGATCTGCAGGAGCAGACCGTTCCTTAGTGTTCTGATTGCTGATCTTGGGGACCTTGGCGGCGGTTTCAGGAAGATCCGCCGGCAAGTAGTCGCCGGAGACCAACTTTCTTTTCTTGGACTGCCCAATTGATGGTGTAACGGATGGTTGAGTCAGCTTGAGCAAGAAGGTCCCTGGTTCCACAGGTAACTTCATCGAGGCACACTTTGAAAGGACATCTGCTATTTCATTCTGAGCTCTCGGGACGTGCTCCATTTGCATACCTTCAAAGTGCTCCTCAAGCTTCCTCACTTCATCTACATAAGCTTCCATCAAAGGGCTCTGGTAACTCTTGTTAACTTGCCGGACCACCAACTGAGAATCTCCCCGCACAATCAGCTTCCTGATCCCAAGTTCGGCCACAATCCTGAGGCCAGCAAGCAAGCCTTCATATTCAGCAGTGTTGTTTGTCGCTTGCTCCCTGGGAAAGTGCATCTGGATAACATACTTGAGGTGCTCTCCGGTGGGCGCGATGAGTACCACACCGGCACCGGCGCCTTGCAGCGAGAAGGCACCATCAAAATACATTACCCATTCACTTGTCGCTTCTTGTGCGGGTGCACTTGTTTCTTGGACTTCCTCGTCGGGCGTTGGGGTCCACTCAGCTATGAATTCTGCCAAAGCTCGGCTCTGTACGGTCGAGGTACTTTCAAACTTGAGTCCAAAGCTCGACAGCTCCAGTGCCCACTCAACGATCCTGCCTGTTGCTTCTGGATTGTGCAATATCCTCTTCAGCGGAAAGCGAGTGACCACCGTTATCTCATGTGCCTGGAAGTAATGGCGCAGCTTTCTCGAGGCCATGAGGAGGCCGAAAAGCAACTTTTGCACACCAGAGTATCTTGATCTAGCCCCCTGGAGAAGGGAACTTACAAAATACACTGGGCGCTGCACCATTTTCTTCCGCACTTCTCCCTGTTCCCGCGCAGAGTTGTCCCTGTCGGGGCCAGAACTTGCCGGAGCAGCCCCCTGCTTGTCGCTGGATTCGCTTGCCGGTGGCGCTGACTCCTCGTCGGCCTCCCTCTCTGCTACTAACGCAGCACTAACCACCTGATTGGTTGCCGCTAGGTATAGCAACAACTTTTCCTGTGGCCTAGGTGCGACAAGTATAGGAGTGGAGGATAGGTACCGTTTCAAATCCTGCAGCGCTGCCTCCGCTTCCGGAGTCCACTTCATGGGACCTGCCTTCTTCAAGATTTTGAAGAAAGGTAGGGCGCGTTCTGCAGATTTCGAAATGAACCTACTGAGGGTAGCCACACAACCTGCAAGCCTTCTGACATCCTTGACGCGCTTCGGGGCCTCGATCTGCTCAATGGCTTTAATCTTGTCGGGGTTGGCTTCAATCCCCCTCTGTGACACAAAGAACCCGAGAAGCTTGCCGGAGGGGAGTCCAAAGACGCACTTCTCGGGGTTCAACTTGAGCTGTATCCTGCGCAGGTTCTGAAATGTTTCTTCCAAATCTTGAACCAGGGTATCCTTGCTCTTACTCTTCACCACGATGTCATCCATGTAAGCCTCTACATTTCTGTGGATCTGTGGCTCGAAAGCAGTGTGCACTACCCTTGCAAATGTTGATCCTGCATTCTTCAGTCCAAATGGCATGCGTATGAAGCAATAAGTGCCACATGGAGTGATAAATGCAGTCTTCTCTTCATCTTCTTTGGCCATAAAGATCTGGTGGTAGCCTGAATATGCATCAAGGAAAGAGAGTAGCTCACATCCGGCAGTGGAGTCAACAATCTGGTCAATGCGCGGCAAAGGGAATGGATCATTGGGACATGCTTTATTCACATCGGTGAAGTCTATACACAGTCTCCACTTCCCGTTGGCCTTGCACACGACGACTGGGTTTGCTAACCACGTCGGATGGATCACACCTCTAACTAGGCCTGCTACCTCTAGCTTCTTGATCTCTTCGTTGATGAATTCTTGGCGCTCCACGGCTTGCTTCCTCACTTTCTGCTTGACGGGCCGCGCATGAGGACAAACAGCAAGCTTGTGCTCAATCACCTTCCTGGGAACACCGGGGATGTCAGATGGTTGCCAGGCAAACACATCGACATTCGCCCGTAGGAAGGCAACGAGCGCGCTTTCCTATTTGCTGTCAAGTGTGGCACTGATGGTGAAGGTACCACCAGTGTCGTCCTCCTTGGCGGACACTTTCTTGGTTGCCGGAGGAGCGGCCATCCCCTTCTTACACTTGCCGGTGGAGCTCGATGGAACGTCCTCGACAGCGGCGCAGCACTCCGAAGAGGTGCGGTTGCCGGAGTGGGCCCCAGAGCACTTGCCGGACTTGGTCTTCGTCTTCTTCCCCCCGGGAGCTTCAACGGCAAGTGTGTCCTTCTCGGCCGCAGCTGCTGCATCCCGGTAGATCTTGTCGGCGCAGACAAGCGCATCTTTCTTGTCGCCATGGATAGTGATGACGCTTATCGGCCCCGGCATCTTGAGTACGTTGTAGGCGTGGTGGGACGCTGCCATGAACTTGGCGAGGGCGGGACGGCCGAGTATTCCATTATACGGCAATGGAATATCAGCGACGTCGAAAGTGATGCGCTCAGTTCTGAAGTTGAGCTCCCCGCCAAAGGTCACCGGCAGAGTTATCTTCCCCTTGGGCTTGCTCCTTCCCGGGTTGATTCCTTGGAAAGAACCAGTCTCTTCGAGCTCGCCATCTGGGATTTGGAGTTTCTTGATCACAGCAGAGGAGATCAAGTTCAGCCCGGCCCCGCCGTCAACCAACATTTTGGTGACCTTGAGGTTGCGGATGGTGGGTGAGACCAGCATCGGCAAGCACCCGACCACAGTGGTGCGGTCAGGGTGATCCTCAAGATCGAAAATGATGGGCGTGCTGGACCATTTGAGGAGCCTGCGCGACTCCACGGGCGGCTCTGCTGCGTTCACCTCGCGCACCCACTGCTTGAGCTGGCGGTGGGAGGTGTGCAGAGAGGCGCCGCCGTCGACGCACAGGACTTCCGTGGCCTTCTGGAACTCCTGCTCGCTGTTATCCTCATCCTCCATATCTTCGTCGTCGTCCTCTTCATCCTTGTCGCGGCCCCGGGGAGGGCGATCACCTTGCCGCTGCTTGGCCTTGCCGCGGCGTCCTCCCCGGCCATTGAATGGCCGCTTCTTGCTCGGTTCTCCCCCGCCACCTTGGGCCTTCTCCTTGTCGCGCCTCTCGTACTCAGCTTTCTGCTGCTCGACGAGGTACTCGACGCGCTTGCAGTTGGAGAGGTCGTGGCCCTTGGTGCGGTGGATCTTACAGTATTGCTTGTCGGAGCCGTCCTGCTTGTCGGCTGCCGCTACAGGGGCAGGATCCTTGCCGGAGCCGCCAGCCCGTGCTTGCTTGGCGGGAGCCTCCTTGCCGGACTTCTCGACGACAAGCACTTCCTTCTTGTTTTTCTTCCTGTTGTTCCGCCGCCGGCTCTTCCTTGCCGGGGCGGCGTCGTCGCTGTCGCTTCTTCCTGCGCCAGCATCCTCCCCGGGGAGTCTCCTCCCCTCTTCTGCGCGTGCGCACTTATCAGCCAGAGCGTAGAGCTCGCTGACATCCCGAATCTTGGTCATGGCCATTTCTTCACGCATGCGGCGGTTACGCACGTTCTGGTGGAACGCGCTAATAACCGCGGCAGGGTGGACGTCGGGGATGTTGTGCTGCACTCGACTGAAGCGTTGGATGTACTTGCGCAGGGATTCTCCTTCCTTCTGGGCCAGAATGTGGAGATCGCTCTCCTGGCCGTGGGGTTTGTGGCCGCCGGTGAAGGCGCCAACAAACTGGTGGCAAAGGTCCGCCCAAGAGGAAATGGAACCTTCCGGCAAGTGCATGAGCCAGGAACGAACGTTCGGCTTAAGCACGAGCGGGAAGTAGTTCGCCAAAATCTTCTCGTCGCGCCCCCCGGCAGCTTGCACCGCGATGGTGTAGACGCTGAGGAATTCCGAGGGGTGCGTCTTGCCGTCGTACTTCTCCGGTACGTCGGGCTTGAAATTCTTCATGCTGGGCCACTGGACGCGCCGCAGCTCGCGGGTGAACGCAGGGCAGCCTGCCGCGTACGACAAGTCGCCTGGTTCACCGGGCGCGCGCGCGTCGATAGCGTTCCCAGCTCTCTGGTCTGATTGTCGCCGAGCTTCTCGGCGGCGCTCGATTGTTGTTCGAGCGTCTTCTTGTCGCCGGTCGTCAAGGACTTGGCGCTGGTCCCGACGAGCCCGCGGATCCGACGACGCCGTGGAGCCGTCGTCGGCGTTGTTCCGGCGGGGCGGCGTCTTCTGCTTTTGCGGCGGGGAGTGCACGGTGGTTGCACCCCCGGCGGTCTTGTCGCCGTCGGCCTTCGTCTTCTCGGCTTGCCGCGGCCGCGAGGTCGCCGGCTGCTGTGGAGAGTCGTTGTTGGCGAAGGCGATCAGGCTCTGGATGGTGGCCCTCCAGTCTTCGGCCTTGTCTGCCGCTGGAGGGAAGTCGAGGAGCAGTTGCGCCCTTGCGAACGCTTCTGCTGGAGTGGAGGGGAGCGGGGGCGAGCGGCGCGAGGAGCGGGATATGCTCGAACTTCTAACAGCGTTAGAAGGAGCAGGGTCCCGCCCCGGCGACCGCGCCTTGCTCGTGCCAGGACGATGGCCCGGAGCGTCCCGCGAACCTCCGGTTTGCCCTTGTCCCAGCAAGCGGATACCACCTCCTGTGGTATGGCGCTGCTGGGTTGTCGTATGCTGAGATGGACGCGGCGCGTCCACGGAGACCGAGGCTCGGTCGTCCGTCCTGTCCTTGGATTTGGTGGCGCCGCGAGTGTCCTCGCCGGCGACCACCCTTCCGACGGCGTCTCCCCCGCCCACCGTTGGTTCCGGTGGCGGTGGATGAGACGCAGACGGGCCTCCGACCTCCGAAGCCTTCTTCTTCGGGGCCATGGTGCTGTTGTTAATGAAGCTGGCGAATTCGGAGAGGTTGATGAAGAGTGCGCCCGCGTGAACGCCGGATCAGGTTCGCACAACCTCGACGCCCCCTACCTGGCGCGCCAAAGATGTCGGGGGAAACTGTCCGCCACGAACACCTATGGGACCGGAGCCCCTTGTTTGTGCGGTAAGAGGGCGGAGGGAGCACGAAGAGCAGATCGTAGTGAACGCGCGGGCAGTTTACCCAGGTTCGGGCCGCGATGGACGCGTAAAACCCTACTCCTGCTTAGTTTGTATTGAGTTGGAGAGCTCGGGAGCTTGAAGAACTAGCTACACCGAGCGTATGAGCGATCTAGGTTCCGAACCCCCTCCACGTTGTGCATGGGCCTCCTTTTATAGTGCAAGGGGTCACCGACAGGTGTCAACGTAGGAGAAAGGGTAAAAATGTAAAAGAGGTGGTAGTTGTAACAGTGCGGGAATAGTGGAGCTATAGTGTATGAACAGTGGTCGCTACCTACTTTGACAGTGGGGGACAAGAGCATTTAATGCCCGTCGCCGTCGACCCCAAAAGCGCCCGCCCTTGCGTCTCCGTTTGCCACGGCGATGGCTTCACCACCGTGGAGTGCCACCGTGTCCCCCAGGCTGCACAGCCATCCGCCACGCGTCCCTGGAATGGCCCCAGGGCGACGCGTGGTTCGATGAGCTGGAGCGCGGGCACACAGCATAACTCTCCCCGGCAAGCACCTTGCCGGGGTCTTGACCTTGCCGGGGCCGGGACCTTGCCGGGCTCTAAAGCTTGTCGCTCCCCGGGCCCTGCCGGGGCGCATGTTGCGCCGAGGCATGTCTTCTGTAATGGAGTCTTCTAGTCTTCCTGGCAAGCTCCTCTTGCCAGGGCCTTGCGTGAGTGGGATAACCTTGAGCCTGGAACGGCCTTCCCGGCAAGCTCCACTTGCCGGGGTCTCGATCTTCTGTCTTGTATACTTTGTTTTTGAATGGTTTTATATGGCGCAGGAAGGTCTCCGGCGAGCACGTGGTCGACCCTGCCGCGGGAAGCTGCTACTGCCCGTGCACAAGTTGGGGTACTGAGGTACCCCTACCTTAGTACACCGACACACAGTCAGCTGTCAGGTTCTTCAGGTCGATCGTTTGCCGTTTCGGAATCCCTAACAGGATCATCACCGACAACGGCACACAGTTCACAAGTCGCACCTTCATGCAGTACGTCCAAGACCTTGGCGCCAAGGTCTGCTTTGCTTCCGTTGCTCACCCAAGGAGCAATGGTCAAGCAGAGAGGGCCAATGCTGAAGTGCTGCGCGGACTCAAGACAAGAACCTTCGACAGGCTGCACAAATGTGGAAGAAACTGGATAGAGGAGTTGCCGGCGGCTCTTTGGTCGATCAGGAGGACACCAAGTCGAGCCACCGGACAGACACCATTTGCTCTTGTCTATGGAGCAGAGGCAGTTCTCCCCACGGAACTCGTATACGGGTCTTCTCGAGTGCTCGCTTACGACGAGCTCGAGCAAGAGCAACTGCGGCAAGATGATGCATTGCTCCTTGAGGAGAGCCGTCTCCAGGCTGCTGTACGAGCTGCTCGATACCAGCAGACCTTGCGCCGCTATCATAGCCGCAAGGTCAAAGCCAGGAGTCTCGAGGAAGGCGACCTTGTTCTTCGGCGCGTTCAGTCCGCCAAGAATTCCAACAAGTTGACGCCGAAGTGGGAAGGCCCTTATCGGGTGAGACAAGTCACAAGGCCCGGCGCTGTCCGCCTTGAGACCGAAGAAGGCTTACCGGTGAGCAACTCCTGGAACATAGAGCATCTTCGCAAGTTTCATCCATAAGGCGCGGATGCCGTGATCCGTTCCGGCAACCACCTTTTGTACAAGTCTTGCCGCTGTTGCATGTAAACCTTTGTACAAAGCCGGGCGCAGACCCCGTGCAGCAGTAAAACTTTTGTGCTTCGGACCATTTGTTGTTTCATGCTTTTCTTTTTTACTTGCATGTATCATCTGACATTCTATGCAGCACACATCCTCGGTAAGCAATAACAAGCCGCAAGGCTCTATACTTGTGTTTCTTCCACTTTTCCTTCCTCTCTTAAAACAGAAGAAGTGTCCCTCGCGCACAAGTTTGCCGGGGGTGAAGGAGATAGGGGTATGGACCAAGTGCTGTTCAAGAAAAGCTAAGCCTTGCCGGGAAGCAAACAACCCATGAAAGCTAAGTTGCCAGAGTTTGAGCAATTCAAAATTTTAAAATTCTTAGTTGTCTTCCTTGAACGACCACACTTTGTATGGAAAACCTGTGCGCGGAGGAACCTACCCGTGGCTAGCCGCGCCCTTACTTTGTTTCGAGCACGCTCAACGGCTTAAGTGAGCTGCGACAAGTGTCGCGCCCTTACTTCGTTTTCGAGTTCGCTCAGCAACCTAAGTGTGCTGCGACTAGCTGCCGCAAGGTTTCTTGCCGGCAAGGGCATTGCTAGCAGGCTGTTAAGAGTCCCGCACTCAGCGCTCGCGGCAAGGGTTCCTTTGCCGGCAAGTTCCCTAAAAAGCGTAGGGTGAAAAGCATACAAAGTGAAAGGACTAAAGCAAGGGAGATAACACTGCATTGATTACCCAAAATAAAAGTATATATTACAGAGATAACTTGCCGCTATTCTAACCAACTACTACCCATGACTTAATTGACAGCGGCAAGGAAAGCGGGAAGAAGGAAGCCTAGTCTCTACGGTCTCCATTGACCCTCTGGATCTTGCCCGCCTTGGCTACGATATGGGCGACTTGTGCCTTCAACGCCTCCTGGTCGGCTTCGGGCGGCAGGGTCCGGAGGACGTTGACAAGGTTGATCCCGGGGTTGCGGTAGACAATCTTCGACAACACCCGCTCCATAGTACCCATGCAAAGCCGGTGTGCCTCGTCAGCCAGCTGCGCGGGGATCTTCTCCCGTAGCTGCGCAAGCGCCGGCGCCACCCCTCTAAAGAACAGGCTCAGCTTGGCACTATGGGGGAGGCTCTCGTCGGGGGAGTACGCGAGGTGCTCCGCCCTCAACGCCACCATCTCCCTGTCGATGTTGGTGGGGGAGGCGACGAGCTCCTCGGTCCTTTGCTCCACCGTCCGCTGGAAGTTGTTTTGCCAGACGGCGGCGCTTTCCAGCAAGGCCCTCTCAGACCGGAGGTCTTCCTTCAGTTTCGTCTCGCGGTCCCGGGCGGCGTCAAGCGAGTCGGTGAGGGTGGAAACCTTCAGCTCCAAGTCGGCGATGGAGTCCCTGGCGTCAGTGAGCTCTTTGCCCTTCTCGGAGAGGCGGACTTGCAGCTCCGAGTTGGTGTGGGCGTCCTTCTCCCGCGCCACGTTGAGCGCAGTGACCCTGTCCTCACTCGCCTTCAAATTCAGCTCCATCTGCGCCACCCTGGCCTCCAGATCCCTCTTGGCAGTCTCTACGGCAGCTGCGGCATCCCTCGCCTCCTGCAGAGCCCCGCCAATGGCCTGCTCGCGAGCGGTGAGGTCGTCCTCGTGGCTATCGAGGTCGACCTTCCGCTGGTTGAGCTCTCCTTCCCGCCGAGACAGCTCCTCGGCGGCCAGACGCTGCTGCTCCTCCACCTCGGCCTTCTCGAGGAGGAACGCTTGGTGCGCTCCGGCAAGCTCTTCACGCTCCTCCGCCAAGTTCCAGAGGGCCGCCTGGTTTGCGGCATGGAGCTCCGTGGCGCGTTTCTCCAGATCAGCACCAACCTTGGCAGCCAGAGCCTCCCGGGAGTCCAACTTAGCCTGCCTGGCCCGATACAAGGCCAGAAGCCGGCGTAGGAGTTGCTCCTCTTCGGGCTCGTCGCTGCTGCCAGGCGCATCGACAACCTTCAACCCGGCGGAGGCGAGAACTTCTCCGTCGAAGGTCTCCCCCTCGGCTGGTGCCCTTGATGAGGACGCCCACGGGACTTGGATAAAGACCCCGTTGGCGGCCTCCAGATAGACGCCCGACCCAGCCGCGGAGGCGGAAGGGTCGGCGGCCGGTGCAGCGTCCGGCGCTCCTGCGGCCTCCGGGCCAGCAGTGTGGTCGCCCGTCCCTTCCCCAGCTGCCGCGTCAGCGGTCGGGGCGGTCTCCTCGGCGGCTGGCTCGTCGGCGTTGGCCGTTCCCTCTGCGGCGGTGGCATCGCCAGCGTCGCCGCGCACCTCCTCCTCGGCGATGGTTTCCGTCTCCATCGGCTCCGGGGCGGGCGGGTCTGACAACAGAAGAAAAAGAAAAGAAAGAATTGTCAAGCAAATATCCAAAAAGGACGAATCCAAGAAGAAGAAATTACAAGGGTTACCTTCGCGGGCCTCTTCAACAACGGGGTCCCTCGCCGGGGAGTTCTCCCTTGGCGGCGTAGAAGAAGCCCCCGCCGGCGGAGGGCCACTGGCGCCTTCCCTTGGCGGGGAGTTCGCCCTTGTCGGGCTGCTCGCCCTTGGCGGTGTACTCGCCCTTGGCGGAGTACCCGTCCTTGGCGGAGCGCTGTCCCTCGCCGGGGAGCTCATCCTTGGCGGGGAGGGTGGAACAAGCGGTTCGTCGGGGGCGGGCTCTTGGTGCTCCTGTGGCTGCGGCTCCACTTCTGCACAAGACAACAAGACATCAAAAAGGATAACTACCTCAAGCGCGCCCGACAAACAGAAAAGTGAGCAAAGAACTTACGCTGGGGGCTGTGCTGGGGGCTGCTCCCCGGAGCAGCAGGCTGGTCCGGCAAGTTTGTCGCTGGCGCATCCCCCGTCGCTGCGGCAGGCTCGTCGTCCTCGAGATCAACCACATGGATCTTGGCCCTCTTCGCCATCCGCTGGGTCAAGGTCCTGGAAGCCAAACAAGATCAGAGTTAGACGAAAAAGAAATCAAGACAAAGCAACAAAAATAAAAGGAAATTAAAGCTGCAAGTACTTACTCTTCCTCCTCTTCATCGGAGCTGAGGGCGGAGAAGTCAAACTGCGCCTCACGTGCTCCGGCGCGAGGATCTGGAGGAGAAGGCTCCCTCGGGCGCTTGGTGGGCTCCGGAGCAGCGGGTTGTGAAGACCCCGCGCCGGTCGTCGCTGAAGACCGAGGGGCAGAAGGAACCCCAGAGCCGCTTGTCGCTCGGGCACGGGGCGCCTCCTTGACGACCTTGCTCGTCGTGGTGGCGCGCGTCGCCCGGCGCTTCGGCTGCTGTCGGGGCGCCTGTGGCCTCACCGTCTCGACGGCCTTGCGGAGGCGCTTCTTCTGTTGTGGCGGAGGACTTGGTGGTGGCGCAGAATTCTCTGAGGATGAGGAGGCGTCGTCGTCCAGGTTCAGTGACCCGCCCGAGTCTTCGTCGGAATCGCCCGATTCGGCGTCCTCCTCAGCGGGCTCACTGGACTCGGGGCCCTGCCCGGCGGCCTCGCTCGTCCCGACAAGCCCCCCGGCGGGCTCCCCGGCAAACTGCTCGGGCGCAATCTTCAGCAGCTTGAGGATTTCCTCCTCCTCGGCCTGGCTCACCGCGTCCGCTGCCTCTGCTTCATCCACAGTGTACCCAAATTCACCTGCAGCCACAGCCGCAGCGGCCTCCTCCATCCTGGAGGCAATGTACGCCACATCTCGCTCGTTGGTCTCCCGGGTGAGCCCCTTTTTCTCCTCGGCGTTACGTGGTTTTTCGACTAGGTTGTCGAAGAAGGCCAGCACGGTCTCCTCTGAAGGCATCAACCAAGTGGGAACGACCCCGTGGGAATCACACTCAGGCATCACCGCGCGGATGGCACTAAGGGCAGTATTGTTGCACAACGGAACCACTCCCCGGGACGGGGTGAACCACTCCTTGTGCCTGGGGTTGTGTTTGAACAGCTCCCGGACCATCCCCTTCAGCTCCAAGACAGTGAAGTTATAGTTCAACCCGGGGCGCAGCCTCATGCGGTCTGCCACGTTGCCGAACTCCCAAGCGGGTCTCTTCCTTTCCTGCAGAGGGGCAATGCGGCGGCGGAGGAAATCGGCCCCAACTTCACCCACAGTCAGGTTGGCGGCCCGGAGGCGAAGGATCCTAGTAAGGGCAATCTGCAGCTTGTCGTCCTCCGGAGCCAAGTCGCTCCAATCCTTGCCGTGCACTATTGCAGTCTGGCGCGATGAGGTAAACTGCTCGGGTGCATATTCCAGAATCCAGCACCAGTCAGCTCTCCACTCTTCCCACTTGCCGCGTAGCTCTCCAATCAAGTACGCCTCCTTCTTGCCGAGTCTGAAGATCCAGGAGATACCGCCGGAGAGTGGGGATCCAGATTCTACTCTACGTGTGAAGAAGTGGCGGAAGAGGGCTATGTTTGGGTGGACCCCGACATAGTTTTCGCACAGATGTGCGAAAACGGCCAAAGTGAGGACGTCATTCGGGGTAAAATCTAAGAGGTGGAGTCCATATGTATTCATCACATCGCAGAAAAATTCTGAATACGGAGGACAGAGACCGCAATGGAAGAATGAAGCGAAGTAGTAGTAACCTCCCGGGAACATGTCGACGGCTATGGCGGGGAGGACTCGGGTGCGAGGATGAGCCTTCGTCTCCCTCGCCCAGAACAAGTAGTACTTGTCCCGCAGCTCCCTCGCGCCGAGCCTCGCCGGGAAGACCACCATTCTTCTCCGCATGGCTGCCAGCTTCGCCGCCTTTTCGGACTTCTCCTTCTTCGCCTGGTCACTCTTCGCCTTGTCGCTCTTCGGGGCCATGGCGGGGACGGCGGGGAGGTCGACGGCGCTGCGGATGTTGGAGACGGCGGAGGAGAGGGTGGAGCTCGGCTCTCTGTCGACCCTTGCGGAGGCAGAGAGCGGCGGGGGTTTCTGGAAATTCAAGGCGCAATGAAGGCAATGGAGGGAAACTGCCCCTGCTTCCTCTGCTTTTAAGGGGGAAGTGGGGGACATTTCGCATTTTTCATTAAAGAAGCAGGCCACGATCTCTCCCACGACGCCGCAATCGACGCGTGCCGTTACGGAGAGATGCGGCAGATGCGGAGTGGCAAACGGCGCGCCGTGGGCCGCGTGTGCCTGTGCACTGTTTAGGGCCTAGCCCAACAGTGCTCGGCACCGTGTGTGGCCCAGGCCCGGGGGCTCCTGTCGGTGTACTAGAGTAGGGGTACCTTACTATCCCGACTTGTGAACGGGCAGTAGCAGCCTCCCGTGGTCTGGCTCACCGCGTGCCCGCCAAAGCCCACTCTCGCCCCTTTTGAAGCCATTCAAGAACAAAGTACACAAATCAGAAGATCAAGGCCCCGGCAAGAGGAGCTTGCCGGGAAGGCCGCTCTAAGCACAGGACCACTTTATTCTCGCAAGACCCTGGCAAGAGGAGCTTGCCAGGAAGACCAAAGAATAACACTTCAGAAGATATCATGTGGCGCATCGTGCGCCCCGGCAGGACCCGGGGGAGCGACAAGCTCCCGGGCCCGGCAAGATAGCGACCCCGACAAGTGCTTGCCGGGGGAGGCTTACACTGTGTGCCTGCGCTCCAGCTCATCTGCCCACGCGTCGCCCCGGGGCCCTTCCAGGGGCACGTGGCAGATGGTTGTGCAGCCTATGGTACACGATGGCGAGCCGCGGTGACGAGGCTATCGCCCTGGCGAATGGAGACGCATGGACGGACGCTTTTGGGGCGACAGCGATGGGCATTCAATGCCCTTGTCCCCCGGCGTCAGACTTAGGTGAAGACCACTGTTCATGCATTGCTACAACTACCACCGATTTTACACTTTTACCCTCCTCTACGTTGACACCTGTCGGTGACCCCTTTGAGCTATAAAAGGAGGCCCATGCACAACGTAGGGGGGGTTCGATCCCAAAAACTCGATCACTCCTACGCTCGGTGCAGCCAGTACTGTAGATCTTCAAGCTCCCGAGCTCAAGGTACTCAATACAGCCAAAGGCAGGAGTAGGGTTTTACGCGTCCGCGCGGCCCGAACCTAGGTAAACTGCCCGCGTGTGCCCCTCGATCCGCTCTTCGTGCTCCCTCCGCACCCTTGCCGTACCGTAGAAGGGGCTCCGGTCCCATAGGTGTTCGTGGGCGACCAGTTTCCCCGACAGGGACCGAACCTAGGTAAAACATTGTCCCTTTGTTTCTGTTACCATCCGTCCGAGATCCACAACTCGGGACCCCATACCCCGAGGTCTACCGGTTTTTACACTGACTTGGTGCTTTCATTGAGTGTTCTGCTGTGTGATCGACAGAAGGATTGATGGCTAATCAGTAGATCAACTGCGGCAATGGCGAGGGGAAAGCTTGCATCCCCGACCAACTTTTCATGTTTGGCAACATGATCTTTTGCGCCGACTCGACTGGACATCTGGCCTCCGTTGAGAACTACGCCCCAGGCCGGATCGTGACCTTTGGAGGCTTAGCATACATCATAGATTCCTTCGGCGAGCTCATCCTGTCCGGCTAGACGCCCGACCAGATTGAGGGTTCAACAAACATCGAAGGTTCGATGCCAGATCCGATCTCCTTCGATGACGTCATGTCAAACTCCTCGGCGTCACCAGAACGCCCCGATGCAACAACTCCAGGCGATCTCACCTCAACCATCGGCCCGGACTCTAGTCCGGTCCCTATCTCTGAAGTTACGTTAGATGTAGAACTAACGATGGCGATCCAGAATCACCCTCGGATCCCCTCGACGCCGAAAATATACTGATCTATAAGACGGGCATACTTTGAGTCAGCCCCACCTATAGTATCCAAAGTATCTCACATAAATGAGACCCTAGATAGTATCCAAAGAATGTCAATCTCGGACGACAAGACCTTGGTCTACGACAAGATCCGACTTAAAGCCGATGACCGGAAAAGTTACATCTCGCCCACCACCCACCTAGTTCCCAGGGTCAATGACTTAACCGACGTGCTAGACTACGACGAGGCCACAGACATGGATGAAGATGCCAATGGCCCCGCGGAAGATACTTTGTCAGTAGAGCACACGGGTAAGTGGATCGCAACATCTAGCTATGATGTATATATGGTCGACACCCCTGACTCCCCTCCCATACGTCGGCGTACATGTAGGAGAGCTTCCAACGGGGAACCCAGCGGCAACAATGCTACCGCCGATAAAGGTGACACAACTGTTGGGGATGCCAATAACAACGGTGAGGATCCTCAAGCCTCCCATGTACGGAATGGCACTCCCGAAGGACATATCGAGGACCTAGATCCCGACGACCTCTTTGAAGGGGCCGATGATAACTACATGTCGGAGTCCGAGGAAGGCGAGAGCCTCGGCATCGAGGACTAATCCATCCCCGAAGACCCCTTCGAGCAAGAGTGCTTTCGGCGAGGTCTCACCGCCACTGCTCGAAGCATGAAGTGTAAGTAGGAGATGCTGCAAGCCTGCAAGCCAACACGGATGCACTGCACGAGAAGTGGGTCGAAGTACTCTTGGCCGAACACGATCTCAAAGACCGAATCCATAGCGTGCCCAAAACATATCCTCATGGGTGTTTGCTGCCGGAGTTTGACGATGAACTAACCGCTGAAATGCTGGACCGATATGTCTCCGTCGTATCTATAATTTTTGATTGTTCCATGCCAATATTATACAACTTTTACATATTTTTGGCAACTTTTTATACTATTTTGGGACTAACATATTGATCTAGTGCCCAGTGCCAGTTCCTGTTTGTTGCATGTTTTTTGTTTCACAGAAAATCCATATCAAACAGAGTCCAAACAGGATAAAAACTTACGGAGATTTTTTTGGAATATATGTGATTTTAGGGAAGAAGAATCAACGCGAGACGATGCCCGAGGGGGCCATGAGGCAGGGGGCGCGCCCCTGACCCTCGTGGCCACCCCGTAAGGCGGTTGGTGCCCTTCTTTCGTTGCAAGAAAGCCAATATCCGGATACGAATCATGTTAAAATTCCAGCCCAAACGGAGTTACGGATCTCCGGGAATATAAGAAACGGTGAAAGGCCATAATCTGGGAACGCAGAAATAGAGAGAGACAGAGAGACAGATCCAATCCCGGAGGGGCTCTCGCCCCTCCGCCGCCATGGAGGCCATGGACCAGAGGGGAAACTCTTCTCCCATCTAGGGAGAAGGTCAAGGAAGAAGAAGCAGGGGGCTCTGTCCCCCTCTCTCCCGGTGGCACCGGAACGCCGTCGGGGCCATCATCGTGTGACGGTAATCTACACCAACACCTCCGTCATCTTCACGAACATCTTCATCACCTTACCCCATCTATCTACAGCGGCCCACTGATGGGCCTCTAATCCCTCGTTGGTTACCCCAAGTGGAAGGTGTAAGATGCAGTGTTGTGGAAGTTTTTCCCTTAGCAAAGATGCCAATGATCGAATCCCCAGAGACTCCTAGGTTCAACAAGTAGGTGTCAACTGCTAACGGCGCCAGATATTAGCAATCAACGTGGACCTGCAGACAGATACAAATAACTTTGCTCCCAACGAGTACAGAGAGGTTGTCAATCCCTCCGGCCTTGTAGTTCACAAAGGATTAAACGCAAATGATAGTAGTGATAGATAATGTTTGCAATAGTAAGTAAAAGCGAAAAGTAAATAGTGGATGTGATCAATGATGGTAATATAGACCGGAGTCTCATGATGTTCACTAGTGATGTCTCTCTCCCAAAAGACGATAAAACAGCTATGTGAGGTAAACGAATTACAGCTGGGCAATTGACAGGACCACGAACACAAACCAATGCTGACTACATTGCAAGAAAGGTTGAGGTTCAAAGCATGGGCGGTACGCCAAAGTAAGTAGACCAAAATCCATCAATATCTACTACTAATCATCCACCTTGAGATATCTATCCAGAACATCTCGCTGGTATTAAGTTGCGAGCCCCACCCATAGTGTAAACTCAAAGCAACAGACAACTGCATTAAAAGAACTTTGCGTAAAGTAAACAATCCTTGCACCCGCGGGCACAAGCACCGTTGTTTTCCCCCTTGTGGCAACAACACATCCCCTAGACTCATGTTTCTGTCACTCAAGCTAGTCATCGAGGGGCATGAACCCACAATCAAGCATAACGTTCCCTCTTGGAGTCACTACCTACTACTTGGCCAAAGCAATAAATAACAACGGAGAACATGCAAGAATTACTTATGAACATAAATATAAAAGAGGTGAATCAAATATATTACTCAAGATCAATCTGAACATAATCTCATAATCCATCGGATCCCAGCAAACTCATCATAGCAATAGCATAAGGATTACATATGTGCCTCGATCATGTAGGGCAGCTCACGAGGACTAATTAGTGAAGCACAAGAACGGGAGGAGAACATCACAGAGCTACTGGTCATGGACTCATGGTCCAAGGGAGACTACTCACGACTCATCCAGGAGGCGTCCATGGTGGTGGAGAAGCTCCCGGTGGTGATCCTCCCCTCCAGCAGGGTGCCGGGAAGGGTTCTCCTGGTGCTCCCGATCTTGGAAGCGGCGGCGGCGGCGGAACAGAGATGGGATCGCCAAAAGAGTTCCCGTTCTGAGGGTTTCGGAGGACGCTTTAAATATATGCCAAAGGGGGGCATAGGGGAAGCTTCGGGGGGCCCAGGCGCCCCCCCGGCGCGGCCCAGGGGGGGCGCGCCGCCAGGGCGCCTGGAGCCCTGGTGGCCCCCCGGCTGTCCTTCGGACGCACGGTAGTTTCCGAAACGCTGATTTTTTATATAATTTTTCTGGATTTTTCCTGGCAGTTCTCGTAACGTGAAAACCTGAAATACAAAAACAGCCGAAAACAGAAACTGGCACTAGGGTGCACTGGATTAGTAGGTTAGTCCAAATATGATCAAAAGTGTATGGAAGTGTATGAATATCATAACAATATCACCCAAAAGTGGCATGGAGCAAGCAGAAATTATAGATACGTTTTGGACGTATCAACATCCCCAAGCTTAATTCCTGCTCGTCCTCGAGTAGGTAAATGATAACAAGAATAATTTCTGTGGTGACATGCTATTAACCATATAGGACTTATTCATAGTCATATGACAAAAGCTTACTGAGACAATGATTCTACAGTAATTAAGTTGCCTCATGAGAAAATCACAAATGACTGAAAGTTTTACAATATGAAACTGAAACATCAAAAAGATTTGCAATGAACATGATGTGCAAATATGATAAAGTGATATCTAGCTTGCCCCCTTTAGTGAAGCAAAACATAAATGCAGGGGCACCTTCAAGGTTTAAGTGATGACTAGATACAATGATTTCAAAATAAACGATATCACAATCATGCAAAAGACAATGCTACTTTGGGACAATGCACATTACACTCAGAATGACAATCATGCTCTCAGTAGTTGGTGCTTGAAGAAAGAAGGTGGAGACTTAAAAAGTAAAAGAATGGTTATGTGTTAGAGCTTTTTATTTTTGAAAACATAGAAGCAATTTTGTCAACGATAGTAGTACTTCATATGTGTCATGCATAAGACATCCTATAAGTTGCAAGCCTCATGCATCGAATACCAATAGTGCCCGCACCTTGTCCTAATTAGCTCGGATTTCCATGGGTTATCATTGCATTACATATGTTTCAACCAAGTGTCACAAAGGGGTACCTCTATGCCACCTGTACAAAGGTCCAAGGAGATAAATCGCATTTGATTTATTGTTTTTGATAGATCTCAACTTGAGGACATCCATACCGGGACAATATAGAAAATAGATGATGGACTCCTCTTTAATGCATAAGCATATTCTCATAAGAGATTGAGGATTAACGTCCAAGCTAAAACTTCCACCATGATACATGGCTTTGGTTAGCGGCCCAATGTTCTTCTCTAACAATATGCATATTCAAACCAACCCATGGCAAATCACCCTTACTTCAGACAAGACAAACATGCATAGCAACTCACATGATATTCAACAAAACTTTGACAGTTGATGGCGTCCCCAGAGACATGGTTACCGCTCAGCAAGCAACTTATAAGAAATAAGATACATAAGCAACATATTCTTTACCACAATAGTTTTTAAGCTACTTTCCCATGAGCTATGTATTGCAAAGTTAGTCTGCTTAGTATAGGTGGAGGTTAGCAAAAGACTGGGAGCGACCAACTCAGAGAGCAATGACGGTCATAATCATGCAGAGCGACAAAGCAACATTGAATCAGGCATGGTAGTTATATCGCTACTCAGAAATAAAAGATCATCAAGGCTTGACAGACTTTCTTTACAGTCTTAAATATGCGTGAGCATACGCCAAGTCAATCAAAATAAATTCTTGAAGGAAGATATTACTAGACCATACCACATCATAGGCAAACAAATCATGTTGGTACTCCAATAACACATTGGGAATCCCCCAGCTATTTGAGATTAACCATAAGAAAACCTGAACTACTAAGCACCATTATGCAAGTAGCATCTTTATCATAGACACATTAACCAATGCAACGGAAGCAAACTCTCTTAATAAGGTGAGCATGATAATTAAAGAGAGTTCAAGCAACCAACTAAACAAAAGCTCTTTGAAAAGATAAGCATGAATACTAAGAGCAAAGCATGATAGTAGCTATTAAAAGACAAAGAACACACACATCGAAGATAGACATGAAAATTCTATGTTACGTTCTAGGTAGAAGTGGAGCGTGTTTCTCTCCCACATAAAGAATGCTAAGTTCCGACTCGTTATGAAAAACTAAAAAGAAAACTAAAAGCAAGACGCTCCAAGCATAGCACTTAACACATGAAGTGATAAAAATATAGTGGAACGAAAGGCGAACTGATAATGTTGATGGAGAAGGGGATGCACAGGGGCATCCCCAAGCTTAGACGCTTGAGTCTCCTTGAATATTTCTTGGGGGTGCACGGGGGCATCCCCAAGCTTGAGCGCTTGACACTCCTGAATCTTTTTTATCATCTTCCCTCGCACACTTGAAGACTCCCTTCATACATAACTCATCATAATCTGATTAGCGAGGTTAGTACCCTTAATAAAATAATTGCACCTTGCTGGAAATAAAGATATTCTTGAAGTTCTACTGTTTCTAAAGATTGCCAAAAGGTTTTTGCAAAGAAAAAGCAAGCTCTTGATTTGCAAAGTGAAGGAAAGGCAAAACAGGACAGAATCTGTGAAAAACAGAACAGCAGGTAGTAATTGATCTGTTCGGGATACTTCTGCAACTCAAATTAAAAAACTCAGAACAGAAGCACGAAAGACAATTATATAGAGAACTCTTTCGAAAAAATTCAGACCAAAAAGATGATCTGGTGATTTTATAGGAATTTTTCTATCCAAGGACAGAATCTGTTTCCTGGACAGCACCTCACAACTTTTGAACTTTCTAGCAATCAGAGGCTATACTTGGCACAAATATGAAAAGGAAAGATACAATGATGATGCTACTGTAGTAAACAACATCAAGACACAACAAAAGCAAAAAATTTATTCATGTGGGCTGCCTCCCAAAAGCGCTTTCTTTTATGCCTTTAAGCTAGGCATAATGCATATATCAAGTTGTATCAATTGAACCATCATCAAGATCATCAAAAAGCTCTTCAATAATACAACTGGTCTTAAGAGGACTCTCAAATAAAGGCCTCATAGAGATACTCCTAGGTAGAAGACCAAAAGGATAATAGTCAAGGGAAGATTCATTTATAAATTCATCACATATGGTGTTTCTTCCAAAGTCTTTACAGTTTCAACCCCTTTGGCAATAGATGGATTACTTTTAGAACGGGGAGCCTTTGGAACGTGAACGAACTTAGGCTCCCGCTTTGACGGAGTTTCTACCTTTTTGGTTTTGATTGAGGAGAAGGTGGTTCCTAGAGTATCAAAGATATCCTCAATCTTGTCTATCCTAGAAGAGTCCAAGTAATGGAATTTGACGGTCTCCAAAATTTTGAAAATTTTATGCATGGAGCTATCAAGTCTATTCAAATTCCCTTGGACCTTACGCTCCAACTCATTCATCTTATTAATGCTTGGCATCTCTAGCTCTATCTTTTCAAGTTTTTTCATAATGTGAGCTAGGGTGATGTCCTCTCGAATGCTAACAACAGGGGGATTCCCAACAAGATTTTCAATAATACTGAGCGACTCCCAAACTGGGGCCTCCAGGAAATTCCCATTGATAGCAGTATCCAGAATAAACCTATTCCAAGAAGTAATTCCAACATAAAAAATTCTAAGCAAGATAGTAGTAGGTTGCTTCTTGGTGGCCCTTTTTTGTGAATCATTAATTCTATACCAAGCATCTTTCAAACTTTCCCCACCTCTTTGTTTAAAGGTGAGAACTTCTGCCTCGTCAAAGACAAAAGGACCCGACATAATGACAACTAAAGAACAAGAATACTATTTTTGTGATTTTCGATAAAAGGTACTAAAGCAAAAACTGAAAGGTAAACTAACAAGACTAAAAAGCAAAGGTAAAAGATAGCATGCAACTCCCCTATCCTGAAGAGTGGAGTCCCCGGCAACGGCGCCAGAAAAACTCCTTGATGGGCCTCTAACCCCTCGTTGGTTACCCCAAGTGAAAGGTGTAAGATGCAGTGTTGTGGAAGTTTTTCCCTTAGCAAAGATGCCAAGGATCGAATCCCCAGAGACTCCTAGGTTCAACAAGTAGGTGTCAACTGCTAACGGCGCCAGATATTAGCAATCAATGTGGACCTGCACACAGATACAAATAACTTTGCTCCCAACGAGTACAGAGAGGTTGTCAATCCCTCCGGCCTTGTAGTTCACAAAGGATTAAACGCAAATGATAGTAGTGATAGATAATGTTTGCAATAGTAAGTAAAAGCGAAAAGTAAATAGTGGATGTGATCAATGATGGTAATATGGACCGGATTCTCATGATGTTCACTAGTGATGTCTCTCTCCCGAAAGACGATAAAACAGCTATGTGAGGTAAACGAATTACAGCTAGGCAATTGACAGGACCACGAACGCAAACCAATGTTGACTACATTGCAAGAAAGGTTGAGGTTCAAAGCATGGGCGGTACGCCAAAGTAAGTAGACCAAAATCCATCAATATCTACTACTAATCATCCACCTTGAGATACCTATCCAGAACATCTCGCTGGTATTAAGTTGCGAGCCCCACCCATAGTGTAAACTCAAAGCAACAGACAACTGCATTAAAAGAACTTTGCGTAAAGTAAACAATCCTTGCACCCGTGAGCACAAGCACCGTTGTTTTCCCCCTTGTGGCAACAGCACATCCCCTAGACTCATGTTTCTGTCACTCAAGCTAGTCATCGAGGGGCATGAACCCACAATCAAGCATAACGTTCCCTCTTGGAGTCACTACCTACTACTTGGCCAAAGCAATAAATAACAACGGAGAACATGCAAGAATTACTTATGAACATAAATATAAAAGAGGTGAATCAAATATATTACTCAAGATCAATCTGAACATAATCTCATAATCCATCGGATCCCAGCAAACTCATCATAGCAACAGCATAAGGATTACATATGTGCCTCGATCATGTAGGGCAGCTCACGAGGACTAATTAGTGAAGCACAAGAACGGGAGGAGAACATCACATAGCTACTGGTCATGGACTCATGGTCCAAGGGAGACTACTCACGACTCATCCGAGAGGCGTCCATGGTGGTGGAGAAGCTCCCGGTGGTGATCCTCCCCTCAGGCAGGGTGCCGGGAAGCGTTCTCCTGGTGCTCCCGATCTTGGAAGCGGCGGCAGCGGCGGAACAGAGATGGGATCGCCAAAAGAGTTCCCGTTCTGAGGGTTTCGGAGGACGCTTTAAATATATGCCAAAGGGGGGCATCGGGGAAGCTTCGGGGGGCCCAGGCGCCCCCCCGGCGCGGCCCAGGGGGGGCGCGCCGCCAGGGCGCCTGGAGCCCTGGTGGCCCCCCCGACTGTCCTTCGAACGCACGGTAGTTTCCGAAATGCTGATTTTTTATATAATTTTTCTGGATTTTTCCTGGCAGTTCTCGTAACGTGAAAACCTGAAATACAAAAACTGCCGAAAACAGAAACTGGCACTGGGGTGCACTGGATTAGTAGGTTAGTCCAAATATGATCAAAAGTGTATGGAAGTGTATGAATATCATAGCAATATCACCCAAAAGTGGCATGGAGCAAGCAGAAATTATAGATACGTTTTGGACGTATCATCCACTCTCCTACAACCCGATGTACCCTCTACTTGAACATGGTGTTTTATGCTTCATATTATTATCCAATGATGTGTTTGCCATCCTATGATGTCTGAGTAGATTTTCGTTGTCCTATCGGTAATTGGTGAATTGCTATGATTGGTTTAATTTGCTTGTGGTTATGTTGCTATCCTTTGGTGCCCCTCATATGAGTGTGCGTGTGGATCACACCATAGTGTTAGTTGTATGTTGATAGGACTATGTATTGGAGGGCAAGAGTGACAGAAGCTTCAACCTACCATAGAAATTGATGCATACGGGATTGAAGGGGGACCAATATATCTTAATGCTATGGTTAGGTTTTACCTTAATGAACGTTAGTAGTTGCGGATGCTTGCTAATAGTTCCAATCATAAGTGCATAGAATTCCAAGTTAGGGATGAAATGCTAGCAGTGACCTCTCCCACATAAAACTTGCTATCAGTCTAGTAACGTAGTCAATTGCTTAGGGACAATTTCGCAACTCCTACCACCACTTTTCCACACTCGCTATATTAACTTTATTGCTTATTTTTACCTAAAACAACCCCTAGTTTTATTTACGTGCTCTTTATATTCTTGCAAACCTATCCCGTTACACCTACAAAGTACTTCTAGCTTCATAATTGTTCTAGGTAAAGTGAACGGCAAGCGTGCGTAGAGTTGTATCGGTGGTCGATAGAACTTGAGGGAATATTTGTTCTACATTTAGATCCTCGTTGGGTTCGACACTCTTACTTATCAAAAACTATTGCGATCCCATTTACTTGTGGGTTATCACGGACCGACCCCCTAGAGGTCGGGATAGGCCAGTGCTGGAAAACCACAATACAAGACCGGTTCCGCACAATTATGCCAAGGACCCGGTATATAACCTAGACCCTAACGACGCTCTACGTCATGCCGACGCAAATCGAGCACCTCCTCGGTCCATTTACGGATCAAGAGGACGCGGACCCGCTGGGCTTAATGGCTACGATGCCTGGCTAGACAGAACGGCCACGCCCGAGATCAAGCCTATGCATGGCTTTCATCCGACCTCCGAGGCGATATAGCTCGGTTCCGTGGTCCGACCCACCCAATCTGTTTTACAGACGGAGTAATGGAACATCGGTTCCTGGAAGGGTTGAAGCCCATCTACATAGAGGCGTACGATGGCACTACGGACCCAACATTGTGAACTGAGGATTTCCTCCCCCACATACACATGGCTAATGGAGATGACCTCCACGCCACCAAATACTTGCCGCTCAAGCTAAAGGGGTCGGCTAGGCATTGGCTCAATAGCATGCCTCCTCACTCTATTGGCAGTCGGGAAACCCTTGAGGACGCCTTTCAGGCTAATTTCCAGGGCACTTACGTCGGACCTCCAAACATTGATGACCTCAGCCCCGTCACCCAGCAGCCCGACGAATCAGCTCGGAAGTTATGAAATTGGTTCCTCACTAAGAAGAACCAGATTATATATTGTTCCGAGGCCAAGGCCATTGCGTCATTCAAAAAAAGCATCCAAGATGAGTGGGTCGCCCACCAGTTTGGACAGGATAAACCGAGAACTATGGCTAATCTCACATCACTCATAACCATCTTTTTCCCAGGAGAGGATAGCTGGCATGCCCGCATTGTTGGGGAACGTAGTATTTCCAAAAAAATCCTACGATCACGCAAGATCTATCTAGGAGAAGCATAGCAACGAGCGGGGAGAGTGTGTCCATGTACCCTCGTAGACCATAAGCGAAAGCGTTTAGTAACGCGGTTGATGTAGTCAAACGTCTTCGCGATCCAACCGATCCAAGCACCGAACGTACGGCACCTCCGCGTTCAGCACACGTTCAGCTCGATGACGTCCCACGAACTCTTGATCCAGTTGTGGTCGAGGGAGAGTTTTGTCAGCACGACGGTGTGGTGAGGGTGATGATGGAGTTACCGGCGTAGGGCTTCGCCTAAGCACTACGACGATATGACCGAGGTGTGAAACTGTGGAGGGGGGCACCGCACACGGCTAAGAAATCAACATGTGTGTCCATGGGGTGCCCCTTGGCCATGTATATAAAGAAGGAGAGGAGGAGATGGCCGTCCCTCCTATGGCATGCCCAAGGGTGGAGTCCTACTCCCACTAGGAGTAGGATTCCACCTTTCCTAGTAGGAGTAGGAGAAGAAGGAAGGGGAGGGAGAGAAAAGAAGGAAGGAGGGGCTCCGCCCCTCCCCCTAGTCCAATTCGGACTAGGCCATGGGGGGGGGCACGGCCTGCCCTATGCAGCCCCTCTCTCTGCCCTAAAGCCCAATAAGGGACATTTACTCCCCAGGCGGTTCCGGTAGCCTCCCGGTACTCCAGTATTTATCCGGTGACCCCCGGAACTCTTCCGGTGTCTGAGTATAACCTTCCAATATATCAATCTTTATGTCTCGACCATTTCGAGACTCCTCATCATGTTCGAGGTCACATCCGGGACTTCGAACTACCTTCGGTAGATCAAAACACATAAACTCATAATATTGATCGTCATCGAACGTTAGGCATGCGGACCCTACGGGTTCGAGAACTACGTAGACATGACCGAGACTCATCTCCGGTTAATAACCAATAGCGGAACATGTATGCTCATATTGGTCCCTACATATTCTACGAACATCTTTGTCGGTCAAACCGCATAACAACATATGTTGTTCCCTTTGTCATCGGTATGTTACCTGCCCGTAATTCGATCGTCCGTATCATCATACTTAGTTCAATCTCGTCATCGGCAAGTCTCTTTACTCGTTCCGTAATACATCATCGCGTGACTAACTCATTAGTTGTTTGCTTGCAAGGCTTATTATGATGTGTATTACCGAAAGGGCCCCGAGATACCTCTCCGACACTCGGAGTGAGAAATCCTATAGTCGATCTATGCCAACACCACAAACACCTTCGGAGACACCTGTAGAGCATCTTTATAATCACCCAGTTACGTTGTGACGTTTGATAGCACACAAGGTGTTCCTCCGGTATTCGGGAGTTGCATAATCTCATAGCCATAGGAACATGTATAAGTCATGAAGAAAGCAATAGCAGTAAAACTAAACGATCATAGTGCTAAGCAAACGGATGGGTCTTTTCCATCACATCATTCTCATAATCATGTGATCACGTTGATCAAATGACAACACGTGTCTATGGTCAGGAAACATAACCATCTTTGATTAATGAGCTAGTCTTGTAGAGGCATACTAGGGACATTCTGTTTTGTCTATGTATTCACACATGTATCAAGTTTCCGGTTAATACAATTCTAGCATGAATAAAAGACATTTATCATGAGATATAAGGAAATATAAATAACAACATTATTATTGCCTCTAGGGCATATTTCCTTCAGTCTCTCACTTGCACTAGAGTCAATAATCCAGATTACATAGTAATGATTCTAACACCCATGGAGTCTTGGTGATGATCATGTTTTGCACATGGAAGAGGCTTAGTCGACGGGTCTGCAACATTCAGACCCGTATGTATCTTGCAAATTTCTATGTCTCCCTCCTTGACTTGATCGCGGATGGAATTGAAGCGTCTCTTGATGTGCTTGGTTCTCTTGTGAAACCTAGATTCCCATCGCCAAGGCTATTGCTCTAGTGTTGTCACAAAAGATTTTCATTGGACCCGATGCACTAGGTATTACACCTAGATCAGATATGAACTCCTTCATCCAGATTCCTTCATTTGTTGCTGCCGAAGTAGCTATGTACTCCGCTATACACGTAGATACCGCCACGACGCTCTGCTTGGAACTGCACCAACTGACAGCTCCACCATTCAATAAAAATACATATCCGGTCTGTGACCTAGAGTCATACGGATCTATGTCGAAGCTAGCATCGATGTGACCCTTTACGACGAGCTCTTCGTCACCTCCATAAACGAGAAACATATCCTTTGTCCTTTTCAGGTACTTCAGGATGTTCTTGACCGATGTCCAGTGATCTACTCCTGGATAATTTGGTACCTCCCTGCCAAACTTATATCAAGGCACACATCAGGTCTGGTACACAACATTGCATACATGATAGAACCTATGGCTGAGGCAAAGGGAATGACTTTCATTTTCTCTCTATCTTCTGCAGTGGTCGGGCATTGAGTCTGACTCAATTTCACACCTTGTAACACAGGAAAGAACTCTTTCTTTGACTGATCCATTTTGAACTTCTTCAAAACTTTGTCAATGTATGTGCTTTGTGAAAGTCCTATTAAGCGTCTTTATCTATCTCTATAGATCTTGATGCCCAACATATAAGCAGCTTCACCTAGGTCTTTCATTGAAAAATTCTTATTCAAGTATCCTTTTATGCTATCCAGAAATTCTACATCATTTCCAATCAACAATATGTCATCCACATATAACATCAGAAATGCTATAGAGCTCCCATTCACTTTCTTGTAAATACAGGCTTCACCGTAAGTCTATATAAAACCATATGCTTTGATCACCTCATCAAAGCATATATTCCAACTCCGAGATGCTTGCACCAGTCCATAGATGGATCGGTGGAGCTTGCACACTTTGTTAGCACCTTTAGGATCGACAACACCTTCTGGTTGCATCATATAAAACTCTTCTTTCGGAAATCCATCAAGGAATGTAGTTTTGAAATCCATTTGCCAAATTTCATAATCATAAAATGCGGCAATTGCTAACATGAATCAGATAGACTTAAGCACCGCTACGAGTGAGAAAGTCTCATCGTAGTCGACCCCTTGAACTTGTCGAAAACTTTTCGCAGCAAGTCGAGCTTTGTCGACAGTGATATTACCATGAACTTATGTCTTCCTCTTGAAGATCCATTTATTCTCAATGTCTTGCTGATCATCGGGCAAGTCCACCAAAGTCCACACTTTGTTCTCATGCATGGATCCTATCTCAGATTTCATAGCCTCGAGCCATTTATTGGAATCTAGGCTCATCATAGCTTCTTCATAGTTCGAAGGTTCGCCGTTCACTAACAACATGGCTTCTAAGACAGGGTTACCATACCACTCTGTTCTGGTCGACCTTCAAGGTTCGGTAGAAACTTGATCCGAAGTTTCATGATCATTATCATTAGCTTCTTCTCTAGTTGGTGTAGGCATCACGGGAACTATTTTCTCTGATGATCTACTTTCCAATTCGAGCGAAGGTACAATTACCTCAGCAAGTTCTACCTTCCTCCCACTCACTTCTTTCGAGAGAAACTCCTTCTCTAGAAATGACCCATTCTTAGCAACAAAAGTCTTGCCTTCAGATCTGTGGTAGAAGGTGTACCCAACCGTTTCTTTTGCGTATCCTATGAAGACACACTTTTCCTATTTGGGTTCAAGCTTATCAGGCTGAAGCTTTTTCACATAAGCATCGCAACCCCAAACTTTAAGAAACGACAGCTTTGGTTTCTTGCCAAACCATAGTTCATACAATGTCGTCTCAACGGATTTAGATGGTGCCCTATTTAACGTGAATGCAGTTGTCTCTAATGCATATCCCCAAAATGATATAGGCAAATGGTTAAGAGACATCATATAACGCACCATATTCAATATAGTACAGTTACGGCGTTTGGACACACCATTATGATGTGTTGTTCCAGGTGGCGTGAGCTGTGAAACTATTCCACATTGTTTCAAATGAAGACCAAACTCGTAACTCAAATATTCGCCTCTGCGATCGGATTGTAGAAACTTTATTTTCTTGTTATGATGATTCCCTAGTTCACTCTGAAATTCTTTGAACTTTTCAAATGTTTCAGACTTGTGTTTCATTAAGTAGATATACCCATATCTGCTCAAATCATCTATGAGGGTGAGAAAATAACGATACCCACCGCGTGCTTCAGCACTCATCGGACCGCATACATCGGTATGTATAATTTCCAGTAAGTCATTAGATCCACCGTTCAACAAAAATACATATCCGGTTTGTGACTTAGAGTCATCCGGATCAGTGTCAAAGCTTGAATCGACGTAACCGTTTACGACGAGCTCTTCGTCACCTCCATAAACGAGAAACATATCCTTTGTCCTTTTCAGGTACTTCAGGATGTTCTTGACCGCTGTCCAGTGATCCACTCCTGGATTACTTTGGTACCTCCGTGCTAAACTTATATCAAAGCACACATCAGGTCTGGTACACAGCATTGCATACATGATAGATCCTATGGCTGAGGCATAGGGAATGACTTCCATTTTTTTCTCTATCTTCTGCAGTGGTCGGGCACTGAGTCTTACTCAACTTCACACCTTGTAACACAGGCAAGAACCCTTTCTTTGACTGATCCATTTTGAACTTCTTCAAAACTTTATTAAGGTATGTGATTTGTGAAAGTCCAATTAAGCGTCTTGATCTATCTCTATAGATCTTGATGCCAAATATATAAGCAGCTTCACCGAGGTTTTTCATTGAAAAATTCTTATTCAAATATCCTTTTATGCCATCCAGAAATTCTATATCATTTCCAATCAACAATATGTCATTGCTACCTCTTGAGCTTGTGTTGTATTCCCTCGAAGACGAAAGGGAGATGCAGCACAGTAGCGTAAATATTTCACTCAGTTTTTGAGAACCAAGGTATCAATCCAGTAGGAGACCACGTGCGAGTCCCTCGCACCTGCACAAACAAATAAGAACTTCACAGCAAACGCGATAAGGGGTTGTCAATCCCTTTACGGTCACTTACGAGAGTGAGATCTGATAGAGATGATAATTATATTTTTGGTATTTTTGGTTTAATAAAATAGCAAATAAAAGCGGTAAAAGTAAAGTAGATGTAGATTGATATGTTGAGAATAGACCCGGGGGCCATAGTTTTCTCTAGTGGCTTTTCTCATGATAGCGATATTCTACGGCGGGTAAACAAATTACTGTCGAGCAATTGATAGAAAAGCGAATAATTGTGAGACTATCTAGGCATGTTCATTGTATATAGGCATCACGTCCAAGACAAGTAGACCGAAACGATTCTGCATCTATTACTATTACTCCACACATCGACCGCTATCCAGCATGCATCTAGTGTATTGAGTTCATACGAACAAAGTAACGCCTTAAGTAAGATGGCATGATGTAGAGGGATAAACTCAAGCAATATGATGAAAACCCCATCTTTTTATCCTCGATGGCAACAATACAATACGTGCCTTGCTGCCCCTACTGTCACTGGGAAAGGACACCGCAAGATTGAACCCAAAGCCAAGCACTTCTCCCATTGCAAGAACTATAGATCTAGTAGGCCAAACCAAACCAATAATTCGAAGAGACTTGCAAGGATATTATGAGCACACATAAAAATTTCAGAGAAGAACCAAATATCTTTCATAGATAACCTTGATCATAAACTCACAATTCATCGGATCTCGACAAACACACCGCAAAAAGAGATTACATCGAATAGATCTCCTTGAAGACCGAGGAGAACTTTGTATTGAGATCCGGAGAGAGAGAAGAAGCCATCTAGACACTAGATATGGACCCGAAGGTCTGTGGTAAACTACTCACAACTCATGGTGAGGGAGATGATGATGATGATGATGAAGGCCTCCGTGATGGATCCCCCTCCCGGAACAGGCTCCAAGATGGGATCTCCACGGGAACAGAAGCTACGGCGATGGAATTAGGGTTTTCTCTCTGCGTATGGAGTTTCTGGGGTACGTAGGTATATATAGGAAGAAGGAGGGCACCGGGGGCCACACGAGCCAGCCTCGAGGCAGGGGGCGCGCCCTGGGAAGGGGGCGCGCCCCCCACCCTCGAGGGCAGCCCAGCTGTCCCCTGACTTGGTCCTGAAGTTTCCCGAGCGTGATTTTCTCCAGAAATATCTCTCGGAAAGGTTTCATTCTGTTTGAACTCCGTTTGATATTCTTTTTCTGCAAAACCCTGAAATAGGCAAAAAACAGCAATCTGGACTGGGCCTTTGGGTTAGTAGGTTAGTCCCAAAAATGATATAAAAGTGAATGATAAATCCCATTAAACATCCAAGACTTCATAAATAATAGCATGGAACAATAAAAAACTATAGATACGTTGGAGACGTATCAACATCCCCAAGCTTAATTTCTGCTCGTCCTCGAGTAGGTAAATGATAAAGAAAGAATTCTCGTGAGCTCCGTTACTTGGGGTGCCATGGGCATCCCCAAGCTTAGGCCTTTGCTACTCCTTGTTCCATAGTCCATCAAAGCAATACTCAAAACTTGAAAACTTCACAACACGAAACTTAGACCAAAATTCTTGTGAGCTCTGTTAGTATGAGAAAGCAAACCACTACTCAAAGGTACAGCAAGGAATTCATTCTTTGTTTATATTGGTGTTAAACCTACTATACTCCAAGTTCTATATGGTTCATATCCTCCAATATTACTCATAGATGCATCAGAATAAGCAAACAACACACGTAAACAGAATCTATCAAAGACAGAACAGTATTTAGTAATCTGCAGGGTTCGCCTACTTCTGGAACTCCACAAAATTCATACTAAATTGATCAATTTGCGCAATTTGTCTAGCAATCAGCAGCAAAAAGAATCAACTAAAAAGCACGCTCCGGTAAAATCACAGCAAGATCATATAAACTTCACACTAGACTTGCCAAAGGTTCTACTTGGCACAAACACTAAACAAAACATGAAACCACATCTAATCAGAGGCTAGATGCAATATTTATTCCCTAACAACAACAAAAACAAAAAACAAAAAATTGGGTTGCCTCCCAACAAGCTCTATCGTTTTACGCCCGTAGCTAGGCACGATACAAGATAGATCTAGGTATTGCCATACTTGGAAGGCAATCCATAAGTGGCTCTCATGATATATTCATATGGTAATTTGATTTTATTTCTAGGAAAGTGTTCCATCCCTTTCCTTAACGGAAATTGGAATCTAATATTTCCTTCCTTCATATCAATAATTGCACCAATCGTTCTAAGGAAAGGTCTACCAAGAATAATAGGACATGAAGGATTGCAATATATATCAAGAACAATGAAATCTACGGGCACATAATTCCTATTGGCGACAATAAGAACATCATTAATTCTTCCCATAGGTTTCTTGATAGTGGAATCCGCAATATGCAAATTTAAAGAACAATCATCAAGCTCATGGAACCCTAGAAAATCACACAAAGTTTTTGGGATAGTGGAGACACTTGCACCCAAATCACACAAAGCATAGCATTCATGACCTTTAATTTTTATTTTTATAGTAGGTTCCCATTCATCATAGAGCTTTCTAGTTATAGAAACTTCCAACCCAAGTTTTTCTTCATAAGATTGCATCAAAGCATCAACTATGTGTTTAGTGAAAGCTTTATTTTGACTATAAGCATGCGGAGAATTTAGCACGGATTGCAGCAAGGAAATACAATCAATCAAAGAGCAATTATCATAATTGAATCCCTCGAAATACAATATAGTGGGTTCATTACTATGCAAAGTTTTAATCTCTTCACTCCCACTTTTAGCAATTTTAGCCTCAAGATCTAAAAACTCTGAATCATTGGGACACCTTAAAGCAGAATCACTCCAATCCTATTCTCATCAAGATTAATACTAGAAAACAAGGATCTAATAGGAGACACATCAATAACTTTCAGATCTTCATCTTTATTTTCATGAAAACTAGAAGACCATGATTTAATATAATCTTCTCTGTTAGCACGCATTCTAGCGATTCTTTCTTTGCATTCATCAATGGAAATTCTCATGGCTTTGAGAGACTCATTGATATAATGCTTAGGTGGGATAGATCTAAGTTTCAAAGAATAACCATCAAGAGTAATTATATCCACACTTCTAGCCAATTCATCAACCTTAAGCAATATCTCTTCAAGCATAGCATTGAAATTCTTTTGCGAGATCATAAACTCCTTAACACTAGTTTCAAATTAAGAAGGCATCTTTCCATAAGAGTTGTTGTAGGAATTACCAAAATTATTAGAGGAATTACTAGGGAAAGGCCTAGGATTAAAATTACCTCTGTAAGCATTGTTACCAAAATTATTCCTACCAACAAAATTCACATCCAAAGATTCATTGTTATTCTCAATCAAAGTGGACAAAGGCATATCATTAGAATCAGAGGAAGCACTCTTAGCAGCAAACAATTTCATAAGTTGATCCATCTTTCCACTCAAAACACTAATTTCTTTGATAGCATGCACTTTTTTACTAGTAGATCTTTCGGTATGCCAATGAGAATAATTTACCATAATATTATCTAGGAGCTTGGTAGCTTCTCCTAAGGTGGTTTCCATGAAAGTGCCTCCGGCGGCCGAATCTAAAAGATTTCTAGAAGCAAAATTCAAGCCAGCATAAAAGTTCTGAATAATCATCCATAGATTCAAACCATGTGTAGGGCAATTACGTATCATCAATTTCATTCTCTCCCAAGCTTGTGCAACATGCTCATGATCTAGTTGCTAAAAATTCATAATATCGTTTCTAAGAGAGATGATCTTAGCAGGAGGGAAATACTTAGAGATAAAAGAATCTTTGCACTTATTCCACGAATCAATACTATTTCTAGGCGAAGAGGAAAACCAAGTTTTAGCACGATCTCTAAGCGAAAACGGAAATGACTTCAATTTAACAATATCGTTATCCGTATCCCTCTTCTTTTGCATATCACACAAATCAAAAAAGTTGTTTAGATGGGTAGCGGGATCTTCACTAGGAAGGCCGGAGAATTGATCTTTCATGACAAGATTCAACAAAGCAGCACTGATCTCACAAGATTCAGCATCGGTAATAGGAGCAATCGGAGTGCTAATAAAGTCATTGTTGTTGGTATTGGAGAAGTCACACAATTTGGTATTGTTCTGAGCCATAGTGACAAGCAAGCAATCCAACACACAAGCAAGCAAGAAGCAAGCGAACGATAAATACACGACGGAAGAAGGGCAAATAAAACGGCAAGGGTGAAGTGGGGGAGAGGAAAACGAGAGGAAAATAAATATAATGCGAAGGATAAGGGTTTGTGATAGGTACTTGGTATATGACTTTTGCGTAAGCCTCCCCGGCAACGGCGCCAGAAATTCTTCTTGCTACCTCTTGAGCTTGCGTTGTATTCCCTCGAAGAGGAAAGGGAGATGCAGCACAATAGCGTAAGTATTTCCCTCAGTTTTTGAGAACCAAGGTATCAATCCAGTAGGAGACCACGCGCGAGTCCCTCGCACCTGCACAAACAAATAAGAACTTCGCAGCCAACGCGATAAGGGGTTGTCAATCCCTTTACGGTCACTTACGAGAGTGAGATCTGATAGAGATGATAATTATATTTTTGGTATTTTTGCTTTAATAAAACAGCAAATAAAAGCGGTAAAAGTAAAGTAGATGTAGATTGATATGTTGAGAATAGACCCGGGGGCCATAGTTTTCTCTAGTGGCTTCTCTCATGATAGCGATATTCTACGGCGGGTAAACAAATTACTGTCGAGCAATTGATAGAAAAGCGAATAAATATGAGACTATCTAGGCATGATCATTGTATATAGGCATCACGTACGAGACAAGTAGACCAAGTCCTGCCTGCATCTACTACTATTACTCCACACATCGACTGCTATCCAGCATGCATCTAGTGTACTGAGTTCATACAAATAGAGTAACGCCTTAAGTAAGATGACCCAATGTAGAGGGATAAACTCAAGCAATATGATGAAAACCCCATCTTTTTATCCTCGATGGCAACAATACAATACGTGCCTTGCTGCCCCTACTATCACTGGGAAAGGACACTGCAAGATTGAACCCAAAGCCAAGCACTTCTCCCATTGCAAGAACTATAGATCTAGTAGGCCAAACCAAACCAATAATTCGAAGAGACTTGCAAGGATATTATGAGCACACAAAAAAAGTTCAGAGAAAAACCAAATATCTTTCATAGATAACCTTGATCATAAACTCACAATTCATCGGATCTCGACAAACACACCGCAAAAAGAGATTACATCGAATAGATCTCCTCGAAGACCGAGGAGAACTTTGTATTGAGATCCGGAGAGAAAGAAGAAGCCATCTAGATACTAGCTATGGACCCGAAGGTCTGTGGTAAACTACTCACAACTCATGGTGAGGGCGATGATGATGATGATGAAGGCCTTCGTGATGGATCCCCCTCCCGGAACAGGCTCCAAGATGGGATCTCCACGGGAACAGAAGCTACGGTGGTGGAATTAGGGTTTTTCTCTCTGCGTATGGAGTTTCTGGGGTACGTAGGTATATATAGTTAGAAGGAGGGCACCAGGGGCCACACGGGCCAGCCTCGAGGCAAGGGGCGCGCCCTGGGAAGGGGGGGGCCCACCCTCGAGGGCAGCCCAGCTGTCCCCTGACTTGGTCCTGAAGTTTCCCGAGCGTGATTTTCTTCAAAAATATCTCTCGCGAAGGTTTCATTCCGTTTGGACTCCGTTTGATATTCTTTTTCTGCAAAACCCTGAAATAGGCAAAAAACAGCAATCTGGACTGGGCCTTTGGGTTAGTAGGTTAGTCTAAAAAATGATATAAAAGTGAATAATAAAGCCCATTAAACATCCAAGACTTCATAAATAATAGCATGGAACAATAAAAAATTATAGATACATTGGAGACGTATCAGTCATCCACATATAATATAATAAATGCTACAGAGCTCCCACTCACTTTCTTGTAAATAGAGGCTTCTCCAAAAGTTTGTATAAAACCATATGCTTTGATCACCTCATCAAAACGTATATTCCAACTCCGAGATGCTTGCACCAGTTCATAGATGGATCGCTGGAGCTTGCACACTTTGTTAGCACCTTTAGGATCGACAAAACCTTCTGGTTGCATCATATACAACTCTTCTTTGAGATATCCATTAAGGAATGCAGTTTTGACATCCATGTGCCAGATTTCATAATCATAAAATGCGGCAATTGCTAACATGATTCGGACAGACTTAAGCATCACTACGGGTGAGAAAGTCTCATCATAGTCAACTCCTTGAACTTGTCGAAAACCTTTCACCACAAGTCGAGCTTTGTAGACAGTAACGTTACCATCAGATTCAGTCTTCCTCTTAAAGATCCAGTTATTTTCAATGGCTTGCCAATCATCGGTCAAGTCAACCAAAGTCCACACTTTGTTCTCATACATGGATCCTATCTCAGATTTCATGGCCTCAAGCCATTTTGTGGAATCTGGGCTCATCATCGCTTCCTCATAGTTCGTAGGTTCATCATGGTCTAGTAACATGACTTCCAGAACCGGGTTACCGTACCACTCTGGCGCGGAATGTACTCTGGTTGACCTACAAGGTTCAATAGTAATTTGATCTGAAGTTTCATGATCATCATCATTAGCTTCCTCACTGATCGGTGTAGGAATCACTGGAACTAGTTTATGTGATGAACTACTTTCCAATTCGGGAGAAGGTACAATTACCTCATCAAGTTCTAATTTCCTCCCACTCACTTCTTTCGAGAGAAACTCCTTCTCTAGAAAGGATCCATTCTTAGCAACGAATATATTGCCTTCGGATCTGTGATAGAAGGTGTACCCAATAGTTTCCTTTGGGTATCCTATGAAGACACATTTCTCCGACTTGGGTTCGAGCTTATCAGGTTGAAGCTTTTTCACATAAGCATTGCAACCCCAAACTTTAAGAAATGACAACTTGGGTTTCTTGCCAAACCACAGTTCATAAGGCGTTGTCTCAAACGGATTTAGATGGTGCCCTATTTAACTTGAATGCAGCTGTCTCTAAAGCATAACCCCAAAACGATAGTGGTAAATTGGTAAGAGACATCATAGATCGCACCATATCTAATAAAGTATGGTTACGACGTTCGGACACACCATTACGCTGTGGTGTTCTAGGTGGCGTGAGCTGTGAAACTATTCCACATTGTTTCAAATGAAGACCAAACTCGTAACTCAAATATTCGCCTCTGCGATCAGATCGCAGAAACTTTATTTTCTTGTTATCATGATTCTCTACTTCACTCTAAAATTCTTTGAACTTTTCAAATGTTTCAGACTTGTGCTTCATCAAGTAGATATACCCATATCCGCTCAAATCATCAGTGAAGGTCAGAAAATAACGATACCCGCCGTGAGCTTCAACACTCATTGGTCCGCATACGTCAGTATGTATGATTTCCAATAAGTTAGTTGCTCGCTCCATTGTTCCGGAGAACGGAGTTTTAGTCATATTGCCCATGAGTCATGGTTCGCAGGCACCAAGTGATTCATAATTAAGTGATTCCAAAAGCCAATCAGCATGGAGTTTCTTCATGCGCTTTACACCAATATGACCTAAACGGCAGTGCCACACATAAGTTGCACTATCATTACCAACTTTGCATCTTTTGGCTTCAATATTATGAATATGTGTATCACTACGATCGAGATCCAACAAAAATAGACCATTTATCAAGGGTGCATGACCGTAAAAGATATTACTCATATAAGTAGAACAACCATTATTCTCTGATTTAAATGAATAACCGTCTCACAACAAACAAGATCCAGATTTAATGTTCATGCTCAATGCTGGCACCAAATAACAATTATTTAGGTCTAATACTAATCCCGAAGGTAGATGTAGAGGTAGCGTGCCGACGGCGATCACATCGACTTTGGAACCATTTCCCACGCGCATCGTCACCTCGTCCTTTGCTAATCTTCGTTTAATCTGTAGCCCATGTTTCGAGTTACAAATATTAGCAACCGAACCAGTATCAAATACCCAGGTGCTACTACGAGCATTAGTAAGGTACACATCAATAACATGTATATCAAATATACCTTTGTTCACTTTGCCATCCTTCTTATCCACCAAATAATTGGGTCAGTTTCGCTTCCAGTGTACAGTCCCTTTGAAGTAGAAGCACTCAGTTTCAGGTTTGGCTCCAGACTTGGATTTCTTTGCGGGAGTAGCAACTGTCTTGCTATTCTTCTTGAAGTTCCCCTTCTTTCCCTTGCCCTTTTTGTCATGGAATTTTCACGACAGATGTCCTAGTGTGAGGACTTAGTCGCAAGGCCAGCGCATCTATGTGGTAGCTTGAGAGGGGTTGAGCAGAATCGAGAGACGCAACACAAGACAAGGATTTAGACAGCTTCGGGCCCCGGGAAACATCATCCGGTAATAGCCCTACATGATGTTTGAGGCTAGATCTCATTATGACCCTCATGGAGTCACCGCATAAGCCGGCTCTCCTTATTGTGTCTAGCCCTAGAGATTGTTTTTTGTTGTCCGTCCCTCTTTGGGGAGCCATGCCCCTCCTTATATATGTTGAAGGGGCGGGTTACATGACTAGTCCTAGTAGGATTAGGATTAATGTATTACTAGTGGAGTCCTAGTCTTGCTTCCTTTGTAAGGGAATATTCCTTATGCCTTTCCTCGTAAACCGGCCCACCATTAACATAAACCGGCTCTCCGGGCCTTGGGCCTTGTCATCCGTTAAGCCGCCCTCCGGGTTACCAGTGATTCATAATGTCCAGGCAGGTTGCTTGTAAACCGCCTGGTCAGGGCAGGTCGCCAGTAAATCGCCAAGTGTAAACCGGGTCTCAAGTAAACCGCCAAGTTCGGTCGGGTCATATTTTCGGCCGGGTCATACCGCGGGGTATATCCCCGACATTAGCCCCCAGTTTAGCTTGGATTTATCCATGGTAAACTTATGCTGTAAAATAAACACAAGAACAAATTTGACAGGTTGTGCTCCGGGTTAAGAATTCTTGTAAACCGGCACCTGACCATCCTTAAGTCCTTGTCCTTTCCTTCTTCTAGAAAATCCGGGTCAACAGACCATCTTCATAATCAACTTGCTTGCATAAGAAATATTGTAAATCAAGAATCCATTTGAGTCGGCCTTCAATGCTCTGACTTGACAAAAATATTGATCTATGAAATATTCAACTGATATCCAGCCGGCTTGAAGATGTAGAACTTGCCGGTTTATGATTGCCAAAATTGCCGGGTTATACAAACTGATGATCCCGGGTCATGACTGTTTCTCCCAAGTCTTAAGAGGAGAACATAGTGATAGCTTAAGACTTGTTTCAATATAAATGTTGCAACCTTGAACAAATCCAGATTATTCATCCCAATCACTAGTAAAAACTGAATATTCCACATATGTAGCCCCCAAGTGTCGGGTTGTCCTTATGCTCATAAAAACTTCAACCAGTGTAGCCCCCAAGGGTCGGGTCATTATGAAATAATGAGCAGGGACTTTGTAAATATAATCATATAAACTTTGAACAACAATGTGTATCCCCCAAGGACCGGCTCAGTAAGATAATATTGAGCTGGGACTTGATATATACTTCAATGAAAATAACATCATATGATGTAATCCCCATCATGGGGCTTGTAACCCATGTCCACAAGGTTAAGAGACTTGTGCTTTACAAACTGAGCAGTGGACCCTTCAATATAGTGGATTAAAAGCTTTGTACCTTGTATTGTTGACAGGAGCATCTGGTAGCCCCCAAGGGCCGACTCATTACAATGTGATGAGTCGGGTCTTCAATAAAGTGAGCAAAAAATGACTTTGCATTAGCCCCCAAGTGTCATGGTACATGCTTGCAGCGACATGAGACTTGTATATTTGATGTAATCTCAACTTGAATAATGTAGCCCCCAAGTGCCGGGTTGTAAGCCTACAGCGACTCGGGACTATTCCTTTGTAGAATAAATCATACCATTAACAATATGATAGCCATTGCGCTAAAGCGACTTTGAAAACCTCAATCACAATATTGGTTATTGATAACCATAAAAGAAATCCAGCCATGTTGGCTATTTAAAGATTTGAATAATATAACCCGGTTTGAAAACCGGTTCCAGTGATATTTGATCACACTGTTGGTTTTACCAAGCCAGTGTAGTAAGGGTGATAACCCAAAATTTGAACATTGGTAATTGCCGGTTTATAAACAAAACCAGGCCAGGTTAATAAACACCGGTCATTATCTTATCTCATATTGGCGACTTATAGTCGAAAGCCAGGCCGGGTTAATAAACATCGGTCATTATCTTATCTCATACTGGCGACTTATAGTCAAAAGCCAGGCTGGGTTAATAAACACCGGTCATTATCTTATCTCATACTGGCGACTTATAGTCAAAAGCCAGGCCGGGTTAATAAACACCGGTCATTATAACTGATCATGTACTGGCAACTTGTAGTTGAAAGCCAAGCTGGGTTAATGAACACCAGTTTACTTGATGATGGTGACTTGTAGTCAACCACTAGGCCGAATCGATAGATATCGGATGAATACTAAAGTCTCATTAAAGGATTAAAAACTTGGCAAACAAAAGCATATGAAAACTTGTAGTCGAGGCTTTTTACAAGCTGCCAGGCTCCAAATTCGAGGCTTTTCATGGGCTGCCAGGCCGCATATATCCCCGACACTTTTTCTTGAAACTAGTGGCCTTGTTAACCATCAACACTTGATGCTCCTTTTTGATTTCTACCTCTGCAGCTTTGAGCATAGCGAAGAGCTCGAGAATAGTCTTATACATCCCTTGCATATTATAGTTCATCGCGAAGCCTTTATAGCTTGGTGGCAGTGATTGAAGAACTCTATCAATAACACTATCTTCATCAACTTTGCAACCAAGTTGAGTCATGTGAATGTAGTACCCAGACATTCTGAGTAAGTGTTCACTGATAGAACTGTTCTCCTCCATCTTGCAGCTATAGAATTTCTTGGAGACTTCATACTCTCAATTCGGGCATTTGCTTGAAATATTAACTTCAACTCTTGGAACATCTCATATGCTCCATGACGTTCAAAACATCTTTGAAGTCCCGATTCTAAGCCGTAAAGCATGGCACACTGAACTATCGAGTAGTCATCAGAATGAGCTTGCCAGGCGTTTATAATGTCCGGAGTTGCTCCTGCAGCAGGCCTGTCACCTAGCAGTGCTTCCTGGACATAATTCTTCTGTGCAGCAATGAGGATAATCCTCAAGTTACGGACCCAGTCTGTGTAGTTGCTACCATCATCTTTCAACTTAGCTTTCTCTAGGAATGCATTAAAATTCAAGGGAACGGTAGCACGGGCCATTGATCTACAACAACATAGATATGCAAAAACTATCAGGACTAAGTTCATGATAAACTAAAGTTCAATTAATCATGTTACTAAAGAACTCCCACTTAGATAGACATCCCTCTAGTCATCTAAATGATCACGTGATCCAAATCAACTAAACCATGTCCAGTCATCACATGAGATGGAGTAGTTTTCAATGGTGAACATCTTATGTTGATTATATCTACTATATGATTCATGCTCGACCTTTCAGTCTCCAGTGTTCCGAGGCCATGTATGTACATGCTAGGCTCGTCAAGTTTAACCCGAGTATTATGCATGTGCAAAACTGTCTTACACCCATTGTATTCGAATATAGAGCTTATCACACCCGATCATCACGTGGTGTCTCAGCACGACGAACTTTCGCAACGGTGCATACTCAGGTAGAACACTTGTACCTTGAAATTTTGTAAGGGATCATCTTATAATGCTACCGCCGTTCTAAGCAAAATAAGAAGCATAATAAGATAAACATCACATGCAATCAAAATATGTGGCATGATATGGCCATCATCATCTTGTGCTTTTGATCTGCATCTCCAAAGCATCGTCATGATCTCCATCGTCACCGGCTTGACACCATGATCTTCAACGTAGTGTTGTGGTCGTCTCGCCAACTATTTCTACTACTACTATCGCTAACTCATAATGATAAAGTAAAGCAATTACATGGCCTTTACAATTCATATAATAAAGAGACAACCATAAGGCTCATGCCGGTTGCCGATAATTTACATAACATGATCATCTCATACAATAATGTATAACACATCACGTCTTGACCATATCACATCACAACATGCCCTGCAAAAACAAGTTAGACGTCCTCTACTTTGTTGTTGCAAGTTTTACGTGGCTGCTACGGGCTTAGCAAGAACCATTCTTACCTACGCATCCAAAAACCGCAACGATTTTTCGTCAAGTGTGATGTTTTAACCTTCACAATGACCGGGCATAGTCACACTCGATTCAACTAAAGTGAGAGAGACAGACACCCGCCGGTCACCTTTAAGAAATGAGTGCTCGTAATGGTGAAACCTGTCTCCCGTAAGCGTACGCGTAATGTCAGTCCGGGCTGCTTCATCTCGCAATACCGCCGAATCAAAGTATGACATGCTGGTAAGTAGTATGACTATTATCGCCCACAACTCATTGTGTTCTACTCGTGCATATCATCTACGCATAGACCTGGCTCATGATGCCACTGTTGGGGAATGTAGTATTTCAAACATTTTCCTATGATCACGCAGCTATATCTAGGAGAAGCATAGCAACGAGCGGGGAGAGTGTGTCCATGTACCCTCATAGACCGTAAGCGGAAGCGTTTAGTAACGTGGTTGATGTAGTCGAACGTCTTCGCGATCCAACCGATCCAGGCATCGAACGTACGGCACCTCCGCGTTCAGCACACGTTCAGCTCGATGACATCCCATGAACTCTTGATCCAGTTGAGGTCGAGGGAGAGTTTTGTCAGCACGACGGCGTGGTGACGGTAATGATGGAGTTACCGGCGCAGGGCTTCGCCTAAGCACAAGGATGATATGACCGAGGTGTGTAGCTGTGGAGGGGGGGCACCGCACACGGCTAAGAAATCAACTTGTGTGTCCATGGGGTTCCCCTTGGCCACGTATATAAAGGAGGAGAGGAGGAGAGGGTCGGCCCTCCTATGGTGCGCCCAAGGGTGGAGTCCTACTCCCACTAGGAGTAGGATTCCACCTTTCCTAGTAGGAGTAGGAGAAGAAGGAAGGGGGAGAGAAGAGAAGGAAGGAGGGGGCGCCGCCCCTCCCCCTAGTCCAATTCGGACTAGGCCATGGGGGGGCGCGGCCTGCCCTATGCAGCCCCTCTCTCTGCCCTAAAGCCCAATAAGGCCCATATACTCCCCGGGAGTTCCAGTAGCCTCCCGATACTCCAGTATTTATCCGGTGACCCCGGAACTCTTCCGGTGTCCAAATATAACCTTCCAATATATCAATCTTTATGTCTCGACCATTTCGAGGCTCCTCGTCAAGTCCGTGGTCACATCCGGGACTCCGAACTACCTTCGGTACATCAAAACACATAAACACATAATATCGATCGTCATCGAACGTTAAGCGTGCGGACCCTATGGGTTCGAGAACTATCTAGACATGACCGAGACTCATCTCCGGTTAATAACCAATAGCAGAACATGGATGCTCATATTGGTTCCTGCATATTCTACAAAGATCTTTATCGGTCAAACCGCATAACAACATACGTTGTTCCCTTTGTCATCAGTATGTTACTTGCCCGAGATTCGATCGTCGGTATCATCATACCTAGTTCAATCTCGTCATTGGCAAGTATCTTTACTTGTTCCGTAAAACATCATCTCGTGACTAACTCATTAGTCATTTGTTTGCAAGGCTTATTATGATGTGTATTACCGAGAGGGCCCAGAGATACCTCTCCGACACTCGGATTGACAAATCCTATTCTCGATCTATGCCAACACCACAAACACCTTCGGAGACACCTATAGAGCATCTTTATAATCACCCAGTTACGTTGTGACGTTTGATAGCACACAAGGTGTTCCTCTGGTATACGGGAGTTGCATAATCTCATAGTCATAGGAACATGTATAAGTCATGAAGAAAGCAATAGCAGTAAAACTAAACGATCATAGTGCTAAGCTAACGGATGGGTCTTGTCCATCACATCATTCTCATAATGATGTGGTCTCATTGATCAAATGACAGCACATGTCTATGGTCAGGAAACATAACCATCTTTGATTAACGAGCTAGTCTTGTAGAGGCATACTAGGGACACTCTGTTTTGTCTATGTATTCACACATGTATCAATTTTCCGGTTAATACAATTCTAGCATGAATAAAATACATTTATCATGAGATATAAGGAAATATAAATAACATCTTTATTATTGCCTCTAGGGCATATTTCCTTCACGCATTACCCATAACGACGAGGCAGGCACCTCAGAGACTCACGGCGCCAATGGGAAGCCTAAGTGTAATAAAAAATAAGCGCACACATAAAAATGGTGGGAGCGACACAGAGGACGCCGCAGTCAACGCAGGGCTCACCGGACCTAGAGTCGGGCAGAAAAAAAAGCCCTTTAAAGGGAACAAGGATGGACCTAGCCAGCTAGACAAGATACTGGACAGACCATGCGGAATTCATGGTACCCAAGACAAGCCAACAACTCACACTAACAGAAATTGATGGGTCTTCAAACAGGCTGGCAAGGTAGTGACTGATGTCGATTGAACTACGTCGGTATTTCACCAAAGAGGAAGGAATGATGCAACAATGCTACGGTAGGTATTTCCCTCAGTGATGAGACCAAGGTTATCGAATCAGTAGGAGAACCAAGCAACACTATGTAAACGGTACCGGCACACAAGGAACAAATACTTGCAACCCGAAGCGTAATAGGGGTTGTCAATCCCTCTCAGGTAAAAGATTGGTAAATAGATAGATTGATAAATGCAAATAGAATAACAGCAAATAAAATTCAGCGAGGCATTTTTGGGTTTTTGTTAATATAGATATGACAATAAAAGAAAATGAAAATATATCTCAAAGGCAAATAATAGATCGGAAAGCAAATATGATAGAGAATAGACCCGAGGGGCGTAGGTTACACTAGTGGCTTCTCTGAATAAATAGCACACGGTGGGTAAACAAATTACGTTTGCGCAATTGATAGAAAATCGAATAGTTATGACGATATCCAGGCAATGATCATTATATAGGCATCACGTTCAAGATTAGTAGACCGACTTCTGCCTGCATCTACTACTATTACTCCACACGTTGACCGCTATCTAGCATGCATCTAGTGTATTAAGTTCATGGAGAAACAGAGTAATGCAATAAGAACGATGACATGATGTAGATAAGATCTATTCATGTACGAATAAATCCCATCTTGTTATCCTTAATAGCAACGATACATGCGTGTCTTGTTACCCCTTCTATCACTGGGAAAGAACATCGCATGATCGAACCCATCACAAAGCACCTCTTCCCATGGCAAGAAAAATTGATCTAGTTGGTCTAACTAAACGAAAGATTCGAAGAAAAAAAATATGCGGCTATAAGTAATCATACATATAAGAGATCAAAGAAGACTCAAATAACTTTCATGGATATAGATCTGATCATAAACTAAAAGTTCATCGGATCCCAACAAACACACCGCAAAAGAGTTACATCAAGAGAGAAGAAGCCATCTAGCTACTTCCTACGGACCGTTAGGTCTATTGGTGAACTACTCACATATCATTGGAGAGGCACCAATGAGGATGATGAACCCCTCCGTGATGGTGTCTAGATTGGGTCGTCTGGTTCTGGAACTTGCGACGGCTAGAATTGTTTTTCGTCGACTCACCTAGAGTTTTTGGAATATTTGGAGATTTATAGGGCGAACAGGCGGTGCGAGAGGCCACTGAGGTGGGCACAACGCACCTGGGCATGCCTGGGCCCCCAGTGTGACACCCCGAGACCGATGTGCCAGATGTTTTCCTCTTTTTCGATGTCGTTGCCATGTCATTTGCTTGCGTGTTGCACTTTGCCATGTCATCATGTACATTTCATCTGCATGTTTTTCAAATCTTGCATCCGTCTGTAGTTGTCGGGTCTCTCTGTTGTCCGTTCTGAGCCCAAACACACTTTCACGCGCCAGCGAGGCCTCCAAATTATTATTGTATAAGTGGTCGAAAAATGTTCTCGGAATGGGATGAAAGTTGGCGTGTGGTTTTATTATAGTGTAGGTAGATTGTCTGTCAAATTTCACCGCATACGGAGCTCGTTTGATAGCCCAACTGTTAAACAGATAGCAGCACCATTGTCGGTCTAACATCGGACGTTTTCGGTCTCCAGAAACCCGCGTGGGGCCTCTTCTCTTCTCTCCTCTCAGCCCAAGTCCCCACCTACACAGCCTACATAGCACATCCTAGCCCCCCTCCGACCGAAGCGGTCCGATCGATATCGGCGGGTCCAAAACCCCCTCAAAAAGCCCTAACCTAGCCCTCCTTACTATAAAGGAAGGCCTAGCTCTCCTGTTTTGGAAACCCTAGCCGCGGCCTCGTTTTCCGCGCCCCTCCTCTCAGCCGCCGCCACCTCGCCCTGCCTCCCACCTCCAACGCCGCCGTGGCACGCGGGCCTAGATCCAGCCCGCCCCCAGGCCGAATCGGGCCGCACCAGTGCCCCGCCGCTCTGGCTCCCCGAGCGCTCTGCCCCGCGCCCGTGTCTCCCTCCGCGCCGGCGGGCGCTGCCGCTTTGCACCTCGTCGGAGACCCGCCGGAGCACGAGCCCCGCCGTGCCGCCCGAGCATCCCCTCGCTCCGCCTCCTTCTCCTCACCTCGTCGGTGATCTCCGCCACCACCGTGCCTCGGCCTCGCCGGACTCCGATCTCGCGCCGGCCAGATCCACCGCCCGGCTTCGTCCCCGCCTCGCCCGGCGTCGTCCCCGCCGCCTCACCTCCTTCCACCGACGCGTGTCGCCGATCGCGCCCATGAAGGATCCGCCCGAGCGCCGGCCGAGCCACTGCCAGCTGGGCCCCACCGCCAGCTGGGTCCCATCGGCCTCGCATGAACCGATTGGACCGACCGGTTCGCCCGAACCAGCCCAGTCCACCTCCGACTGCCCCGGTTTCCTCTGAACCGCTCCGAGCCGGCCCACGGGCCCAATGTGAGCATCGACCCAACCCCTCGCCATGTGCATTAAATAGCTATGTTGCGCCCAATTCCAGACTTAATAATTTGGCTAAGTCCCCAGAAAACAGCATCATATTGCATTCTTGTGGAGTTAATAACTTTGTGCATTTTGATCCGAATGGAGTGTAGGATGTGTCAAAATATTGTGCTCGATGTGCTCTACATGATGGATACATTTGTTTTCATGATAGGGTTCATCTTGACATGTTAATCTTCATTGCAAAAGTGCATGTTGATATTAAATACTGAAAACTGTTATAACTTGCCATTTTGTCTTTTTCGTAGCATTTTGTGTGATTTATTTTGAGCAACACGCCTACATGTTTAGAAGCACAATCATGTCATATTTGCAGTGGTGTAATTCATTTTTCATTATATGCCCTATCTTGATTGGTACAAGCTTGCAAAGTGAAAGATCGTGGATGTCGCCTAGGGGGGGTGAATAGGCGATTTAAAATAATTACGGTATAGGCTTGAACAAATGCGGAATAAACCTAGCGATTAATTTGTCAAGCACAAAACCTACAACAACTAGGCTCACCTATGTGCACCAACAACTTATGCTAAGCAAGATAAACAATTAGGTGATAGCAAGATATATGACAAGAAACAATATGGCTATCACAAAGTAAAGTGCATAAGTAAAGGGCTCGGGTAAGAGATAACCAAGGCACGCGGAGACGACGATGTATCCCGAAGTTCACACCCTTGCGGATGCTAATCTCCGTTTGGAGCGGTGTGGAGGCACAATGCTCCCCAATAAGCCACTAGGGCCACCGTAATCTCCTCACGCCCTCGCACAATGCAAGATGTTGTGATTCCACTAAGGGACCCTTGAGGGCGGTCACCGAACCCGTACAAATGGCAACCCTTGGTGGCGGTCAGCGAACCCGTACAAATTGCTCGGGGCGATCTCCACAACCTAATTGGAGACCGTGACGCTTGCCCGGAGCTTTACACCACAATGATTGAGCTCTGAACACCACCAAGGTTAGGGCTACCTCCACAACTTAATTGGAGGCTCCCAACGACATCACGAAGCTTCACCACAATGGAATATGGCTCCGCGGTGACCTCAACCGTCTAGGGTGCCCAAGCACCCAAGAGGAACAAGCTCAAGGGTACCAAGCACCCAAGAGTAATAAGCTTCTCAACCTGTAACTTCCATGTATCACCGTGGAGAACTCAAATCGATGCACCAAATGCAATGGCAAGGGCACACGGAGTGCCCCAGTCCTTCTCTCTCAAATCCCACCAAAGCAACTAATGCTAGGGAGGGAAAAGAGAGGAAGAACAAGAAGGAGAACAAAAAGAACTCCAAGATCTAGATCCAAGGGGTTCCCCTCACCTAGAGCATAAAGTGATTGGTGGAAATGTGGATCTAGATCTCCTCTCCCCCCCCCCCAAAAAAAAAACTAGCAAGAATCCATGGACGGATTGAGAGATAGCAAGCTCGAAGAAGGTCAACAATGGGGGAAGAACACGAGCTCAAAGGATAAGACTCAATAGGGAAGAAGGCCCCCTTTTAGAGGGGGGGAATCCAACCGTTATCCCCACCAACCAGCCCGCAGCGAGCGGTACTGCCGCCCGGCCCATCGGTATGCTACTTCTCGAGCTTGCATTGTATTCCCTTGAAGAGGAAAGGGTGATGCAGCATAGTAGCGTAAGTATTTCCCTCAGTTTTTGAGAACCAAGGTATCAATCCAGTAGGAGACCACGCACGAGTCCCTTGCACCTACACAAACAAATAAGAACTTCACAGCCAACGCGATAAGGGGTTGTCAATCCCTTTACGAACACATACGAAAGTGAGATCTGATATATAGGATAGTTTTATATTTTTGGTATTTTTGGATATAAGAACAGAAAGTAAAAGCGGAAAAGTAAAGTAGATTGTAGATTGATATGTTGAGAATAGACCCGGGGGCCATAGTTTTCTCTAGTGGCTTCTCTCATGATAGCGATATTCTATGGTAGGTAAACAAATTACTATCGAGCAATTGATAGAAAAGCGAATAATTATGAGACTATCTAGGCATGATCATTATATATAGGCATCACTTCCGAGACAAGTAGACCGAAACGATTCTGCATCTACTACTATTACTCCACACATCGACCACTATCCAGCATGCATTTAGAGTATTAAGTTCATAAGAACAGAGTAACGCCTTAAGCAAGATGACATGATGTAGAGGGATAAACTCAAACATAGTGATATAAACCCCATCTTTTTATCCTCGATGGCAATAATACAATATGTGCCTTGCTGCCCCTACTGTCACTGGGAAAAGACACCGCAAGATTGAACCCAAAGCCAAGCACTTCTCCCATTGCAAGAACTATAGATCTAGTAGGCCAAACCAAACCAATAACTCGAAGAGACTTGCAAGGATATTATAATCATACATAAAGAGTTCGGAAAAGAACCAAATATTTCTCAAAGATAATCTTGATCATAAACCCACAATTCATCGAATCTCGTCAAACACACCGCAAAAAGAGATTACATCGAATAGATCTCCTCGAAGACCGAGGAGAACTTGGTATTGAGATCCAAAGAGAGAGAAGAATCCATCTAGATACTAGCTATGGACTTGAAGGTCTGTGGTAAACTACTCACAACTCATGGTGAGGCAATGATGATGATGTAGAAGCACTCCGTGGAAGATCCCCCTCCAACGGAGCTCCGGAATAGGCCCCAAGATGGGATCTCAAGGGAACAGAAGGTTGCGGCGGTGGAACTAGGGTTTTCTCTGTTGTTCTGATGGTTTTGGGGTACGTAGATATATATAGGAAGAAGAAGGGCACCGGGGGCCAGACGTGGGGCCCACAAGGCAGGGGGCACACCCTATAGGGGGGCGCCCCCACCCTCCTGGACGCCACCTCAGCCCTATTCCGTGGTTCTCAAGTCTCCCGTACGTATTTTGCTCCAAAAATATATCGCCCGAAGTTTCATTCCGTTTGGACTCCGTTTGATATTCCTTTTTTGTAAAACCCTGAAATAGGCAAAAAAAACAGCAATCTGGACTGGGTCTTTGGGTTAATAGGTTAGTCCCAAAAAATAATATAAAAGTGTATAACAAAGCCCATTAATCATCCAAAACATCTTAAATAATAGCATGGAACAATAAAAAATTATAGATACTTTGGAGACGTATCAAGCATCCCCAAGCTTAATTCATGCTCGTCCTCGAGTAGGTAAATGATAAAAACAGAATTTTTGATGTGGAATGCTAACCAACATAGTTTTCAATGTAATTCTCTTAATTGTGGCATGAATGTTCAAATCTGAAAGATTCAAGACAAAATTCTATATTGACATAAGAAATAATAATACTTCAAGCATACTAACAAAGCAATCATGTCTTCTCAAAATACTATGGCAGAAAGTTATCCCTACAAAATCATATAGTCTGGCTATGCTCCCTCTTCACCACACAAAATATTCATATCATGCACAACCCCGATTTCAGCCAAGCACTTGTTTTCATACTCTAGTCTTTCAAACCTTTCAACTTTCACGCAATACATGAGCGTGAGCCATGGATATAGCACTATGGGTGGAATAGAGCGGTAGTTGTGGAGAAGACAAAAAGGAGGGAGTTAGTCTCACATCGACTAGGCGTATCGACGGGCTATGGAGATGCCCATCAATAGATATCAATGTGAGTGGGTAGGGATTGCCATGCAACGGATGCACTAGAGCTAAAAATGTATGAAAGCTCAACAAAAGAAACTAAGTGGGTGTGCATCCAACTTGCTTGCTCATGAAGACCTAGGGCATTTGAGGAAGCCCATCGTTGGAATATACAAGCCAAGTTCTATAATGAAAATTCCCACTAGTATATGAAAGTGACTAAACATGAGACTCTCTATCATGAAGAACATGGTGCTACTTTGAAGCACAAGTGTGGAAAAAGATAGTAGCAATTGTCCCTTTTTCTTTTCTTTTTTTATTGGAGGGGCTTTCTTTATTTAGCCTTTCCTCACATGGGACAATGCTCTAATAATGATGATCATCACACTTTCATTGAATTACAACTCGATATTACAACTCGATATTAAAACTCGATACTAGAACAAAGTATGACCCCATATGAATGCCTCCGACGGTGTACCGGGATGTGCAATGAATCAAGAGTGATATGTATGAAAAATTATGCATGGTGGCTTTGCCACAAATACGATGTCAACTACATGGTCATGCATGGCAATATGACAATATGAAGCGTGTCATATGAACGAGACGGTGGAAAGTTGCATGGCAATATATCTCGGAATGGCTATGGATATGCCATGATAGGTAGGTATGGTGGCGGTTTTGAGAAAGATATATGGTGGCTGTTTTGAGGAAGGATATATATTGGGTGTATGGTACCGGCGAAAGTTGCGCGGTACAAGAGAGGCTAGCAATGGTGGAAGGGTGAGAGTGTGTAATATCCATGGACTCAACATTAGTCATAAGAACTCATATACTTATTACAAAACTTTATGAGTCATCAAAACAAAGCAATCAACGCATGCTCCTAGGGGGTAGGTTGGTAGGAGTTAACCATCGCGCGCCCCTGACCTCCACACAAAGGATGGCACTCTACAAATACCTCATGCTCTAACTTCGTCACATAGCGGTTCACCATACGTGCATGCTACGGGAATCACTAACCTTAACACAACTATTTCTCAATTTCATAATAACTCCACTAGCATGACTCTAATATCACTATCCTCATATCTCAAAACAATTATCAAGCATCCATCTTCTCATCATATTCAATGCACTTAGTGTGAAAGTTTTACTACATTGATCTTGGATGTCTATCATGTGAAGGCTAGTTTTATAGCCAAAGCACATTACCATGCTGTTTTTAAGGACTCTCAAAACGATATAAGTGAAGTATGAGAGATCAACAATTTCTACAAAATATAATTACCACCGTGCTCTAAAAGATGTAAGTAAAGCGCTAGAGCAAAAACTATTCAACTCAAAAGATATAAGTGAAGCACATAGAGTGTTCTATCAATTCCTAGGCCATATTTATATCTCTCAAAAAGGTGGGTCCAGCAAGGATAATTGTGGCAAACTAAAAAACAAAGACTCAAATTATACATGATGCTCCAAGTAAAATACATATCATGTGGTGAATAAAAATATAGCTCCGAGTATAGTTACCGATAGATGAAGACGAAAGAGGGGATGCCTTCCCGGGGCATCCCCAAGCTTAGGCTTTTGGTTGTCCTTGAATTCCTTGGGATGCCTTGGGCATCCCCAAGCTTAGGCTCTTGCCACCCTTTGTTCCATAGTCCATCAAAGCAATACTCAAAACTTGAAAACTTCACAACACAAAACTTAGACAAAAATCTCGTGAGCTTCGTTAGAGCATCTCCAACAGCCGCGCTTAGCGCCGTGCCCAAAAAAAGCATATGCCGCGCGCGCTTTGTCTGGTTTGCCGCGCCGCGCAGCGCTGGCTCCAGCAGCAGCGCTATAATGCAGCGCGCGCGTGCCGCTTTAGCGGTGCCCAAAAATGCAGCGCGCGCACACTATTTTTTTAATACGTAAAATTGCATTAAAATAAAAGGATACAAAGTTATTTTACATATATTGCAACTAGATAGGTAGTTCGAAAACATAGATAGATAGTTCTAAAACATAGATAGATAGATAGATAGATAGTTCGAAAACATAAAAAAAAAACTAATCGCTCCAGTCATCTCCATCATCACCGGCTTCGTCGTTGCTGTCGGAGGAGGTTGACAGCCAGACGTCGAACCAACGGTCATCTTCTGCGGAGAAGATCATTCTCTCGCCTGCATCGCGGATGGCACACTGCTGACATGCCAATTCCCTCCGACGACGCCTGTCCTCGCGGCGACGTGCCCAGTACTGCTGCTCGGCGGCGATGTCCTCCGGGTGGAGCCGGCGCCACTCCGCCATGCGCCACTCGTCCTCCTGGGCGACGAGGAGGCGGTTCTGTGATGCCGTGTGCTCCGCACGGTCTCGTGCGGTGTGTAGACGAGGCGGTGGGGCGAGCTCCAACGCCTGCTCGAGCGTGCGGGCGTCGTCGAAATTCATCTGACGGCGCGGCCTGCCTAGGCGCCACGCCGCCGCGTCGAACGCGCGGGCGGCCTCGTGCGCCGTCTCGTACGTGCCGAGGGGAAGCCGGAGATCGCCGGAGCGTATCTCGGTGTAGAAGCCGTCGCCGTTCGGGCGCTCACGGATGCCGCGGTAGCCCGACGAAGAACGGCGGCGCGGCGGCATGGTGGCGCGTCGGGGGCGGCGGCGGTGCTCCGGTGCGGCGGCGGCGCTCGGGGGCGGCGGGCGCAAGCGGTGGCGCCAGAGGCAGGGAGAGAGGGAGAGAGAGCGCGGTGGAGCGAGGGCAGCGCGCGCGCGGCGTTTTATAGGCGCGCGGGAGGCGGCGCCGCAAAAAAGGCGCGCGAGAGGCCGCCGTTTCGCGTGCGCGCGCAAGCGGTTCCCGCGCGCGCGAAATCGCAAGTTTAGCGCGCGCGCGCGCCTTTTTGCGCGGCTGTTGGAGATGCTCTTAGTATAAGAAAACAAACCACTACTCAAAGGTACTGTAATGAATTCATTCTTTGTTTATATTGGTGTTAAACCTAATGTATTCCAACTTCTCTATGATTCATATCCTCCAATACTACTCATAGATGCATTGAAATAAGCAAACAGCACACGAAAAACAGAATCTGTCAAAAACAAGACAGTCTGTAGTAATCTGTAACTTTCGCATACTTCTGTAACTCCAAAAAAATGAAATAAATTGGTAAACGTGAGGAATTTGTCTACTAATCATCTGCAAAAAGAATCAACTAAATAGCGCACTCCAGTAAAATCTGGTGACCATTCTAGCGAGCGCTAACGATTCGGTTTTTCACAGCAAGATCATATAAACTTCACACAAGTCTTCCCAAAGGTTCTACTTGGCACAAACACTAATTAAACCACAAAACCACATCTAAACATAAGCTAGATGCAATATTTATTCCTAAACAGAAGCAAAAACAAAAAAAAATTGGGTTCCCTCCCAACAAGCGCTATCGTTTTATGCCCCTAGCTAGGCACGATACATGGATAGATCTAGGTATTGTCATCTTTGGAAGGCAATCCATAAGTGGCTCTCATAATAGATTCATATGGTAGTTTAATTTTCTTTCTAGGAAAGTGTTCCATGCCTTTCCTTAACGGAAATTGGAATCTAATATTCCCTTCCTACATATCAATAATTGCACCAATCGTTCTAAGGAAAGGTCTACCAAGAATAATAGGACATGAAGGATTGCAATCTATATCAAGAACAATGAAATCTATGGGCACAAAATTCCTATTGGAAACAATAAGAACATCATTAATCCTTCCCATAGGTTTCTCAATGGTAGAATCCGCAAGATGCAAATTTAAAGAACAATCATCAAGCTCATGGAAACCTAGAAAATCACACAAAGTTTTTGGAATAGTGGAAACACTTGCACCCAAATCACACAAAGCAAAGCATTCATGATCTTTACTTTTATTTTAATAGTAGGTTCCCACTCATCATAAAGCTTTCTAGGGATAGAAACTTATAATTCAAGTTTTTCTTCATAAGATTGCATCAAAGCATCAACTATGTGTTTGGTAAAAGCTTTATTTTGACTATAAGCATGCAGAGAGTTTAGTATGGATTGCAACAAGGAAATACAATCAATCAAAGAGCAATTATCATAATTGAATCCCTCGAAATCCAAAGTAGTGGGTTCATCACTATGCAAAGTTTTAATCTCTTCACTCCTACTTTTAACAATTTTAGCATCAAGATCTAAAAACTCTGAATCATTGGGACTCATATCCAATCCCATCTTTATCAAGATTCATACTAGAATATAAGGATCTAATAGGAGACACAGCAATAGCTTTCAGATCTTCAACTTTATTTTCATGATAACTAGTAGAACACACTTTTTTATAATTCTCTCTTTTAGTACGCATCCTAGCGGTTCTTTCTTTGCATTCATCAATGGAAATTCTCATGGCTTTGAGAGGCTCATTGATATCATGCTTAGGTGGGATAGATATAAGTTTCAAAGAATCAACATCAAGAGTAATTATATCCACACTTCTAGCCAATTCATCAATCTTAAGCAATTTTCTTCAAGCATAGCATGGAAATTCTTTTGCGAATTCATAAACTCCTTAACACTAGTTTCAAATTCAGAAGGCATCTTTCCATAAGAGTTATTGTAGGAATTTCCATAATTATTAGAGGAATTACTAGGAAAAGGCCTAGGATTAAAGTTCCCTCTATAAGCATTGTTACCAAAATTATTCCTACCAACAAAATTCACATCCAAAGATTCATTATTATTTTCAATCAACGTGGACAAAGGCATATCATTAGAATCAGAAGAAGCACTCTTAGCAGCAAATAATTTCATAAGTTCATCCATCTTTCCACTCAAAACACTAATCTCTTCAATAGCATGCACTTTGTTACTAGTTGATCTTTCAGTGTGCCATTGAGAATAATTAACCATAATATTATCTAGGAGTTTGGTAGCTTCTCCTAAGGTAGTTTCCATGAAAGTGCCTCCTGCGGCCGAATCTAAAAGATTTCTAGAAGCAAAATTCAAGCCAGCATTAAAGTTTTGAATAATCATCCATAACAAACCATGTGTAGGGCAATTACGTATCATTAATTTCATTCTCTCCCAAGCTTGTGCAACATGCTCATGATCTAGTTGCTTAAAATATATAATATCGTTTCTAAGAGAGATGATCTTAGCAGGAGGGAAATACTTAGAGATAAAAGCATCTTTGCACTTATTCCACAAATCAATACAATTTCTAGGCAAAGAGGAAAACCAAGTTTTAGCACGATCTCTAAGTGAAAATGGAAATTACTTCAATTTAATAATATCGTTATCTGTATCCCTTTTCTTTTGCATATCACACAAATCAACAAAGTTGTTTAGATGGGTAGCGGCATCTTCACTAGGAAGGGTGGAAAATTGATCTTTCATAACAAGATTCAATAGATCAGCATTGATCTCACAAGATTCAGCATCGGTAATAGGAGCAATCGGAGTGCTAATAAAATCATTATTGTTGGTATTGCAGAAGTCACACAATTTGGTATTCTTCTGAGCCATAGTGACAAGCAAGCAATCCAACACACAAGCAAACAAGAAGCAAGCGAACGATAAACAAATGGCAAAAGAAGGGCAAATAAAACGGCAAGGGTAAAGTGGGGGAGAGGAAAACGAGAGGCAAATAATGTAATGCGAAGGATAAGGGTTTGTGATAGGTACTTGGTATATGACTTTTGCGTAAGCCTCCCTGGCAACGGCGCCAGAAATTCTTCTTGCTACTTCTTGAGCTTGCATTGTATTCCCTTGAAGAGGAAAGGGTGATGCAGCACAGTAGCGTAAGTATTTCCCTCAGTTTTTTAGAACCAAGGTATCAATCCAGTAGGAGACCACGCGCGAGTCCCTCGCACCTGCACAAACAAATAAGAACTTCACAGCCAACGCGATAAGGGGTTGTCAATCCCTTTACGGTCACTTACGAAAGTGAGATCTGATAGATAGGATAGTTTGATATTTTTGGATATAAGAACAGAAAGTAAAAAGCGGAAAAGTAAAGTAGATTGTAGATTGATATGTTGAGAATAGACCCGGGGGCCATAGTTTTCTCTAGTGGCTTCTCCCATGATAGCGATATTCTACGGCGGGTAAACAAATTACTCTCGAGCAATTGATAGAAAAGCGAATAATTATGAGGCTATCTAGGCATGATCATTATATATAGGCATCACGTCCGAAACAAGTAGACCGAAACGATTCTACATCTACTACTATTACTCCACACATCGACCGCTATCCAGCATGCATCTAGAGTATTAAATTCATAAGAACAGAGTAACGCCTTAAGCAAGATGACATGATGTAGAGGGGTAAACTCAAACATAGTGATATAAAACCCATATTTTTATCCTCGATTGCAACAATACAATACATGCCTTGCTGCCCCTACTGTCACTGGGAAAGGACACCGCAGAATTGAATCCAAAGCCAAGCACTTCTCCCATTGCAAGAACTATAGATCTAGTAGGCCAAACCAAACCAATAATTCGAAGAGACTGGCAAGGATATTATAATCATACATAAAGAGTTCAGAAAAGAACCAAATATTTCTCAAAGATAATCTTGATCATAAACCCACAATTCATCGGATCTTGACAAACACACCGCAAAAAGAGATTACATCGAATAGATCTCCTCAAAGACCGAGGAGAACTTGGTATTGAGATCCAAAGAGAGAGAAGAAGCCATCTGGATACTAGCTATGTCCCGAAGGTCTGTGGTAAATTACTCACAACTCATGGTGAGGCGATGATGATGATGATGTAGAAGCACTCCGTGGAAGATCCCCCCTCCGGCGGAGCTCCGGAACAGGCCCCTGCTACTTCTCGAGCTTGCGTTGTATTCCCTCGAAGAGGAAAGGGAGATGCAGCACGGTAGCGTAAGTATTTCCCTCAGTTTTTTAGAACCAAGGTATCAATCCAGTAGGAGACCACGCGCGAGTCCCTCGCACCTGCACAAACAAATAAGAACTTTGCAGCCAACGCGATAAGGGGTTGTCAATCCCTTTACGGTCACTTACGAAAGTGAGATCTGATAGAGATGATAGTTTATATTTTTGGTATTTTTAGTTTATAAGAACAGCAAATAAAAGCGATAAAAGTAAGGTAGATGTAGATTGATATGTTGAGAATAGACGCGGGGCCATAGTTTTCTCTAGTGGCTTCTCTCATGATAGCGATATTCTACGGCGGGTAAACAAATTACTGTCGAGCAATTGATAGAAAAGCGAATAATTGTGAGACTATCTAGGCATGATCGTTGTATATAGGCATCATGTCCGAGACAAGTAGACCGACTCCTGGCTGCATCTACTAGTACTACTCCACACATCGACCGCTATCCAGCATGCATCTAATGTATTGAGTTCGTAAGAACAGAGTAACGCCTTAAGCAAGATGACATGATGTAGAGGGATAAACTCAAGCAATATGATATAAACCCCATCTTTTTATCCTCGATGGCAACAATACAATACGTGCCTTGCTGCCCCTACTGTCACTGGGAAAGGACACCCCAAGATTGAACCCAAAGCCAAGCACTTCTCCCATTGCAAGAACTATAGATCTAGTAGGCCAAATCAAATCAATAATTCGAAGAGACTTGCAAGGATATTATGAGCACACATAAAAAGTTCAGAGAAGAACAAAATATCTTTCATAGATAACCTTGATCATAAACTCACAATTCATCGAATCTCGACAAACACACCGCAAAAAGAGATTACATCGAATAGATCTCCTCGAAGACCAAGGAGAACTTTGTATCGAGATCCAGAGAGAGAGAAGAAGTCGTCTAGATACTAGCTATGGACCCGAAGGTCTGTGGTAAACTACTCACAACTCATGGTGAGGACGATGATGATGATGATGAAGGAATCCATGATGGATCCCCCTCTGGTGGAGCTCCGGAACAGGCTCCAAGATGGGATCTTCACGGGAACAGAAGGTACGGCGGTGGAATTAGGATTTTCTCTCTGTTCACAGAGGTTCTGGGGTACGTAGACTTATATAGGAAGAAGGAGGGCACCGGGGGACGCTTGATACGTCTCCAACGTATCTATAATTTTTGATTGTTCCATGCTATTATTTATGAAGTCTTGGATGTTTAATGGGCTTTATCATTCACTTTTATATCATTTTTGGGACTAACCTACTAACCCAAAGGCCTAGTCCAGATTGCTGTTTTTGCCTATTTCAGGGTTTTGCAGAAAAGGAATATCAAACGGAGTCCAAACGGAATGAAACCTTCGCGAGAGATATTTTTGGAGGAAATCACGCTCGAGAAACTTCAGGAGCAAGTCAGGGGACGGAAATCATGCTCGGGAGACTTCAGGAGCAAGTCATGATGACGTCAGCATTCACTGTTCAGGATAATGTTGATTTATTTAATAATTAATAAATTAGAAAATGATTTAAAACTTTAAAAATTAATATAAAATAATTCGTAACTCGGATGAAAATAATTTATATATGTAAGTCGCTCAAACAAATATGACGAATCCGAATATGCGGTCCGTTCGTCCACCACACATCTCTATAATACCGAACATGGAACAATCCCCCTCCAGTTCGCCTATCCGAAAATGCCTAACACCGGGAATGCTTTCCCGGATGTTATTCCCCCTTCACCTATATCGTGTGGACATGCGTTAGGCCACACCTGGCACCGCGTAGTGCCTTGTTATATTATGTGATGCTACTGTCTGCTCTGTTATTTATTTGTTTCCCCTCCGTTGCTTCTTTTCGGTAGACTCTGATACCGCGATAGACCCCGAGACAATTGATGGTTCGGTGTTCGACTATGGCTACGCTTCCGAAGATTCCTTTTGTCTGTAGAGCTTCCAGGCAAGCCAACCCTCCTTGATCACCAGATATCGCCCATTCTCTTCTCTCTTATTCTTGCATTAGATTTGCTACTGTTGATGATTTGATAGCTCCTATTCTGTTGCATAGCCTGTCATTTTTGCTACTACTGTTGATACCTTTACCTACAATCCTAAATGCTTAGTATAGGATGCTAGTATTTCATCAGTGGCCCTACACCCTTGTCCATCTGCCCTGCTATTCTATCCGGCCGTGATCACTTGGGTGTGATCACGGGTATATACTACATACATATTTTACTTGACACATGAGGTGACTAAAGTCGGGTCGGCTCATTGAGTACCCGCAAGTGATTCCGATGTGGGGGCTGAAAGGACAGGTGGCTTCATCCAGGTAGTGGTGGGCCTGAGTTCCCAACGGCCCCCGAGTGAATCTTTGTGGCGGAGCGACATGGCAGGTTGAGACACCCAGTCGAGAGGTGGCCTGGCCCTGGTCGTTGTCCGCGGTAATTTCATAATAACACGCTTAACGAGTTTGGATATTTGATCTGAGTCTGGCCATTGTCCCATACGCACTAACCAGCTACGTGTGAATAGTTATGGGCACTCGACATTGTGGTATCAGCCGAAGCCTTCTTGACGTCAGCGACTGAGCGGCGCGCGCCGGGTTGGACCGCGTAACGTAACTTCCTTAGTAATGGAGGTTGCTAGGTCTGCTCACCGGCCGCGTACGCAACGTGCAGGTGTGCGTTGGGCGATGGGCCCGGACCCCTGCGCGCCTAGGACTTAGACCGGCGTGCTGACCTCTCTGTTGTGCTTAGGTAGGGCTGCGACGTGTTGATCTTCCAAGGCCGGGCATGACCCTGGAAAGTGTATCCGGACAAATGGGATCGAGCGTGCTGGGTTATGTGGTGCACCCCTGCAGGGAAGTTAATCTATTCGAATAGCCGTGTCCCTCGGTAAAAGGACGACCCGGAGTTGTATTCCGACCTCATGACAACTAGAACCAGACACTTGATAAAACACACCAGATGAGTTCCAAATATAACTCGGTGGTTGCTCTCTCACAGGGTGATGTGCGGGAGGATCGCCGGGTAGGATTATGCTATACGATGTTACTTGGTGAACTTACCATCTACTCCCTTCTACTGCTGCAAGACGGAGGCTGCCAGAAGCGAGGATACTTGTTACTTTCCAGCTACCCTGATCTTCTGCTGCAAGATGGAGGTTACTAGAAGCGTAGTCTTCGATTGGATTAACTATCCCCCTCTTATTCTGGCATTCTGCAGTTTAACCCACATATATTACCCCCTTACACAGATACCATTGCATATGTAGTGTAGATCCTTGCTTGCGAGTACTTTGGATGAGTACTCACGGTTGCTTTGCTCCCCCTTTTCCCCCTTCTTTCTTCTTTCTGGTTGATGCAACCAGATCGGTGGAGTCCAGGAGCCAGAGGATCCCGATGATGTTTCTACATGGAGTTCGGCTTAGAGGAGTAGTTAGGAGGTCCCAGGCACGAGGCCTTACCTCTTCGATCGTTGAAGTTTGTGCTAGCCTTCTTAAGGAAAACTTGTTTAACTTATGTCTGTACTCAAATATTTTTGCTTCCGCTGACTCTTGTGTATTCGAGATTTTGTATTCGAGCCCTCGAGGCCCCTGGCTTGTAATATAAAGCTTGTATTATTTTTAAATTGTGTCTAGAGTTGTGTTGTGATATCCCAGTGAGTCCCTGATCTTGGTCGTACACATTTGCGTGCATGATTAGTGTACGGTCAAATCGGGGGTGTCACAATCATTCACTTTTATATCATTTTTGGGACTAACCTACTAACCCAAAGGCCCAGTCCAGATTGTTGTTTTTGCCTATTTCAGGGTTTTGCAGAAAAGGAATATCAAACGGAGTCCAAACGGAATGAAACCTTCGCGAGAGATATTTTTGGAGGAAATCACGCTCGGGAAACTTCAGGACCAAGTCAGGGGACGGAAGGCCTGCCCTCGAGGGTGGGGGGCGCGCCCCGCTTCCCAGGGCGCACCCGCCTGCCTCGAGGCTGGCCCACACGGCCCTCGGTGCCCTCCTTCTTCCTATATATACCTACGTACCCCCGAAACTCCATACGCAGAGAGAAAACCCTAATTCCACCACCGTAGCTTCTGTTCCCGTGGAGATCCCATCTTGGAGCCTGTTCCGGGAGGGGGATCCATCACGGAGGCCTTCATCATCATCATCACCACCCTCACCATGTGTTGTGAGTAGTTTAATACATACCTTCGGGTCCATAGCTAGTATCTAGATGCCTTCTCTCTCTCTCTCTCTGGATCTCAATACAAAGTTCTCCTCGGTCTTCGAGGAGATCTATTCCATGTAATCTCTTTTTGCGGTGTGTTTGTCGAGATCCGATGAATTGTGAGTTTATGATCAAGGTTATCTATGAAAGATATTTGGTTCTTCTCTGAACTTTTTATGTGTGCTCATAATATTCTTGCAAGTCTCTTCGAAATATTGGTTTGGTTTGGCCTACTAGATCTATAGTTCTTGCAATGGGAGAAGTGCTTGGCTTTGGGTTCAATCTTGCGGTGTCCTTTACCAGTGACAGTAGGGGCAGCAAGGCACGTATTGTATTGTTGCCATCGAGGATAAAAAGATGTGGTTTTGATCATATTGCTTGAGTTTATCCCTCTACATCATGTCATCTTTCTTAAAGCATTACTCTGTTCGTATGAACTCAATACACTAGATGCATGCTGGATAGCGGTCGATGTGTGGAGTAATAGTAGTAGATGCAGAATCGTTTCGGTCTACTTGTCTCGGACGTGATGCCTATATACAATGATCATGCCTAGATAGTCTCATAATTATTCGCTTTTCTATCAATTGCTCGACAGTAATTTGTTTACCCGCCGTAGAATATCGCTATCATGAGAGAAGCCACTAAATAAAAATATGGCCCCCGGGTCTATTCTCAACATATCAATCTACATCTACTTTACTTTTCTTGCTTTTATTTGTTGTTTTATTGAACTAAAAATACCAAAAATATAATTATCATCTCTATCAGATCTCACTCTCGTAAGTGATCGTAAAGGGATTGACAACCCCTTATCGCGTTGGCTGCGAAGTTCTTATTTGTTTGTGCAGGTGCGAGTGACTGGCGCGTGGTCTCCTACTGGATTGATACCTTGGTTCTCAAAAACTGAGGGAAATACTTACGGTATTGTGCTGCATCTCCCTTTCCTCTTCGAGGGAATACAACGCAAGCTCAAGAGGTAGCAAGAAGAATTTCTGGCGCCGTTGCTGGGGAGGCTTACGCAAAAGTCATATACCAAGTACCTATCACAAACTCTTGTCCTTCGCATTACATTTATTTGCCTCTCGTTTTCCTCTCACCCACTTCACCCTTGCCGTTTTATTCGCCCTTCTTCCGCCGTGTGTTTATCGTTCGCTTGCTTCTTGTTTGCTTTCGTGTGCTGCTTGCTTGCTTGTCATCATGTCTAGCACACCTATCATTATCACCACTCCCGAGAGTGAGGTCCTCAACTTTAAACAAAGGGAGGAAGAAACCCTAAAAGATGCCTGGTATAGAATTTGCAATGCTCACAGTAGATCTAATAGGAAGCTTTCCACTTCCGTGCTTCTTCGCAATTTTTATCTTGGCATAACTCTGTGGAATAGATTTAGCTTATATACCATTACCGGAGGAAACTTCTTGGGTAGCCACACCGTTGATTCTTATAAAGCTATGACTGAATTATTTGGCTCACCACCTCATATGGTTAATGGGACCGTTTTAACTTTGGAGCATGTTATGCAAAGGTTAGAAATTATTGAGAACAAAGTTGCTACGGTAGAATTGGTAGAGAACTTGGATAGAAAAATTCACAATGAAATTACCCAATATGGGTCTAAGGTGAGAGTTGTTCTGAAAAATCTTAAGGAAAAAGAACCCATAGTTAAAGAAAAGCTAGATCAGGATTCTACTAGAATCAATAAGCTTGAGGATGTTATCACTAATGTGGGTTCTGCTCTTTCCGCTAGAAAAACCACTCCAAACACCTCTACTACTAAATTATCTAAGTTCGTGTATGTCCCTAATGACAAGGGTGAAACATCTAGAATTGCGGACCTCAAATCCATAAGTGTTCACCCTAATTTTCTTACTTTTGCAAGAAACCCTTTTGACACTTTAGAATCTCTTGATTTCTTACCCAAGAGTTTGATTATTGTTAGGGACAAAGAAGTGCCTAAGAATCGTAAGTGCTTAATCAAAGAATTGCCTTCCAAGGATGGCAATACCTAGATCTATCTTGTATCGTGCCTAGCTAGGGGCGTAAAATGATAGTGCTTGTTGGGAGGCAACCCAATTTTATGGTTTTTGTCTTTGCTGCTGTTAGGGAATAAATATTTCATCTAGCCTCTGATTAGATGTGGTTTCATGTTTTGTTTAGTGTTTGTGCCAAGTAGAACCTTTGGTAAGACTTGTGTGAAGTTTATTTGATCTTGCTGTGAAAAACAGAATCGTTAGCGCTCGCTAAAGTAGTCTTCAGATTTTACTGGAGCGTGCTTTTAGTTGATTCTTTTTTATGATGATTGGTATTAAAATTTAGCAAATTTACCAATTTAGTTTGAATTTTTTGGAGTTCCAGAAGTAGGCGAACCCAGCAGATTACTACAGACTGTTCTGTTTTTGACAGATTCTGTTTTTTCGTGTGTTGTTTGCTTATTATGATGCATCTATGAGTAATATTGGAGGATATGAATCATATAGAACTTGGATTACAGTAGGTTTAACACCAATATAAACAAAGAATTAAATCCTTGCTGTACCTTTGAGTAGTGGTTTGCTTTCTCTTACTAACGGAGCTCACGAGAATTTTTGTCTAAGTTTTGTGTTGTGAAGTTTTCAAGTTTTGAGTATTGCTTTGATGGACTATGGAATAAGGAGTAGCAAAGGCCTAAGCTTGGGGATGCCCATGGCACCCCAAGTAAAATCAAGATAATCAAAAGCCTAAGCTTGGGGATGCCCCGGGAAGGCATCCCCTCTTTCGTCTTCATCCATCGGTAACTATACTTGGAGCTATATTTTTATTCGCAACATGCTATGTGTTTTGCTTGGAGCGTCTTGTATAATTTGAGTCTTTGCTTGTTAGTTTTCCACGATCATCCTTGCTGGACACACCTATTTGAGAGAGTTAAATATGGCCTAGAAATTATTAGAACACTCTATTTGCTTCACTTATATCTTTTGAGTTGAATAGTTTTTGCTCTAGTGCTTCACTTATATCTTTTAGAGCACGGTGGTGGTAATATTTTGTAGAAATTGTTGAACTCTCATGCTTCACTTAGATCTATTTGAGAGTCCATTAAAACAGCATGGTAATGTGTTTAGGCTAAAAAAACTAGTCATCACATGATAAACATCCAATGTCAATGTCGTAAAAATTTCACACCAAGTGCATTGAATAGAATGAGATGTTGGATGCTTGATAATTGTTTTGAGACATGAGGATAATGATATTAGAGTCATGCTAGTTATTATGAAACTGAGAAATACTTGTGTTAAGGTTAGTGATTCCCGTATCATGCACGTATGGTGAACCGCTATGTGATGAAGTTAGAGCATGAGGTATTTATAGAGTGCCAACCTTTGTGTGGAGGTCGGGGGCGCGCGATGGTTAACTCCTACCAACCTCCCCCCTAGGAGCATGCATTTATTGCTTTGTTTTTTATGACTCGTAGATTTTTGCAATAAGTACATGAGTTCTTATGACTAATGTTGAGTCCATGGATTATACGCACTCTCACCCTTCCACCATTGTTAGCCTCTCTTGTACCGCGCAACTTTCGCCGGTACCATAAACTCACTATATATCCTTCCTGAAAACAGCCACCATACCTACCTATCATGGCATTTCCATAGCCATTCCGAGATATATTGCCATGCAACTTTCCACCATTCCGTTCATATGACACGCATCATATTGCCATAGTGCCATGCACGATCATGTAGTTGACATCGTAGTTGTGGCAAAACCACCATGCATAATCTTTCATATATGTCGCTCTTGATTCATTGCTTATGCCGGTACACCGCCGGAGGCATTCATGTAGAGTCATAATTGTTGTAGTATCGAGTTGTAACAAAAAGTGTGATGATCATCATTATTAGAGCATTGTCCCGTGTGAGGAAAGGCCAATAAAAAAAGGCCCAAAAAAATATAGAGAGGGACTAATAAAAAAAAGAAAAAAGCCCCTCCAAAAAAAGAGAAAAGAGAGAAGGGACAATTGCTACTATCTTTTTCCACACTTGTGCTTCAAAGTAGCACCATAATCTTCATTGTAGAGAGTCCCATGATTAGTCACTTTCATATACTAGTGGGAATTTTCATTATAGAACTTGGCTTGTATATTCCAACGATGGGCTTTCTCAAATGCCCTAGGTCTTTGTGAGCAAGCAAGTTTGATGCACACCCACTAGTTTCTTTTGTTGAGCTTTCATTCATATTTAGCTCTAGTACATCCATTGCATGGCAATCCCTACTCACTCACATTGATATCTATTAATGGGCATCTCCATAGCCTGTTGATACGCCTAGTCGATGTGAGACTATCTTCCTCTTTTTTGTCTTCTCCACAACCACCTCTATTCCACCCATAGTGCTATATCCATGGCTCACGCTCATGTATTGCGTGAAAGTTGAATGGTTTGAAAAAAATAGAGTATGAAAACAAATGCTTGGCTGAAATCGGGGTTGTGCATGATATGAATATTTTGTGTGATGAAGAGGGAGCATAGCCAGACCATATGATTTTGTAGGGATAACTTTCTTTAGCCATGGTATTTTGAGAAGACATGATTGCTTTGTTAGTATTGCTTGAAGTATTGTTATTTCTTATGTCAATATAGACTTTTATCTTGAATCTTTCAGATCTGAACATTCATGCCACAATTAAGAGAATTACATTGAAAAACTATATTGGTTAGCATTCCACATCAAAAATTCTTTCTTTATCATTTACCTACTCGAGGACGAGCAGGAATTAAGCTTGGGGATGCTTGATATGTCTCCAACGTATCTATAATTTTTTATTGTTCCATGCTATTATTTAAGAAGTCTTGGATGTTTAATGGGCTTTATCATTCACTGTTATATCATTTATGGGACTAACCTACTAACCCAAAGGCCCAGTCCAGATTGATGTTTTTTGCCTATTTCAGGGTTTTGCAGAAAAGGACTATCAAACAGAGTCCAAACGGAATGAAACCTTCACGAGAGATATTTTTGGAAGAAATCACGCTCAGGAAACTTCAACACCAAGTCAGGGGAAGGAAGGCCTGCCCTCGAGGGTGGGGGCACGCCCCCCTTCCCAGGGCGCGCCCCCTGCCTCGAGGCTGGCCCACACGGCCCCCGATGCGCTCCTTCCTCCTATATATACCTACGTACCCCAGAAACTCCATACGCAGAGAGAAAACCCTAATTCCACCGCCGTAGCTTCTGTTCCCGTGGAGATTCCATCTTGGAGCATGTTCCGGGAGGGGGGTCCATCACGGAGGCCTTCATCATCATCATCATCACCCTCACCATGAGTTGTGAGTAGTTTACTATAGACCTTCGGGTCCATAGCTAGTATCTAGATGGCTTCTTCTCTCTCTCTGGATCTCAATACAAAGTTCTCCTCGTTCTTCGAGGAGATCTATTCGATGTAATATCTTTTTGCGGTGTGTTTGTCGAGATCCGATGAATTGTGAGTTTATGATCAAGGTTATCTATGAAAGATATTTGGTTCTTCTCTTAACTTTTTATGTGTGCTCATAATATCCTTGCAAGTCTCTTCAAATTATTGGTTTGGTTTGGCCTACTACATCTATAGTTCTTGCAATGGGAGAAGTGCTTGGCTTTGGGTTCAATCTTGCGGTGTCCTTTCCCGGTGACAGTAGGGGCAGCAAGGCAAGTATTGTATTGTTGCCATTGAGGATAAAAAGATGGGGTTTTCATCATATTGCTTGAGTTTATCCCTCTACATTATGTCATCTTTCTTAAAGCGTTACTCTGTTCGTATGAACTCAATACACTAGATGCATGTTAGAATAGCGGTTGATGTGTGGAGTAATAGTAGTAGATGCAGAATCGTTTCGGTCTACTTGTCTCGGACGTGATGCCTATATACAATGATCATGCCTAGATAGTCTCATAATTATTCGCTTTTCTATCAATTGCTCGACAGTAATTTGTTCACCCGCCGTAGAATACCGCTATCATGAGAGAAGCCACTAGAGAAAACTATGGCCCTCGAGTCTATTCTCAACATATCAATCTACATCAACTTTACTTTTCTTGCTTTTATTTGCTATTTTATTAAACTAAAAATACCAAAAATATAATTATCATCTCTATCAGATCTCACTCTGTAAGTGAGCGTAAAGGGATTGACAACCCCTTATCGCGTTTGCTGCGAAGTTCTTATTTGTTTGTGCAGGTGCGAGGGACTGGCGCGTGGTCTCCTACTGGATTGATACCTTGGTTCTCAAAAGCTGTGAGAAATACTTACGCTACTGTGTTGCATCTCCCTTTCCCCTTCGAGGGAATACAACGCAAGCTCAAGAGGTCGCAACGCTCGAGGGGGCCACGAGGCAGGGGGCGCACCCTGGGAAGGGGGCGCGCCCCCCACCCTCGTGGGCCACCCTTTGATCCCTGACGTGGTTCTCAAGCTCCGCGTGCGTAATTTTCTCGAAAAGTATCTCTCGCAAAGGTTTCATTCCGTTTGGACTCCGTTTGATATTCTTTTTCTGCAATACCCTGAAACAGGCAAAAAACAGCAATCTGGACTAGGCCTTTGGGTTAGTAGGCTAGTCCCAAAAATGATATAAAAGTGAATGATAAAGCCCATTAAACATCCAAGACTTCATAAATAATAGCATGGAACATTAAAAAATTATAGATACGTTGGACACGTATCAAGCATCCCCAAGCTTAATTCCTGCTCGTCCTCGAGTAGGTAAATGATAAAGAAAGAATTTTTGATGTGGAATGCTAACTAATATAGTTTTTCAATGTAGTTCTCTTAATTGTGGCATGAATGTTCAGATCTGAAAGATTCAAGATAAAAGTCTATATTGACATAAGAAATAACAATACTTCAAGTATACTAACAAAGCAATCATGTCTTCTCAAAATACTATGGCTAAAGAAAGTTATCCCTACAAAATCATATAGTCTGGCTATGCTCCCTCTTCATCACACAAAATATTCATATCATGCACAGCCCCGATTTCAGCCAAGCACTTGTTTTCGTACTCTATCTTTTCAAACCTTTCAATTTTCACGCAATACATGAGTGTGAGCCATGGATATAGCACTATGGTGGAATAGAGGTGGTTGTGGAGAAGAAAAAATGGAGGGAGATAATCTCACATCGACTAGGCGTATCAACGGGCTATGGAGATGCCCATCAATAGATATCAATGTGAGTGAGTAGGGATTGCCATGCAACGGACGCACTAGAGCTAAATATGAATGAAAGCTCAACAAAAGAAACTATTGGGTGTGCATCCAACTTGCTTGCTCACGAAGACCTAGGGCATTTGAGGAAGCCCATCGTTGGAATATACAAGCCAAGTTCTATAATGAAAATTCCCACTAGTATATGAAAGTGACAAAGCATGAGACTCTCTACAATGAAGAACATGGTGCTACTTTGAAGCACAAGTGTGGAAAAAAGATAGTAGCAATTGTCCCTTCTCTCTTTTCCCTCTCTTTTTTTTTGAAGGGGCTTTCTCTTTTTTTTATTAGCCCCTCTCTATTTTTTTTGGGCCATCTCCCCTTTTTTATTGGCCTTTCCTCACATGGGACAATGCTCTAATAATGATGATCATCACACTTTTTATTACAACTCGATACTACAACAAGTATGACTCTACATGAATGCCTCCGGTGGTGTACCGGGATGTGCAATGAATCAAGAGTGACAAATATGAAAAATTATGCATGGTGGCTTTGCCACAACTACGATGTCAACTACATGATCATGCATGACAATATGACAATATGATGCGTGTCATATGAACGGAACGGTGGAAAGTTGCATGGCAATATATCTCAGAATGGAAATCGAAATGCCATGATAGGTAGGTATGGTGGCTGTTTTGAGGAACAATATGGTGGCTGTTTTGAGGAACGATATATAGTGGGTTTATAGCACCGGCGAAAGTTGCGCGGTACAAGAGAGGCTAGCAATGGTGGAAGGGTGAGAGTGCATATAATCCATGGACTCAACATTAGTCATAAGAACTCATATACTTATTGCAAAAATCTACGAGTCATCAAAACAAAGCAATCAATGCATGCTCCTAGGGGGGAGGTTGGTAGGAGTTAACCATCGCGCGCCCCCGACCTCCACACAAAGGTTGGCACTTTACAAATACCTCATGCTCTAACTTCGTCACATAGCGGTTCACCATACGTGCATGATACGGGAATCACTAACCTTAACACAAGTATTTCTTAATTTCATAATAACTCCACTAGCATGACTCTAATATCACTATCCTCATGTCTCAAAACAATTATCAAGCATCCAATATCTCATTCTATTCAATGCACATAGTGTGAAATTTTTTACTACATTAAAAATGGATGTTTATCATGTGAAGACTAGTTTCTTTAGCCTAAGCACATTACCATGCTGTTTTAATAGACTCTCAAAAGTATATAAGTGAAGCATGAGAGTTCAACAATTTCTACAAAATATTACCACCACCGTGCTCTAAATGATATAAGTGAAGCACTAGAGCAAAAACTATTCAACTCAAAAGATATAAGTGAAGCACATAGAGTGTTCTAATAATTTCTAGGCCATATTTAACTCTCTAAAATAGGTGTGTCCAGCAAGGATGATTGTGGTAAACTAACAAGCAAAGACTCAAATTATACAAGATGCTCCAAGCAAAACACATATCATGTTGCGAATAAAAATATAGCTCCAAGTATAGTTACCGATGGTTGAAGACAAAAGAGGGGATGCCTTCCCGGGGCATCCCCAAGCTTAGGCTTTTGATTATCTTGAATTTACTTGGGGTGCCATCGGCATCCCCAAGATTAGGCCTTTGCTACTCCTTGTTCCATAGTCCATCAAAGCAATACTCAAAACTTGAAAACTTCACAACACAAAACTTAGACAAAAATTCTCGTGAGCTCCGTTAGTATAAGAAAGCAATCCACTACTCAAAAGTGCAGCAATGAATTAATTATTTGTTTATATTGTTGTTAAACCTACTGTATTACAACTTCTCTATGGTTCATATCCTCCAATACTACTCATAGAAGCATCGGAATAAGCAAATAACACACGAAAAACAGAATCTGTCAAAAACAGAACAGTCTTTAGTAATCTGCAGGTTTCGCCTACTTATGGAACTCCAAAAAATTCAAAATAAATTTTTAAATTTGCGTAATTTGTCTACCAATCATCTGCAAAAAGAATCAACTAAATAGCACGCTCCAGTAAAATCTGAAGACCACTTTAGCTAGTGCTAACGATTCTGTTTTTCACAGCAAGATCACATAAACTTCACACAAGTCTTCCCAAAGGTTCTACTTGGCACAAACACTAAAAAAACATGAAACCACATATAATCAGAGGCTAGATGCAATATGTATTCCCTAACATCAGCAAAAATGAAATCAAAATAAAATTGGGTTGCCTCCCAACAAGCGCTATCGTTTTACGCCCCTAGCTAGGCATGAGATTTCAATGATGCTCACATGAAAGACAAGAATTGAAGCACAAATTAAAGAGCATCATAGAACATGTGAAAAACACATCTAAATCTAACATGCTTCCTATGCATAGGCATTTTATAAGAAAACAAATTACCAAGACAAGCAAGATCTAGCATATGCATGGAAGAAGAAAGAAACGATAGCAATCTCAACATAACGTGAGGTAATTTAGTAACATGAAAATTTCTACAACCATATTTTCCTCTCTCATAATAATTGCATGTAGGATAAAAAGCAAATTCAACAAAATATCTATCACGTAACATATTCCCAACACGATCCACATGCATGCAAAGTTGACACTCTTCCAAAATAGTGGGATCAACAGTAACTAAAATCATGACCTCTCCAAACCCACTTTTATCAAAATAATCATAAGATTGAACATTCTCCAAATATGTGGGATCTATAGTTGACAATCTTCCAAACCCACTTTCAATATTATTGCAAACATTATTATCAATCTCATATTCATCATGGGTCTTAAATAAATTTTCAACATCACAAGAAGAATCACCCCAATCATGATCATTGCAACAAATAGTAGTCATAGCAAAACTAGCATCCCCAAGCTTAGGGTTTTGCATATCATTAACACAATTGGCATTAAGAGAATTTATAATAACATCACTACAATCATGCTTTCTATCAAAGGAACTATCAAGTATGGGTGTAATAGCAACGATCTCATGTTTAACATAAGGAACTATAGCAAATTCATCTTCATAAATATTGGCATCAAGGCCACAAGAATAGCAAGCATCATGTTGATCAAGGGATAATTCACTCAAATCGCCGGAATCATAATTATCTATAGATTCATGCATATCATTATTTTGTTTCAAAGCAGTGGTCATTCTTTCAATAAATTCTTTGACATACGCATTATGAGCATAGTTTTCAAAGCAATATTTAAGTATGTCAAAAATTTCAGATTCGTCGAGAGTAATATCATACTTTTCAATCAAGGAAGCAACTTCATAAGCACCCTTAAAAGCAACAAATTCTTCAATTTGTTCGATATCTTAGTAACTATAAACACGCTTTGCATAAGAAGATAAGATTTCATTATCATTAAACTCACATAGTTAGGGTAGGTGTTTTTTAGGGTTCTTAGAGCAACAAGTAAAATCACATATTTCACAAAGATTCCAAGCATAACACAGCAATCTGTTTATTTGATCCCATAAGAGTCTCCCTTTTTTAGACAAACGGTGACGCACAAAATGAGCATGCTCATCCAAAGATTTCCCATCAACTAGGCTAGTTGGGGTTTCAGCACGAGAGCATAAGGATCGAAGGTAATCCAAGTAGAACACTTTAAGGTGATCCATAATAATAGATTTTTAGCAAGCAAAGATGCAAGCACATAGAAGGCACATGGAGACACAAACAAACAAGAAGCAAGCGAACGGTAAACACACGGCGGAAGAAGGGAAAATAAAACGGCAAGGGTGAAGTGGGGGAGAGGAAAACGAGAGGGAAATAAATGTAATGCGAAGCTAAGGGTTTGTGATAGGTACTTGGTATATGACTTTTGCGTAAGCCTCCCCGGCAATGGCGCCAGAAATTCTTCTTACTACTTCTCGAGCTTGCGTTGTATTCCCTCGAAGAGGAAAGGGAGATGCAGCACAGTAGCGTAAGTATTTCCCTCAGTTTTTGAGAACCAAGGTATGAATACAGTAGGAGACCACGCGCGAATCCCTCGCACCTGCACAAACAAATAAGAACTTCACAGCCAACGCGATAAGGGGTTGTCAATCCCTTTACGGTCACTTACGAAAGTGAGATCTGATAGAGATGATAGTTTATATTTTTGGTATTTCTAGTTTATAAGAACAGCAAATAAAAACGATAAAAGTAAGGTAGATGTAGATTGATATGTTGAGAATAGACCCGGGGCCATAGTTTTCTCTAGTGGCTTCTCTCATGATAGCGATATTCTACGGTGGGTAAACAAATTACTGTCGAGCAATTGATAGAAAAGTGAATAATTATGAGACTATCTAGGCATGATCATTGTATATAGGCATCACGTCCGAGACAAGTAGACCGGCTCCTTCCTGCATCTACTACTATTACTCCACACATCAACCGCTATCCAGCATGCATCTAGTGTATTGAGTTCATAAGAACAGAGTAACGCCTTAAGCAAGATGACATGATGTAGAGGGATAAACTCAAGCAATATGATATAAACCCCATCTTTTTATCCTCGATGGCAACAATACAATACGTGCCTTGCTGCCCCACTGTCACTAGGAAAGGACACCGCAAGATTGAACCCAAAGCCAAGCACTTCTCCCATTGCAAGAACTATATATCTAGTAGGCCAAACCAAATCAATAATTGGAAGAGACTTGCAAGGATATTATGAGCACACATAAAAAGTTCAGAGAAGAACCAAATATCTTTCATAGATAACCTTGATCATGAACTCACAATTCATCGGATCTCAACAAACACACCGCAAAAAGAGATTACATCGAATAGATCTCCTCGAAGACCGAGGAGAACTTTGTTTTGAGATCCAGAGAGAGAGAAGAAGCCATCTAGATACTAGCTATGGACCCGAAGGTCTGTGGTAAACTACTCACAACTCATGGTGAGGGCGATGATGATGATGAAGAAGAACTCCGTGATGGATCCCCCTCCGGTGGAGCTCCGGAACAGGTCCAAGATGGGATCTTCACGGGAATAAAAGGTACGGCGGTGGAATTAGGGTTTTCTCTCTGTTCACAGAGGTTCTGGGGTACGTAGACTTATATAGGAAGAAGGAGGGCACCGGAGGATGCTTGAGGGGGCCACGAGGCAGGGGGCATGCCCTGGGAAGGCGGGGCGCCCCCACCCTCGTGGGTCATACGTCAATTTTGCATCATGCTTATAAGTTGATATTTATTGCATTATGGGATGTTCATACATGTTTTGTCACAATACTTATGCATTTTCTCTCTTATTTTACAAGGTTTACATGAAGAGGGAGAATGCCGGCAGCTGGAATTCTGGGCTGGAAAAGGAGCAAACTCTGGAAACCTATTTTGCACAACTCCAAAAGCCCTGAAACTCCACAGAACATTGTTTCAGAAAATATAAAAAATATCTGGCGAAAGAAATGCACGAGAGGGCCAGCCGGTGGGCCCCCAGTGCCCATCTTCTCCTCTATGAAGCGTTTTGACCTGGAAAAAATCAAGAGTAGGCTTTCGGGACCAGACGCCGCCGTCTCGAGGCGGAACCGAGGCAGAAACCAATCTAGGGCTCCGGCAGAGCTGTTCTGTCGGGGATACTTCCCTCCGGGAGGGGGAAATCATCACCGCCGTCATCACCAACAACTCTTCCATCTTGGGGAGGGCTATCTTCATCAACATCTTCACCAGCACCATCTCCTCTCAAACCCTAGTTCATCTCTTGTATCCAATCTTTGTATCCAAACCTCAGATTGGTACCTGTGGGTTGCTAGTAGTGTTGATTACTCCTTGTAGTTGATGCTAGTTGGTTTATTTGGTGGAAGATCATATGTTCAGATCCATTATGCATATTAATACCCCTCTGATCATGAACAATATTATGTCTTGTGAGTAGTTACTTTTGTTCCTGAGGACATGGGAGAAGTCTTGCTATTAGTAGTCATGTGAATTTGGTCTTCGTTTGATATTTTGATGAGATGTATGTTGTCTCTCCTCTAGTGGTGTCATGTGAACGTCGACTACATGACACTTCACCATTATTTGGGTCTAGAGGAAGGCATTGGGAAGTAATAAGTAGATGATGGGTTGCTAGAGTGACAGAAGCTTAAACCCTAGTTTATGCGTTGCTTCGTAAGGGGTTGATTTGGATCCATATGTTTCAGGCTATGGTTAGGTTTACCTTAATACTTATTTTGTAGTTGCGGATGCTTGCATTAGAGGTTAATCATAAGTGGGAGGCTTGTACAAGTAAGAGCAGCACCCAAGCATCGGTCCACCCACATACCAAATTATCAAAGTACCGAACGCGAATCAGACGATCGTGATGAAAACTAGCTTGACGATAATTCCCATATGTCCTCGGGAGCGCTTTACCTTGCATAAGAGTTTGTCCAGGCTTGTCTTTTGCTACAAAAAGGATTGGGCCACCTTGCTTCACATTATTTACTTTTACCGTTTGTCACTGGCTACCAATTACCTTATCACAAAACTAGCAGTTACCTATAATTTCAGTGCTTGCAGAAAATACCTTACTGAAAACTGCCTATCATTTCCTTCCGATCCTCGTTGGGTTCGACACTCTTACTTATCAAAAGGACTACGATAGATCCCCTACACTTGTGGGTCATCAAGACTCTTTTCTGGCGTCGTTGCCGGGGAGTGAAGCGCCTTTGGTAAGTGGAATTTGGTAAGGAAAAATTTATATAGTGTGCTGAAATTTATTGTCACTTGTTACTATGGCTCAAAATCCTTTGAGGGGCTTGTTCGGGGTATCTTCACCCCGAGCCGAAGAGCAAAGAGTTGCTCCTCAACCTACTGCACCTAATGAAAATGTTTTCTTTGAGATTCCTTCGGGTATGATAGAGAAACTGCTTGGAAATCCCTATACAGGAGATGGGACACTTCACCCCGATTTACACCTAACTATGTGGACGAAGTTTGTGGATTGTTTAAGCTTGCAGGTATGCTCGAGGATGTTATCAAGAAGAAGGTCTTCCCTTTATCTTTGAAGGGAGATGCATTGACATGGTTTAGGCTATGCGATGATATGGGATCTTGGAACTATAATCGTCTGAAGTTGGAATTTCATCAGAAGTTCTACCCTATGCACCAGGTTCATCGTGATCGCAATTATATTTATAATTCCTGGCCTCGCGAAGGAGAAAGCATCGCTCAAGCTTGGGGGAGGCTTAAGTCAATGTTATATTCATGCCCCAATCATGAGCTTTCAAGAAAAATGATCATCCAAAAATTTTATGCTCGGCTATCTCTCAATAATCGCACCATGCTCGATAATTCTTGTTCTGGCTCTTTTATGATGAAGACTGATGAATTCAAATGGGATTTATTGGAAATAATTAAACGCAAATCTGAAGATTGGGATCCCGACGAAGGTAAGGAGTCGGGTATGACCCCTAAGTTTGATTGTGTTAAAGCTTTTATGGATACCGATGTTTTCCGTGAGTTTAGCACTAAATATGGACTTGACTCTGAGATAGTAGCTTCTTTCTGTGAATCTTTTGATACTCATGTTGATCTCCCCAAGGAGAAGTGGTTTAAATATCATCCCCCTATTGAAGTAAAAGTAGTTGAACCGATTAAAGTTCAATAAAAGACTATCACTTATAATGTTGATCCTGTAATACCTACCGCTTACATTGGAATACCACCTTTCCCTATTAGGATAAAGGATCATGCTCAAGATTCAACTTTAGTTCGCAAGAGTAATACTAGAACACCTACACCCTCTGAGCAAATTAAAGTTGAACCTATTGTTGCTATGGTTAAAGATCTCTTGGTAGAAGATTTAGATGGACATGTTATTTACCTCCAAGAAGAATCTACTAGAATAGCCAAACCCAATGCTAGGAATAGACATAAACCTGTTGTAGGCCTGCCTGTCATCTCTGTTAAGATAGGAGATCATTACTATCATGGTTTATGCGACGTAGGTGCTAGTGTGAGTATTATCCCTCTTGATTTGTATAACGAAATTATGCATAATATTGCACCTATTGAGTTAGAAGGGATTGATGTCACTATTAAGGTTGCTAACAGAGATACTATTTCACCAGTTGGGATTGTTAGAGATATTGAAGTCTTGTGTGGGAAGGTTAAATACCCTGCTGATTTTCTTGTTCTTAGTTCCCCACAAGATGCTTTCTGTCCCATTATATTTGGTAGACCCTTCTTGAATACCGTTAATGCCAAGATAGACTGCGTGACAGACATTGTCACTGTCGGATTAGGGGATATGTCTCATGATTTTAACTTTGCTAAATTCTGTAGACAACCCCTTGAAAAGGCACCACCCAGTAAGGATGAACTTATTGGTCTCGCTTCTATTGTAGTACCACCTAATGATCATTTAGAGCAATACTTGCTAGACCATGAAAATGATATGCATATGAATGAGAGAAGGGAGATAGATGAAATATTCCTTACACAGGGACCCGTATTGAAAAACAACTTGCCTGTTGAAATCCTAGGTGATCCTCCTCCACCCAAGGGTGATCCCGTGTTTGAACTTAAACCTTTACCTGATAATGTTAAGTATGTTTATCTTGATGAAAAGAAGAAATATCTAGTTACTATTAGTGCTAACCTTTCAGAGCAGGAAGAAGAAAGGTTATTGAAAACTCTGAAGAAGCATCGAGCTGCTGCTGGATATACTCTGGATGATCTTAAGGGCATTAGTCCCACTATATGCCAATACAAGATAAAATTGGAAGAAAATGCTAAACCAGTTATTGATCATCAGCGACGGTTAAATCCTAAGATGAAAGAAGTGGTGAGGAAGGAAATACTAAAGCTCCTAGAAGCAGGTATTATCTATCCCATTGCTGATAGCCAGTGGGTAAGTCATGTCCATTGTGTTCCTAAGAAAGGAGGTATGACTGTTGTCCCTAATGATAAAGATGAATTGATTCCGCAAAGAATAGTTACAGGTTATAGGATGGTAATTGATTTCCGTAAGTTAAATAAAGCTACCAAGAAAGATCATTACCCCTTGCCATTTATTGATCAAATGCTAGAAAGGTTATCCAAACATACTCATTTCTGCTTTCTAGATGGTTATTCTGGTTTCTCTCAAATACCTTTGTCAAAGGGGGATCAAGAAAAAGACCACCTTTACTTGTCCTTTCGGTACCTTTGCTTATAGACGTATGCCTTTTGGTTTATGTAATGCACCTGCTACCTTTCAAAGATGCATGATGGCTATATTCTCTGACTTTTGTGAAAATATTGTTGAGGTATTCATGGATGATTTCTCCGTTTACGGAACTTCTTTTGATGATTGCTTAAGCAACGTTGATCGAGTTTTGCAGAGATGTGAAGACACTAACCTTGTCTTTTATTGGGAGAAGTGCCACTTTATGGTTAATGAAGGCATTGTCTTGGGACATAAAATTTCTGAAAGAGGTATTGAAGTTGACAAAGCTAAAGTTGATGCTATTGAAAAGATGCCATGCCCTAAGGATATCAAACGTATACGAAGTTTCCTTGGTCATGCCGGGTTTTATAGGAGGTTCATTAAGGACTTCTCCAAAATCTTCAGGCCTCTGAATAATCTCTTACAAAAATATATTCATTTTGTCTTTGATGATGATTGTCTAGAAGCATTTGAAATACTTAAAAAAGCATTGATCTCTGCACCTATTGTCCAGCCCCCTGACTGGAATTTACCCTTTGAGATTATGTGCGATGCTAGTGATTATGCTGTAGGAGCTGTTCTAGGGCAAAGAGTTGATAAGAAATTGAATGTTATCCAGTATGCTAGTAAAACTCTAGATAGTGCCCAAAGAAATTATGCTACCACTGAGAAAGAATTTTTAGCAGTTGTATTTGCTTGTGATAAGTTTAGACCCTACATCGTTGATTCTAAGGTAACTATTCACACTGATCATGCTGCTATCAAATACCTTATGGAAAAGAAAGATGCTAAACCGAGACTTATTAGATGGGTTCTCTTGCTACAAGAATTTGACTTGCATATTATTGATAGAAAGGGAGCTGAGAACCCCGTAGCAGATAACTTGTCTAGGTTAGAGAATATACTTGATGACCCACAACCTATTGATGATAGCTTTACTGATGAACAACTAGCTATCATAAGTACTTCTCGTACTGCTCCATGGTATGCTGATTACGCTAATTACATTGTTGCTAAGTTTATACCAGCAAAAGAAAAAGTTCTTCTATGATTTGAGGCATTACTTCTAGGATGACCCACATCTTTATAAAGAAGGAGTAGATGGTATTATTAGACGTTGTGTACCTGAGCATGAACAGGAACAGATCCTACGCAAGTGCCACTCTGAAGCTTGCGGAGGACACCATGCGGGAGACAGAACTGCACACAAGGTATTGCAATCCGGTCTTTGTTGGCCTACTCTCTTCAAGGATGCCCTTAAGTTTGTCTTACCATGGGATGAATGTCAAAGAATCGGTAATATTAGTAGATGTCAGGAAATGCCTATGAATTATTCACTTGTTATTGAACCATTTGATGTTTGGGGTTTTGATTATATGGGACCTTTTCCTGCCTCTAATGGGTACACACATATCCTAGTTGCTATTGATTACGTTACTGAGTGGGTAGAAGCTATTCCAACTAGTAGTGCTGATCATAACACCTCTATTAAGATGCTTAAATAAGTTATATTTCCGAGGTTTGGAGTCCCTAGATATCTAATGAATGATGGTGGTTCACACTTTATTCATGGTGATTTCCGTAAGATGCTTGCTAAGTATGATGTCAACCATAGAATTGCATCACCTTATCACCCACAGACTAGTGGTCAAGTAGAATTAAGCAATAGGGAGTTGAAATTAATCTTGCAAAAGACAGTTAATAGGTCTAGAAAAAATTGGTCCAAGAAACTAGATGATGCATTATGGGCCTATAGAATTGCATACAAAAATCCTATGGGTATGTCTCCATATAAGATGGTATATGGAAAAGCTTGTCACTTACCTCTTGATCTAGAACATAAAGCATATTGGGCTATCAAAGAGCTCAATTATTATTTCAAACTTGTCGGTGAAAAGAGGCTATTTGATATTAGCTGTCTAGATGAATGGAGAACCCTGGCCTACGAGAATGCCAAGTTATTTAAAGAAAAAGTTAAAAGATGGCATGACAAAAGGATACAAAAGCGTGAGTTTAACATAGGTGATTATGTTTTGCTATACAACTCTCGTTTAAGATTTTTTGCAGGAAAACTTCTCTCCAAGTGGGAAGGACCTTACGTTATCGAGGAGGTCTATCATTCCGGTGCCATAAAAATCAACAACTTCGAAGGCACCAATCCGAAGGTGGTGAATGGTCAAAGGATCAAACATTATATCTCAGGTAATCCTATAAATGTTGAAACTAATATTATTGAAACCATAACCCCGGAGGAATACATAAGGGACCCTTTCCAGAACCATTCAGCCTCCGAAAAGGAAGAGGTATGTGATACGGTGAGTAAACCGACTCCAAAACAGTTCGAAAGGCAATTTTTCTCCGTTTTGTAATATTTAGAAAAATAGAAAAATAAACCGCAGTCCGGAGGAGACACGGGGCCTCCTCGAGGGTAGGGGCGCGTCCCCCTGCCTCGAGGGCACCCCGTGTGTCCCCTGGACTACGTCTTCTTGTGGGTTACTCCTTTCGTTCGGGAAAAATTCATTATATATACTCCCGAAGGTTTTGACCTCTGTATCACGCAGAATTCCTCTGTTTTCGTTTCGAGCTGTTTTCTGTTAAGGTTTGCGAAGCCAGGCATCATGTCGTCTCCCTCCTCCAACAACGAAGGCAGCGATGCTTGGCTGATGAAGATAGATCTGAAGAGGGAAGGACCCAAGGAGATCCACAAGGAGAAGAAGATCAAGATGGAGCTGGAAGAGCCGGCTCCGGCAGCGGGAGAAGAAGACACCTCCAAATCCCTTCCTAATCTCTTTACCCCAACTGAGCTAGAAGCTTTCAGGATGCTTGAGTTAGCTCAGATTCGCAACAAGCATCTCACAAGTGAAAATATTTTGTTGAAGGATTACATAGCCACTCTCAAAGGTATTATCCGCAAGCTGGAAGATCTCCTACGCTCGATATATGAGGATCCCCCGTCACTACTTGCAACTCCATCATCACCAACCCCGAAGAAGGAGACATAATCATATGGGTATGGGCACTCCCCTTGGCAACTGCCAAGCTTGGGAGAGTGACCCCGGTATCGTATCACCATCACTCTTATCTTTACCGTTTTACTTAGTTTGATCCTTTTGGTAGTATCTTGATCTATTAGAATAAAGTTAGCATGATCTAGTTGTGAGCTTTTGCTTTGTGAGCTTTATCCTTTGTAATCGAGTCCGTGAGCTATATAATAAAGATTAGTGTTGAGTCAAGGGCTTGATTTCCTCACTTGGGTCATGATAAAAAGAAAGAAAACATAAAGAGTATCAAAGAGATCATATCGATCTTATGGGAAGTAATGACTTCACATACAAGAGTATGATAAATAAAAGTTGTTGGGAGGTGACAAACATAGTTTTGGTCATCGTTGCAATTAATAGGAAGTGATAAAAGAAAAGAGGCTTCACATACAAATATACTATCTTAGACATCTTTTATGATTGTGAGCATTCATTAAAGTATGACATGCTAAAGAGTTGATGTTGGACAAGGAAGACAACATAATGGGTTATGTCTTCTTATATCCGAAATAAAGTATATTGTCATGGATCTTCCAACATGTTGAGCTTGCCTTTCTCCCTCATGCTAGCCAAAATTCCTCGCACTAAGTAGAGATACTACTTGTGCTTCCATATATCCTTAAACCCAGTTTTTCCATGAGAGTCCACCATACCTACCTATGGATTGAGAAGGATCCTTCCAAGTAAGTTGTCATGTTGCAAACCCGCTAAATATGTATGATTTATTAGTGTGGGAGAAATTAGCTTTATATGATCTTGTGATATGGAAGTAATAAAAGCGACGGACTGCATAATAAAGGTCCTTATCACAAGTGGCAATATAAATTGAAGTTCCTCTATGCTAAGACTTTGTGCATCCAACCATAAAAACGCATCACAACCTCTGCTTCCCTCTGCGAGGGCCTATCTTTTATTCTTGTCTTATAAGTGTCAAGGTGAAATCCACCTTTCCTTTTTACATTTTATCCTTTGGCAAGCACATTGTGTTGGAAAGATCCTGACATATATACCCACTTGGATGTAAGTTTTCATGATCTATTACTGTTGACATTACCCTTGAGGTAAAAGGTTGGGAGGCAACACCATAAGCCCCTATCTTTCTCTGTGTCCGATTAAAACTCCATAAACATAAGTATTGCGTGAGTGTGAGCAATTGTGAAAGACTATATGATAGTTGAGTATGTAGGCTTGCTGAAAAGCTCTTATATAGACTCTTTCCAATGTTACGATAAATTGCAATTGCTTCAATGACCGAGACCAAAGTTTGTTAGCTTCCAATGAAGTTTATGATTCATACTTGATATTGTGGATGAATTGTTACTTTAGCATAAGAATCATATGACTATATTTATATAAGTTGTTGTTATAAGAATGATCATGATGCCCTCATGTCCGTATTCTGTTTTTAGCGACACCTCTATCTCTAGACATGTGGACATATTTTTTGATATTGGCTTTCGCTTGAGGACAAGCGAGGTCCAAGCTTGGGGGAGTTGATACGTCCATTTTGCATCATGCTTATAAGTTGATAATTATTGCATTATGGGCTGTTTATACTTTTTTTGTCACAATACTTATGCCTTTTCTCTCTTATTTTACAAGGTTTACATGAAGAGGGAGAATGCCGGCAGCTGGAATTCTGGGGTGGAAAAGGAGCAAACTCTGGAAACTTATTCTGCACAACTCCAAAAGCCCTGAAACTCCACAGAACATTATTTCGGAAAATATAAACAATATCTGGCGAAAGAATCCATGAGAGGGCCAGCCGGTGGGCCCCCGGTGCCCATCTTCTCCTATATGAAGCGTTTTGACATGGAAAAAATCAAGAGGAGGCATTCAGGACCAGACGCTGCAGTCTCGAGGCGGAACCGAGGCGGAAACCAATCTAGGGCTCCGCCAGAGCTGTTTTGCCGGGGATTGCTACCTCTTGAGCTTGCGTTGTATTCCCTCGAAGAGGAAAGGGAGATGCAGCACAGTAGCGTAAGTATTTCCCTCAGTTTTTGAGAACCAAGGTATCAATCCAGTAGGAGACCACGCGCCAGTCCCTCGCACCTGCACAAACAAATAAGAACTTCACAGCCAACGCGATAAGGGGTTGTCAATCCCTTTACGGTCACTTATGATAGTGAGATCTGATAGAGATGACAGTTTAAAATTTTGGTATTTTTGGTTTAGTAAAATAGTAAATAAAATCGGTAAAAGTAAAGTAGATATAGATTGATATGTTGAGAATAGACCCGGGGGCCATAGTTTTCTCTAGTGACTTCTCTCATGATAGCGGTATTCTACGGCGGGTAAACAAATTACTGTCGAGCAACTGATAGAAAAGCGAATAATTATGAGACTATCTAGGCATGATCATTGTATATAGGCATCACGTCCGAGACAAGTAGACCGACTCCTGCCTGCATCTACTACTATTACTCCACACATCAACCGCTATCCAGCATGCATCTAGTGTATTGATTTCATACGAACAAAGTAACGCCTTAAGCAAGATGACATGATGTAGAGGGATAAACTCAAGCAATATGATGAAAATCCCATCTTTTTATCCTCGATGGCAACAATACAATACGTGCCTTGTTGCCCCTACTGTCACTGGGAAAGGACACTGCAAGATTGAACCCAAAGCCAAGCACTTCTCCCATTGCAAGAACTATAGATCTAGTAGGCCAAACCAAACCAATAATTCGAAGAGACTTGCAAGGATATTATGAGCACTCATAAAAAGTTCAGAGAAGAACCAAATATATTTCATAGATAACCTTGATCATAAACTCACAATTCATCGGATCTCGACAAAGACACCGCAAAAAGAGATTACATCGAATAGATCTCCTCGAAGATCGAGGAGAACTTTGTATTGAGATCCAGAGAGAGAAGAAGCCATCTAGATACTATCTATGGACCCGAAGGTCTGTGGTAAACTACTCACAACTCATGGTGAGGGCGATGATGATGATGATGATGAATGCCTCTGTGATGGATACCCCTCCCGGAACAGGCTCCAAGATGGGATCTCCACGGGAACATTAGCTACGGCGGTGGAATTAGGGTTTTCTCTATGCGTATGGAGTTTTTGGGGTACGTAGGTATATATAGGAAGAAGAGGGGCACCGGGGGCCACAGGGGCTGCCCTCGAGGCAGGGGACGCGCCCTGGGAAGGGGGGCGCACCCCCCACCCTCGAGGGTGGGCCCCTTGTCCTCTGGCTTGGCCCCCGAAGTCTTTCGTGCGTGATTTCCTCCAAAAATATCTCCTGTGAAGGTTTCATTCCGTTTGGACTCCATTTGATATTCCTTTTCTGCAAAACCCTGAAATATGCAAAAAACAGCAATCTGGACTGGGCCATTGGGTTAGTAGGTTAGTCCCAAAAATGATATAAAAGTGAATGATAAAGCCCATTAAACATCCAAGACTTCATAAATAATAGCATGGAACAATCAAAAATTATAGATACGTTGGAGACGTATCAAGCATCCCCAAGCTTAATTCATGCTCGTCCTCGAGTAGGTAAATGATAAAGAAAAGAATTTTTGATGTGGAATGCTAACCAATATAGTTTTTCAATGTAATTCTCTTAATTGTGGCATGAATGTTCAGATCTGAAAGATTCAAGATAAAAGTCTATATTGACATAAGAAATAACAATACTTCAAGGAATACTAACAAAGCAATCACGTCTTCTCAAAATACTATGGCTAAAGAAAGTTATCCCTACAAAATCATATAGTGTTGGCTATGCTCCCTTGTTATCACACAAAATATTCATATCATGCACAACCCCGATTTCAGCCAAGCATTTGTTTTCATGCTCTATCTTTTCAAACCTTTCAACTTTCACGCAATACATGAGCGTGAGCCATGGACATAGCACTATGGGTGGAATAGAAGTGGTTGTGGAGAAGACAAAAAGAAGGGAGATAGTCTCACATCGACTAGGCGTATCAACGGGCTATGGAGATGCCCATCAATAGATGTCAATGTGAGTGAGTAGGGATTGCCATGCAACGGATGCACTAGAGCTAAATATGAATGAAAGCTCAACAAAAGAAACTACTGGGTGTGCATCCAACTTGCTTGCTCACGAAGACCTAGGGCATTTGAGGAAGCCCATCGTTGGAATATAAAAGTCGGGTTCTATACCGGAAATTACCACTAGTATATGAAAGTGACTAAGCATGAGACTCTCTAAAATGAAGAACATGGTGCTACTTTGAAGCACAAGTGTGGAAAAAGATAGTAGCAATTGTCCCTTTTTCTTTTTCTTTTTTTTCTTTTTTTTCTTTTTTTTCTTTTTTTTCTTTTTTTGGGCCTTTCTTTTTTTTCTTTGGCCTTTTTTTTGTGGAGGGGCTTTATAGATTCGGCCTTCCTCCCATGGGACAATGCTCTAAAAATGATGATCATCACACTTTCATTACAACACAAGATTACAACTCGATTCTACAACAACAAAGTATGACTCTATATGGATGCCTCCGGCGGTGTACTGGTATGTGCAATGAAACAAGAGTGACATGTATAAAAATTATGCATGGTGGCCTTTCCACAAATACGATGTCAACTACATGATCATGCATAGCAATATGACAATATGATGCGTGTCATATAAACGGAACGGTGGAAAGTTGCATGGCTATATATCTCGGAATGGCTATGAAAATGCCATGATAGGTAGGTATGGTGGCTGTTTTGAGGAACAATATGGTGGATTTTTTGAGGAAGGATATATAGTGGGTTTATGGCACCGGCGAAAGTTGCGCGGTACAAGAGCGGCTAGCAATGGTGGAAGGGTGAGAGTGCGTATAATCCATGGACTCAACATTAGTCATAAGAACTCATATACTTATTGCAAAAATCTACGAGTCATCAAAACAAAGCAATCAATGCATGCCCCTAGGGGGGAGGTTGGTAGGAGTTAACCATCGCACGCCCCCAACCTCCACACAAAGGTTGACACTCTACAAATACCTCATGCTTTAACTTAGTCACATAACGGTTCACCATACGTGCATGCTACGGGAATCACCAACCTTAACACAAATATTTCTAAATTTCATAATTACTCCACTAGCATGACTTTAATATCACTATCCTCATGTCTCAAAACAATTATCAAGCATCCATCATCTCTTTCTATTCAATGCACTTGATGTGAAATTTTTTACTACATTGACATTGGATGTTTATCATGTGAAGACTAGTTTCTTTAGCCTAAACAATTTACCATGCTGTTTTAATAGACTCTCAAATAGATATAAGTGAAGCATGAGAGTTCAACAATTTCTACAAAATATTACCACCACCGTGCTCTAAAAGATATAAGTGAAGCACTAGAGCATAAACTATTCAACTGAAAAGATATAAGTGAAGCACATAGAGTGTTCTAACAATTTCTAGGCCATTTTTAACTCTCTCAAATAGGTGTGTCCAGCAAGTATGATTGTGGCAAACTAACAAGCAAAGACTCAAATTATACAAGACGCTCCAAGCAAAACACATAGCATGTTGCGAATAAAAATATAGCTCCAAGTATAGTTACCGATGGATGAAGACGAAAGAGGGAATGCCTTCCCGGGGCATCCCCAAGCTTAGGCTTTTGATTGTATTGAATTTACTTGGGGTGCCATGGGCATCCCCCTGCTTAGACCTTTGCTACTCCTTGTTCCATAGTCCATCAAAGCAATACTCGAAACTTGAAAACTTCACAACACAAAACTTAGACAAAAATTCTCGTGAGCTCCGTTAGTAAGAGAAAGCAACCCACCACTCAAAGGTACAGCAAGGAATTCATACTTTGTTTATAATGGTGTTAAACCTACTGTACTCCAAGTTTTATATGATTCATATCCTCCAATATCACTTATAGATGCATCGGAATAAGCAAACAACACACGAAAAATAGAATCTGTCAAAAACAGAACAGTCTGTAGTAATCTGCTGGGTTCGCCTACTTCTGGAACTCCAAAAACTTCAAACTAAATTGGTAAATTTTCGAAATTTGTCTACCAATCAGAAGCAAAAATAATAAACTAAAAATCATGCTCCAGTAAAATCTGAAGTCTACTTTAGCGAGCGCTAACGATTCTGTTTTTCACAGCAAGATCAAATAAACTTCACACAAGTCTTACCAAAGGTACTGCTTGGCACAAACACTAAAAAAAACATTAAAGCACATCTAATCAGAGGCTAGATTCAATATTTATTCCCTAACTGCAACAAAAACAAAAAACAAAAAATTGTGTTGCCTCCCAACAAGCGCTATCGTTTTACGCCCCTAGCTAGGCACGATACTTTCGATGATGCTCACATGAAGGATAAGAATTGAAGCACAAAGAGAGCATCATAGAACATGTGACAAACACATCTAAGTCTAACATACTTCCTATGCATAGGCATTTTATACGCGAACAAATTATCAAGGCAATCAGTTTCTACCATATGCAAGGAAGAAGAAAGAAACAATAGCAATCTCAACATAACGAGAGGTAATTTAGTAACATGAAAAGTTCTACAACCATATTTTCCTCTCTCATAATAATTGCATGTAGGATCATAAGCAAATTCAACAATATAGCTATCACATAAATTACTCTCTACATGATCCATATGTATGCAAAGTTGACTCTCATTTAAAATAGTGGGATTAACATGGAACAAAGACATTACTTCTCCAAGCCCACTTTTATCAAAAATTTCATAAGATTGATCAATATCCAAAGTAGTGGGATCAAAAGTTGACATTCTTTCAGACCCACTTTCAATATCATGTCAAACATTATTATCAATCTCATATTCATCATGGGGATTAAATAAATCTTCAAGATCATAAGAAGCATCACCCCAATCATGATCATTGCAACAAGTAGTGGGCGTAGCAAAATAAGCATCCCCAAGCTTAGGGTTTTGCATGTCATTAACATAATTGACATTAATAGAACTTACAATAACATCATTTCAATCATGCTTTTTATTTAACAAGCTATCATGAATCACCTTTTCTTTTAACAATTCCTCACAATTTTCAGATTCATAAATTTCGAGCAAAACCTCATAAAGATAATCTAGTGCACGCAGCTCACTAGCAATAGGTTCAACATAATTCGATCTCTTAAAGAGATTAGCAAGTGGATGAGGATCCATACTTTAGCAAGCGAAGATGCAAGCTAATTGAGGGCACATAGCAACACAAGTAAACAGAAAGGCGAACGGTAAACACACGGTAGAAGAAGGGCAAATAAAACGGCAAGGGTGAAGTGGGGGAGAGGAAAACGAGAGGCAAATAAATGTAATGCGAAGGATATGGGTTTGTGATAGGTAGTTGGTATATGACTTTTGCGTAAGCCTCCCAGTAACAGCGCCAGAAATTCCTCTTGCTACCTCTTGAGCTTCTGTTGTATTCCCTCGAAGAGGAAAGGGAGATGCAGCACAGTAGCGTAAGTATTTCCCTTAGTTTTTGAGAACCAAGGTATCAATCCAGTAGGAGACCACGCGCCAGTCCCTCGCACCTGTACAAACAAATAAGAACTTCGCAGCCAACGCGATAAGGGGTTGTCAATCCCTTTACGGTCACTTACGATAGTGAGATCTGATAGAGATGATAGTTTATATTTTTGGTATTTTTGGTTTAGTAAAACAGTAAATAAAAGCGGTAAAAGTAAAGTAGATATAGATTGATATGATTAGAATAGACCCGGGGGCCATAGTTTTCTCTAGTGGCTTCTCTCATGATAGCGGTATTCTACGGCGGGTAAACAAATTACTGTCGAGCAATTGATAGAAAAGCCAATAATTATGAGACTATCTAGGTATGATCATTGTATATAGGCATCACGTCCGAGACAAGTAGACCGACTCCTGCCTGCATCTACTACTATTACTCCACACATCGACCGCTATCCAGCATGCATCTAGTGTATTGAGTTCATACGAACAGAGTAACGCCTTAAGCAAGATGACATGATGTAGAGGGATAAACTCAAGCAATATGATGAAAACCCCATCTTTTTATCCTCGATGGCAACAATACAATATGTGCCTTGATGCCCCTACTGTCACTTGGAAAGGACACCGCAAGATTGAACCCAAAGCCAAGCACTTCTCCCATTGCAAGAACTATAGATCTAGTAGGCCAAACCAAACCAATAATTCAAAGAGACTTGCAAGGATATTATGAGCACACATAAAAAGTTCAGAGAAGAACCAAATATCTTTCATATATAACCTTGATCATAAACTGACAATTCATCAGATCTGGACAAACACACCGCAAAAAGAGATTACATCGAATAGATCTCCTCAAAGATCGAGGAGAACTTTGTATTGAGATCCACAGAGAGAAGAAGCCATCTAGATACTAGCTACGGACCCAAAGGTCTGTGGTAAACTACTCACAACTCACGGTGAGGGCAATGATGATGATGAAGAAGGCCTCCGTGATGGATCCCCCTCCCGGAACAGGCTCCAAGATAGGATCTCCACGGGAACAGCAGCTACGGCGGTGGAATTAGGGTTTTCTCTCTGCGTGTGGAGTTTCTGGGGTACGTAGGTATATATAGGAAGAAGAGGGGCGCCGGGGGCCACAGGGTCTGCCTTCGAGGCAGGGGGCACGCCCTGGGAAGAGGAGCGCGCCCCCCACCATCGAGGGTGGGCCCCCTGTCCTCTGGCTTGGCCCCGAAGTCTTTCGTGCGTGATTTCCTCCAAAAATATCTCCTGCGAAGGTTTCATTCCGTTTGGACTCCGTTTGATATTCCTTTTCTGCAAAACCCTAAAATAGGCAAAAAATAGCAATCTGGACTGGGCCTTTGGGTTAGTAGGTTAGTCCCAAAAATGATATAAAAGTGAATGGTAAAGCCCATTAAACATCCAAGACTTCATAAATAATAGCATGGAACAATCAAAAGTTATAGATACGTTGGAGACGTATCAGGGATACTTCCCTCCGGGAGGGGGAAATCGTCACCGCCGTCATCACCAACAACTCTTCCATCTTGGGGAGGGTTATCTTCATCAACATCTTCACTAGCACCATCTCCTCTCAAACCCTAGTTCATCTCTTGTATCCAATCTTTGTATCCAAACCTCAGATTGGTACCTGTGGGTTGCTAGTAGTGTTGATTACTCCTTGTAGTTGATGCTAGTTGGTTTATTTGGTGGAAGATCATATGTTCAGATCCATTATGCATATTAATACCCCTCTGATCATGAACAATATTATGTCTTGTGAGTAGTTACTTTTGTTCCTGAGGACATGGGAGAAGTCTTGCTATTAGTAGTCATGTGAATTTGGTCTTCGTTCGATATTTTGATGAGATGTATGTTGTCTCTCCTCTAGTGGTGTCATGTGAACGTCGACGACATGACACTTCACCATTAATTGGGCCTAGAGGAAAGCATTGGGAAGTAATAAGTAGATGATGGGTTGCTAGAGTGACAGAATCTTAAACCCTAGTTTATGCGTTGCTTCGTAAGGGGCTGATTTGGATCCATATGTTTCAGGCTATGGTTAGGTTTACCTTAATACTTCTTCTGTAGTTGCGGATGCTTGCATTAGAGGTTAATCATAAGTGGGAGGCTTGTCCAAGTAAGGGCAGCACCCAAGCACCGGTCCACCCACATACCAAATTATCAAAGTACCGAACTCGAATCAGACGATCATGATGAAAACTAGCTTGACGATAATTCCCATATGTCCTCGGGAGCGCTTTACTTTGCATAAGAGTTTGTCCAGGCTTGTCCTTTGCTACAAAAAGGATTGGGCCACCTTGCTGCACCTTATTTACTTTTACCGTTTGTCACTGGCTACCAATTACCTTATCACAAAACTATCTGTTACCTATAATTTCAGTGCTTGCAGAAAATACCTTACTGAAAACTGCCTATCATTTCCTTCGGCTCCTCGTTGGGTTCGACACTCTTACTTATCGAAAGGACTATGATAGATCCCCTACACTTGTGGGTCATCAGTGGGCCACCCTTTGATCCCCTGACATGGTTCTCAAGCTTCGCGTGCGTGATTTTCTCCAAAAATATCTCTCGCGAAGGTTTCATTCCGTTTGGACTCCGCTTGATATTCTTTTTCTGCAAAACCCTGAAACAGGCAAAAAACAGCAATCTGGATTGGGCTTTGGGTTAGTAGGTTAGTCCCAAAAATGATATAAAAGTGAATGATAAATCCCATTAAACATCCAAGACTTCATAAATAATAGCATGGAACAATCAAAAATTATAGATACGTTGGAGACGAATCAGCCCCAAGATGGGATCTCACGGGAACAGAAGGTTGCGGCGGTGGAACTAGGGTTTTCTTTGTTGTTCTGATAGTTTCGGGGTACGTAGATATATATAGGAAGAATGAGGACACCGGGGGCCAGACGTGGGGCCCACAAGGCAGGGGGCGCGCCCCCCACCCTTGTGGGCGCCACCTCAGTCCTATTCCATGGTTCTCAAGTCTCCCGTGCATATTTTGCTCCAAAAATATCTCTTCCGAAGTTTCATTCCGTTTGATATTTCTTTTCTGTAAAACCCTGAAATAGGCAAAAAAACAGCAATCTGGACTGGGCCTTTGGGTTAATAGGTTAGTCCCAAAAATAATATAAAAGTGTATAACAAAGCCCATTAAACATCCAAAACATCTTAAATAATAGCATGGAACAATCAAAAATTATAGATACGTTCGAGACGTATCACGGTACTACCGCTGGGACCTCGCATGGTGCCAACGGGAGAAGTAACAAGAGATAGAGCCCTGAGCGGCACTAGTAGCAGTGGTAGGGCGGTACTACCACTTATAAGCGGTACTACCGCAACTACTGTCGCTCGTACTGACGCCCAACCCGACACGAGAAGCGACGGTCTCGAATCGAGGCGGCACTAGCGCGGAACCGGAGCGGTACTACTGCATATAGCCATGGGCGGTACTACCGCTTGTGGATATAAGAGGTACTACCGCTCTAGCCCAGTGGTACTACCGCAGGAGCAACAAGAAAACCCTGAACTGCCATAACTTCTTGTGACGCCCCGAGACCGATGCGCCAGGTGTCAGCCAGTTATTCGTCGTCGTTGCCATGTCATTTGCTTGTGTGTTACACTTTGTCATGTCATCATGTGCATTTCATTAGCATGTTTTCAAAACTTGCATCCGTCCGAGTCCGCCCATCCTCTCCGTTGTACGTTCTGAGCCCAGACACACTCACACGCGCCCGCGGTGCCTCTGAATAATTATTTGGCCGAAAAACGTTCTCGGAATGAGGTGAAACTTGGCATGTGGTCTTATTATAGTGTAGACAGGCCGCCTGTCAAATTTCATCGCATTCGGAGCTCGTTTGATAGCCCAACGGATATATATAGCGGCACTAGTCGCTGGTTAAAGACGTCGGACGTTTTCGGTATCCGGAAACCCCCGTCGGGCCTCTCTTCTCTCACCCCAAAACCTCTCCTACATAGCCCACTAACGTCCTCCTAGGCCCATCCTACCCTCTCTCTGTCCGGAGCCGTCCGATTTGATCGGAGGGTCCAGAAGCCCCCAAAACCCCCTAAAACCTAGCTCCTACCCTATATAAGACCACTCACCTTGCCAATTTTGGCTTGCCTAGTCTTCTCCTACCCCTAGGCCTCCTTCTCCTCGGATCCGCCGCCACCAGCTACAGCCAGCCACCTCCACCTCAAAATCTGGCGAGGGCCAGCCCGTGCCTGCCACTTGGCAGCTCTCCATTGGTCGAGCCGCCGCTCCAGTCACCTGCGTCCAACCGGAGGGCGCCACCTAGCCTCCTCCACGCCCCACCTTCCCCGGCCCGCAGCAGGCCCGCCCCGGGCCGCGACGGGCCCGAGCCAGCCGCCGCCCACTCGTTCCTCACGCGCTCGATCTGGGTCGAGGGGAGGAGCCCCTTGACCCCGAGCCTTCTGCCCCGCCACCGGACGTCGTCCCCGCCGCCCCGAGTCGCCGCCGACAGCCGGACCTCGCCGGAGCCAGCAGGCCAGGGCCCTGTCGCCCTCTCCCTCCTTCCCTCTTCCCCGTCTTTTCGCTCATCTCGCCGCCTCCCTCTCTCCCTCTGCAGCTTCCCGCCGCCATGGCTCGAAGCTCAGGCCGAGCTCGCCGGACCTCGCCTCTGCTTTGATCCGGTCGGGAACGGGGTTCCGTCGACCTTCCGCGCCCAGATCCGGCCTCCCCACCGCTTCCCGGCCTCTGTGATCGCCGCCGTCGCCGGAGCGGCCCCGACCGCCGCCGCCGTTTCATCAACGCTCGGGGGGACGAACCCCAGCGTCATGCCTGGCCTGGCCCAGCTCCCGCGCGGGCCCAGCCCGAGAGCTGGCCTGCTCGTGGGCCCTCTCCTCCTCCTCTTCGTGGGCTGCAAGAGTGCCAGGCCCAGCTCCGCTCCACCGACGGGCCAAGAGGCCCGTGGTGAGCAGCCCAATGCCCAGCCAGTTCAGCCCGCTTTGTTTTTTTCCGTTTGGCGTTTTATCTTTTATCCGCAGAAAACAGCTTTGCACTTTAGTCCCTAGTCTTCATTCATTTAATAACTCACAAATAGTGCATCATATGTAAAAACATTATATATGTAAAATGCTCAGAATTTTGTCTAGCTTCATAATATGCCACTTTCACCCATGTTAAGAAAGTTTAACTTGTTGTTTGCATTAATTTGTGCAAATAACATGCTAAAATGATTTAATTCATAACTAAATAACTGTAGCTCCAAATTTAATAAACTTTATATGTAAATGGGGTGGAAAAATGTGTAGATTAACATGATGCACTTTGTTTTGCTGTTTAACAACTTTAAAATGTGGTAATAGGTAGAACAGTACCAAATTCATAAATATGAACATGGGGATTTTCCGGAATTGTTGTTTGTTGTTTCGGCCTCCTTTAAACTTGTCTAAATAGTTAGTTTACTCTTGCTTCACCTCTTGCCATGTTAACAAACATTTAATCTTGTCTTGTAAATAAACGAGAGTCAACTAAATAAATAAAATGTGGTGTCTTGTCAATATGCAACTCGTTGCATATTGAGCTCCACTTAACTTGTAGTTTTCTTTGTGCACCTTGCCATGCCATGCATATTTTAACTGGACATGCATCATACCTTGCCATGTATTGCATCATATAAAAACTTGTCTTGCATCATACTTGCTTGAGCATATTGTCATGTTTCTTGTGTTGTTTCTCTGTGCTTCCTACCTTGCCATGTTTTGCTTCCTATGCAGACTTGTTGTGCATCATATGTAGACTTGTTTTGCATCATACTTGCTTGAGCATATTGTCATGTTCTTGTGTTGCTTTTCTGTGCTTCCTACCTTGCCATGTATTGCTTCATGTATAAACTTGTCATGCATCATACCTTGCCATGTATTGCATCATATATAAACTTGTGTTGTTTTTCTGTGCTTCCTACCTTGCCATGTAATGCTTCCTGTATAGACTTGTCATGCATCATACCTTGCCATGTATTGCATCATATAGACTTGTGTTGTTTTCTGTGCTTCCTACCTTGCCATGTTTTACTTCCTGTATAGACTTGCAGTGCATCCTATGTAGAACTGTCTTGCATCATACTTGGTTGAGCATATTGTCATGTCTCGTGTGGTGTGTTTACCGTGTTTCTTGCTTCTTCTCGTTAGTGCTTGTTCCGTTGCGTTCGTGAGGATTCGTTCGTCTACTCGTGGTTCTTCTTCAAGGCTTGTTCTCCGTCTTCTTCATGGATCCGTTCTTCTTCCTTGCGGGATCTCAGGCAAGATGACCATACCCTTGGATACCTTTACTATCATTGCCATGCTTAGTGTCTCGATGCTATCGTTATATGTCGCGCTACCCATCTTATTGTCAGCCCCTCTCCTTGTTGCCATGAAACCTCTAACCTTTGACACATTCCTAGCAAAAACCATTGTTTGGCTATGTTACCCGCTTGCTCAGCCCCTCTTATAGCGTTGATAGTTGCAGGTGAATATGAAGATCGTTCCAGGAGGGAACTTGTTGTTGGAATATCACAATATGTTGTATATATAATAACACACCTATATACTGGGCATGGGTGGAAGGCTTGGCCTTTTGCTCGGTGTTTTGTTTCACTCATGCCACCTTAGGCGCCGATAAACCGGCATTATGTTCCTTGATTTTGCGTTCCTTAAACGGTTGGGTATATGGGGACCCCTTGACAGTTCGACTTTGAATAAAACTCCTCCAGCAAGGCCCAACATTGGTTTTAATTTGCCTCATAATAAAAACTTAATTAATTAATTGCATAGGGGGTCATGTCCCCGGGTTCTTAATTCTACATAACAGGGGGGCAGTGCTGATGGTGTTGGTCCCAAACTAGAGCCACTTGCGGTGCCACCCAGTTATCTGGGGTCTTTGGTTGCTGTACGTAGTGCTCATCCGGACGTGGCCTGAGACGAGATGCGCGCGGCTACCATCAGGGTGTTGGCACGCCGGGAGGTCTTGCTGGACTTGTTTTACCATTGTCGAAATGTCTTGTGCACCGGGATGCCGAGCCTGATCGGATTTCCCTAAGATAAGGGGTGATGATATTATATTTATCACTTCAGCTGATCATGAGAGCTTGTGATGGGCTAAGTTGGGACACCCCTGCAGGGTTATGATCTTTCGAAAGCCGTGCCCACAGTTATGTGGCAGATTGGAATTTGTTAATGTCCGGTTGTAGAAAACTTGACAGAGGATCCAAAGTAAAACACACAACTGTGTGAGTAACCGTGACTGTCTCTTTTCAATTTGAGAAGAGAACACGGTGGGGTTATGTTTGATTCGTAGGTAGTTCAGGATCTTTAGCGATCACTACTAGTTTGCGACCGTTTGCGTAGATGCTCATCTTATTCTTGTACTCGTAAGTTAGCCACAATATATTGCTTAGCCGCTGCTGCAACCTCACCACTTTACCTCTTCCTACCCATAAAGCTTTGCTAGTCTTGATACCCATGGTTATGGGATTGCTGAGTCCTCGTGGCTCACAGATACTACAACACCAGATGCAGGTTCAGCCGAGAATGATGCAAGAGCTGGTTCAAGAACTTCACTGGGAGCTCGATGAAGAGAGTGGCCGTATGTATGTGACATTTTCGACGATCAGTAGTGGTTTCTACTAGGGGCGATTCGGACCTGTGGCTTTATGTTTTCGGTATCTTTCTTTTGGATCTTCGCCCGTAGTCGGGTTGTGATGTTTTGGATGATGATTTTGCTTATGTAATGTATTGTGTGAGATGGCGAGTGTAAGCCAACTATCCTTTTGCAATTTCATCCCTATTTTTACATTAGCCGTGCAAAGATACCAGACTTGAGATCATTCTAGAATGGGCTTATACCTTTAAGTCGTGCCTCGACACGTAGGAGGTATAATCCCATCCTGGGCATTACACTTCTGCAAATGAGCTCTGAATTGAGCAAACTCAAGCTTGTTGGATAGAGGAAGACGAGTAGCATCAAAACAGGCAGGGGAGGTATGCCTAGAATATAGAGAAGTGAACCCTCCATCAGAGAACAACCGACATAACCTCCAACATCGAAAACATCATAGAAGAGGCATGAGTGAACTCCATTTTCGAGGAACTCAAGCTTGTCATCAAGATGACCAAAAGCTCCAAAACTCACTAGGAGAAGAACCAAACAAGAACCAATTAAGATGATGCAAGGATGCAATGGTTTGAGATCTCTACGAACGATACGATCAAGCTACTCATCCAGAGCCCCCCTTGATAGTACGGCAATCGATCCTATAACCCGGTCTCCCACAACTACCATGAGACCGGTAAAATAGAAAACCTATCAAGGGCAAACCTTTGCCTTGCACACAGTCCACTTGAGCTGGATGATGACGATCTTGACGCCCTCAAGCTGGACCACCTTTCTTGATTGCGTTGGCTCAGTGAAGACTAGTAGATTGCTCCCCCGTACTCCACTATGGGTGAGCCACTCTTCGACACATCTTCACAAGTCCATTGCCACCACAATGGACGGCAAGCTTCAAGCATATGATCTCTTTGTGATGATCCTACTTGAACTTGCACACCGCAACCTAACCCCACAAAGAACTCTCACGAAGACCATGGGTTAGTACACAAAGCGTAATTGACAATGCTTACCATACCATGGGATCGCTTGATCCCTCTCGGTACATCTTCTATGCTTTGTGTGTTGATCAACTTGATTCACTCTTTGACTTAGTCTTGATCAACCTTGAATCTATTCCAACTCTCTCCATTTGGATGATGTCTTGAAGGTAAACATGAATGATCACACACTCTTCTTCTTCAAGACATACTTGCAATAAGCTCAACACTCACAAGACCAATCTTTGGATAATTCCTTAATAGCACCTTGGTACACAAAGACATACTTAGGCATTTGGTTGTCCTTGAATTTTACCTTGGGGTGCCTTGGGCATCCCCAAGCTTAGGCTATTGCCACCCTTTGTTCCATAGTCCATCAAAGCAATACTCAAAACTTGAAAACTTCACAACACAAAACTTAGACAAAAATCTCGTGAGCTCCGTTAGTATAAGAAAACAAACCACTACTCAAAGGTACTGTAATGCATTCATTCTTTGTTTATATTGTTGTTAAACCTACTGTATTCCAACTTCTCTATGATTCATATCCTCCAATACTACTCATAGATGCATTGAAATATGCAAACAACACACGAAAAACAGAATCTGTCAAAAACAGAACAGTCTGTAGTAATCTGTAACTTTCGCATACTTCTGTAACTCCGATAAAAATGAATCAAATTGGTAATCGTGAGGAATTTGTCTATTAATCATCTGCAAAAAGAATCAACTAAATATCACACTCTAGTAAAATATGGTGACCATTCTAGCGAGCGATAACGATTCTGTTTTTCACAGCAAGATCATATAAACTTCACACAAGTCTTTCCAAAGGTTCTACTTGGCACAAACACTAATTAAAACACAAAACCACATCTAAACAGAAGCTAGATGCAATATTTATTCCTAAACAGACGCAAAAAAAAAATTGGGTTGCCTCCCAACAAGCGCTATTGTTTTACGCCCCTAGCTAGGCACGATACATGGATAGATCTAGGTATTGCCATCTTTGGAAGGCAATCCATAAGTGGCTCTCATAATAGATTCATATGGTAGTTTAATTTTCTTTCTAGGAAAATGTTCCATGCCTTTCCTTAACGGAAATTGGAATCTAATATTTCCTTCCTTCATATCAATAATTACACCAATCGTTCTAAGGAAAGGTCTACCAAGAATAATAGGACATGAAGGATTGCAATCTATATCAAGAATAATGAAATCTACGGGCACATAATTCAACAATAAGAACATCATTAATCCTTCCCATAGGTTTCTTATTGGTAGAATCCTCAAGATGCAAATTTAAAGAACAATCATCAAGCTCATGGAAACCTAGCAAATCACACAAAGCTTTTGGGATAGTGGAAACACTTGCACCCAAATCACACGAAGCAAAGCATTCATGATCTTTAATTTTTATTTTTATAGTAGGTTCCCACTCATCATAAAGCTTTATATGGATAGAAACTTCTAATTCAAGTTTTTCTTCATAATATTGCATCAAAGCATCAACTATGTGTTTGGTAAAAGCTTTATTTTCGATATAAGCATGCGGAGAGTTTAGTACGGATTGCAACAAGGAAATACAATCAATCAAAGATCAATTATCATAATTGAATCCCTCAAAATCCAAAGTAGTGGGTTCATCACTATGCAAAGTTTTAATCTCTTCACTCCCACTTTTAACAATTTTAGCATCAAGATCTAAAAACTCCGGATCATTGGGACACCATTTAATTAAAGTAGACTCATCTCCAATCCCATCTTTATCAAGATTCATACTATAAAACAAGGATCTAATAGGAGGCACATCAATAACTTTCAGATCTTCAACTTTATTTTCATGATAACTAGAAGAACACGCTTTTATATAATTCTCTCTTTTAGTACGCATCCTAGCGGTTCTTTCTTTGCATTCATCAATGGAAATTCTCATGGCTTTGAGAGACACATTGATATCATACTTAGGTGGGATAGATCTAAGTTTCAAAGAATCAACATCAAGAGTAATTCTATCCACACTTCTAGCCAATTCATCAATCTTAAGCAATTTTTCTTCAAGCATAGCATTGAAATTCTTTTGCGAATTCATAAACTCCTTAACACTAGTTTCAAATTCAGAAGGCATCTTTCCATAAGAGTTATTGTAGGAATTTCCATAACTATTAGAGGAATTACTAGGAAAAGGCCTAGGATTAAAGTTCCCTCTATAAGCATTGTTACCAAAATTATTCCTACCAGCAAAATTCACATCCAAAGATTCATTATTATTTTCAATCAACGTGGACAAAGGCATATCATTAGGATTAGAAGAAGCACTCTTAGCAGCAAATAATTTCATAAGTTCATCCATCTTTCCACTCAAAACACTAATCTCTTCAATAGCATGCACTTTTTTACTAATAGATCTTTTAGTGTGCCATTGAGAATAATTAACCATAATATTATCTAGGAGTTTGGTAGCTTCTCCTAAGGTAGTTTCCATGAAAGTGCCTCCTGCGGCCGAATCTAAAAGATTTCTAGAAGCAAAATTCAAGCCAGCCTAAAAGTTTTGAATAATCATCCATAAGTTCAAACCATGTGTAGGGCAATTACGTATCATTAATTTCATTCTCTCCCAAGCTTGTGCAACATGCTCATGATCTAGTTGCTTAAAATTCATAATATCGTTTCTAAGAGAGATGATCTTAGCAGGAGGGAAATGCTTAGAGATAAAAGCATCTTTGCACTTATTCCACGAATCAATACTATTTCTAGGCAAAGAGGAAAACCAAGTTTTAGCACGATCTCTAAGTGAAAAAGGAAATTACTTCAATTTAACAATATCGTTATCTGTATCCCTTTTCATTTGCATATCACACAAATCAACAAAGTTGTTTAGATGGGTAGCGGCATCTTCACTAGGAAGGCTGGAAAATTGATCTTTCATAACAAGATTCAATAGAGCAGCATTGATCTCACAAGATTTAGCATCGGTAATAGGAGCAATCGGAGTGCTAATAAAATCATTATTGCTGGTATTGGAGAAGTCACACAATTTGGTATTGTTCTGAGCCATAGTGACAAGCAAGCAATCCAACACACAAGCAAACAAGAAGCAAGCGAACGATAAACACACGGCAAAAGAAGGGCAAATAAAACGGCAAGGGTGAAGTGGGGGTGAGGAAAACGAGAGGCAAGTAATGTAATGCGAAGGATAAGGGTTTGTGATAGGTACTTGGTATATGACTTTTGCGTAAGCCTCCCCGGCAACGGCGCCAGAAATTCTTCTTGCTACTTCTCGAGCTTGCGTTGTATTCCCTTGAAGAGGAAAGGGTGATGCAGCACAATAGCGTAAGTATTTCCCTAAGTTTTTGAGAACCAAGGTATCAATCCAGTAGGAGACCACGTGTGAGTCCCTCGCACCTGCACAAACAAATAAGAACTTCGCAGCCAACGCGATAAGGAGTTGTCAATCCCTTTACGGTCACTTACGAAAGTGAGATCTGATAGATAGGATAGTTTGATATTTTTGATATTTTTTGATATAAGAACAGAAAGTAAAAGCGGAAAAGTAAAGTAGATTGTAGATTGATATGTTGAGAATAGACCCGGGGGCCATAGTTTTCTCTAGTGGCTTCTCTCATGATAGCGATATTCTACGACGGGTAAACAAATTACTGTCGAGCAATTGATAGAAAAGCGAATAATTATGAGACTATCTAGGCATGATCATTATATATAGGCATCACATCCGAGACAAGTAGACTAAAACGATTATGCATCTACTACTATTACTCCACACAACGACCGCTATCCAGCATGCATCTAGAGTATTAAGTTCATAAGAACAGAGTAACGCCTTAAGCAAGATGACATGATGTAGAGGGATAAACTCAAACATAGTGATATAAACCCCATCTTTTTATCCTCGATGGCAACAATACAATATGTGCCTTGCTTCCCCTACTGTCACTGGGAAAGGACACCGCAAGATTGAACCCAAAACCAAGCACTTCTCCCATTGCAAGAACTATAGATCTAGTAGGCCAAACCAAACCAATAATTCGAAGAGACTTGCAAGGATATTATAATCATACATAAAGAGTTCGTAAAAGAACCAAATATTTCTCAAAGATAATCTTGATCATAAACCCACAATTCATCGGATCTCGACAAACACATCGCAAAAAGAGATTACATCGAATAGATCTTCTCGAAGACCAAGGAAACTTGGTATTGAGATCCAAAGAGAGAGAATAAGCCATCTAGATACTAGCTATGGACCCGAAGGTCTGTGGTAAACTACTCACAAATCATGGTGAGGCGATGATGATGATGATGTAGAAGCACTCCGTGGAAGATCCCCCCTCCGGTGGAGCTCCGGAGCAGGCCCCAAGATGGGATCTCACGGGAACAGAAGGTTGCGACGGTGGAACTACGGTTTTCTCTATTGTTCTGATGGTTTCGGGGTACGTAGATATATATAGGAAGAAGGAGGGCACCGGGGGCCAGACGTGGGGCCCACGAGGCAGGGGGCGCGCCCCCCACCCTCGTGGACGCCACCTCAACCCTATTCTGTGGTTCTCAAGTCTCCTGTGCGTATTTTGCTCCAAAAATATCTCTCCCGAAGTTTCATTCCGTTTGGACTCCGTTTGATATTCCTTTTCTGTAAAACCCTGAAATAGGCAAAAAAAAACAACAATCTGGACTGGGCCTTTGGGTTAATAGGTTAGTCCCAAAAATAATATAAAAGTGTATAACAAAGCCCATTAAACATCCAAAACATCTTAAATAATAGCATGGAACAACAAAAAATTATAGATACGTTGGAGACGTATCACGGTACTACCGCTGGGACCTCGCACAGTGCCAACGGGAGAAGTAACGAGAGATAGAGCCCCTGAGCGGCACTAGTAGCAGTGATAGGGCGGTACTACCGCACCTACTGTCGCTTGTACTGCCGCCCAACCCGACACGAGAAACGATGGTCTCGAATCGAGGCGGCACTAGCCCGGAACCGGAGCGGTACTATTGCATACAGCCATGGGTGGTACTACTGATTGTGGCTATAAGTAGTACTACCGCTCTGGCCCAGTGGTACTGCCGTAGGAGCAACAAGAAAACCCTGAACTGCCATAACTTCTGCAAATGAGCTCCGAATTGAGCAAACTCAAGCTTGTTGGATAGAGGAAGACGAGTAGCATCAAAACATCATAGAGAAGTGAACCCTCCATCAGAGAACAACCGACATAACCTCCAACATCGAAAACATCATAGAAAAGGCATGAGTGAACCCTGTTTTCGATGAACTCGAGCTTGTCATCAAGATGACCAAAAGCTCCAAAACTCACTACGAAAAGAACCAAACAAGAACCAATAAATATGATGCAAGGATGCAATGGTTTGAGATCTCTACGAATGATACGATCAAGCTACTCATCAAGATCCCCCCTTGATAGTACGGCAATTGATCCTATAACCCGGTCTCCCACAACTACCATGAGACCGGTAAAATAGAAAACCTATCAAGGGCAAACCTTTGCCTTGCACACAGTCCACTTGAGCTGGATGATGACGATCTTGACTCCCTCAAGCTGGACCACCTTTCTTGATTCCGTTGGCTCGGTGGAGACTAGTAGATTGCTCCCCCATACTCCACTATGGGTGAGCCACTCTTCGACACATCTTCACAAGTCCATTGCCACCATAATGGACGGCAAGCTTCAAGCATATGATCTCTTTTGTGATGATCCTACTTGAACTTGCACACCACAACCTAACCCCACAAAGAACTCTCACGAAGACCATGGGTTAGTACACGAAGCGTAATTGACAATGCTTACCATACCATGGGATCGCTTGATCCCTCTCGGTACATCTTCTATGCTTTGTGTGTTGATCAACTTGATTCACTCTTTGACTTAGTCTTGATCAACCTTGAATCTATTCCAACTCTCTTCATTTGGATGATGTCTTGAAGGTAAACATGAATGATCACACACTCTTCTTCTTCAAGACATGCTTGCAATAAGCTCAACACTCACAAGACCAATCTTTGGATAATTCCTTAATAGCACCTTGGTCATCACAAACTCTCCTTGAAACCAACAAATGGACTTCAAGAAAATCCTATGGACAAACCCTTCAAATGTAACTCAAGGCAACCATTAGTCCATGGAGATTGTCATCAATTACCAAAACCAAACATGGGGGGACCGCATGTTCTTTCACAAAGTGACCTACTTGTTGTTTGTGTTTTCAGAGACTTAGTAAATTTTGCCAAGTCTGAAACTGTTGTATTGTGATGCCATGCTTACTTGATGCTACCATCAAATCTATGCATAATCTGGAGATGTCCAGTAAGCATGTTTTGAAGATCATGTAATGCTCCATCCATTCATGCCCTTGTTTGCAATTATAACCTACTGTAGCTTGTTCTTTTGGTGCCCTCAAGTTGCTTGAAAATATAACTGTCAGTGTGCCACTACTAGGAAAAGGGCTATAGCTAATATGGACACTAATGGCGCACCATGTATATAGCAGTGGCGCACCAGATACAGGTGCGCCATTAGTGTCCTCATTACTAATGGCGCACCAGACACACGATGCGCCATTACTAACAATTTTTTTTATTTTTCCAAAACTACTAATGGCGCACCAGGGCACAGTGCGCCATTACTAGTTTTAACTAGTAATGGCGCACCACACACTCTGTGCGCCACTACTAACAATTTTTTTTATTTTCCCAAAAATTCACCAAATGCACCCCCTCCCCCCCTCCCTGTGGACCGTCTTTTCAGTTTCAAAAAAATAAAAGAAAATGATAGAAATGTAAAAAAAATAAAAGAAAATAAGATTCTCATGTGATATGTGGTCTAGATGTTAGCAAAATTTACAAACATGAATTCTCGACTTTTTTGCAAAATCTCTCGAGAATTTGTAAAATGGGCATAACTTTTGCATACGAACTCGGATTAAAAAGTTTTTTATATGAAAAATCATCTACTCGAAAAGTTACATCCGAATTCAACCGGGGGGACCCCTGTTGAACATTTTTAGAATCCTCAAAAACCTAACAGAAAAAAGTTACGGGGCTTTCAAGATCTGGAGAGGCAAAAAAATTCAAAAAAAAATCAAACTTAGTAATGGCGCACGTGCCCATGGTGCGCCTTTACTATCTTCCCGCCGTCAAAATTCAAACTATATCAAAAAAATAAAAATAAAGTTAGTAATGGCGCACCTGCCCAAGGTGCGCCATTACTATCTTCCCGCCTTCAAAATTCAAAATAAATAAATAAATAAATAAAATTAGTAATGGCGCACCTGCCCACGGTGCGCCATTACTATGCCGTATATATGGCTGGGCGGGGTCCTCTCCTCCTTGCATCTTCATTTTTCTCCTCCACTCCACCTCTCTTCCACTCCATCTCCTCCTCTCCTCCACTCCATCTCCCCTCCTCTCCGGCGGCCTCCTCCTCCTCCTCTCCGGCGACCTCCTCCTCCTCTCCGGCGACCTTCTCCTCC
>LR738715.1:63427383-63589749 GCA_902687465.1 Secale cereale
CGATGATATGTAGGCGAGCTCCTCTCCGGTGACCTCCTCCTCCTTCGTCCTCTCCTCCTCACGGTCTCTCCTCGGCCCTCCTCTCCGGCGAACTCCTCTCCGGCAAAAGAACGTACAAGATCCAAAAATGAGAACAAAATTTGAAAAAAAATATCGTGCAAAAAAACGAGCAAAAAAAACCTGCAAAAAGAAGGGCAAAAAAATCGCGATCCAGATCCAAATTCAAAATTCAAAAATAGCAATGGCGCACGATGGGGGTTAGACGGTACGCCACTACTATTTTCCCGCCTTCAAAATTCAGAAAAAAATTCAGAAAAATTCAAAAAAAAAGGTTACCAGTGGCGCACCTGTAGCAATAGTAATGGCGCACTACAAGGTGCGCCACTGTTACCTGCAATACTAATGGCGCACCTCTGGTGCGCCATTAGTATTTGTTACTAGTGGCGTGGTAATAGTGGCGCACCTGTAGTGCGCCATTAATGGCCAAAACAGGTGCGCCACTAATAGGCCTTTTCCTAGTAGTGTGCCCAGCTTTCACTAAGTCTGTTATATCATCTTGCCATGTTCACTTGAAGCTATCATCAAATCTGTTGCTCAAATGATCATGCTCAGTAATGATGTTTTGTTAAGGGTGTTTAGTACTTGCTTTCCATGCTCTTTGATGCCATGAAATGTTCATGTAGCATATAATGTTTTTGTCTCAAAGTATGCATCATGAATATGTTTTCTATCAAACTCTGTTTTTCACTAAGTCTGAGAATCTGTTATGACTTGCCTACTTGTCTTGATGAATGCCATTGATCTAGAGGTTATATGGAGATGCTTAGTAATCATGTTTTGCCATGTTTAACATGTACTTTAATGCCATGTTTTTTTGCTATGTTCTTGCACTGTAGCAACATTGTTTCATGCCTTCAACATGTCAACATGTTATTTCTGCTCACATGTATGCCCTCTTTTTCACTAAGTCATATTCTGTGTTATAAAGTTGTTTTTTTATTTGACCATGTTGAATTAATATTGATGCCTATGGACCTGAACCTTGATGTTATTTGAAGCATGTTACCTGTTCTTAAAGTGCATGTCATGTTTGTGCCAATCTTGTTCTTGTAGCATGTTGTTATGATGCTTGCAATATGCCTAGTCGTTGTTTTGGACAGCTTGTCCTTTAAACTTGTTTCATGTGTATGTGTTGAACCGTGGCTCCGTTTGGAGCATGCACTATATGAAAATTCATTGGTTTTGCATGTAGATGCATCATGTCATGTTGCATCCATGTTTTGAGTGTTGTTCTTGATGTTTGAATGCATTTTGCATCAATGCCATGTTTAACTTGTTTTGCTCATATCTTCTAGGCCGTAGCTCCAAATTAAATGAACTTTATATGAACTTGACTAGAAAATCGTGTAGATCATGATGGTACATCTTAACTTGTTGTTTAAAAACTCTAACATAAGGTTTGTTCAGATCAGGACCAATTTTGAACTTTGCATATGGGGACTTACCGGAATGTTATATGTTGTTCCCGGCCTCATTTAAACTTTCTTTGATGTGGTGTTCTTGTTTGCATCATCTCTTGCCATGAGTAACATCAGGTAGCTTGTAATGCATCATAGTTGGTTGAGCATCATGCCATGTTTATGTGTTGTGTGTTTACCATGTTGTTTGCTTCTTCTCGTTAGTTCCGGTTTCATTACGATCGTGAGGATTCGTTCGAATACGCTTGGTTCGTCTACGCCCGTTCGTCTTCTTCATGGACTCGGTCTTCTTCCTAGTGGGATCTCAGGCAAGATGACCGTCACCTTGGATCTCACTACTATCTTTGCTATGCTAGTTGTCTCGATGCTATCGCTATGTCGCGCTTCCTACCACTTGTTTATCAAGCCTCCCAATATGCCATGAAACAACCTCTAACATTTTCACCATCCCAGCAAACCGTTGTTTGGCTATGTTACCGCTTTGCTCAGCCCCTCTTATAGCATTGCTAGTTGCAGGTGCAGTTGCAAGTTGTTCCATGTTGGAACATGGATATTTTAGAATATCACAATATCTCTTATTTAATTAATGCACATATATACTTGGTAAAGGGTGGAAGGCTCGGCCTTTGGCCTGGTGTTTTGTTCCAATCTTGCCGCCTGATAACCCACAAGTGTAGGAGATCAATTGTAGCCTCTTTTGATAAGTAAGAGTGTCGAACCCAACGAGGAGCTAAAGGTAGAACAAATATTCCCTCAAGTTCTATCGACCACCGATACAACTCTATGCACGCTTAACGTTCGCTTTACCTAGAACAAGTATGAAACTACAAGTACTTTGTAGGTGTAACGGGATATGTTTGAAAGATAATAAAGAGCATGTAAATAAAAAGTAGGGGTTGTTTAGATAAAGACACAACTAATTTAGTTTTAGTAAAGAGATTTTTGTCACAAGAAGGTTATTTGTCCCTAGGCAATCGATAACTAGAACGATAATCATTATTGCAATTGTAAGGGAGAGGCATAAGCTAACATACTTTCTCTTCTTGGATCATATGCACTTATGATTGGAACTCTAGCAAGCATCCGCAACTACTAAAGATCATTAAGGCAAAACCAACCATAGCATTATAAGGTATCAACTCCTCTTTATTCCCATACGCAAACAACCTACTTACTCGGGTTTAACCTTCTGTCACTCTAGCACACCATAAGAAAATCTTAAACATATTGCAAACCCTACAGCGGGGATCCCTCACGCTTGCGCAACACAGAGAGCACCATAGGACAGCACCAATAATAATAAAACATGCAACTAAAACCAATCACGATCATCAATCAACCCATGGGACAAAACGGGTCTACTCAAACATCATAGGATAGTCATACATCATTGGGAAATAATATATAGCGTTGAGCACCATGTTTAAGTAGAGATTACAGTGGGTAGAAGAGAGGTTACACTGCTGCATAGAGGGGGAGAGAGTTGGTGATGATGGTGGCAAAGTTGTTGGTGTAGATCGCGGTCACGATGATGGCCCCGGCGGTGTTCCGGCGCCACCGGGAGAGAGGGGGAGAGAGCCCCCCTTCTTCTTCTTGTTCCTTGACCTTCCCCCTAGATGGGAGAAGGGTTTCCCCTCTGGTCCTTGGCTTCCATGGCATGAGAGGGGCGAGAGCCCCTCCGAGATTGGATCTGTCTCTCTGTCTCTCTTTGTTTCTGCGTTCCCAGATTCTGGCCTTTCACCGTTTCTTATATTCCCGAAGATCCGTAACTCCGATCGGGCATGATTTTTATCCGGATATTAGCTTCCTTGCGTCCAAAGGACACCTCCAACCGACTTACAGGCTGTCCAGAAGGGTGGGGCCGCGCGCCCTACCTTGTGGGGCCCTCGGGCATCGCCTCGCGTTGATTCTTCTTCTTAAAAATCACATATATTCCAAAAAAACATCTCCGTAAGTTTTTATCTCGTTTGGACTCCGTTTGATATGGATTTTCTGCAAAACAATAAACATGCAACAAACAGGAACTGGCACTGAGCACTGGATCAATATGTTAGTCCCAAAAATAGTATAAAAAGTTGCCAAAAGTATGTAAAAGTTGTAGAATATTGGCATGGAACAATCAAAAAAAATAGATACGACAGAGACGTATTAGCATCCCCAAGCTTAATTCCTGCTCGTCCTCGAGTAGGTAAATGATAAAAAAGATAATTTTTGATGTGGAATGCTACCTAGCATAATCTTGATCATGTAATCTAATCATGGTATGAATATTAAGACACGAGTGATTCAAAGCAATAGTCTATCATTTGACATAAAAGAATTTAATACTCGGGCATCCCAACAAACAATCATGTCTTTCAAAATATCAATGCTAAAGAACGATATCCCTACAAAATCATATAGTCTCTTATGCTCCCTCTTCTCAACACAAAGTAAAAAATCATGTCCATCCCAGTGTCAGCCAAGCAATTGTTTCATACTTTTTAACGCGCTTCAGCCTTTTCAACTCTTCACGCAATACATGAGCGTGTGATATGTCCGTTTTGCATCATGTTTTCTTGCTATTATTTATGTTGTTATTATGCATAATAATGTTTTTTGGAGTAATTGTAATGCATTTTCTCTCATAATTTGCAAGGAATGCACCAAGAGGGAGAATTCCGGCAGCTGGAAATCTGGACCTGAAAAAGCTATGTCAGGCCACCTATTCTGCACAACTCCAAACAAGCTGAAACTCCGCGGAGAATTTTTATGAATTATTTGAACAATATTGGAGTAAATAAGCACCAGAGGGGGCCCACCAGGTGGGCACAACCCACCTGGGTGCGCCCTGGTGGGTTATGCTCACCCATGCCCGCTTCCAGTGCCCGTCTTCTGGTATATAAGCCCTTCTGGCCTAGAAAAAATAAGGAGAAGACTTTCGGGACGGAACGCCGCCGTCTCGAGGCGGAACTTGGTCAGGAGCACTTTTGCCCTCCGGCGGAGCGATTTCGCCAGGGGAACTTCCCTCCCAGAGGGGGAAATCACCGTCATCATCATCACCAACAACTCTCCCATCTTGGAGAGGGCTATCTTCATCAACATCTTCAACAGCACCATCTCATCTCAAACCCTAGTTCATCTCTTGTGTTCAATCTTGGTACCGGAACTATAGATTGGTGCTTATGGGTGACTAGTAGTGTTGATTACATCTTGTAATTGATTACTATATGGTTTATTTGGTGGAAGATTATATGTTTAGATCCATTATGCTATTCAATACCTCTCTGATCTTGAGCATGTTTATCACTTGTGAGTAGTTATCTTTTGTTCTTGAGGTCACGGGAAAAATCATGTTGCAAGTAATCATGTGAATTTGATATGTGTTTGATATTTTGATAGTATGTATGTTCTGATTCCCTTAGTGGTGTCATGTGAACGTCGACTACATGACACTTCACCGTATTTGGGCCTAAGAGAATGCATTGTGGAGTAGTAATTAGATGGTGGGTTGCGAGAGTGACAGAAGCTTAAACCCCAGTTTATGCACTATTCCATAAGGGATCGATTGGATCCCAAAGTTTAATGCTATGGTTAAAATTTATTCTTAATACTTTTCTCGTAGTTGGGGATGCTTGCGGATGGGTTAATCATAAGTAGGAGGTTTGTTCAAGTAAGAACAGGACCTAAGCATCGATCCATCCACATATCAAATTATCAAAGTAGCGAACACGAATTGATAGCGTAAAGCATCCGCCCGGCCGAGGTTGCGCACTACACAATCATTCGCTATCAACGAGGACCGAGCTGGTCAACAGCATGGGGACGCAGACGTGCAGCAGAAGCGGCTCGGGCTCATGAACCCGATGACAAGATCATCCATGTTTCTTTTTTTTCCTCCTTTCTTCAGTTTTTTGCATTGTATCTTTTTTAGTTCCTCTCGTTGTAGTTAAGCTTGAACCTATGAAATACAGAAATCATGCCCTTCAAGGTCCCTAATGTATTTCCGTACAAGTAATGCTTTTGAACTACAAGAACGTCTTTAAAATATACATGTGCTAAAGCCTAAAGGGCCCCGTTTCCCTAAAGCACAAGTCCGAAGTACTCGGCGTCTGGGATGTGGCACTGTATGCATCAGTTTCAAACCTATATTTTGATCAATATAGTTGTGTTGACCCGCTCCTATGTGTACCTCTTACGTTCTCACCAAATAGCAGAACGCTGGCCTTTACACAAAAGAACACTAGCCAAGAATTAAAATTACAAACAAGTCTGAAGAAACCTCTGAGCTCGACACATGCCTCTAGCACCACCACAACGGGTCACCTCCACACCCAAGCTCGATGTGGTCCATCGCTGATATGTAGATTTGCGGACCTCCAAGATGTCTCGTCGAAAGTGAAACCAATACCGTTGAATGAATCAAGCCGGGGCAACACCCCGGACACAACGTGAAGTCCAAATCTGACACCCCCATATGATTAAGACATCGGAAGATCAAACAATTTTTTTCGAAAAAAAAAAATCAAACCATATCTGCCATTCACGCCGGCGTAGACATGAGGCCCCCAAGCACGCTGCGTTGACCCCTTCAACCTTATACAGCACAGTCACTATATGTCTATATTTAAGCGGTGACCCCTGCATGCATGCAAACCAAGACCAGCCGTACGTCCTCCTCCCTGCGATCGACCTCCGTTTGTGGTGCGGCTGGCTGGCTGGCCTCCGGCGACGGCGCGCGCGTCCAGACGTACCCATAAACATTTCCCTCCTCCCTTCCGGAGCCCCCTTTCCTGGCCTCTTCTCCTCGGGAGCCTCCCCTTCGCGGGTGCTCCATCCATCCAACCCTATTATGACATTACGATGCCACTCTCCATTGCCTTCCTCCTCCCCCTCTTCTTCCTCCTCCTCGCCACCGTTCCCTCCTCCCGCGCCGCCGACGCCGCCGGCCCCGCCGTCCCGCAACCCAGAGGTACCGACGAACAGTATCAGTTCTTGCTGGATTGGCAATGGCAATGGCAATGGCATTGACCGATGCGTGCATGGACGTGCCCCGTGCGCGCGTGTGTCACAGGGTTCTACATAAACTGCGGGGCGGACAAGGAGGTGCAGGTCGGGAGCATCAAGTGGGTCCCGGACGCGGGGTTCATCGCCGTCGGCAACGCCTCCGCCATCAACAAGCCCGCCATCCTGCCCGTGCTCGCCACGCTGCGCCACTTCCCGGACGCCGCCGCGCGCAAGTACTGCTACACCGTCCCCGCCGTCAAGGGGTCGCGCTACCTGGTCCGCACCACCTACTTCTACGGCGGCTTCGACGGCGGCGCCGAGCCCCCCGTGTTCGACCAGATCGTCGACGGCACCCTATGGAGCGCCGTCAACACCGCCGACAGCGCCCGCCGCGGCATGTCCACCTACTTCGAGATGGTGGCGCAGGCGCAGGGCAAGTCAATGAGCGTCTGCCTGGCGCGCCGCCCCGACACCAAGTCCAGCCCCTTCATCTCCTCCCTGGAGCTCGTCGACCTCGAGGACTCCATGTACAACACCACCGACTTCGGCAAGTACGTCCTCAGCACCGTCACGCGCAGCGCCATGGGCGCCAAGGGCGAGATCATCAGGTACGCACGCTGCACGTCCTCGTCGGCGTCCATCGGCCGGCACCGGCCACGGCCAGCGCATGCATGCATGGCATCCATCCATGGAGATCCTAACGTGACGTGGCATTACCAATTCTAGCTATCCAGATGACCAGTACAACCGGTACTGGGCGCCGTTCACGGACGGCAACCCCACGACGGAGAGCCACTCGCCGATCGCGCCGGCGGACTTCTGGAACCTGCCGCCGGCCAAGGCGCTCAAGGGCGGGATCACCACCAGCCGGGGGAAGAAGCTGGCCGTGCAGTGGCCGCCCCTGGAGCTGCCCTTCGCCAGCTACTACGTGGCGCTCTACTTCCAGGACCCGCGCACGGCCAGCCCCTACAGCTGGCGCGTCTTCGACGTCGCCATGAACGGCAAGGACTTCTTCCGGGGGCTCAACGCCTCGGCCGCCGGCGTCATGGTCTACTCCGACATGATGCAGCTCGCCGGGAAGACGGAGATCCTGCTCACGCCCAACGACACCTGCCCCGTCGGCCCCCTGATCAACGCCGCCGAGATCTACCAGATCGTGCCCGTCGGCGGCAGGACCGCCACCAGAGATGGTATGCACCCAATTTCAGACCCTTCATATCATATGCCAATATAATGCCGGTAGTTTCAGACTGTAAATTCTCATCATCTGGAGCAGTAGTAATTAGTGCATTTCACCTTACGTTTGTGGAATTAATGATTGGGTGATAAAAAGGTTCAGGCTTCCTCTACATTGTGCAGTGGGTGCAATGGAAGATCTCGCGAGGAGCTTGAAGAACCCGCCGCCGGACTGGGCCGGCGACCCCTGCCTGCCGCGGCAGAACTCGTGGACCGGGGTCGGTTGCTCCGACGACTCACCCGTGCGCGTCTTGTCGCTGTAAGCATCCAGATTATATGAACCCTTGTGCTCGTTAGTCAGTTGCTGACAGTGCTCAAACTGAAATAATTTCTATTAAATTTGCCAACTGGAATTGTGATACAGTAGTATTATGAAACTAAGATTCAGTAAACTGTGCTGACCATTTCTGCAACTGCAACAATATGACCTCTGTTCTGTACTACAGGGATCTAAAAAATCGTAGTCTTTCAGGATCTCTTCCAGACAGCATTGGAAATTTGACAGGGATGAATACCATGTAAGCTGTGCAATAATCAAATAGACAAAATAAATAAATAAACACTCCTTCTAATCTTGCCTCTGATTTTTTTTCACTCCCTGCAGTTCTCTCAGTGGCAACAAACTCTCAGGACCCATACCTGACTTCAGCAGCATGCAGACCTTAACTTCATTGTAAGCTCAATGCATATGTTGAATTGTTCATCCTAGAATTATTTTACTTCATGCTAACATCCAATTTTCAAAAAAGGCATCTTGATGGCAACCAGTTCAGTGGAGCGATCAACCCGTCGCTGGGAAACCTCACCAATCTTAAGGAACTGTAAGCACTCAGGTTCCTTCTCGAGGTTCTTTCACCGGCTTTCTTCCCCTCATACATTTGCTCTGCAGGTTCCTGAACAACAACAATCTCTCCGGACTGATACCACCAAGCCTGAAAACCAAGCCTGGACTTATCATGAGGTATGCCGATTGACGAGTAACGACGCTTACCTTGTTTACTTTTGCCTCATGATGATGATATTGGTTTGCATGAATAACTTCTTATAGGACTGAGGGGAACAAACTTCAATGAGGCTGGCAAGGAGGAAATATCGTGATGCTAATTTGTTAATCTAATGGTGCACTTATGTATACAACTGATACAATTTGAACAAGGGAGAAGAGTGAAAGGGCTTCAGAAAAGTGTAGGATGATGAATTGATGATACATACTGATGATGTACCATGTGATATGTGAGCTGAAGATTGATGTGGTATTTGGCATCCTTTTGAGCCATTGTGTCCTTCTCCTAGTTTAGGACTTTAGGTACATACAATTTTTAGACCAGAGAATCATTTCCTGGTCTATCTAAGGCAAAATGTGTATTACGCTACATTAGAGACTTCATTTAGGTCAGCAATATGTAGTAGCAGACAGACACACAATTAGCTGATTACTTGACATCTGATCTCATTATCAGTACTGGTGGACATGGAAACATGTTACATAGCTGCGCGGGTAATCCTGATACACAAAAGCCTACACCACGCCCCAAATCCTACTTGCCATGTAAGCACTGGTTGACATACCAACAAAATGCATAACCGCACAGGCGATCCAGATAGATAAAGCTTAAAACCATACCCGACTCCTAACTAGTACCATCTATCGATAGGTTAGTTCTTAGCAGTGAAGCTGCAAGGTGTGCTCACTCCATTTCCTCGCTGTCATCATCGCCAACAGTAGCTCGGATGATATGCACCTGAAAAGAAGTTCAGTCATTCACATTATTCGAGAATAAAACCATCTTGAGTTCGCAGCTGCATATCATTCAGATATTAGTGTCCAGTAGGTTTTCAAACCTTGAAGGTTGTAGGCTTGATCAGCTGAAAAACCGTCGAGTCTCCATCCCGAATCACATGATCCAGAGCAAAACCAGCCCAGCCACCACTTAGCCCCTTCTTGTAGGCAAGGTATTTGGACTCGAATTCTTCGTCTTTCTCATCCACCAAAGTGATAGTGCAGTCATTCTTTGGCATGTATGTGTCACAGAAGTGGCTTGGGAGACCCTTTTGATCATGTCCAACAAAGTTAGAAGGCAGGAGAATATAAGATCGATGAGCTATGAATTTACTAGGAAGACAAGTAATAGTAGTGCAATACTCACCAACCAGAACCCTCGCACCACATGTGAATGTAGCATCCGTTTCATGAAGGATGGAAATTCAGGGTCAAGTTGTGTTTCCAACTCCTCAGCTTTCCTTGCCGCCTCCAGCCTAGCTTTCATGGAAATTGGTTCACCTCCTGCTAAGTAGATGCTGCCACTTCGTTTTCTAGGAGACCACCTGCAGAAGAAATGGATAGATACGATGGAAGTTATTTCACACGATGGAAGAGGTTACAGGCCTTGAGCTCCTATGATAATGATTAGCACATATTCACAAACCTTCCCACTCTCTCACTATCTTCTCCCACCTGTCAATTGAAAACAAACCTCACTTGTCAGAGAAGCAAATATGGAATTCAGTTTATTACAGTAGGGACAATACTACAATGGCTCAATGCCTGAAGCTCTCTCTCTCTCTTAGGATACGAGATTTTACAGAAAAGAATACAAGCTGCCTCTGCACAGAAGCAGCTGGCAGGAAAATTTAGAATCAGAATTTAGAATACACTTGTTTTTATTCTTACTACTCCCTCCGTCCCAAAATTCTTGTCTTAGATTTGTTTAAATACGGATGTATCTAGTCACTTTTTAGTGTTAGATACATCCGTATTTAAACAAATGTAAGACAAGAATTTTGGGACGGAGGGAGTACTTCATAATAAATTGACATAATCTGGGACAGTTCAACAGATAAAAATGTGAAGTAAAATCGTCTCCAGTTCTAAAACAGGTTGCGCTTGCAATTACAGTATGAGCAGCACTAGGCAGTAAAACAGCGAGTAAAAAGCAAATTAGTTGCTATCTCACAGCAAAAGGTGGATAAATCAGTTGCCATCTCACAGCAAAAGGCAAATTAGCTATGCAAGGGACAAAATAGAAAGCGTATTTAAAGATCACAATACAATGGCTCAATGCCTGAAGCTTTTTAGGATAGGACATTTTACAGAAAAGAATACAAGATGCCTCTTAACAGAGTTAGAGCAGGTCTAGAGCACTTATGTTAATGCTGCCCATACACTTGACTTAACTCTTACTAGTTCATACAAAATTTACATAATCTTGGACGGTTCAACAGACAAAAGTGTGAAGCAAATAGCATCTTCAGTTCAGCAACAGGTTGTACTTGCAGTATGAGCAGCACTAGACAGTGAAAACAGTGAGCAAAGGTCAAAATAGTGGCTTTAACAAATAAAAATCATTCATTTCCGCAACAGGATGTACTTCTTGCAGTTACAGTATGAGCAGCACTAGGCAGTCAGAACAGGCAGCGAGCAAAAGGCAAAATCAGTTGCTGTCTCACATCAAAAGATGGACAAAATCAGTTGCCATCTCGCAGCAAAAGGGAAATTAGCTCCGCAAGGGACGAAATTAGAAACCTTGTGTAGGCAAAAATCACAAGAAACAGGTGCATTTATTTATTAGAAACATTTTCCCCAATAGATTGGTACAGATCAGGCAAGGGAGCAGGGAGAGATGGATGGATGGATGGATGGATACCTCGGCGCAGGCGTCGGCGTACTTGACCTCGGGGAGGTGGGCGAGGCGGCGGGACCTCCTGGGCGGCGACGGGACGGGGGTCGCCGCGTAGACGATCCTGCGCCTCTTGTGCTTCTGCTCAGTCATGCGCAAACACAAGAAAGGGAAACGCACGATTAATGGCCGATTCGACCAACGGGACGGCTGGAGCAGGAAGAGAAGGCGGCGAGGAGGGAGGGAGGGAGGGAGGGAGTTCACCATGGGGGAGGGGGTCTTGGGGGCGTGGGTGGCGACGGCGGCGGAGAGGTGGCGCAGGTTGAGCGCCTCCATCTTGCGCTTGTTCTCCTCCACCGTCCTCTCCCGCTCCGCCTCGTACGCCGACATCTTCCCCTTCTTCTCCACCGCCATCGCCTCGGTCCTCGGAGCAGCAGCCGGTGGGAATGGGATTGGTTTCGTGGAGGCGGGCGGAGGCGGAGGGGGGAAGGGGGTGGGGGTTTAAGCCGGGGATTTCGGGGAGTGGAGGGAGGGGTTGGGGTTTTTCAATGTGCCTCCTCGGGGGCGTAGCGCGGTGGAAATAATCGACCGTTGGAGGCTTCCAGAGGAACGCGCGGGCCGTGCCGGGCCGGGCCGGCGTGGGCTGGCCCAGGCGTCTGCTCGGCTGGGGTCGTCTCGTCTCGTTGTGGCTGGGTTGACCGGTCCGCGGGGAGGGGATCGATCGGCTGCTCTGCTCTGCTCTGCTGCTGGAGTGCTGGTGGTGCGGCTCCGACCTCCGGGGGCGGGATGAGGGTGGTGGTGACGGGCGCGACGGGGTACCTGGGCGGGCGGCTGTGTGCGGCGCTGGCGGGGGCGGGGCACGACGTGCGGGCGTTCGTGCGGCGCACGGGCGACGCCTCCGCCCTGCCGGACGCCGTCGAGCTCGCCTACGGCGACGTCGGCGACGCCGACTCCCTCGCCGCGGCCTTCGACGGGCGCGATGCCGTCTTCCACGCCGCCGCCTCCGTCGAGCCATGGCTCCCCGACCCCTCCCTCTTCACAGCCGTAAGTGTGTGCACAAAACTGAACGTGAATGCTGTTCCGTTCCGCACCTTTTTTTTTCTTCAGATTTTTCTTCCAGGGATTAGAGGTCGCTCTGGAAATTTCGGTAGTGGTCTAAAGTCGACGGTGAATCACCATTGATGCTTGATGCTTGGTTGTGGTTGTTTGATTCAGTTATGTGATCACCATAAATGTTTTGTCAGCTGTTTATGCCGAAGAGGAGAAAATTTTGGCCAGCACAGTAAGAACTAGGAAGGCGCCAAGCTGGACGAAATTAGCAACACAGCAAGTGAAATTGCGTTACTAAAACATATGTGTTTCGTGCTGCCGTTATCAGGTCAATGTGAGAGGGCTTGAGAATGTGTTGAAGGCAGCCAAGAGAACACCAACAGTAAAGAAGATCATTTATACGTCGTCGTTCTTTGCACTTGGACCAACGGATGGTTATGTCGCAGATGAGACACAGGTAAAACTGTATTCTTCAGCTGTGTTGGCTCATGTCATTGTTGATATTGCTAGTTTCTGTCAACATAAAGGATGTCATTTCCACATGAATGATTTTTTGAGCAACAGCTTGGTTGGTAGTTCTGCTCTAGGCGTATGCATTATCAAGGCTGTTGTTAGCTAGCACATTGGTCTACACAAGAGCATACAGATATTTACCTGTTCTATACTTGATTGCATCAAATTGCAAGGGTGGATAGATATTCTGCAATGGTCAAATCTTGAAACCTAACTGTTCTGGTTACTGGTGCTATTTTCAAGAACAATTATGCATGTACAGTAACACCTAGCTGAGTAGCAGACTCTTACTCTGCTATTTAAATTGGGGTATTGAGTGATTTGAGTTATCTACATTTACACAGAGCTTTTGCACAAGCGCTGCAAACTGTGGAATAGCTAAATTGTTCTAAATTGCAGATGCACAAAGGGAAAACATTTTGCACGGAGTATGAGAAATCAAAGGTTCTTGCAGATAGAATCGCATTGCAGGCAGCAGCAGAGGGGGTGCCAATAACCATTGTCTATCCAGGAGTCATCTATGGTCCTGGAAAACTTACAACTGGAAACCTTGTTTCCCGCATTGTATGACAACCTTCTTGCCCATGGATAAGTCGTATATAGTTATTTATCACACATTTGTGCATGATTTATAAAACACGGTGCCTTGACAAATAGCCGTGACGAGAAACTGAACCTCATTGATTTTTATTTTTTTGCAGTTAATTGAAAGGTTTAATGGCCGTCTACCTGGTTACATTGGAGATGGGTATGATAGAGAATCATTTTGCCATGTTGACGATGTTGTTAGTGGGCACATAGCAGCTATGGAGAAGGGCAGAGTGGGAGAAAGATATCTGCTCACCGGCGAAAACTTATCATTCATGCATATTTTCAATATGGCTGCTAATATCACAAACACAAAGGCCCCGTACTTCCACGTCCCGCTCTGGTTGATTGAAATATATGGCTGGATTTCAGTTTTCATTTCTCGCATCACTGGAAAGCTCCCTCTTATCAGTTACCCCGTATGTCCCAGTACCTTTTTTTTATTCTAAGCATTTAACTTTATTGTTTCCATATAGTCCATCCTTTGGTGTTTAATAGTGTCTCCATATTGTGGATTGCAGACGGTGCGTGTTATTAGACATCAATGGGCGTACTCATGTGACAAAGCAAAGAGGGAACTGGGCTACAACCCAAGAAACTTGACTGAAGGTCTAGCTGAGATGCTTTTATGGCTCAAGAACGAGAGACTGATCAAATTTTAGTGTACTCTACTATTGCTTCCGTTACATTTCACACTTTATGATGTAGACCGTGATGTTCTATGTACTAGAATCATCTACATGTATATACTGCAATATGCCACTGTCTTGTTGTATCAAGTTGAGATGTAATAACGTAATACCGAGTCTGTATCCAGATAAAACCGAGTCTTATCCAGATAAAGGAAGAAACGGTATTATATTCAGATACTGGTTGATTCTATGCATGCTGCAATTGCATGAGTAGTTGCTTCTGGAGTATTATTGAAAGGAAGACATTCAAAAGTTGAGAACAAATGCACCAAAAAATATGAAACTTTAATGTCAGATGTATACTTGAGAGATGTGCAGATCTTTTGGAGCGATCCATGCTTTGATCAAGACATTAGGCATGATTCTGAATACAATCCCCTGCTGAGATTATCCAATGCTATATTGAAACTCACAACAAAAATGCTGAGACAAAGAAATACTACCTCCGCTCCAAAATAAGTGTTGTGATTTTAGTCACGACACTTATTTTGGAACAGAGGGAGTAGATACTAATATGAGTAACATGCAACATTCAGACGTTTCATAAATCCAAGTACTGAATAATCGATGTACAACAGTATGGAATACTCAACTGAGTTGTTTCCATGGTAACACTACATGTAGCAGATAAATCCTCTCCTTTTGAAGAGTTTTGCTGAATCAAATAGTCGACCGAAAAGGTAAAATTCAGAATATCAGGCCAATTCTTGCAGCAATTTCCCCAGCGCATCAGGAACAAGGGGAATGTGGAGGCAATCTTGGCCATCAGAGTGCTTTTTGATCTTTATAAGATCATGATCTTTAAACTCTGTCAGGTGGGAGTTCAATGTCACCTGACTGCTCACCAGGAAACGCTCACGACATTTGGTATACAAGCTGCTAACCGGCATACCTGACAAACATTGCAAATGTGATTCAGTATTACAAAGCATGGATAGACGTACAAGGGAAAATAAGTTGATAAAACAGGCTGCCCTGTGCTTCTCAAGAAAAATCACCACATAACTTACCTTCCTCTTTTTCATTTGCTAACTGATATTCAGCAAGAACTCTAAAGACACTTTGTGCATTTGGTGTCAGACTCTGAAGAACAACAAGGGCAGTTTTTGTGGTTTGTGCATGACCTCCGCTGGCAAGTATCAATGGGTAGAACACGCATTCAACTTTGTAAGGTGCAAATGTTGGGACATGGTACCAACTCCACTTGAACTGTGTGTGGACCATCTTCTTGTCCCACACTACAGTCAGTAGTTGCCAGTTTAGGATACCTTAAACAGTGAAGGCATTAGAAAAGGAAGAAGCTAAAGGTGCCAGGAACTTACATAGAGGTGCATTGACATGATCCACTGATGCAACAATGTGGATTTGTGGACAGCAAGAAACTTGTGCTAGACACTGCTGGGATTCAGCATCACGCAATGCAGGTCCATCTATATTGTGAATAAGAAGGCACACGCCATCAACCCCGTCTTCTGATGTCTGGTTGTTCAAAAACGAGATAATATCATCCATCGATTGGGATGCAAAAGTTTGTGATGGTTGGGACCTTGTTCCTGACTGGCGTTTTCGCTTAAGTTTTGTCTGCTCCCAAAACATTTCAGCTATTGTTGCCAATACCTGAAAATGAAGGGATTGAGAGAAGCAGAATTGGTACTTCAAAGTGCGTTGATTTTACAAATCTAGCAATCAAATGCGGCAGCATTTCCTTTAAGTAAGGCATTAAATTTGACAATCTGGGTGCACAAACCAAGATCACACGGAAACTTCCTCTAGGTGCTCCATACAATACAACAATAAGACAAAGTTTTCCATAAAAATTCAAGTGGCAGATTTCAATATGCAAAAGTTCACCCCTGTTTCATGTGGTTGTCTCATCTACTTTTAATTCCCAGACCTGTTAGCTAACAAAGGTTAAAGCCAATTCATGGCTGTGAGCATTGTTTGATAGAAACCAAGCTTTTAATTAATCTTGTACAATGAACTGATCTCTCCAGTCTTTGGTTTGTTTGTTTGTTCACAAAGACTGAAAGCTCAAGACAATACTTGCTTCAAGTTGATACATGTGTAACAGTTCTCTAAGCATTTAAAACAGAGCACAGAAGCAAGCAATTACACAGGCAAGAGGTCAGCATTAGGCAGAAGGCCATACTTGCTTCAAGTTGATTGACGGAAGATAACCATTGACCACAATGACAGTGAAATCAGTCAAGGTCGTGGAGGCGAAATCCTCCAGCAGCAGCTTCTTAGACCCAAAGCCATACATCAACAGGCCAAAACCGCACCTACAAAATAACAGTACAGCCATTCATTTCGATCGACATTGTCAGTAGTCCAGGCAGAAATGAAATTTGTGTGGTGCCATCGCGCTTATTGGCATCGGAACAAGAACACACCTCAGCTCGAAAAGCCAGTTGCGGTACTGTTCCTTGTAGCTCCTCGTGAGGGCCTCCACCTCCTTCTCGTGCTTCGGGGGTATCTCGGCGAGGGATACCCGCAACACCTGCGCAGATCCCAGATTAATCAGCAAATCGCGGCAAAATGGATAGGGGCCCGAGAAGCGAAGAGGTGGCAAGAGGGTTGCGAGGAGAGGTGGATTGGCGGACCTGCTCTTCGACGAGGTTGAGGTCGGAGAGCTTGCCGGCGGCGGCGGCCCGAGCGCGCTTCTTGGCGGAGGAGGGCTCCTTCTCCTTGGCGAGGAAATAGCTCCTGGAGAAACCCGCCTCCGCCTCCTCCTCCTCGTCCTCGGAGCCAGAGCTCGCCGCCGCGTGACCGCCTCTCGGAGCCATCGGAACTCACTTCTTCTTCCCCTGCCGCCGCCGCCGCAAGGATGGAGGGTGGGGAAGGGGACACACGGGCGGTTAATGCTCGGTGTCAATTGCCTTTCCCGCGCTTCGTTGCCTATTGTCGCGGGAAATGGCCTGGCTTTGTGGGCCGAGCTGCCGAGACGATTTTGTTCGGCCTCACCAGTAACCCCGCTGGCTGAACTTGGTTTGTGCCGGTTTTAGAAGTTTCAACGTGGGATTTTATCGATTTTTTTATATTGGGTTTTCTGTGTTTTTATTGGTTTTCAGATTTTTTTTTACTTTTATATATTTTATTTTCAATACATGTCTACTTTTTCAATACACTTTTTACATTTTTCATATACACCTGGAACATATTTTTGAAACACGTTGCGGCCTTGTTTGGTACTAAGGTTTTTGAGAGGATTGGTGAGGATAATCCCCACAGGGATTGGGTGAAACCCCAACCTTCACCCAATCCCTTCAAATCTCCATTTATCCCCAATACACTAGGTAGCGGTAGTGTATTGGGTATTGAAAAAAATGCACTAGATCTTGGGGATTTGTGAGGAAATGTGGGGATAAAACATGTCAAATACTCTAGAACCAAACAGTGTTTCGGGATATGTGGGGCTTTAGGGGTTGAACCGGTATAATCCCCATCAATTCTCTAAAATACACTAATACCAAACAAGGCCTGCACATTTTAAAATACATTATATATATATATATATACACACACACATTTTTTGAACATTTGTTAAATATTTTATAAAATGCACATTGAATATTTCTTTGAATGGTGCGAAATATTTGGTTGAAATTTTGCGAACATTTTTTACATTGTATTAACATTTCCTTAAAACGTCATGAAGATATTTTCGAGAAGAGTAAACATTCTTTTCAATGTCACGGACATTATTAATGATATGAATTTTAAAAATTACATGACCATTTTTTTACATGGTATTAAGGGCATGTTTGGGACTGCTCTGCTCCTTAAAATTCAGCTCTGCTCCGAAAAACACAAACCAAACAGGGATAGTTTCAGGATATGCCGCTCCGCAAAAAACTAGAATCTGGGATACAACTCCTAGTTTTTTATGAAGCTCTTGAGGAGGTGCTCCAAAAAATACTAGAAGCTGGAGTTGGGTGGAAATTACCCACCACTGCCACCAGTAAGTGGATACCCCTTCGTTTGTCTGCTCTCAACCAATCAAATAGATCCTTTCCACCAAACTTCTTATTCTTGAAGCTGGAGCTAGATGGAAGCCAAACATTCTCTTTAGTAGTGTTACAACTTCTGATTGAAACTGCTCCAAAGTGAATTTAGTGGAGCAAAACTGATTTTGATGAAGCGGAGCAGTCCCAAACAAGCCCTAACATGTTCTTAAATTGTCACTGGGCGCCCTTGCCCGGACTTGCCGGGGTGGCGCTAGTAGAGGGGAACCTCTGGACGTCACGGGATTAACAGTTGGGGCTTGGACCCTGAAGACGAACTGGGAGGTCAGGCTGACCGCCGGGTGGTGGATATTCTCGGGCCTCTCATGCATGATGTCTTCCAGCAGGTTTGGTGGCTCAACCCATGAACTCGTGGCTAAGATTTTGAGTTTTTTTAGCTTCAGTGCTATATTCTATTGATTATATGAATTTATGGACATTTACCAAAATGTAATTTCAAATTGAACTACAAGTGTGTTAAAGTTTGGTCCTAAAAATTGACAAAAACATTGTAATACTCAGGTAGGATTGTATGCAATCTCTACTACTATTAAACAAGCAAACATATTCATCGCTACACGCACCCCGTCTAACATACACACGACAACCCGAAGGAATTAGAGCCACACAATCAAACCCACTCAATTAGATCTGACCGTCAAATAACAATAACTCTCGCCAAGAGTGCATCTAGCAATTTGAAATGGCGGACGAAAACTCTGCCAGAAAAGGTTCGTTCGGCAACCACGTAATCTCATCCTCAATTAGCGCTAACCTCTCACTCCCAATTAGTGCGTCCCAGCCTACTTCCTCATAATGACCTTGATCGGCCTTGGTTTTGTCCTCATCCATCCTAGCCCTCCCGTTTGCTTTGCATGCCCCCAAACCCAACCCCGCCACGCCGCACGCAACAGCATAGCTACCCCATCATCCACGGCAAGAGGAACATCAACAGCCAGGAGGCCACGGCGGCGGCACCCGACGAGGTGGCGTTCCAGGAGGTGGATCCGACGGGGCGGTTGTATGCGGCCGTGCTCGGCTCGGCTCCGTCAAGAATGTGTATCGCGGTTCGATCAGGAGGAGGGCATCGAGGTGGCGAGGAACCGGTTGTGCCTGCGTGAGCCCGCCATGGTCAATCGCCATCACGCCAAGGTGCGCCGCCTTCGCTCCCTCCACCACGACCACATCGTCGGCTTCCACAAGGTCTGGCTCGATTGCGACGCCGGCGTGCTCAAGTTCATCACCGAGGTCTGCAACTCAGGGAGCCTCCGCGAGTACCGCGACCGCCACAAGCATGTCTCCGTCAAGGCGCTCAAGAAGTGGGCGCGCCAGATCCTCGAGGGCCTCCACAGCCACGACCCCTGCACCATCCATCACGACCTTAATTGCACCAACGTCTTCTTCAACAGCAAGTCCGGCCATGTAATACCTGCGCCCATCAATCAATCTTGCTCGCCTAGCTAATTGCCTCTCCTCGCACACTTCTTCAATTGTTAAACAATTAAATATGTGCAATTCCAAAAAAATGTAATTAGAACTGCGTTAATCTGAACTCTCTTGCGTTCTCACGCACACGGCATTTCGGATAATTTAATTTATTTAATAGAAAAGAATTTCATTTGTACCCATATTTAAACCCTTTTAGCTGGAAATACTCAGATGCATGTCTTCTGTTTAATTAGATTCTGAATTTGGAATAAACATAAATTTTACCAACTAATTTCTTGATACTATTTAGCGCAATTTTTTCCTTAATACTACTAACCTAGAAGTTTTACCTAAATAGGTAACCGGGGATAGAATAGTAGTACAAGATGTTTTTTAGTTAAGGTCTGTTGATCTAAAGGAAAAACACAACTGATGCATTCAGACGCACTTTGTTTCAATTTGAAACATAGCTTAGTCGCACTAAAATTTGTTATGCCAACTTCTTCAGTACACACCTGTTGTTTGCTTGCTGCACTTGGATCTACGATTCTACACCGATCGAGCACTAGCTGTTAGTTGTTGCTTTGATGATCATGTTGGAACGGAGTCTACTTTCATGATCCTGCTCGTCATCTCATTCGGTGCCAGGACGGTGTCGGCCTTGCGGTTGAAGTCCAACACCTAGACGACATAAAAAGAAAAGGTAATAAGTACGTGTTGTGCTAAATGAAGTGCTTGGGAATTCCACTGATAAGGATGGGCAAGCTCAAAGCAATGAGGTTAGGATGTGATTGCCTAGAAGTTCATATATGTTCTGCTTCATGTATCTTTAGTGCTTACCAACTTAACAAGAGAATGTGTAGGTTATCAATGGCAAACCACTAGATTCAATATCAGGATTACAAGTCACACATGCGCTTGGACACCTTCAGATTACAACTAGAAACTCTTGTATTTATGAACATGCACATATTGAATGCAAAGTAATGTTTTTTTACCACCCATGTGTTCATGTATCAGATTACAAAGAATGATGACCTGAAGAGCTCTAGGAAGTCAGTTCTGCAACCTTTTGTTTTGTGAAAGAGTTCTGGAACTTTCTTAACTGTGTGTCATGGAAAATGCAGGGACTCACATGCTGCTATAAAACTAATCAATGAGAGATGTTTCGCTGGGAAGCCATCTAAGCAAGACAATTGTCTTGAACAAACAACTATGCATCTAGCCAGGCCAGTGGCGTCAGCAAGGCGGACGACTACAGTGGTGTGGAGGTGCGATCTATCAGGTATCTCACTCTGTTTGTGGTCAATCTTTTTGGTTCATGAATTCAAAACAAGCGTGAAGAGATGAAGATATTGGCGTTAAGGAACCATGATATGAGAACAACCTGATATGGAGATTAAGAAACTTGAGGTATATATCTACTGATGAACAATTGACCACCGTAATTATATACTAATGCAGGTGCTGCAAGCTTTTTTTTATTTAATATCTTTCATTGTGACAACCTCTAAGATTTTCAGCCATCTCTGTAATCTGTATAGGTACTATAGGGAACTAAGTTTTTAGTTATTGGTGTTGACCCTTTTACTTTTCTACTCATAGACTGTCGCTAATTTGGAGTAAGTATAGTAAATCTACTGACTTGGAGATCTTTATTATGTAGTAATGTTTCTTCATGCTTGCATTTGTCCATGTTTCTCTTCTATATATTTCCGTCATTGAGAAGTTAAGATGTTGGTTTGGACGATATTCTGATGCTGGTTAATTAGAGTAGGATATTATGATGTTGGTTGATCGTGTCCAAGCTAGAGTTTCATTGGAATATATACATTAGAACTACCAGCTATGATGCTAGACGATGATAATGGTTTGCTCCATTTGATGCGAGATGAGCTATTCAGGGTGCTTGATCTACAAGGTTAAGATGCTAGATTATGAAAATGATTTTTTTGAAGATAAAAGTACACCAGACATTCTCTCCTAACAATCAGAACAACCACAGTACCAAATATTTATTCAGTTCAAGTTCAATTTGTTAGTGGTATTATTGTTTGTACTATTTTTGTCCGTGACGATTAGCGTTGATTTGGAAGTTTTGTATTTAATTTTGTGATGCTTTCTCAAGTCACCACAAGTTTAGTCTGGCCAATTGACATTGATTGTTTTCTGTTCAGTCATCTCTTTAACTCATGCAGCTTACATATATGTGTCTCATCATCACATCAATTGCCAAGTCGACTGATCCGTATTCTGGTGTGACGCCCGAAGACCAACGTCCCAGAAGATTCCAGATGTTCCGGGTTCTCCCGTGTGTTTTATTTTTGCTTGTGTTATTTATTTTGCATTGCATCATGTCATATTTATTTTTGCATCTCAACCTAAATAAATCGTGTGGACCTTCGGTCCATTTAAATCGAGGGAAGGATGTCTTCTCTTTAAAACAATAAAAGGCTCTCAATATTATTAGGGAGCTATATAATAAATATTCCAGTTTTGGAATTCACCACAACAAACTTGCATTTTAAATCCCGTTCTTTTCCAAGATATTTAATCCTTGATCTTATCCTTTTTGCTCAATTGAAGTGTGGAGCTTTGACATTATGCCAGAGTAACTACATTCAAACTTTGACTCAACTTGTATTTATTTGGTCCTCCAAATAAATATTTTGCTTCTCTTCTTTCCTGTGATAGAAAGGAGTTATTTGGTTTGTTTTTATAGCAGCCAGCCTCTTGGACTCTTCCTCCCTCTTGGCCCAGCCACCAGGCCTTCCTCCCTGGCCCAATTCCTCCTTCCCCTTAGGCCCAGCCGCCCCCAGTCTAAACCCTAGCGAGACGAGACCCCTCCTCCCGCAGCGCCGCCGCCAGGCCAATCCCCTCGCTCTTCTTTCGCCCGCTCCCGCATCGATCCCCACCAGTCCCGATTCCCTCTCCCATCGCGACCCGAGCGCCAAGCCCACTCCCTCCAGCAAGGACGCCACCCTCTCCAGCGCTGGACCGCGCCAGTCCGCTCCTCCCATCGATGCCAGCCGCGGCCCCGAGCGCCCTCTCCAGCCAGGCCTCGCCGTGGCCCCAGCGTTGAGCCGCGCCGGCAGCCCCGTCCGCTGGCCAGGCGTCCTCCATCTCCAGCGGGAGACTCCGCCACGAGCCAGCTCCAGGAGGTCGGCCCGTGCTCGTCCCCATCTCGATCTCCCCTCGCCGTCTGCGCCACCATCCAGCCAGGCCGAAGCCCGGTGCCCCCGACGCCCTTCCGCCCCGCCGGCCAGCACCGCAGCCGCGGCCAGAGCCTCCTCCACCTTGCTGGCCTTCCTCCGCCCTGCTCCGTCCTCGAGGCCGCGCCCTCGCCTCCAGGATGCAGCGCCGAGCCGCCGCTTCTTCCGAGGAGCCTGGACTCCCGCCGCGTCGGCCTCTCCAGCTCTAGCACATGGTCTTCCTCTCCGAGCGCGGCAGCCCCGAGCGCCTCCCTCCGCCGACTCCCGTGAGGCCGCCCTGCCTCCGCGCCAGAGGCCAGCGCCCCTGCCTCCTCTACCTCGTCCAGTGCCCCGTGCCCCCCTTCAGCGCCAAGACCTTGCTGCCATGGCCTCGTCTGTAATGCCCAGGATGGGACTATACCTCCTACGTGTCGAGGCACGACTTAAAGGTATAAGCCCATCCTAGAATGATCTCAAGTTTGGTATCTTTGCACGACTCATGTAAAAGAGGGATTAAATTGCAAAAGGAGATAGTTGGCTTACACTCGCCACTTCACACAATACAATACATAAGCAATACATCATTCAAAAAAAAAAACACAACCCGACTACGGGCGAAGATCCAAAAGAAAGATACCAAAACAACATAAAGCCACAGGTCAGGATCGAATCCTAGTAGAAACCACTACTGATCGTCGAAACGTCACAAGCATACGACCAAACTCTTCATCGAGCTCCCAGAGAAGTACTGAACCAGCTCCTGCTTCATACTCGGTTGAACCTGCATCTGGTGTTGAAGTATCTGTGAGCCACGAGGACTCAGCAATCCCATAACCATGGGTAACAAGACTAGCAAAGCTTTATGGGTAGGAAGAGGTAAAGTGGTGAGGTTGCAGCAGCGACTAAGCAATATATGGTGGCTAACTTACGAGTACCAGAATAAGATGAGAAGCTACGCAAACGGTCGCAAAAGAGGTGATCGCTAAAGAACCTAACTACATACGAGTCAAACATAACCCCACCGTGTTCTCTTCTCAAAGTGAAAAGAGACAGTAACGGTTACTCACACAGTTGTGTGTTTTACTTCGGATCCTCTGTCAAGTTTTCTACAACCGGACATTAACAAATTCCAATCTGCCACATAACCACGGGCACGGCTTTCGAAAGATCATAACCCTGCAGGGGTGTCCCAACTTAGCCCATCACAATTAGCTGAAGTGATAAATATAATATCATCACCCCTTATCTTAGGGAAAACCGATCAGGCTCGGCATCCCGGTAGCACAAGTCATTTCGACAATGGTAAAACAAGTCCAGCAAGACCTCCCGGCGTGCCGACACCCTGATAGTAGCCGCGCGTATCTCGTCTCAGGCCACGACCGGATGAGCACAGCGTACAGTGGCCGAAATACCCAAGTTTCCAAGGGGGGCCCCGCACACGACTCTATTTGGGACCAACACCATCAGCACTGGCCCCCCCTGCTATGTAGAATTAAGAATCCTCGGGTAGCGCTAACTCCCTATGCAAATTTAATTATTTAATTAAGTTGTTATTATGAGCAAATTAAAACCAATGTTGGGCCTTGCTGGAGGAGTTTTATTCAAAGTCGAACTGTCAAGGGGTCCCCATCCACCCATCGTGTAAGGAACGCAAAAATCAAGGAACATAATGCCGGTTTATCGGCGCCTAAGGTGGCATGAGTGGAACAAAACACCGAGCAAAAGGCCAAGCCTTCCACCCATGCCCAGTATATAAGGTGTGTTAATAATTATTATAGATATTGTGATATATCCCACAACAAGTTCCCTCCTGGAACGAACTTCATCTTCACCTGCAACTAACAACGCTATAAGAGGGACTGAGCAAGCGAGGCTGAGCAAGCGGGTAACATAGCCAAACAGTGGTTTTGCTAGGAAGGTGTCAAGGTTAGAGGTTTCATGGCAACAAGGAGAGGCTGACATAAAAGATGGGTAGCGCGAGATGTAACGATAGCATCGAGACAATTAAGCATGGCAATGGTAGTAAAGGTATCCAAGGGTATGATCATCTTGCCTGGGATTCCACAAGGGAGAAGAACGGATCCATGAAGTAGACGGAGCAACAGTCGAGCGAAACCTCACAACTCCGGAACGAAACCGAAGCTAACAAGAGAAGCAACCGGAAAGAAACAAACAACATGGTAAACACACAAGCATCAACATGGCATACGATGCGCAAACAAGTATGATGCATGTCCGGTTTAATTATGCATGGCATGGCAAAGTGCACAAACAACACTACAAGTTAAGTGGAGCTCAATATGCAACGAGTTGCATATTGACGAAACACCACATTTAATTATTTAATTGACTCTCGTTATTTACAAGACAAGATTAAATGTTTTTAACATGGCAAGAGGTGAAGCATAAAGAAACTACACTATAAGACATTTTAAATGAGGCCGGAAATAACAACAACATATCCGAAAAATCCCCATGAGCATATTTAATAATTATAAAGCAACAACAATTAACACATTTAATGTAGTTATCATGATGCGGATGACATGATCAAGTTTTATGCAATTTAGTTAAACATTAACATGAAGAGATAAGAAGCATTTGTCACCGTGGTGGAAGGAAAGGGTGCCACGGCAACGATCCGAAAATGATGCCATGCAACATATCGGTTCCGGTAACTCGTTGAGAGACCGGTGCAAAAGGTAAGATGGTGTGAGCGAGTGAAACAAGATGAAAGAGGTGGGGTGATCCCGTTGCCGGGTTCCCACGAGTCGGTGACGAGGCAACCGAGGAACATGAAAAAAGGTCGAAACGGGCACGAAGCACACACGGGAAACATTTCATACAACACAACAAGCATGCATCTCACGGGTCATCGACTCGAGGTTATACCTTCGAAACAACGTTTCGGGACGGTCCGAGATCGTAGAGGAAGGAGTCATTCTCGCAACTCGTAGAGGAAGTAGGCGTTCTCGCGGGTCGTAGAGGAAGTAGTGGTTCACGTGGCGGTAGTTGTACTCGGGCGACGGTTGCGGAAGTAGTGGTACTTGTCGCATCGCCATGTAGTTGTTCACGTTCATCGGAGAGGTACTCGCCATCGTAGTTGTACATGTCGTCGAGGTACTTGCCGCATCGACGTGTAGGGGTACTTGGTCGTGTCATGTAGAGGTACTTGCGCGTCGTGTAGTTGTTCACATACGTAGTCGTTCACGTCTCCGAAAGGGTACACGGGTCATCTGACAAGTCAACATCACAGAGCAACACCAAAACAAAACAAAAACTACAGCACGTTCTTGCGGGAAGGGACCCTGGCAGCGGCACGACGAGGTAGTGACGAGGCCGGGGCGGCTCCTGGCCGGAGGGAAGGACGCAGAGGCGCGGACGGAGGAAGCTGCTGGAGAGGCAGCAGGCCTTGGGCGCGCAGCGACGCACGGGAGGAGAGGCGCTGGAGGGGCGCGGCGCGGGGCAGCCAGGCGAGGCTCTCGGGGCGGAGCGGTGGAGCCCCGCGGCGCTGGAGAGGAGGGCCAGAGGGGACGGAGGCGAGGGCCCCTGGCCGGCCGGCTCGGCCATGGCGCCGCAGGCGGACGCCTTGGCGCTGGAGAAGGGCGACGGCGGCCTCGGAATCGGAGAGAGGGAGGCGCCATGGAGCCAGAGGACCTGTGACGCGGGCGCGCGCGCTAGGCGCTAGCGAGCGCTGGGGCTCGGCGTCCCTGGAGAAGGCCACGACGGAGGGCGTGAGGCCGGAGGGAGACAGGCGCTCGCGGGGTCGGGCGCTGCGCATGGGAGAGCGGCGGCCTTGGTGGCGCTGCTGGCTGAGGGAGTGAGAGGACCTGTGCGAGGAGGAGGCTGGAGAGGAGGGAGATGCGAGGGGAACGAGATGGGATCGAGGCCAGAGGGGAGATCGAACGAGGGAACGGGGTGGCGGCGGTCGGGCGGAAGGAGAGGAGCGAGGGCACTGGCGTCGGGATGGTTGGGCTAGGGTTCGGTGGTGAGGCCGGGCCTAATGGGCCAAGAGGGATGGGCCTTAGGGAGAAGGGGAAGGAGGCTGGAGGGCCAAAAGGCTGGAAGGGAAGTTCGGTCGGCTGGGCCTGGAGGCCTGGTGCTGGCCTCTTCCTTCTGCTGTTTTCTAAAAAAAAACAGAAAACGGCAAGGAGAAAGAAAAGGAAGGAGGAGTTAGGGCAAAAGTTATCACAATAGGTTATTTTTCTCGGCCCTCATAAAATGAGCATGGTCCGAGAAAAATATAAAAGGCATGAACGGAAAATAATTCAAACATATTTGAATTTAATACAAATAGGTTTGAACTAAGACTTGAATATAGAAGTGTCCAAAAATGTTGAGGATTTTCGGAGGAACCTCGAAACAACGGAAAAGAATTATTGGCAAGGTTTTGAAGGTGAAACTAGAATTAAGAGACATGGGGAAAATTATGCAAGTGTGTTTGAGTAATTCCAAAGAATGGAATATTTTAATATAGCTCCCTAAAATAATGAGAGACGTTTATATGTTATAAAGAGAAGTCACCTTCCCTCGATTTAAATGGACCGAAGGTCCACACAATTTATTAGGTTGAGATGCAAAATAAATATGACATGATGGCATGATGGCATGATGGCATGATGCAATGCAAGAAATAAATAACACAAGCACAAAAGAACACACGGGCAGCCCGGAACATCTGGAATCTTCTGGAATCTTCTGGGATCTTCTGGGACGTCGGTCTTCGGGCGTCACAACTCTCCCACACTAACAGAGGATCTCGACCCGAGATCCTAGAGATATCACCGGGTAAAAACGGAATAGGAAGAGGTAAAACAAAGTTGCTTCTTTGACATATGAGTGAAACCAAAGAACCTTGAGAGGTTGAACAAATTGAAAGAAGAATAGAACAGAGAAGAACGAAGTTAAGAGCACTTCTGTAAAAGGAGGAACATGGAACATTATCAGAACCTTGAAGGTTGAAAGACATGAAACAAGAGCTCACGGATGACGGAAGAATATGAAGTCGCAATGGTATAGCCAAGGAATAAGAATGACAGAATTTGGACAGCACTCCGTCTGAAAATGGAAGTAATTAACAAGAACTAGCCAAGTTGGAATGATACTTGATGAAAACAGCAACATATTGCCTCCGAAACAATTGAAAGAATGGCACAAGGTTAAGAAAGATTTCACATAGAACTCCGGTTAAATGATAAGCAAGGGAAAGAACATGATCTCGATAAAAACGAGATGATGGTTAAAGAGAGCAATAGCACAAAACCTCCGGAATGAAAGAATAGAGAATATAGTTCAATGAAAGAAAAGAATGGAGAAGAAAATGACAACTTCTCTCAAAATTGAATTTGAAAGGGCATCCTTACGAAGAAGGGTTGAACGGAGTTGTTGGAAATTCAACAACGAAAGAATAAGCTTGATGTGGACTTATGGAAAACATCTCAAAATTAAGAGGTGACAACCAACCACTGACGAAAACAATTGATTGGATTGAGATCAACAAGGAGATGGAAATCTTATTTCACCGGAATGATAAATGAAGAACTTGGGGCATTTAGAAGCACCATAATAGCAACAATCCTTAGGGAAAGCTTATAGGTGAAATACAACCCAAGATAACTCCAATGAATAATTGAGGGGTTGAAAAGATCTCCAGATCAAGGAAAATGATGGGTTTAAATATCTCATTCTTGATAACTCATGAATCATGAAACATGAAGGAACTGTCAATAATGACATAACACCATCTAGAAAGACAAGGTAGAACGGATTGCAATTGGAATGCATGATGAAGAATGCTTGAGCTCCAACAAGAATCTTGATGAAAACTTCGAGGATGAATTAAAACATGATGAACCACCATGAGAACTCCGGTAACAAAAGGATGAGAAATGAAAGATGAAAAGAATAATATTCAAGGCCTGCGGTGAATTAGATGGAGCTTTGAAATGATATAACTGAGATAACTTGAAGCTCCGGAAAACAAGATGAACAACTTAGAACCGAGAATATGATATAATGAACAAGCTCCGGAACAAGAGATTAAATCACCTTGAAGGAATAAGAATAAGATTATGTTATGCATCTCCTTCACCAATTTAAATTGATGACTAGCAATGGATTTGTCATACTACTTATTCTCGTTGCAAAGAATTAAAGAGAGATCTAGCACAAGCTTGGGTAAATCTTCAACAAGGCACCGGTAGGATTATGAAAAGAACAAATGAATTAAAATGATAACAACGGAAGGGTAAACTTGAAAGAACCACCGTAAGAAAATGGAGACGAACGAAGAGACATCAATGAAGAATATTGGGTGGGCGAAGTTGAAAACTGAGAACGAAGAAGTATTCTGAAATGATGGCCTTCGGAGGATCACAAAGAAAAGAATTCAAGAAATGCTCCGGACGGGTATAAAAGGATTCCTCATAATCGAAACAATAATGAGGATGGCAAGAAGCTAGAACCACGAATCTGAATAGAACGGTTCAAAATTTAAGAGAAACTCTTCTCCGGTCTCCAAAAGTTGAGAATGAAGACGAGAAATGCCATGAAGAATTGTTGAGCACTCCGGAATGAAGAATTAAAAGGTTGAACCAATGATGAAAAGAATTTGAAAGCGATCTTGGAGAAGGCATGTGACTGATGGAAATCATTCTTACGTCACACTTTAAGAGAATTTGAGTATAACTCCGGAAAATAGAAGAGTCAGGTAAGATCCTGGGAAAAGACCTGTGGGTTAGGGCCCACTCAAAAGAAATCACCGTTGGAAAAGATTGCTGAAGAGATATTGCACCGGTTGAATTAAATGGCTAGAAAGATGATAATCCCCAAAAAAGCTTGAACGGATTAAGAATGGAATTATGAATCTTCAGCACTCCGGATATGAATAGCAAGAGGAGAATGATTAATTGGTGCACCGGAATAAGAAAGCTTTGTGAAAAGAGGAAAAAGGATAAGATCAAAACCGAAATCTTGAATTACATCCACCAGAGAAGAAACGAGAACGGAGAATGATGAACTTGGAGTTCTTGAGCATCTTCACGATAATCACCGGATAAGAACATTGAAGGAAAAGAATGAAGAAACATCACATGAATAAAATGGATACTTCATTTGAGAATTTCTGGCTCCAAGAAGAAGAAGGGTGGGAGGGTGGGGAAAACAAAGACAAATTGGGATGAATGAAACAAACAATTCGTCAGATTTCTCAACGATGTCTGTATGGAAAAACTTGAAAAGAAGGCACACTGGTTGAAAAGGATTAACATGAATATCTTGATGGTCAAGAAGGACTAGCACTCCCATAGAAATATGAGAACACCGATTAGGAAAGGTATGGGATCAACATTTGACATCGAAGCAACTCGAATACCAGAATCAACTCAAAACAAAGGATAGATAAGCAACATGATCTTCACAATATCATCCGAACAGAGAATTGAACGAATGAATTCCGCATGTACATCAACTTGACGAGAAGCCACTTGAAGAGCAAAATGAAAATAAAAAGGAACAAGGAACAGATAGAACAAATACAAGATAGAAGTTTCGTTCGACATCTTCGTGCTGAAAGCTCATGGAACGTGTTACAAAAGGGTTTTGCAATCCCCGGATCAGCATAGCCAAGGACCCTTTAAGATGCAACTCCCGATCAGAACAAGTCCATAAAACCACTTCACTCAATGTAGAACCCCAAACTTCATATCGTGCATCCGTTGGAAGAATGCCTAGAACTACTTGATGAACCCACCTATAGATTTCCGAAAGATTCCAGTTATGCAATCAGGTGTTGGGGATACACGGGAAGCACCGCGCAATCAACTCTAAACCTACATCCAGGTGTATCCATCCTTCAACACATAACCAGTCTTTCTCGGAAACTGTTTACCTCGGACCTTCGAAAAGCATCCACTATAACAAGCTATGGCAATACTCTCGAACTACCTCCCCAGTACTGGGTGATGTCGGGGTTATCTTGCCACTGGCCGTATAGGAGAGATTTTCGATGTCGGCCGTCTTAAGTATTTAGTACTGCCGCGATATGCTTGTGTCAATGATACCCCGAAGCTCAACTCCTCGGGAACAGGAGGCATCGGGAACAATATCCTTGTCACAAGAACATTGAAACAATCCCAGAATACTCGCGATATCCTAAAAAAAATTTGGTGCAATTTTTGAAAGTAGAAGAGGCAAGAGTAATCGTCAGGAGTCCTCACCAGAGTGAAAAGAGATGAGAAGCAAAAGAAATCCTACTCTCCGATATATATATAGGACTCAAAAATATTTTCAAGTGTGTGCCTAGACTCAACCGTCAACGATTCGATCAATCAGTGGGGGCTTCTAGGTCGGAGAAGGCTCTGAATACCAACTTGTAATGCCCAGGATGGGACTATACCTCCTACGTGTCGAGGCACGACTTAAAGGTATAAGCCCATCCTAGAATGATCTCAAGTTTGGTATCTTTGCACGACTCATGTAAAAGAGGGATTAAATTGCAAAAGGAGATAGTTGGCTTACACTCGCCACTTCACACAATACAATACATAAGCAATACATCATTCAAAAAAAACACAACCTGACTACAGGCGAAGATCCAAAAGAAAGATACCAAAACAACATAAAGCCACAGGTCAGGATCGAATCCTAGTAGAAACCACTACTGATCATCGAAACGTCACAAGCATACGGCCAAACTCTTCATCGAGCTCCCAGAGAAGTACTGAACCAGCTCCTGCTTCATACTCGGTTGAACCTGCATCTGGTGTTGAAGTATCTGTGAGCCACGAGGACTCAGCAATCCCATAACCATGGGTAACAAGACTAGCAAAGCTTTATGGGTAGGAAGAGGTAAAGTGGTGAGGTTGCAGCAGCGACTAAGCAATATATGGTGGCTAACTTACGAGTACCAGAATAAGATGAGAAGCTACGCAAACGGTCGCAAAAGAGGTGTTCGCTAAAGATCCTAACTACATACGAGTCAAACATAACCCCACCGTGTTCTCTTCTCAAAGTGAAAAGAGACAGTCACGGTTACTCACACAGTTGTGTGTTTTACTTTGGATCCTCTGTCAAGTTTTCTACAACCGGACATTAACAAATTCCAATCTGCCACATAACCGCGGGCACGGCTTTCGAAAGATCATAACCCTGCAGGGGTGTCCCAACTTAGCCCATCACAATTAGCTGAAGTGATAAATATAATATCATCACCCCTTATCTTAGGGAAAACCGATCAGGCTCGGCATCCCGGTAGCACAAGTCATTTCGACAATGGTAAAACAAGTCCAGCAAGACCTCCCGGCGTGCCGACACCCTGATAGTAGCCGCGCGTATCTCGTCTCAAGCCACGACCGGATGAGCACAGCGTACAGTGGCCGAAATACCCAAGTTTCCAAGGGGGCCCCCGCACACGACTCTATTTGGGACCAACACCATCAGCACTGGCCCCCCCTGCTATGTAGAATTAAGAATCCTCGGGTAGCGCTAACTCCCTATGCAAATTTAATTATTTAATTAAGTTGTTATTATGAGCAAATTAAAACCAATGTTGGGCCTTGCTGGAGGAGTTTTATTCAAAGTCGAACTGTCAAGGGGTCCCCATCCACCCATCGTGTAAGGAACGCAAAAATCAAGGAACATAATGCCGGTTTATCGGCGCCTAAGGTGGCATGAGTGGAACAAAACACCGAGCAAAAGGCCAAGCCTTCCACCCATGCCCAGTATATAAGGTGTGTTAATAATTATTATAGATATTGTGATATATCCCACAACAAGTTCCCTCCTGGAACGAACTTCATCTTCACCTGCAACTAACAACGCTATAAGAGGGACTGAGCAAGCGAGGCTGAGCAAGCGGGTAACATAGCCAAACAGTGGTTTTGCTAGGAAGGTGTCAAGGTTAGAGGTTTCATGGCAACAAGGAGAGGCTGACATAAAAGATGGGTAGTGCGACATGTAACGATAGCATCGAGACAACTAAGCATGGCAATGGTAGTAAAGGTATCCAAGGGTATGATCATCTTGCCTGGGATTCCACAAGGGAGAAGAACGGATCCATGAAGTAGACGGAGCAACAGTCGAGCGAAACCTCACAACTCCGGAACGAAACCGAAGCTAACAAGATAAGCAACCGGAAAGAAACAAACAACACGGTAAACACACAAGCATCAACATGGCATACGATGCGCAAACAAGTATGATGCATGTCCGGTTTAATTATGCATGGCATGGCAAAGTGCACAAACAACACTACAAGTTAAGTGGAGCTCAATATGCAACGAGTTGCATATTGACGAAACACCACATTTAATTATTTAATTGACTCTCGTTATTTACAAGACAAGATTAAATGTTTTTAACATGGCAAGAGGTGAAGCATAAAGAAACTACACTATAAGACATTTTAAATGAGGCCGGAAATAACAACAACATATCCGGAAAATCCCCATGAGCATATTTAATAATTATAAAGCAACAACAATTAACACATTTAATGTAGTTATCATGATGCGGATGACATGATCAAGTTTTATGCAATTTAGTTAAACATTAACATGAAGAGATAAGAAGCATTTGTCACCGTGGTGGAAGGAAAGGGTGCCACGGCAACGATCCGAAAATGATGCCATGCAACATATCGGTTCCGGTAACTCGTTGAGAGACCGGTGCAAAAGGTAAGATGGCGTGAGCGAGTGAAACAAGATGAAAGAGGTGGGGTGATCCCGTTGCCGGGTTCCCACGAGTGGGTGACGAGGCAACCGAGGAACATGAAAAAAGGTCGGAACGGGCACGAAGCACACACGGGAATCATTTCATACAACACAACAAGCATGCATCTCACGGGTCATCGACTCGAGGTTATACCTTCGAAACAACGTTTTGGGACGGTCCGAGATCGTAGAGGAAGGAGTCGTTCTCGCAACTCGTAGAGGAAGTAGGCGTTCTCGCGGGTCGTAGAGGAAGTAGTGGTTCACGTGGCGGTAGTTGTACTCGGGCGACGGTTGCGGAAGTAGTGGTACTTGTCGCATCGCCATGTAGTTGTTCACGTTCATCGGAGAGGTACTCGCCATCGTAGTTGTACATGTCGTCGAGGTACTTGCCGCATCGACGTGTAGGGGTACTTGGTCGTGTCATGTAGAGGTACTTGCGCGTCGTGTAGTTGTTCACATACGTAGTCGTTCACGTCTCCGAAAGGGTACACGGGTCATCTGACAAGTCAACAGCACAGAGCAACACCAAAACAAAACAAAAACTACAGCACGTTCTTGCGGGAAGGGACCCTGGCAGCGGCACGGCGAGGTAGTGACGAGGCCGGGGCGGCTCCTGGCCGGAGGGAAGGACGCAGAGGCGCGGACGGAGGAAGCTGCTGGAGAGGCAGCAGGCCTCGGGCGCGCAGCGACGCACGGGAGGAGAGGCGCTGGAGGGGCGCGGCGCGGGGCAGCCAGGCGAGGCTCTCGGGGCGGAGCGGTGCAGCCCCGCGGCGCTGGAGAGGAGGGCCAGAGGGGACGGAGGCGAGGGCCCCTGGCCGGCCGGCTCGGCCATGGCGCCGCAGGCGGACGCCTTGGCGCTGGAGAAGGGCGACGGCGGCCTCGGAATCGGAGAGAGGGAGGCGCCATGGAGCCAGAGGACCTGTGACGCGGGCGCGGGCGCTAGGCGCTAGCGAGCGCTGGGGCTCGGCGTCCCTGGAGAAGGCCGCGACGGAGGGCCTGAGGCCGGAGGGAGACAGGCGCTCGCGGGGTCGGGCGCTGCGCACGGGAGAGCGGCGGCCTTGGTGGCGCTGCTGGCTGAGGGAGTGAGAGGACCTGTGCGAGGAGGAGGCTGGAGAGGAGGGAGATGCGAGGGGAACGATATGGGATCGAGGCCAGAGGGGAGATCGAACGAGGGAACGGGGTGGCGGCGGTCGGGCGGAAGGAGAGGAGCGAGGGCACTGGCATCGGGATGGTTGGGCTAGGGTTCGGTGGTGAGGCCGGGCCTAATGGGCCAAGAGGGATGGGCCTTAGGGAGAAGGGGAAGGAGGCTGGAGGGCCAAAAGGCTGGAAGGGAAGTTCGGTCGGCTGGGCCTGGAGGCCTGGTGCTGGCCTCTTCCTTCTGCTGTTTTCTAAAAAAAACAGAAAACGGCAAGGAGAAAGAAAAGGAAGGAGGAGTTAGGGCAAAAGTTATCACAATAGGTTATTTTTCTCGGCCCTCATAAAATGAGCACGGTCCGAGAAAAATATAAAAGGCATGAACGGAAAATAATTCAAACATATTTGAATTTAATACAAATAGGTTTGAACTAAGACTTGAATATAGAAGTGTCCAAAAATGTTGAGGATTTTCGGAGGAACCTCGAAACAACGGAAAAGAATTATTGGCAAGGTTTTGAAGGTGAAACTAGAATTAAGAGACATGGGGAAAATTATGCAAGTGTGTTTGAGTAATTCCAAAGAATGGAATATTTTAATATAGCTCCCTAAAATAATGAGAGACTTTTATATGTTATAAAGAGAAGTCACCTTCCCTCGATTTAAATGGACCGAAGGTCCACACAATTTATTAGGTTGAGATGCAAAATAAATATGACATGATGGCATGATGGCATGATGGCATGATGCAATGCAAGAAATAAATAACACAAGCACAAAAGAACACACGGGCAGCCCCGAACATCTGGAATCTTCTGGGATCTTCTGGGACGTCGGTCTTCGCGCGTCACATCGTCGCCCTCCCGTGTTGTTTTTTTTTTTTTTGTTGTGTGCTGTGCTGCTGATTTGACAGAGACCCTCGTGTACGACGACCGAACGGCTACGAGCTTCGTGAACGACTACATGAACGAGTACAAGGCGACCCGACCAAGTACCCCTTCGGATATGTCAAGTTCGACTACGCGACAAGTACCCCTCTGATGCAAGTACAACTACGGACGGGAACAACTACATGATGACTCGCCAAGTACCACTACTTCCACTACCGTCGCAAACGAGAACCCCAAGTACCACGACACCGACCCGAACATCTACGGGAAAACGAGCTCCGTGAACGACTACCATCGTCGTGTACCACTACCCTCGCCGAAGACCACGAGTACAACTACTTCCCTCTACGGAACAACTTCTTCCTCTTCGGACACGTGAACGCCTTCTTCCTCTACGTCTCGAACCGCCCCGAAACGCACGCTTCAAAGGTATAACGAGACGACCCCGTGGATGACCCATGAGATGCTTGTTGTGGTTGTATGAAATGTTTGCCCTTGTGTGCACCGTGCCGTTTCGCCTTTTGTCATGTTCCTCGGTTGCCTCGTCGCCGACTCGTGGGAACCCGGTGACGGGATCGCCCCACCTTTCATCTCGTTTGACTCGCTCGCGCCATCTTTCCTTTTGCACCGGTCTCTCAACGAGTTACCGGAACCGAGATGTTGCGTTGCATCATTTTCGGATCGTTGCCGTGGCACCCTTTTTCTTCCACCACGGTGACAATACTTCATATCTTCTTCTTGTAACTTTTAATATAATTGCATAAACTTGATCATGTCATCCGCATCATGTTAACAACATTAATATGTGTGAATTGTTGTTGTTTTAATAATTACTAAACATGCTCATGGGGATTTTCCGGATATGTTGTTGTTATTTTCCGGCCTCATTTAAATTGCCTAGATAGTGTAGTTTTTATGCTTCACCTCTTGCCATGTTAACAAACTTTTAATCTTGTCTTGTAAATAAACGAGAGTCAACTAAATAATTAAATGTGGTGTTTCGTCAATATGCAACTCGTTGCATATTGAGCTCCACTTAACTTGTAGTTTTGTTTGTGCACTTTGCCATGCCATGCATAATTAAACTGGACATGCATCATACTTGTATGTGCATCGTATGCCATGTTTAAGCTTGTGTGTTTACCGTGTTGTTTGCTTCTTTCCGGTTGCTTCTCTTGTTAGCTTCGGTTTCGTTCCGGAGTTGTGAGGATTCCCTCGACTGTTGCTCCTTCTGCTTCATGGATCCGTTCTTCTCCTTTGTGGAATCCCAGGCAAGATGATCATACCCTTGGATACCTTTACTACCATTGCCATGCTTAGTTGTCTCGATGCTATCGTTACATGTCGCGCTACCCATCTTTTATGTCAGCCTCTCCTTGTTGCCATGAAACCTCTAACCTTGACACCTTCCTAGCAAAACCACTGTTTGGCTATGTTACCCGCTTGCTCAGCCCCTCTTATAGCGTTGTTAGTTGCAGGTGAAGATGAAGTTCGTTCCAGGAGGGAACTTGTTGTTGGATATATCACAATATCTATAATTATTATTTAACACACCTATATACTGGGCATGGGTGGAAGGCTTGGCCTTTTGCTCGGTGTTTTGTTCCACTCATGCCACCTTAGGCGCCGATAAACCGGCATTATGTTCCTTGATTTTGCGTTCCTTACACGATGGGTGAAATGGGGACCCCTTGACAGTTCGACTTTGAATAAAACTCCTCCAGCAAGGCCCAACATTGGTTTTAATTTGCTCATAATAACAACTTAATTAATTAATTAAATTTGCATAGGGGGTCGCGTCCCCGAGGATTCTTAATTCTACATAGCAGGGGGGCCCAATGCTGATGGTGTTGGTCCCAAACGGGGAGCCTGCGCGGCGGCCTTGGGGAAACCCGAGGTATCTGGTATACCTGTAGCATCGCCCATCCGGTCGTGTCCTAAGACTAGATACGCGCGGCTACTATCAGGGTGTCGACACACCGGGAGGTCTTGCTGGACTTGTTTTACCATTGTCGAAATGACTTGTGCTACCGGGATGCCGAGCCTGGTCGGATTTTCCCTAAGATAAGGGGTGATGATATTATATTTATCACTTCAGCTAATCGTGAGAGCTTGTGATGGGCTAAGTTGGGACACCCCTGCAGGGTTATGATCTTTCGAAAGCCGTGCCCGCGGTTATGTGGCAGATTGGAATTTGTTAATGTCCGGTTGTAGAAAACTTGACAGATGATCCGAAGTAAAACACACAACTGTGTGAGTAACCGTGACTGTCTCTTTTCACTTTGAGAAGAGAACACGGTGGGGTTATGTTTGACTCGTATGTAGTTTAGGATCTTTAGCGATCACCTTTTGCGACCGTTTGCGTAGATGCTCATCTTATTCTGGTACTCGTAAGTTAGCCACCATATTATGCTTAGCCGCTGCTGCAACCTCACCACTTTACCTCTGCCTACCTACAAAGCTTTGCTAGTCTTGATACCCATGGTTATGGGATTGCTGAGTCCTCGTGGCTCACAGATACTACAACACCAGATGCAGGTTCAGCCGAGAATGAAGCAGGAGCTGGTTCAAGTGCTTCACTGGGAGCTCGATGAAGAGAGTGGCCGTTTGCTTGTGACGTTTCGACGATCAGTAGTGGTTTCTACTAGGATTCGATCTAGGCCTGTGGATTTATGTTGTTTTGGTATCTTTCTTTTGGATCTTCACCCGTAGTCGGGTTGTGATGTTTTGAATGAAGTTTTGCTCATGTACTGTATTGTGTGAAGTGGCGAGTGTAAGCCAACTATCTCCTTTTGCAATTTAATCCCTCTTTTACATGAGATGTGCAAAGATACCAAACTTGAGATCATTCTAGGATGGGCTTATACCTTTAAGTCGTGCCTCGACACGTAGGAGGTATAGTCCCATCCTGGGCATTACAAGTTGGTATTCAGAGCCTTCTCCGACCTAGAAGCCCCCACTGATTGATCGAATCGTTGATGGTTGAGTCTAGGCACACACTGAAAATGTTTTGAGTCCTATATATATATCGAAGAGTAGGATTTCTTTGCTTCTCATCCCCTTTCACTCTGGTGAGGACTCCTGACGATTACTCTTGCCTCTTCTACTTTCAAAAATTGCACCAATTTTTTTTTAGGATCACGCGAGTATTGTTTGGATTGTTTCGATGTCTTTGTGACGAGAACATTGTTCTCGATGCCTCCTGTCATTAGGGGTTGTGGCAGTGTCCCGGGGAGTTGAGCTCCGAGGTGTTGTCGTCACAAATCCATCGCGACAGTACTAGAATACTTAAGACGGCCGACATCGAAAACTCTCCTATGCGGTTAGTGGCAAGATAACCCCGACATCACCCAATACTGGGGAGGTAGTTCGGGAGTATTGCCATAGCTTGTATAGTGGATGCGTTTCGAAGGTCCGAGGTAAACGGTTTCCGAGAAAGACTGGTTATGTGTTGAAGGATGGATACAGCTGGATGTAGGTTTAGAGTTGATTGCGCGGTGCTTCCCCTGTATCCCCAACACCTGATTCATAACTGGAAACTTTCGGAAATTAATAGGTGGGTTCATTTAGTAGTTCTAGGCATTCTTCCAACGAGTGCATGATATGAAGTTCGGTGTTCTACATTGAGTGAAGTGGTTTTATGGACTTGTTCTGATCGGGAGTTGCATCTTAAAGGGTCCTTGGCTATGCTGATCCGGGGATTGCAAAACCCTTTTGTAACACGTTCCATGAGCTTTCAGCACGAAGATGTTGAACGAAGCTTCTATCTTGTATTTGTTCTATCTGATCCTTGTTCCTTTTTATTTACCTTTTGTTCTCCAAGTGGCTTCTCGTCAAGTTGATGTACCTACGGAATTCATTCGTTCAATTCTTTGCTCGGATGATATTGTGAAGATGATGCTGCGAAATATCTATCCTTTGTTTTTGTTTTCATTCTGGTATTCGAGTTGCTTCGATGTCAAATGTTGATTCCATACCTTTCTTAATCGGTGTTCTCATATTTCTGTGAGAGTGCTAATCCTTCTTGATCATCAAGATGGTCATGTTAATTCTTTTCAACCAGTGTGCCTTCTTTTCAAGTTATTTCATACGGACGTCGTTGAGAAATCCGACGTTTTGTCTGTTTCATTCATTCAAGTTGTCTTTGTTTTTCCCCACCCTCCCACCCTTCTTCTTCTCGGAGCAAGAAATTCTCAGATGAGATATCCATTTTATTCATGCGATGTTCTTCATTCTTTTCCTTCAATGTTCTTATCCGGTGATTATCGTGAAAATGGTCAAGAGCTTCAAGTTCATCATTCTTTGTTCTCAAATTCTTCCGGTGGATGTAATTCAAGATTTCGGTGTTGATCTTATCCTTCTCCTCTTTTCACAATGCTTTCTTATTCCGGTGCACCAATTAATCATTCTCCTCTTGCTATTCATATCCGGAGTGCTGAAGATTCGTGTTTCCATTCTTAATCCGTTCAAGCTATTTTTTGAGGATTGTTATCTTATTCAAGCCATTTAATTCAACCGGTGCAATATCTCTTAAGCAATCTTTTTCAACGGTGATTTCTTTGAGTGGGCCCTAACCCACAGGTCTTTTCCCAGGATCTTACCTGACTCTTCTTTCCGGAGAATTCTTTTCAAAGTGTGACGTAAGTATGATTCCCATTAGTCACATGCCTTCTCCAAGACCGCTTTCAAATTCTTGTTCATCATTGGTTCAACCTTTTAATTCTTCATTGCGGAGTTTTCATGGTGGTGTATCTCATCGTCTTCTCAGATTTTGAAGACCCGAAGAAGTGTTTCTCTTAAATCTTGGCCCGTTCTCTTCAAGATTCGTGGTCCTAGCTTCATGCCATCCTCATTATTGTTCAGATTGTGAGGAATTCTTTTATAACCATCCGAAGCTTTTCATGAATTCTTTTCTTTGTGATCCTCCGAAGGCCATCATTTCAGAAGATTCTTCGTTCTCAGTTTTCAATTTCGTCCTCCAAATATTCTTCATTGATGTCTCTTCTTTCGTCTCCATATTTTTACGGTGGTTCATTCAAGTTTACTCTTCCGTTGTCATCATTTTAATTCACTCGTTCTTTTCATAATCCTACCGGTGGTTCGTTGAATATTTACCCAAGTTTGTGCGAGATCTCTCTTAATTCTTCCAACGAGAATAAGTAGTATGCCAAATCCTTTGGTTGTCATCAATTTAAATTGGTGAAGGTTATGCATGACATAATTCTTATTCGTATTCCTTCAAGGTGATTTAATTCTTTTGTCTGGAGCTTGTTCATCATATCATATTCTCGGTCCTAAGTTGTTCATCTTGTTTTCCGGAGATCCAAATTATTTCAATTATCATTTCAAAGCTCCATCTAATTCATCGCAGGCCTTCAATCTTATTCTTTTCATCTTTCACTTCCCATGCTTTCATTACCGGAGTTTTCATGGTGGTTCATCAAGAATTAATTCATCCTCGAAGTCTTCATCAAGATTCTTGTTGGAGCTCAAGTATTCTTCTTCTTGCATTCCGAAGTGCAATTCTTTCTACCTTATCTTTTCAGATTGTGTTATGTCATTCTTGTCAATTCCTTCATGTTTTATGATTCACGAGTTGTCAGGAATGAGATATTTAACCCATCATTTTCTTTGTTCACGAGATCTTTTTCAACCCTCCAATTATTTGTTGGAGTTATCTTGGGTTGTATTTCACCTAAAAGCTTTCCCTAAGGATTGTTACTATTATGGTGCTTATAAATGACCCAAGTTCTTCATTTATCCTCTCGGTGAAATAATTTTTTCATCTCCTTGTTGATCTCAAGCCAATCAATGTTTCCGTCAGTGGCTGGGTGTCACCTCTTAATTTTGAGATGTTTTCCATAAGTCCACAGCGAGCTTATTCTTTTCGTTGTTGATTTTCCCAACAACTCTGTTCAACCCTTCTTCGTAAGGATGCTCTTTCAAATTTAATTTTGGGAGAAGTAGTCTTTTCTTCTCCATTCTTTTTCTTTCATTGATTTATATTCTATTCTTTCATTCCGGAGGCATTGTGATATTGCCCTTTTTGGTCCCATAATCTCGTTTTGTCAAGATCATGTTCTTTCTTTGTATATCTATCTAACTGGAGTGTTGTGCCCTCCATTCTAATTCTCTCATCTTATCTAGTTTTGCCTCACTTTTCAACCGGAGTGCTGTCTGAATCCTTCTTACCATTTGTGCCTTTCTTTCAATTGTTTCAGAGGCAGTGTGTTGTTGTTTTCTTCAAGTAGCATCCCAACTTGGCAAGTTCATGTTCAATTCCTTCCATTTTCAGACGGAGTGCTGTCCAAATTCTGTCATTCTTATTCCTTGGCTATACCATTGCAGTTTCATATTCTTTTGATCCGTGAGCACTTGTTCCATGTCTTTCTACCTATAAGGTTCTCACAATGCTCCTTGTTCCTCTTTTCTAACGGAGTGTTTTCATCTTCGTTCATCTCCATTGTACTCTTATTCAACTTGTTTAACCTCTCAGGTTCCTGGTTTCACTCGTCTGTCAAAGAAGCAACTTTGTTTTACCTCTTCCTCTTCCGTTTCTACCCGGTGCTATCTCTAGGATCTCGGGTCGAGATCCTCTGTTAGTGTGGGAGAATTGTGACGCCCGAAGACCGACGTCCCAGAAGATTCCAGATGTTCCGGGTTCTCCCGTGTGTTTTATTTTTGCTTGTGTTATTTATTTTGCATTGCATCATGTCATCATGCCATCATGTCATATTTATTTTTGCATCTCAACCTAAATAAATCGTGTGGACCTTCGGTCCATTTAAATCGAGGGAAGGATGTCTTCTCTTTAAAACAATAAAAGGCTCTCAATATTATTAGGGAGCTATATAATAAATATTCCAGTTTTGGAATTCACCACAACAAACTTGCATTTTAAATCCCGTTCTTTTCCAAGATATTTAATCCTTGATCTTATCCTTTTTGCTCAATTGAAGTGTGGAGCTTTGACATTATGCCAGAGTAACTACATTCAAACTTTGACTCAACTTGTATTTATTTGGTCCTCCAAATAAATATTTTGCTTCTCTTCTTTCCTGTGATAGAAAGGAGTTATTTGGTTTGTTTTTATAGCAGCCAGCCTCTTGGACTCCTCCTCCCTCTTGGCCCAGCCACCAGGCCTTCCTCCCTGGCCCAATTCCTCCTTCCCCTTAGGCCCAGCCGCCCCCAGTCTAAACCCTAGCGAGACGAGACCCCTCCTCCCGCAGCGCCGCCGCCAGGCCAATCCCCTCGCTCTTCTCTCGCCCGCTCCCGCATCGATCCCCACCAGTCCCGATTCCCTCTCCCATCGCGACCCGAGCGCCAAGCCCGCTCCCTCTAGCAAGGACGCCACCCTCTCCAGCGCTGGACCGCGCCAGTCCGCTCCTCCCATCGATGCCAGCCGCGGCCCCGAGCGCCCTCTCCAGCCAGGCCTCGCCGTGGACCCAGCGTTGAGCCGCGCCGGCAGCCCCGTCCGCTGGCCAGGCGTCCTCCATCTCCAGCGGGAGACTCCGCCACGAGCCAGCTCCAGGAGGTCGGCCCGTGCTCGTCCCCATCTCGATCTCCCCTCGCTGTCTGCGCCACCATCCAGCCAGGCCGAAGCCCGGCGCCCCCGACGCCCTTCCGCCCCGCCGGCCAGCACCGCAGCCGCGGCCAAAGCCTCCTCCACCTTGCTGGCCTTCCTCCGCCCTGCTCCGTCCTCGAGGCCGCGCCCTCGCCTCCAGGATGCAGCGCCGAGCCGCCGCTTCTTCCGAGGAGCCTGGACTCCCGCCGCGTCGGCCTCTCCAGCTCCAGCACGTGGTCTTCCTCTCCGAGCGCGGCAGCCCTGAGCGCCTCCCTCCGCCGGCTCCCGTGAGGCCGCCCAGCCTCCGCGCCAGAGGCCAGCGCCCCTGCCTCCTCTACCTCGTCCAGTGCCCCGTGGCCCCCTTCAGCGCCAAGACCTGGCTGCCATGGCCTCGTCGCCCTCCCGTGTTGTTTTTGTTTTTTTGTTGTGTGCTGTGCTGCTGATTTGACAGAGACCCTCGTGTACGACGACCGAATGGCTACGAGCTCCGTGAACGACTACATGAACGAGTACAAGGCGACCCGACCAAGTACCCCTTCGGATATGTCAAGATCGACTACGCGACAAGTACCCCTCCGATGCAAGTACAACTACGGACGGGAACAACTACATGATGAATCGCCAAGTACCACTACTTCCACTACCGTCGCAAACGAGAACCCCAAGTACCACGACACCGACCCGAACATCTACGGGAAAACGAGCTCCGTGAACGACTACCATCGCCGTGTACCACTACCCTCGCCGAAGACTGCGAGTACAACTACTTCCCTCTACGGAACGACTTCTTCCTCTTCGGACACGTGAACGCCTTCTTCCTCTACGTCTCGAACCGCCCCGAAACACACGCTTCAAAGGTATAACGAGACGACCCCGTGGATGACCCGTGAGATGCTTGTTGTGGTTGTATGAAATGTTTGCCCTTGTGTGCACCGTGCCGTTTCGCCTTTTGTCATGTTCCTCGGTTGCCTCGTCGCCGACTCGTGGGAACCCGGTGACGGGATCGCCCCACCTTTCATCTCGTTTGACTCGCTCGCGCCATCTTTCCTTTTGCACCGATCTCTCAACGAGTTACCGGAACCGAGATGTTGCGTTGCATCATTTTCGGATCGTTGCCGTGGCACGCTTTTTCTTCCACCACGGTGACAATACTTCATATCTTCTTCTTGTAACTTTTAATATAATTGCATAAACTTGATCATGTCATCAGCATCATGTTAACAACATTAATATGTGTGAATTGTTGTTGTTTTAATAATTACTAAACATGCTCATGGGGATTTTCCGGATATGTTGTTGTTATTTTCCGGCCTCATTTAAATTGCCTAGATAGTGTAGTTTTTATGCTTCACCTCTTGCCATGTTAACAAACTTTTAATCTTGTCTTGTAAATAAACGAGAGTCAACTAAATAATTAAATGTGGTGTTTCGTCAATATGCAACTCGTTGCATATTGAGCTCCACTTAACTTGTAGTTTTGTTTGTGCACTTTGCCATGCCATGCATAATTAAACTGGACATGCATCATACTTGTATGTGCATCATATGCCATGTTTAAGCTTGTGTGTTTACCGTGTTGTTTGCTTCTTTCCGGTTGCTTCTCTTGTTAGCTTCGGTTTCGTTCCGGAGTTGTGAGGATTCGCTCGACGGTTGCTCCTTCTGCTTCATGGATCCGTTCTTCTCCTTTGTGGAATCCCAGGCAAGATGATCATACCCTTGGATACCTTTACTACCATTACCATGCTTAGTTGTCTCGATGCTATCGTTACATGTCGCGCTACCCATCTTTTATGTCAGCCTCTCCTTGTTGCCATGAAACCTCTAACCTTGACACCTTCCTAGCAAAACCACTGTTTGGCTATGTTACCCGCTTGCTCAGCCCCTCTTATAGCGTTGTTAGTTGCAGGTGAAGATGAAGTTCGTTCCAGGAGGGAACTTGTTGTTGGATATATCACAATATCTATAATTATTATTTAACACACCTATATACTGGGCATGGGTGAAAGGCTTGGCCTTTTGCTCGGTGTTTTGTTCCACTCATGCCACCTTAGGCGCCGATAAACCGGCATTATGTTCCTTGATTTTGCGTTCCTTACACGATGGGTGAAATGGGGACCCCTTGACAGTTCGACTTTGAATAAAACTCCTCCAGCAAGGCCCAACATTGGTTTTAATTTGCTCATAATAACAACTTAATTAATTAATTAAATTTGCATAGGGGGTCGCGTCCCCGAGGATTCTTAATTCTACATAGCAGGGGGGGCCAGTGCTTATGGTGTTGGTCCCAAACGGGGAGCCTGCGCGGCCGCCTTGGGGAAACTCGAGGTATCTGGTATACCTGTAGCATCGCCCATCCGGTCGTGTCCTGAGACTAGATACGCGCGGCTACTATCAGGGTGTCGACACACCGGGAGGTCTTGCTGGACTTGTTTTACCATTGTCGAAATGACTTGTGCTACCGGGATGCCGAGCCTGATCGGATTTTCCCTAAGATAAGGGGTGATGATATTATATTTATCACTTCAGCTAATCGTGAGAGCTTGTGATGGGCTAAGTTGGGACACCCCTGCAGGGTTATGATCTTTCGAAAGCCGTGCCCGCGGTTATGTGGCAGATTGGAATTTGTTAATGTCCGGTTGTAGAAAACTTGACAGATGATCGGAAGTAAAACACACAACTGTGTGAGTAACCGTGACTGTCTCTTTTCACTTTGAGAAGAGAACACGGTGGGGTTATGTTTGACTCGTATGTAGTTTAGGATCTTTAGCGATCACCTTTTGCGACCGTTTGCGTAGATGCTCATCTTATTCTGGTACTCGTAAGTTAGCCACCATATTATGCTTAGCCGCTGCTGCAACCTCACCACTTTACCTCTGCCTACCTACAAAGCTTTGCTAGTCTTGATACCCATGGTTATGGGATTGCTGAGTCCTCGTGGCTCACAGATACTACAACACCAGATGCAGGTTCAGCCGAGAATGAAGCAGGAGCTGGTTCAAGTGCTTCACTGGGAGCTCGATGAAGAGAGTGGCCGTTTGCTTGTGACGTTTCGACGATCAGTAGTGGTTTCTACTAGGATTCGATCTAGGCCTGTGGCTTTATGTTGTTTTGGTATCTTTCTTTTGGATCTTCACCTGTAGTCGGGTTGTGATGTTTTGAATGATGTTTTGCTCATGTACTGTATTGTGTGAAGTGGCGAGTGTAAGCCAACTATCTCCTTTTGCAATTTAATCCCTCTTTTACATGAGATGTGCAAAGATACCAAACTTGAGATCATTCTAGGATGGGCTTATACCTTTAAGTCGTGCCTCGACACGTAGGAGGTATAGTCCCATCCTGGGCATTACATCTGGTCTGGGCTGGACCAAACTGAATGTAGATGTTGAGGTTGATGATAATACAACGTCTCGGCCATTGTTTATCCGTAGTCATTCAGGCATGTTTTGAAAAGGAAAGAGAATCATGCAGGCGGTGGCGGAGTTGAGCATGCTTCTCCATGGCCAATATACTTCATGTTGTGCACAATGTTGTGTTGGAATCGGCACTGAAGTGATTATCGAACTGATTTTCTTGCTTGCGGACAAGCTTATCTATTGAGCTACTCTTTAGTGTAAGCTAATATGGCCAGATATTATTATTTTGATAAATCAAGGAATGTGGTAGCTCATGATTTAGCAACTCTTGGTACTAAGCTTTGTGTTGTGTTGGGTTGTGTTGCATGAGCACATTTTGACCCATGCATGGGGGCCTATTGATATTTCTTGTAAATGATTGCTCTCTTGGTATTAAAACATTGCTTTCCATTAAAAACTCAAGCGACCCCTCCCTGTTGGAAAAAAATGGTGATCCTATCTACTAGCGGCTTGAAAGTTTAACAGATGTATCACAATTTTGACTTCTCTGCATAACAATACTGAAGCCTAAACATGACATGCATGGCACAGGAGATGTAATGGCCAGCCGTGAGTTCATGGTTGCAATGAGGTGTTTCCTTTGTTGTTCATGCCAGGGGTGCCCGTGGTCGCAGATTGATGGAACTAAGAGTAAGTGACACACTATATGTCTATACAGTGTACTCTCTATATGCAAAAACTATAAAGGGCCATTCAATTGAATCATAAGATGTAGAGATGTGCATGCACGTGCAAGGCTACTAGTATCCATAAAACATTGTAAGTCGTGTTCCATCCATCCCCATCTCTCTCGTGTTTATGTTGTCTAATTGAATGATTAGGGTGATTTCATGGTTGTGGGGGATTTCTTGCTCTTCTGGGCTTGTGGAAGTGGCTACTTGTGGAGGTTGATTGATTTGGTGGTTCGTTAGGATTCCAGCGAGGAGAGTGACAGTTTGGAGATATGTTCTTGTTTTCTGGTACATGTTCACATCTGACATAACAATATTTTTTTGCATGGTAATAAGTGTCTCATTTACATAGAATAAAGATCAAGTTACAAGGCACGTAAGCACCGACCATACATGACTGGAAAGATAGGAAAATCCTACGCAAAATACCAGCGTCTGTCCCTTTCCTTCGACACCATCGAGGCGGCCACCAAAGGCTGAAAAGACAGATCGCCTCTTCGCCCAAGCTCGACGCGGCTCCATCGCTGATCAGCAGCTTTACGGACCTCCAAAGTAGTTTGCGAGAAGCAAAACCATAGTCGTTGAAAGAATCAGACCGGGGCAACATGTCCCCGGACACACCATCGAACTTCAGAACTGACACCCTCGCATGACGATGACGTCGGAGAAGGAAACCAGAACTATCCGCCTTCGACCACAGACCTAGCACAAGATACTCCATCTTCCAGCTGTCACTTGCGTAGACAACCGTATGCTCATACTCCTGAACGACAAAACCTCCCTGCTCCACCATGACGTCGGAGACAACGCCACAGCAATGAGGACAGAGCAGAAGGAGAGACACACCTGATGGAGTCGCCGCCCCCGCCTCGTCAACACCATCCATGAACCCTAACGATGTCGATCTGAAGGATCGGCAAAGATACGATGCCATCAACTCCGAAACGCGGCCATGAAGGGCACCGCCAGTGTGGGAGTGGAGTTGAGGCAGATTTATTTGTCCGGACGCCACTCCCACCATCCCAATGACGCACCACGACCTACAAATCCAAAACCTAACTATAGAGCGGAGGAACGGGGTCCCCCTCCCTCCTACCGCCGGAGCAGCGGTCGAAGGGAGAGGGGGCCAGCGCACTGGCCGGTGGAGATCGGAGGAAAAAGATGGCCTCACCCTAGTCGCCTGGTGGTGGCGGCGGCTAGGGTAGGAAGGAGTGAGACTCGTTTCTCTCCGCACTCAGTTTTGAGAAAACCCGTTGACATAACAATATAATGTGATAAATTCAGATGCATCTTTTTAAATAGGCAATATGATCTTGTTTGATTTCTCTACAAGATCTCAGATAGTCAACTTTCATCATTTTTAAATCAATAGAAACATTGTGATCCTCACCGTTATGATATGTCCCCACAATGAATTTAAAACATGAAAATTGTAACCAAAAGCTTTGAGCTTTATCACCTGACCTTTTCTGTTTATAATGAACATCGGGGTGTAAATCTTCAAGTGCATTTCTTGTTTAAGCTTGTTAGTCAATCTATGCGCAGTTGTGGCTCCCTGTCCCGGCGAGTTCTCCGAGGATGACAAGCTCGTTGAATATTGCACCCTCCTCCTCGTCCGCTTCTTTGACATCCTCTAGGACCTGCACGACCCCCACATCCACGAATTCGTACGTCTTGTCTACTTCGAAGATGCGGGTATCATCTGTTCGCTGATATACACATATAATTGGTTCTGTTTCTACTACATGTGCATGAGTGACACAAGCCGGCATGGCTGCTTTATTTTCTTCTTTACTTTCCATTCTTTTTGTCTTTGACTGGTTGATGTTGTGTTATTCATGTGCTACCCAATTAGCTTAGCGGGTGCTTAATCTTGTTGTGGACCGAAGCATCAAAATTTTGTCACGCTAGGGTGTTCAGGTACCTGCATTAGGCCCTGGTTTCTTTTAATTAAGTTTTGTAGATGTCTCTCACTTAGTTTGATGGCATGCATAGATTGTTTGATGTCACCTGGGTTTAGGGTTGTTGTATTGGGGGGGATAAAGGATGACGCATGACACAATTTAGGTGTACATTTATTTCATAGATTAGATAAAGTTGTATATTGATGATGCATTCTCACTGGTTAGCTGCATCTGTAGTTACAGAGTAGGGCGCACCTCTTCGTCAGCCATACTCTGGTGCTTCCCATGGTGTCTCTCTTTGTTATTATTGATGCTGCTCACAAGCTGCTGACCTTTCTCTGCTTTCTTTCTTGGTTGGATTTTGCATACCATGACACACATGATGGTGAGCTCCTTGGTCATCAAATGATCCATCGCCGATGTATGTTTTCACCATTGACTTCTAATTATTCAGAATAATTGTATTATTGAGTTATTCCAAGCGCGTCGGGCCCGATGACTCTCTTCTATGACAACACTGGAGCAATTGCCATTGCCAAGGAGCCCAGGTTTCACAACAAGACCAAGCACATCAAACGCCATTTCAACTCCATCCGAAATTATATTCAAGATGGAGACATAGATATTTGTAAAGTGCATACATATCTGAATGTCGCAGATCCGTTGACTAAACCTCTTCCATGAGCAAAACATGATCAACACCAGAACTCTATGGGTGTTCGATTCATCACAATGTAACTAGATTATTGACTCTAGTGCAAGTGGGAGACTGTTGGAAATATGCCCTAGAGGCAATAATAAAATGGTTATTATTATATTTCCTTGTTCATGATAATTGTCTATTGTTCATGCTTTAAATGTATTATCCGGAAATCATAATGCATGTGTGAATACATAGACCACAACATGTCCCTAGTAAGCCTCTAGTTGACTAGCTCGTTGACCATGGACATTGGATGTCATTGATAACGGGATCACATCATTAGAAGAATGATGTTATGGACAAGACCCAATCCTAAGCCTAGCACAAGATCGTGTAGTTCGTATGCTAATGCTTTTCCAATGTCAAGTATCCTTTCCTTAGACCATGAGATTGTGCAACTCTCGAATACCGTAGGAGTACTTTGGGTGTGCCAAATGTCACAACGTAATTGGGTGGCTATAAAGGTACACTACGGGTATCCCCGAAAGTATCTGTTGGATTGGCACGAATCGAGACTGGGATTTGTCACTCCGTATGACGGAGAGGTATCTCTGGGCCCACTCGGTAAGACATCATCGTAATGAGCTCAATGTGACGCAGGGGTTTGTCACGGGATGATGTGTTACGCAACGAGTAAAGAGACTTGCCGTAACGAGATTGAACAAGGTATCGGTATATCGACGATCGAATCTCGGGCAAGTACTATACCGATAGACAAAGAGAATTATATACGGGATTGATTGAATCCCCAACATCGTGGTCCATTGGATGAGATCATCGTGGAACATGTGGGAGCCAATATGGGTATCCAGATCCCGCTATCGGTTATTGGCCGGAGAGGTATCTCGGTCATGTCTGCATGGTTCCCGTACCCGTAGGGTCTACACACTTAAGGTTCGGTGACACTAGAGTTGTTATGGGAATAGTATGTGGTTACCGGACATGACGAGGAACTTCGGAATGGTTCGGAGGCGAAGATCGATATATTGGACGAAGGGTATTGGAGTCCGGAATTGTTCCGAGGGTACCGGGTGACGACCAGCGTGTCCAAAAGTGGTTTCGGAGGCCCCGGCAAGCATTGGGGGGCCTTATGGGCCAAGGGGAGGGGCACATCAGCCCACTAAGGGGTTGAGCGCCCCTCCCACCCCATCTCACGCAACCTGGAGAGGTGGGGGTGCCTCCCCTAGGGCAGCCGCCCCTCCCGACTTGGGGGGCAAGTTTCCTAGGGTTGGGGGTGCCCAACCCATCTAGGGTTTCCCTTGTGGCCGCCGCCCCTCCCCTAGGGAAACCCTAGGGCGCTTCCTCCTCCCCCTTCCCCCTATATATAGTGAGGGAGAGAGAGGGCAGTCGCACCCCTTCCCTGGCGCAGCCCTCTTCCCCTCCCAACTCCTCCTCTTCCTCCGTAGAGCTTAGCGAAGCCCTGTCAAAAAACTGCAAGCTCCACCACCACGCCATCGTGCTGCCGGAGCTCTTCCCCAACTTATCCCCCCCCCCCTTGTTGGATCAAGAAGGAGGAGACGTCCCCGGGCTGTACGTGTGTTGAACGCGGAGGCGCCGTTGTTCGGCGCTTAGATCGGAATCGACCGCGATCTGAATCGCTGCGTGTACGACTCCACCAACCGCATTCTTGTAACGCTTCCCCACCGTGATCTTCAAGGGTATGAAGAGGCACTCCCTCCCTCTCGTTGCTAGTAAACTCTACAGATGGATCTTGGTGATACGTAGGAAATTTTTTATTTTTCTGCAACGATCCCCAACAAGGCCCCCTGTCCCTATTTATGAGGGAAAAAATGAAACAGTAAATGGTAGGTACGAAAGTCGAGGAGGCATCATGATTATCTTAAGAGCGGAGGCGCCTCAATTCTTGGGATGGCAGATTAATGCAAAGATCCATTATGACGTCATGGGATATTTTCCGAAATTAATGGTGTGGCGTCACCTTTCGTCATGGCGGGTTATGAAAAATGTATCAGTCTAGATGCTGAAAGGTTTTGAAGAGATTCGCCAACCGGTGGATGAAGATTGACATGAACATGTCAAATCAATCTGGAGCCTAATGTTGGGGATATAACACCATAGTTTGATCCGCCCATGAGGGGCCGGGTTACACTATTGGCGACTTACAAGTGAACGCCCAGTAAGGCCTAAGAAGACAAGAAGAATGAAGGCGGCTTACAAGCAGGCCTATTGAAGGCCCGCGACCCGGAGATGATGTGACGCCCGAAGACCGACGTCCCAGAAGATTCCAGAAGATTCCCGAAGATTCCAGATGTTCCGGGTTGCCCGTGTGTTTCTTTGTGCTTGTGTTATTTATTTTTGCATTGCATCATGTCATCATGCCATCATGTCATATTTATTTTTGCATCTCAACCTAAATAAATTGTGTGGACCTTCGGTCCATTTAAATCGAGGGAAGAATGTCTTCTCTTTATAACATATAAAAGCCTCTCAATATTATTAGGGAGCTATATAATAATATTCCATTTGTTTGGAATTATCCAACACACGTGCATAATTTTCCCCATGCTTTTCAAAGTCTGGTTCTCCTTCAAAAACCCTCCCTATAATTCTTTTCCTATTTATCGAGGTTCCTCCGAAAATTCGAACATTTTTGGACACTTCAATAATCACGTCTTAGTTCAAACCTATTTGAATTAAATTCAAATATGTTTGAATTATTTTCGTTCACGCCTTTTCTATTTTTCCCGGACCGTGCTCATTTTATGATGCCCGAGAAAAATAGTCCTATGTGCTATTTTTTTTCCTAAGCCTCTCTCTTCTTTTCCCTCTTTCGTCTTTTCTGTTAAATCGTTTTATTAAAAGAAGGAGCCCAGCAGCCTTCCCAGCCATCTGGGCCCAGCCTCCCTTCTCCCTAAGGCCCAGGCCGCTAGGCCTCTTTTCGCCCTAGGACCATCTGGCCATCAGGCCCGACCGGCTAACCCTAGCGCATCGAGCTTCTTCCCTCGAGCGCCCTCATCCCCTCGTAGCTTCTCCCTCTCTCCCGCACGCCGCCGCTCCACTCCTTTCTCTCTCGATCCCCAAGCCCCGCATCGCCCGACGCCAAGCTCCCTCCTCTCTGCGCGCCCCAGGTCCCGCGTGCCAGGCTGCAGAGCGCCCGAGCCCCCTCTCGAGCGCCCGCCGCGCCAGGACCCCGACCCGCGCCAGGCTCTCCATCGCCAAGTCCCAGCGGCGGAGCTGCAGCACTTCCATCGCCGGCCCGGCGAGCCGAAACCCCTCCGGCCGCCCAAGCCCTCGTCTCCACGCCAGGGTGCCCGCTGAGCGCCCACATCGCCAGCACCGAGAGCCCTTTCGCTCCTCCCGCCGCCAGGTCCGAGCGCCTCTTCGTCCCTTCCAACGTCGTGGAGCCGCCTGCCTCGCCTCGCCTCTGCAACGCGCCAGGACCCTGCCTCCGCATCCCTCGCGCGGACGCCGCCCTCCCGTCGCTCGTCCACGGCGCCGGCTCACCCTGCTGCCTCAAGGCCGCGGCCTGCGGCCTCCCTCCGGCCAGCCCCGCGCCTCGGGTCCTCTTCCTCCCCGCGGCCAGGAGCCCCTTCCTCGAGCAGCCACCGCAGCTCCTCCCTCCGCGTCCGGCGGGTCACCAGCGTCGTCCCGCCACTCTCCCTCGGGCAGCAGCTCGCGAAGCTGCAGCCACCTCGCCTCGAGCAGCCCGGCAGCCAGGAGCTGGCCTCGTCGTCCCTCCGTGCTGCCGCTTTTGTTTTTGTTTTGTGTTGCTTTGTGTTGTTGAGCTTGGCAGAGAACCGTGTACGCCTACACGCCAAAGACCGCAACGACCCGAACATCTACATGTTACAAGTTCATCTACGAATACCCGAACATCTACGAACCGGAACGACTACGCAAGATGGCACGCCAAGTACCACGACGACCCTCATGTACCACGACGTCGACGACCCTCAAGTTCAACTACATGGCGATGCGACAAGTACCCCTACGGAACGTGTACCACTACCGTCGCTCGACGACCGCGAGTACCACTACCGTCGCCCGAGTACAACTACCGCTACGAGAACGACTACCTTCGGTGAAGAAATGAGAACGTCTACTTCCTCTCCGAACGGGACATCTACTTCCACTACACCTCGTGAACAACTACTTCCCTCTATGGAACGACTTCTTCCTCGTCGGACACGTGAACGCCTTCTTCCTCTATGTCTCGAACCGCTTCGAGAGAGAACGCTCCGAAGGTATAACCCAAGACGATGACCCGTGAGGTGCTTGTTGAGTAGTATGAAATGTTTCCCTTGTGAGCCCCGTGCCCGTTTCGTCCTTTTGTCATGTTCCTCGGTTGCCTCGTCGCCGACTCGTGGGAACCCGGTGACGGGATCACCCCACCTTCCATCCCGTTTGGCTTGCTCACGCCATCTTTCCTTTTGCACCGGACTCTCAACGAGTTACCGGAACCGATATGTTGCCGTGGCATCATTTTCGGAATTGTTGTCGTGGCACCCTTTTCCTTCCACCACGGTGACGATGCTTCATATCATCTTCTTGTTAACCTTCTAATAAAAAATGCATAAACTTGATCATGTCATCCGCATCATGTTAACAACACTAAAATGTTTAATTGTTGTTGCTTTATAATTATTAAACATGCTCATGGGGATTTTTCCGGATATGTTGTTGTTATTTCCGGACTCATTTAAAATGTCTTAATAGTGTAGTTTCATTATGCTTCACCTCTTGCCATGTTAACAAACATTTAATCTTGTCTTGTAAATAAACGAGAGTCAATTAAATAATTAAATGTGGTGTTTCGTCAATATGCAACTCGTTGCATATTGAGCTCCACTTAACTTGTAGTTTTGTTTGTGCACTTTGCCATGCCATGCATATTTAAACCGGACATGCATCATACTTGTTTGTGCATCGTATGCCATGTTTATGCTTGTGTGTTTACCGTGTTGTTTCTTTCTTTCCGGTTGCTTCTTTTGTTAGCTTCGGTTTCGTTCCGGAGTTGTGAGGATTCGCTCGACTGTTGCTCCGTCTACTTCATGGATCCGTTCTTCTCCCTTGTGGAATTCCAGGCAAGATGACCGAACCCCGATAACATTACTATCTTTGCCTATTGCTAGAAGTCACGATCTATAGTTTTGCCTCGATGCCCATGTTCTTCTTGTCAGCCTCCTACTTGTAACCATTGCCATGTTTAACCACCCTACCTATGCAAACCGTTGCTTGGCTAAGTACGCTTCGCTCAGCCCTTCTTATAGCATTGTTAGTTGCAGGTGAAGATTGAAGATGCTTGCTTCATGTTGAAGTTGTTGGGGTTATATCACACTATATAAATGCTAAATGAAATCATCTATATATTGGCAAGGGTGGAAGGCTAAGCCTTTTGCTTGGTGTTTTGTTCCACTCATGCCGTTAGGAACCGTATAAACCGGTGTTATGTTCCTTGATTATGCGTTCCTAACACGGTTGGGGTGTATGGGACCCCCTTGATAAACCGCTAAGTGCTAAGTCTTTTCCAGCAAGTCCCAACATTGGTACTATTTGCCTAATAACTAATAAAACTTGCATGTGGACTAGCTATCCCTTTTATTTTAATTCAACAACCCCGGGCCAGTGCTCCACATGAGTGTTGGTCCGAAACGGGGAGTCTGCGGGGCCACCACGAGGAAACTCGAGGTATGGTAAAAACCTGTAGAATCGCCCATCCGGTCGTGTCCTGAGACTAGATACGCGCGGCTATCTATCAGGGTGTCGACACGCCGGGAGGATTTGCTGGATTAGCCTTACCTTAGTTCGGTTTAACTTGAGCACGGGATTCCGAGAATACTCGGGTCTTCCCACCTATGGAGTTGCGACTCCGCGGATCGTGGGCTTGTAATGGGTCAAGTTGGAACACCCCTGCAGGGTTTGAACTTTCGAAAGCCGTGCCCGCGGTTATGTGGCAGATGGGAGCTTGTTAATATCCGGTTGTAGATAACTTGACACAATGATTCAATACACTACTAGCGTGTGTACCGTGACTGTCAATTTCCGAATAGGGATTCGGGAGTTGAACACGGTGGGGTTATGTTTGACCGGCTTTAGTTAGGATCACTTCGTGATCATCTCTCGACCGAGGCACCTTCTCTTCTCGCTCTCTTTTACGTAAGTTAGTGCTAGTTGCTGCTGCAGACTCTTGTTGTTCCTTCACCTCTTGTTCTTTCTTCAACCTTGTCCTCACCCAAGGCTTAAATAGTCATGTTACCCGAGAACGGGATTGCTGAGTCCTCTGTGGCTCACAGTTACTTCACCACACCAGATGCAGGTTCAGCCGAGTTTGATGCAGGAGTTGGATTAGTTCTTCACCGGGAGTTCGATGAAGAGTTTGGCCATATGCTTGTGACGTTTTCGACGATCAGTAGTGGTTTCTACTAGGATTCGATCCTGACCTGTGGCTTTATGTTGTTTTGGTATCTTTCTTTTGATATTCGCCCGTAGTCGGGTTGTGATGTTTTGAATGATGATTTGCTTATGTAATGTATTGTGTGAAGTGGCGAGTGTAAGCCAACTATCTCCTTTTGCAATTTAATCCCTCTTTTACATGAGTCGTGCAAAGATACCAAACTTGAGATCACTATAGGATGGGCTTATACCTTTAAGTCGTGCCTCGACACGTAGGAGGTATAGTCCCATCCTGGGCATTACAAGTTGGTATTCAGAGCCTTCTCCGACCTAGAAGTCCCCACTGATTGATCGAATCGTTGACGGTTGAGTCTAGGCACACACTTGAAAATGTTTTGAGTCCTATATATATATCGGAGAGTAGGATTTCTGTTTGCTCCTCATCCCTTTTCATTCTGGTGAGGACTCCTGACGTCTACTCTTGACTCTTCTACTTTCAAAAATTGCACCATTTTTTTTAGGATCTCGCGAGTATTGTTTGGATTGTTTCGATGTCTTTGTGACGAGAACATTGTTCTCGATGCCTCCTGGCATTAGGGGTTGTGGCAGTGTCCCGGGGAGTTAAGCTCCGAGGTGTTGTCGTCACAAATCCATCGCGGCAGTACTAGAATACTTAAGATGGCCGACATCGAAAACTCTCCTATGCGGTTAGTGGCAAGATAACCCCGACATCACCCAGTACTGGGGAGGTAGTTCGAGTGTATTGCCATAGCTTGTATAGTGGATGCGTTTCGAAGGTCCGAGGTAAACAGTTTCCGAGAAAGACTGGTTATGTGTTGAAGGATGGATACACCTGGATGTAGGTTTAGAGTTGATTGCGCGGTGCTTCCCGTGTATCCCCAACATATGATTGCATAACTGGAAACTTTCGGAAATTAATAGGTGGGTTCATCTAGTAGTCCTAGGCATTCTTCCAACGGATGCATGATATGAAGTTCGGGGTTCTACATTGAGTGAAGTGGTTTTATGGACTTGTTCCGATCGGGAGTTGCATCTTAAAGGGTCCTTGGCTATGCTGATCCGGGGATTGCAAAACCCCTTTGTAACACGTTCCATGAGCTTTTAGCACAAAGATGTCGAACGAAGCTTCTATCTTGTATTTGTTCTATCTGATCCTTGTTCCTTTTTATTTACCTTTTCCTTCTCCCAAGTGGCTTCTCGACAAGTTGATGTACCTGCGGAATTCATTCGTTCAATTCTCTGTTCGGATGATATTGTGAAGATCATTTTGCATATCTATCCTTTGTTCTTGTCTTGATTCTGGTATTCGAGTTGCTTCGATGTCAAATGTTGATTCCATACCTTCTTAATCGGTGTTCTCATATTTCTATGGGAGTGTTAATTCTTCTTGACCATCGAGATGGTCATGATAATCCTTTTCAACCGGTGTGCCTTCTTTTCAAGTTATTCCATACGGACACCGTTGAGAAATCTGACGATTTGTCTGTTTCATTCATTCCAAGTTGTCTTTGTTTTCCCCGCCCTCCCACCCTTCTTCTTCTCGGAGCAAGAAATTCTCAGATGGAGTATCCATTTTATTCATGTGATATTTCTTCATTCTTTCCTTCAATGTTCTTATCTGGTGATTTATCGTGTAGATGCTCAAGAACTTCAAGTTCATCATTCTTTTGTTCTTAAATTCTGCCGGTGGATGTAATTCAAGATTTCGGTGTTGATCTTATCCTTTTCCTCATTTCACAATGTTTTCTTATTCCGGTGCACTAGTTAATCATTCTCCTCTTGCTATTCATATCCGGAGTGCTGAAGATTCATAATTCCATTCTTAATCCGTTCAAGCTATTTTGAGGTTGCTATCTTATTCAAGCCATTTAATTCAACCGGTGCAATATCTCAAGCAATCTTGTTCAACGGTGATTTTCTTTGAGTGGCCCTAACCCACGGGTCTTTTCCAGGATCTTACCTGACTCTTCTAATTTTTCTGGAGTTATACTCAAATTCTTTTTCAAAGTGTGACGTAAGAATGAATTCCATCAGTCACATGCCTTCTCCAAGATCGCTTTCAAATTCTTATTCATCATTGGTTCAACCTTTTAATTCTTCATTACGGAGTGCCTATACAATTCATGGTGGTGTATCTCATCGTCTTCTCAGATTTGAAGTTCGGAGAAGAGTTTCTCTTAAACCTTGGCCCGTTCTCTTGAAGATTCGTGGTTCTAGCTTCATGCCATCCTCATTATTGTTCAGATTGTGAGGAATTCTTTTCATACCCATCTGAAGCATTTCATGAATTCTTTCCTATTGTGATCCTCCGAAGGCCATCATTTCAGAATATTTCTTCGTTCTCAGTTTTCAACTTCGTCCTCCAAATATTCTTCATCGATGTCTCTTCGTTCGTCTCCATATTCTTACGGTGGTTCTTTCAAGATTACCCTTCCGTTTTTTTCGTTTTAATTCATTTGTTCTTTTAACAATCCTACCGGTGCTTCGTTGAAGATTTATCCAAGCTTGTGCGAGATCTCTCTTTAATTCTTTCCAACAAGAATAAGTAGTATGCCAAATCCTTGGTTGTCATCAATTTAAATTGGTGAAGGATATGCATAACATAAATCTTATTCTAGTTTCTTCCAAGTGATTAATCTTTTGTCTGGTGCTTGTTCATCATATCATATTCTCGGTTCTAAGTTATTCATCTTTTTTTCCGGAGCTCCAAGTTATCTCAATTATATCATTTCAAGATGCATCTAATTCATCGCGCCTTGAACCTTGTTCTTTTCATCTTTCACTTCTCATGCTTTCATTACCGGAGTTCTCATGGTGGTTCATCATCATGTTTTAATTCATCCTCCAAGTTTTCATCAAGATTCTTGTTGGAGCTCAAATATTTCTTCTTCTTGCATTTTGAAGTGCAATTCTTTCTACCTTGTCTTTTCAGGTGGTGTTATGTCATTCTTGATAATTCCTTCATGTTTCATGATTCACAAGTTGTCAGGAATGAGATATTTAAACCCATCTTTTTCGTTGTTCAGGAGATCTTTCCAACCATTCATTTTATCTGTTGGAGTTATCTTGGGTTATAATTCACCTAAAAGCTTTCCTTAAGAATTGTTGCTATTATGGTGCTTATAAATGACCCAAGTTCTTCATTTTTCATTCCGGTGAATAAGTTTTTCATCTCCTTGTTGATCCCAATCCAATCAAATGTTTCCGTTAGTGGCTGGTTGTCACCTCTTAATTTTGAGATGTTTTCCATAAGCCCACAGCGAGCTTATTCTTTTCGTTGTTGAATTCCAACAACTATGTTCAAACCATCTTGGTTAAGATGCTCTTTCAAATTCATTTTGAGAGAAGTTGTCATACTTTTCTCCGTTCATTTCTTTCATTGAACTATATTCTATATTCTTTCATTCCGGAGGCATTGTGATGTTGCTCTCTCCAAACCATCATATCGTTTTATCGAGATCATGTTTTTACCTTGCTTATCATTTAACCGGAGTGTTGTGTCCTCCATTCTAGTTCTCTCATCTTATCAAGTTTTGCCTATCTTTTTAACCGGAGTGCTATCTGAATTCTTTCTTACCCCTTGTGCCATTCTTTTAATTGTTTCGGAGGCAATGTGTTGTTGATTTCATCAACTATCATCCATCTTTTCAAGTTCTTGTTAATTTCTTCCATTTTCAGACGGAGTGCTGTCCAAATTCTGTCATTCTTATTCCTTGGCTATACCATTGCGGTTTCTTATTCTTTTCGTTTGTAAGCTCTTGTTTCATGTCTTTCAACCTTCAAGGTTCTCATAATGCTCCTTGTTCCTCTTTTCTAACGGAGTTTTCATATTCGTTCATCTCCGTTGTATTCTTCGTTCTTTTGGTCAACCTCTCAAGGTTCTTTGGTTTCACTCATCTATCAAAGAAGCAACTTTGTTTTACCTCTTCCTCTTCCGTTGTTACCCGGTGATATCTCTAGGATCTCGGGTCAAGATCCTCTGTTAGTGTGGGAGAGTTGTGACGCCCGAAGACCGACGTTGTCAGGACCCCGATCCTAAGTCACACCGATCTAGTTGTAACACGTCATATCACTTTGCGGCCTCACGCACGGTAACCCCACGGGTGCCACCTTACCTGGCCCGGGACCGTTTGCGCATTTTGGCACACGTATATGACAGTGTCGCTAGCATCCATATGACAGAGAATCCGGGCCGACATGGCTAGTTATAAACCAAAAGTGGCACTAAATTACAAAGACAGGCATCCATGACCCAGCAACGAACGTGTCGGTCATCAACGTATGAACCCAAGTCGTAGCAAGCTACATGGACTTAAAGGAACAACGCGTGACATTTCCCCTAAGGGACAGACACAGGAACGAAGAAGGACACATGCCGGCCAGCCTACGTGTTCCGAGCAGTAGCAAGCTACCAAGGCTCATTGGAATCACTAGGAGGCATTTCCCTGTAAGATAGGCTACCAAAGGAAAACAACTAGGTGTCGGATCCCACACATACCAAGCATTTCAATCATACACGCAATATGCTCAATATGTGCAAATACAACATTGCATCACAACAGAACTCTATGACTCAAAGTACTTTATTTAAAAGGCTCCAGGAGCCATACATAACATAGTCATACAGGTAGGGGTCACATGACCCAACACTCAAGTCATACAGTCATACAAGCACAAGCGGAAGCTACATGTCTGAGTACAGACAACTTAGAAAATAAAACAGGCTTGGTGAAGCCTGACTATCTACAAGGCCCTTCACAAGCTCCAGATCACCGTCTGGGTGTCAAGCTACTCGTCGACGTCAACGTCTATGTAGAACCCATCAGCAGGGGCATGGTTCTCCTCTGCAACAGTTATTAAGCAAACATGAGTACAAAGGTACTCAGCAAGTCTTACCACAGAACCTATTATACATGCAACATTATCAAAAGGGGGTAGTGGAGTTTATAGCAGAATGCCAGCTTTGACCTTGGCTAACCTATACTACAACTCTCAACGGATTGCAAGATGTTATTACGAACACGAGTCCACTACTCTCCACATCAATACACTACCGAGGATCCTCTTCCGTCATCCTACGGAAGGGCCATCCACGGCACTCACGCTTATCTTGAGGCTTTTAGTAGTATCCATCAACTTGTCTATGAACTGTAAGAGTAACCAAGTAGTTCGTACCGCGAACAACGGCTATTCGAATAGTTTGATAACCCTGCAGGGGTGTACCTCTTCACACACGCTTCCACCACTTATCACTGTTTACTCGGCGTGTACTCGGCAACCTTCAAGCGGAAGCCCAGCGAGGGTGTCGGCCACGACCTGACTAACTACTCAAGTCTCTCGTCCAGGTTTATCGCCTATTTGGGTTCCATCCGTGGGGAGATCCGGCCGGGGTGTCGCTCACGGCCCCAAACGATGTGTACAGGGTTCCCGAGTCACCAAACGGGCAACCGGTACACCATGCCACGTACCTGTCGCATCACAACCCACCCCGAGGGTCAGCGTTGTGCACGACCTCCAGTAAGCTATAAACACCAGAAACTAGTTGCAACTCCTGGACAGAGATCAAGGGTAATTAATAAGCCGAGAGGGTCCATTGGTTTCGGGCCCAATGCATGGTAGTAACTGCAACTTGAACCACACATACAGATCTCAGGTCCTATGTACGGTTCCAATGAAACAACCCACCACGTACTCCTACATGGCCTTTCATCGATACCTTTACCAAGCGTATTCCACACTTCCTTCTCTTTATCGAAAGATTGTTTCACTCTGATCCATCACCCAGATGAACCAGACCAGACACAACTCTAAGCATAGCAGGCAACATAAACAAATAGCATGGTGGATCACACATCACATGGCTCAATCAACTCCTACACATGCTAGTGGGTTTCAACTATTTACTGTGGCAGTGACAGGTCATGCAAGGGAATAGGGTTCAACTACCGCAGCAAGTAGCAGTTCACGCGCTGTTGCCTTAATGCAGTAAAAGAGAGCAGGAGCGAGAAGATTGGGTTGTATCGGAATGATCAATGATTGCTTGCCTGACAAGGTAGTTGTCGGGTACTGCTCTTCAACTGGATACGCAGCAGTATCCTCGGGAGCAGGACCTAACACAGGAAATACCGACGATACAATCATTAACAAACAAATGCAACAATATGATGCATGTTTATGACATGGCAAGATGCATGTGTGTTGGCTAATGCAACTAAAACCAGAAGGGTTTGAACCTATTTGAATCAAGGATTCAAATTGAAGTTCAAACTATTATTTAAATAAGTGCATTATCATGGTTTTGACATATACAGCAAGTTAACTTGTTCAAACATGCATGAAACCAGTGCCATTAGATAGATTGGATTTTTCTGATCATTTTTCATATATAAATCTTTTCCATCTGAGCTATGGTTGATTTTATATGATTTTTAGAAGTTTTGGGTATTTCCTGGAATTTCCTGAATTATTTTAAATCTAAAAATCCCAGAAAAACCTTTACTGCGTCAGCATGGCATCATGCTGACGTCAGCCAGTCAACAGGGCCAGTCCAGGTCAAACCTGACCAGTGGGTCCCTCATGTCAGTGTCACAGCTAATTAACTGAGTTAATTAGAGTTAAACTAAAACTAATTAACTGTCAGTGGGGCCAGGGCCCACGTGTCAGTGACTAAACTAATTAACTAATTAATATTAAATTAACACTTAAACTAAGTTTGACTTGCGGGCAGGGCCCACATGTCATTGACCCAGGGGGTCAAACCCGTGGTCAAAACAGTTCCAACTCGCCGGCGTTTAGCCGCCGGCGAGGCCAAACGCGGCGGCGTGCTTCGGAAAACGTCTACGGTGCACGGTTCGAGCTGCGGTTGGGTGCGTTGGAGAGCTCTTGCTCTTCCGCATCGGATGGAGGTGGTCGCCGGACCTGGGGTGGCCGGAGACGACGGCAACGAGCTCGACGGCGGCGACCGGCGTCGGGCGTGTGTGGAGATGCGGCTGCAGGTGCCTAGGCGATGCGTGCATAGCACCGTTCGCATCTACGTGCTGTGGTGAGTGCGTTGGACGGGTGCCGGTGACCAAATGGTCACCGGAGCATCACCGGCGACGAGCACGGCGGCGGTGCATGCGGGCGAGCTACGTGCAGTGTGTTACAGGGCAAGAGGGAGCCAACGGAGAGGGGGAGGAGGTAGCTAGGCTCATAGCGGTTGCAGCAAGCACCGAAGCGAGCTCGGGGGTGGTCGGAGCTGAGCAGCACGGCGAGGGGGATCTCCGTGGCCGGAGTTGGGGAAGAAGAGGTCGGGGGCGTCTCCAGGGTGGGCGAGCGCTCGGGGCTCGGCCTGTTCGAAGCAGTCGAGGACGGCGTAGACGATGGACAACACGGCGGAGCTCGGGGACGACGGTGGACGCGGCTTCTACGACGGTGCGATCACGGCGGCGTCGGCCATGGCGCGGGGAGAGCGGAGGAGAGGGACTGGGGGGAAGCGGAGGTGTCTGGGGGGTCGAGGGGGACGTGGACGTTCGATCCATGCCTCCAGAACGGCGAGGGGGCGAAGCAGGGCGGCGGGCAGCTGCGTGGCGCGCCGTGCGGTCGCCGTCGAGCACCTGCGTGCCTGCCTGGCCGAGCCAAGCAGCTCGCTGGAGCGGCAGCTGGGCTGGGACGGCAGGTGGGCCGGGTGGGCGCCAGGTAAGTGTTTTCCTATTTTCTTTTCCTATTTTCTTTTCTGTTTCATTTCTGTTGCAACTTTGTTCATTTAATAAAAATGCCTAAACATTTTTATAAATCATAACACTTGTCATACCTGCTGTATATAATATGAACAGTAGGAAACATTATAGTTTATGATTATTTGAGCATTTAAAATATTTTATAGCATTTAAATGCCCAAATTCAAATACCATATGATTTAATCCATAACCCTAGATTGTCCTAGAAAATTATGCACCATTTTTGGCAGAGGTTTAAGACCAAGGCAGAAATGATGAACATTTTGAAGGGCATTTTGGGTACATTGGAAAATATTTTAGCAAACCCTAGTTGTTAGGGGAGGGGGTGCTGGGGTTTCTGTTAATCCCATTTCAAGTTTCTTTGAAAGTAAACATGATGCACACTCTAGTCACATCCTAATGCAAGTGCTAGCTAGGGATGTGACAGACGTCCCAGAAGATTCCAGAAGATTCCCGAAGATTCCAGATGTTCCGGGTTGCCCGTGTGTTTCTTTGTGCTTGTGTTATTTATTTTTGCATTGCATCATGTCATCATGCCATCATGTCATATTTATTTTTGCATCTCAACCTAAATAAATTGTGTGGACCTTCGGTCCATTTAAATCGAGGAAAGAATGTCTTCTCTTTATAACATATAAAAGCCTCTCAATATTATTAGGGAGCTATATAATAATATTCCATTTGTTTGGAATTATCCAACACACGTGCATAATTTTCCCCATGCTTTTCCTACTTCGAGTTCTCCTTCAAAAACCCTCCCTATAATTCTTTTCCTATTTATCGAGGTTCCTCCGAAAATTCGAACATTTTTGGACACTTCAATAATCACGTCTTAGTTCAAACCTATTTGAATTAAATTCAAATATGTTTGAATTATTTTCGTTCACGCCTTTTCTATTTTTCCCGGACCGTGCTCATTTTATGATGCCCGAGAAAAATAGTCCTATGTGCTATTTTTTTCCCTAAGCCTCTCTCTTCTTTTCCCTCTTTCGTCTTTTCTGTTAAATCGTTTTATTAAAAGAAGGAGCCCAGTAGCCTTCCCAGCCATCTGGGCCCAGCCTCCCTTCTCCCTAAGGCCCAGGCCGCCAGGCCTCTTTTCGCCCTAGGACCATCTGGCCATCAGGCCCGACCGGCTAACCCTAGCGCATCGAGCCTCTTCCCTCGAGCGCCCTCATCCCCTCGTAACTTCTCCCTCTCTCCCGCACGCTGCCGCTCCACTTCTTTCTCTCTCGATCCCCAAGCCCCGCATCGCCCGACGCCAAGCTCCCTCCTCTCTGCGCGCCCCAGGTCCCGCGTGCCAGGCTGCAGAGCGCCCGAGCCCCCTCCCGAGCGCCCGCCGCGCCAGGACCCCGACCCGCGCCAGGCTCTCCATCGCCAAGTCCCAGCGGCGGAGCTGCAGCACTTCCATCGCCGGCCCGGCGAGCCGAAACCCCTCCGGCCGCCCAAGCCCTCGTCTCCACGCCAGGGTGCCTGCTGAGCGCCCACATCGCCAGCACCGAGAGCCCTTTCGCTCCTCCCGACGCCAGGTCCGAGCGCCTCTTCGTCCCTTCCAACGCCGTGGAGCCGCCTGCCTCGCCTCGCCTCTGCAACGCGCCAGGACCCTGCCTCCGGATCCCTCGCGCGGACGCCGCCCTCCCGTCGCTCGTCCAGGGCGCCGGCTCACCCTGCTGCCTCAAGGCCGCGGCCTGCGGCCTCCCTCCGGCCAGCCCCGCGCCTCGGGTCCTCTTCCTCCCCGCGGCCAGGAGCCCCTTCCTCGAGCAGCCACCGCAGCTCCTCCCTCCGCGTCCGGCGGGTCACCAGCGTCGTCCCGCCACTCTCCCTCGGGCAGCAGCTCGCGGAGCTGCAGCCACCTCGCCTCGAGCATCCCGGCAGCCAGGAGCTGGCCTCGTCGTCCCTCCGTGCTGCCGCTTTTGTTTTTGTTTTGTGTTGCTTTGTGTTGTTGAGCTTGGCAGAGAACCGTGTACGCCTACACGCCAAAGACCGCAACGACCCGAACATCTACATGTTACAAGTTCATCTACGGATACCCGAACATCTACGAACCGGAACGACTACGCAAGATGGCACGCCAAGTACCACGACGACCCTCATGTACCACGACGTCGACGACCCTCAAGTTCAACTACATGGCGATGCGACAAGTACCCCTACGGAACGTGTACCACCACCGTCGCTCGACGACCGCGAGTACCACTACCGTCGCCCGAGTACAACTACGGCTACGAGAACGACTACCTTCGGTGAAGAAATGAGAACGTCTACTTCCTCTCCGAACGGAACATCTACTTCCACTACACCCCGTGAACAACTACTTCCCTCTACGGAACGACTTCTTCCTCGTCGGACACGTGAACGCCTTCTTCCTCTATGTCTCGAACCGCTTCGAGAGAGAACGCTCCGAAGGTATAACCCGAGATGATGTCCCGTGAGGTGCTTGTTGAGTAGTATGAAATGTTTCCCTTGTGAGCCCCGTGCCCGTTTCGTCCTTTTGTCATGTTCCTCGGTTGCCTCGTCGCCGACTCGTGGGAACCCGGTGACGGGATCACCCCACCTTCCATCCTGTTTGGCTCGCTCACGCCATCTTTCCTTTTGCACCGGACTCTCAACGAGTTACCGGAACCGATATGTTGCCGTGGCATCATTTTCAGAATTGTTGCCGTGGCACCCTTTTCCTTCCACCACCGTGAAGATGCTTCATATCATCTTCTTGTTAACCTTCTAATAAAAATTGCATAAACTTGATCATGTCATCCGCATCATGTTAACAACACTAAAATGTTTAATTGTTGTTGCTTTATAATTATTAAACATGCTCATGGGGATTTTTCCGGATATGTTGTTGTTATTTCCGGCCTCATTTAAAATGTCTTAATAGTGTAGTTTTATTATGCTTCACCTCTTGCCATGTTAACAAACATTTAATCTTGTCTTGTAAATAAACGAGAGTCAATTAAATAATTAAATGTGGTGTTTCGTCAATATGCAACTCGTTGCATATTGAGCTCCACTTAACTTGTAGTTTTGTTTGTGCACTTTGCCATGCCATGCATATTTAAACCGGACATGCATCATACTTGTTTGTGCATCGTATGCCATGTTTATGCTTGTGTGTTTACCGTGTTGTTTCTTTCTTTCCGGTTGCTTCTTTTGTTAGCTTCGGTTTCGTTCCGGAGTTGTGAGGATTCGTTCGACTGTTGCTCCGTCTACTTCATGGATCCGTTCTTCTCCCTTGTGGAATTCCAGGCAAGATGACCGAACCCCGATAACATTACTATCTTTGCCTATTGCTAGAAGTCACGATCTATAGTTTTGCCTCGATGCCCATGTTCTTCTTGTCAGCCTCCTACTTGTAACAATTGCCATGTTTAACCACCCTACCTATGCAAACTGTTGCTTGGCTAAGTACGCTTCGCTCAGCCCTTCTTATAGCATTGTTAGTTGCAGGTGAAGATTGAAGATGCTTGCTTCATGTTGAAGTTGTTGGGGTTATATCACACTATATAAATGCTAAATGAAATCATCTATATATTGGCAAGGGTGGAAGGCTAAGCCTTTTGCTTGGTGTTTTGTTCCACTCATGCCGTTAGGAACCGTATAAACCGGTGTTATGTTCCTTGATTATGCGTTCCTAACACGGTTGGGGTGTATGGGACCCCCTTGATAAACCGCTAAGTGCTAAGTCTTTTCCAGCAAGTCCCAACATTGGTACTATTTGCCTAATAACTAATAAAACTTGCATGTGGACTAGCTATCCCTTTTATTTTAATTCAACAACCCCGGGCCAGTGCTCCACATGAGTGTTGGTCCGAAACGGGGAGTCTGCGGGGCCACCACGAGGAAACTCGAGGTATGGTAAAAACCTGTAGAATCGCCCATCCGGTCGTGTCCTGAGACTAGATACGCGCGGCTACCTATCAGGGTGTCGACACGCCGGGAGGATTTGCTGGATTAGCCTTACCTTAGTTCGGTTTAACTTGAGCACGGGATTCCGAGAATACTCGGGTCTTCCCACCTATGGAGTTGCGACTCCGCGGATCGTGGGCTTGTAATGGGTCAAGTTGGAACACCCCTGCAGGGTTTGAACTTTCGAAAGCCGTGCCCGCGGTTATGTGGCAGATGGGAGCTTGTTAATATCCGGTTGTAGATAACTTGACACAATGATTCAATACACTACCAGCGTGTGTACCGTGACTGTCAATTTCCGAATAGGGATTTGGGAGTTGAACACGGTGGGGTTATGTTTGACCGGCTTTAGTTAGGATCACTTCGTGATCATCTCTCGACCGAGGCACCTTCTCTTATCGCTCTCTTTTACGTAAGTTAGTGCTAGTTGCTGCTGCAGACTCTTGTTGTTCCTTCACCTCTTGTTCTTTCTTCAACCTTGTCCTCACCCAAGGCTTAAATAGTCATGTTACCCGAGAACGGGATTGCTGAGTCCTCTGTGGCTCACAGTTACTTCACCACACCAGATGCAGGTTCAGCCGAGTTTGATGCAGGAGTTGGATCAGTTCTTCACCGGGAGTTCGATGAAGAGTTTGGCCATATGCTTGTGACGTTTTCGACGATCAGTAGTGGTTTCTACTAGGATTCGATCCTGACCTGTGGCTTTATGTTGTTTTGGTATCTTTCTTTTGATCTTCGCCCGTAGTCGGGTTGTGATGTTTTGAATGATGATTTGCTTATGTAATGTATTGTGTGAAGTGGCGAGTGTAAGCCAACTATCTCCTTTTGCAATTTAATCCCTTTTTTACATGAGTCGTGCAAAGATACCAAACTTGAATCATTCTAGGATGGGCTTATACCTTTAAGTCATGCCTCGACACGTAGGAGGTATAGTCCCATCCTGGGCATTACAGATGACTCAAGACCCGAAGGTGTGAGCCGCCCGATGGAAGCTTGCCTGGCAAGGCAAGGCGACTTAGATACAGAGTCAGTTACGTTGTGTGACCCGACCTGGACTCCTGTAAACCGCCGGGCCTCGACCTGTTACAGGTGAGACCCGACGGCGGGTTAGGGACAAAAAATAATTGATCGAGAGCTAGGTTAAGCGATTCCGCTCCCTTGTAATCGATACTATAGCAATACAACACAAAGCAGGAGTAGGCTTTTACCTCGTTGGTGAGGGGCCGAATCTGGGTAAACTCGTCTCTCTCGTCCCGCTCAACCCCTTCAAGCTAATCACCATGACCATGGCCTCACACCTAAGTTCCTTCACAAGGGCATCCGCCGTGATAAAACCACAACATGTTGGTTGGATGTTTCGCGTATTTGGTGTTTTTGGTCCGAACTCTGAAATATTTATTTTTATCACATGAAACATACGGCTTGGAGCAAAGCTTGACTGCTTGCATCACTATGTTTACCTTATGTTGACTCTCCATTTTTGCTACAGTTAAATTCTGTCATCCAATAAACGTGTCTTCATTTCATAAAATAAGCAGTGTACCACACCGTATTGTAGCACATTTACCTATAGCTCAGTGTATATGCCATTTTTATTATATTATAAAGGGAAATAATTTACTATTAGATGAACTAGAGTGTGTATTCTGGACACAATCTATCCGTCTAGATCCTTTTATGTTGAATTATATAAAGCAATTGCCTGATTTTATTGTTCTTTTCACCCCTGATGTATAAAAGATTTCTAAGATACGCCATTCTATCCGTGCAGATCCTTTTACAAGGGTTTATATAAAGCAAGGCACGACGTTGGTACTCTCCTAGGACTCCTCTAGATGGTTTTTTCCCTGATTTTTTTACATCCTCTAGATGAACTTTTCTTACTGATTTTTGTACCGTTGTTGGTAACTGATGTCTTAAAGTTGAAGCAGCTGATATTTTACAGATTGATATGTACACTATATATTGAAGAAACGGGTGTTTCAGTAGATGGATTGGTCAAATGTATGCATATATATCGCTCTTGAGGCATGTTTTGTTTTTTCAGGTTTACGTACGAATGATGCATGTTTTCAGAAACTTCTTCAAAATCTAGGTCATAGGCTGCGACTGAACATGCAACAACATACTTCATTATGCTATGATAGCTTTCTGCTTTAGTTACCAGACAAAATTTCTCGCGCTTTGTGCCTTCGTGTTTTCTCGTTTAAACCTGAATGATGGTTGGGAAAATTCCTTTTGAATGTGGTTAACAATAAGGATGCAATCGACTACAATTAGTTTGCTTTTATATTGTTGGTAAATTTCTTATGCCATCATCTTCTTCTCAGTATTTTTATGCTGCAGATATCTTGTCCAGAGCCAACAGAGACAAGCAACACCATGCTGCCGCTATATCTGAATGGTTTTTTTCACAATAGCGATATGCTTCTTATCTGTTCTAGGTGTCACTTTCACAATAATGACCTGCTTATCATTACTCTAATATGCGTTAGGCGGTGGTAAGGTTGCTTCTTTTGATGATGTTATATTACTTAGTTTTTGACATACAACAATGTAGTACGAACTTATGTTTCATTTATTCATCACATTTTGCACTTAGCCAAGCCTGTCACTTTGAATCTGATGCAATACCATTATATAGTTCTCCCTCCGTTCGGAAATACTTGTCATCAAAATGAATAAACGAAGACGTATCTAGATGTATTTTAGTTCTAGATACATCCATTTTTGTTTATTTTGATTACAAATATTTTTTTGTCCATTTTGATTATAAATATTTTTGAACGGAGGGAGTATAAACAAGTGATTGAAAGAGACGCCTCCCACACACCGCCCAGCTTTCTCTCGAGTGGCGTCATAGGGTGGCGCGCCAACCGCTAGTGACAGTTGAAAATGGAAGAGACGTGCGCAGCAGGGATGCGTCTCGAACAAAGTCGCGGCCGAATCGAACCCAGGCCCAGCCGTCCCGGCGGAGATTCGTCGGTCGCGTTCATGTGCCATTTGTCGATGGCAACTTGCCACCGTGATTCCGTCCGTGCTCACTCCTGTCGTATGCCCGACTCACACCCCCGAGCAAAGCCTCACGCAAAACCGGCTCCTCCGCGCCGCGCGGCGCGGCGCCAACATCCTACCCGCGCCCGCCCGCGGTTTCTTCCCAGCGGACGCCTCAAGCAACCGCTCCCCCCTATCGGCCCCATCCGCCTCCTTCTTTCCTCTGCACCAAACCCCACGCCCCCCACCAAACCAGACCCGGCCCCGGCCCCGGCCGCCGCGCTTCAGTGGAGGGCAGGGATTCTGCGGCAGCGCGGGCGGCGTACGTACGCGCGGGAGATGCTGCTGATGGCCGCGCCCGCCGCCGCCGACGAGCACCAGGGGCGGCGCCGGGGGCGGCCGCCGTGCGCCGATCTGCTCCTCAACTGCGACCTGCCCCCGCCGGCCAAGCTCTTCGGCCCGCTCCCGGCTCTGCACCTGCAGAGGTAAGGCGCCGTGATTCTTCACGGTGGCGCGGCGCGTCACGCTCGCCTCGGCGAATTTGCGTTGCTCGGACTGAGTGGCTTCTCTCTCTCTCTCTCTCCCCCCTCTTTTTGCGCAGGGCGGGCGGGACCGACGAGAAGGGCGACGGCGGCGGCAAGGACGTCCTGCTGCAGGCGCTGCGCCTGTCGCAGTCGCGGGCGCGGGAGGCGGAGGGGAAGCTGGCCGCCGCGGCCGCCAGCAGCGGAGGCCTGGCGGCGCTGCTCGTGCGGGACGCGGTGGCGCTCTCGGCGCACCGCCGGTGGGTGATGATGCTGGAGGCCGAGAACTCCGTGCTCAGAGCAGGGGGAGGAGGAGGAGCCGCCGGCGCGGAGCCCGAGGAGGGGGAGGAGGAGGAGGATGGCGCCCGGCACCGGGTTGCCGCCGCGTGGTGGGTCGCGCTGGCGGTGTGCGTCGGCCTCGCCCTCGGCAACCTCCTGCTCTGAAATCAATCGTCCTTGATCTGATCTGATCTTTGTAAATCACCTGACGACCCAGTGCTCCAGCACTTATTTGTGTGAGAATGTTACTGACATCTACTCCTACTAGCCGATGCTTAGCATGGGAAACCTCGTGTTGTTGTGTGGATAAGCATAAACAGACGAAATCAAGTCATGTTCAACATGGGAGCTGGTCTGGTCCTGGGCTCCATGAGCGATGATTGCGGCATTTCAGGTGACCGTGCTGGTTAGTTTCGTTTGTGAGTCGTTAGATCCATCGCAGGATGGCCATCTGATCAACCTGACGAGGTTTGCAACATGGGTCATGATGTGGTTTTGTGTTTGGTCCAATCCAACTGACGAGGTTTGCAACATGGGTCATGCTGCTCTCAGAGATTTGCATCAATAGTGTTCTGCAACATGACTCGTGTTGGGCTTGGGATGTTTGCAACATGGCGGATGTTGCGGATGTCGATCTATCCCGTGCTTCGGCAGAGATTGCAACATGGTTGACGTTACGGTGGTAGACGGGCACATCGTCGATGTTGCAAACCGCCGCTATTTAGTGTTGTCCCCCCTTGCCTTCCTTGCGGTTGCATCACCCCTCGATTGTTGGCCCATGTAGCTTGACGTGTCGCCCCTAGCCTTGCCGCGATAGGGAATGCATTGACATCGGTCCTCCCGATTTAAAGTGCGGTGGTCTGCCATGATAGCCCTCTCTTCCCCGTCGAGGAGTAGAAAGCGGCACACTGGGGTAAACGAGTGGATGAGAGGAGATAAAGTTGGGGAAAGAGAGGATAAGGTTGGTGGACCCCATAGGCCACGTGTCGGGCTTAGGAGGCAGCATATGCGTCATTTTTTTCAACCGAGTGAATCGGAGAGCTTCCCATAGTTTTCTTCTTCTTTATAAATCCACTAGTAATCATTTTTGATAAAGGGAATATATTAATATCGCGAAGATACCAATTACACCCGGCCTCTGCAACAACGCAATAACCTAATGGCATTACAGATACACACAACCAAAAAAAGAAGCTAAAAAAGAAAAGCCCCGCTACAGAGTTCCAGTCCATGCAGCAACAGTACAACCATCACCAAAACAACACTTGAAGTCCAAGTTCTCCAAAAGTGACCCCTCAAAGAAGAAAACAGTGCACAAGCGTCGTCGTCACCCGATCGTAGATCTTGGGTTTTCACCACGAAGACATTCCCTACTCTCAAAACAATGCCTTCAACAAGACAATTGCCAAGCACAACCAATTAAGGCCAAACCTTGGATTTCACCCTGAGAGGTAAGACTTTGAACCTCACCTGTGTTGCCGCCCCCACTTATATACCGCTGCTACAAAATTCAAAACTCCAAGCAAGTTCGTCATCACCACAAAGGCTCCAATCACCATTACTAGTCCTCCAATCTCGGCTTCCATGACATGCTCCGCCTGTGACTTCACCAAGGAACTAAACATATCCCATGATGGCAACAGATAGCAGAGCTTCGCACCTCTCCCTCCTTAATGGAGAACTAGTGGGCACGACTGAATCCCACCCGATCCAGCAAGCTCCAGGCATAACGCGCCCATGGGAGTTCGCCGGCGAAGCCTTCCGGAACCCAACACTCCGACCAGATCAAGAAGGACAGGCGTCAGGCAGATCTTCATCTTGTTACTTGAGGAACCCTAGAACCGCCCCTTAAATTAGACCGAGTCTGCAGCCCTCATGCCGCCGCGAAACCTCGGATTAGATTGGGGATCGGTGCACGGATCTGGGGCCGCATCGGGAGCAGCAGGGGCGCCGGGAAAGGGCGCCTTGCCAGTAGCCAACAGCGCGCCAGCACACATGGAGGAGTAGGCCACGCAAACGCCATGGCCTACCGCCGCCTCGGCCTTGAATTTGAGGGGAAAATGCAGCACACACACACACACACAGAGAGAGAGAGAGAGAGAGAGAGAGAGAGAGAGAGAGAGCCCCGCCGCCGCCGTCTGCGGCACGGGCGCCCGGTGGCCTCCTTCGGCGACGGCGAGGGGGGGTGGAGGGACGGGGCTTGCGGTGGCTGGGTCTCCCCGCCTGTCGCCCCTGAGAGCGACGCGGGGGTCAGGCTAGGCTAATAGTAATCATGCATCTGTCTCGACTCTCGAGTGGCATGCCTTCTCAATTGTATCTTTAAAAAGATGTAACATTTCAGCTTTGGACTTTCTTCACTTGAGCATTGTTGCCACTTGTATCCTGGCCGAATAATGCAGTGTGGGGATTTATGCCATTTCATGTCAATATGTGCATGGAGTAAGGATGTGTTTGGTTGCTGACATTACACCCATGCAAGCTTTGTGAGCGCAAGTTTTTTCTCATTTGGTTACTTGGGCTGTTGATACGTCTCCAACATATCTATAATTTTGGTTGTCTCATATAGCAACTTTATATCATTTTTTGGGACTAACCTATTGACATAGCTGATACGTCTCCAACGTATTTATAATTTTTGATTGTTCCATGCTATTATATTATCTGTTTTTGATGTTTAATGGGCTTTAACATGCTCTTTTATATTATTTTTGGGACTAACCTATTAACCGAAGGCCCAGTGCCAATTCATTTTTTTTTGCCTATTTCAGTGTTTTGTAGAAAAGGAATACCAAACGGAACGAAACCTTCGGGAGGATCTTTCTTGGACCGAAAGCAAATCAGGAGACTTGGAGTTGAAGTCTAGAACGCCACGAGGCGGCCGCGAGGCAGGAGGGCGCGCCTAGCGGGGTATGCGCGCCCCCACCCTCGTGGGCCCCTCGTAGCTCCACCGACGTACTTCTTTCGCCAATATATACTCTTATACCCTAGAAACATCAGAGAGAGCCACAAAACCACTTTTCCACCGCCGCAACCTTCTGTACCTGTGAGATCCCATCTTGGGGCCTTTTCCGGCGCTCCACCGGAGGGGGAATCAATCACGGAGGGCTTCTACATCAACACAATAGCCTCTCCGATGATGTGTGAGTAGTTTACCACAGACTTTCAGGTCCATAGTTATTAGCTAGATGGCTTCTTCTCTCTCTTTGATTTTTAATACAAAGTTCTCCTCGATGTTCTTGGAGATCTATTCGATGTAATATTCTTTTGCGGTGTGTTTGTCGAGATCCCATGAATTGAGGATTTATGATCAAGTTTATCTATGAATAATATTTGGTTCTTCTTTGAATTCTTATATGCATGATTTGATATCTTTGTAAGTCTCTTCAAATTATCGGTTTAGTTTGGCCTACTAGATTGATCTTTCTTACAATGGGAGAAGTGCTTAGCTTTGGGTTCAATCTTGCGGTGTCCTTTCCCAGTTACAGCAGGGGCAGCAAGGCACTTATTGTATTGTTGCCATCGAGGATAGAAAGATGGGTTTCGGAGTTTATCCCTCTACATCATGTCATCTTGCTTAATGCATTACTCTGTTCTTATGAACTTAATACTCTAGACGCATGCTGGATAGCGGTCGATGTGTGGAGTAATAGTAGTAGATGCAGAATGTTTCAGTCTACTTGACACGGACGTAATGCCTATATTCATGATCATTGCCTAGATATTCTCATAAATATGCACTTTTCTATCAATTGCTCGGCAGTAATTTGTTCACCCACCGTAATTTATGCTATCTTGAGAGAAGCCACCAGTGAAACCTATGGCCCCGGGTCTATTTTCTATCATATAAGTTTCCGATCTACAAGTGTAGTTTCCTATTCATTTTATTTTGCAATCTTTACTTTCCAATCTATACAACAAAAATACCAAAAATATTTATCTTATTCTCTTTATCAGATCTCACTTTTGCGAGTGACTGTGAAGGGATTGACAACCCCTTTATCGCGTTGGTTGCAAGGTTCTTGATTGTTTGTGCAGGTACTAGGTGACTTGCGTGTTATCTCCTACTAGATTGATACCTTGGTTCTAAAAAACCGAGGGAAATACTTATGCTACTTTGCTGCTGCTGGGGAACGTAGTATTTTAAAATTTTCCTACGATCACGCAAGATCTATCTACCAGATGCATAGCAACGAGAGGGAAGAGTGTGTCTACGTACCCTCGTAGACCGGGAGCGGAAGCGTCAAGTGACGCGGTTGATGTTGTCGAACTTCTTCGCGATCCAACCGATCAAGCACCGAACGTACGGCACCTCCGCGTTCAGCACACGTTCAGCACACGTTCAGCTTGATGACGTCCCACGAGCTCTTGATCCAGTTGAGCTTCACGGGAGAGTTTCGTCAGCACGACGGCGTGGTGACGGATATGATGTGTTCACCGGCGCAGGGCTTCGCCTAAGCTCCGCGACGGTATGACCGAGGTGTGATTCTGTGGAGGGGGGCACCGCACACGGCTAAAACAATTCAACTTGTGTGTCTTTGGGTGCCCCCCTGCCCCCGTATATAAAGGAGCAAGGGAGGGAGGCCGGCCGGCCCTTCCTGGTGCGGCTAGGGAGTGGACTCCTACTAGGAATAGGATTGCAATCCTATTCCTAGTAGGATTCACCAAAAGAAGGAAGAGGGAAAGGAATAGGAGAGGTGGCGCCCCCCCCAATCCTAGTCCAACTAGGAACCCTAGGTGGGGGCGCCGGCCAGCCCTATGGGCTGCCTCTCTCTTTCCCTTTAGGCCCACTATGGACCATCCCCTCTCGTAGGGGGTTCCGGTAACCCCCTCCGGCATTCCCGATAAATCCGAAATTTTTCCGGAACACTTCCGGTGTCCGAATATAGTCGTCCAATATATCAATCTTTATGTCTCGGACATTCCGAGACTCCTCGTCATGTCCGTGATCTCATCCGGGACTCCGAACTACCTTCGGTACATCAATACTCATAAACTCATAATACCGATCGTCATCAAACGTTAAGCGTGCGGACCCTACGGGTTCGAGAACTATGTAGACATGACCGAGACTCATCTCCGGTCAATAACCAATAGCGGAACCTGGATGTTCATATTGGCTCCTACATATTCTACGAAGATCTTTTATCGGTCAGAACCGCATAACAACATACGTTGTTCCTTTTGTCAAACGGTATGTTACTTGCCCGAGATTAGATCGTCGGTATCTCTATACCTAGTTCAATCTCGTTACCGGCAAGTCTCTTTACTCGTTCCGTAACACATCATCTCATGACTAACTCATTAGTCTTTTGCTTGCAAGGCTTATTGTGATGTGTGTTACCGAGAGGGCCCAGAGATACCTCTCCGACACTCGGAGTGACAAATCCTAATCTTGATCTATGCCAACACCACGAATACTTTCGGAGACACCTATAGAGCATCTTTATGATCACCCAGTTACGTTGTGACGTTTGATAGCACACAAGGTGTTCCTACGGTATTCGGGAGTTGCATAATCTCATAGTCATAGGAACATGTATAAGTCATGAAGAAAGCAATAGCAGTAAAACTAAACGATCATAGTGCTATGCTAACGGATGGGTCTTGTCCATCACATCATTCTCCTAATGATGTGATCCCGTTGATCAAATGACAACTCATGTCTATGGTTAGGAAACATAACCATCTTTGATTAATGAGCTAGTCTAGTAGAGGCATACTAGGGACATACTGTTTTGTCTATGTATCCACACATGTACTAAGTTTCCGGTTAATACAATTCTAGCATGAATAAAAGACATTTATCATGATATAAGGAAATATAAATAACATCTTTATTATTGCCTCTAGGGCATATTTCCTTCAGTCTCCCACTTGCACTAGAGTCAATAATCTAGCTCACATCGCCATGTGATTTAATACCGATAGTTCACATCGTTATGTGAATAACACCCATAGTTCACATCGCCATGTGACCAACACCCAAAGGGTTTACTAGAGTCAATAATCTAGTTCACATCGCTATGTGATTAATACCCAAGAGTAATAAGGTGTGATCATGTTTTGCTTGTGAGAGAAGTTTAGTCAACGGGTCTGTCATATTCAGATCCGTATGTATTTTGCAAATTTCTATGTCTACAATGCTCTGCATAGAGCTACTCTAGCTAATTGCTCCCACTTTCAATACGCATCCAGATTGATACTTAGAGTCATCTGTATTTAGTGTCAAAGCTTGCATCGGCGTAACCCTTTACGACGAACTCTTTATCACCTCCATAATCGAGAAATATTTCCTTAGTCATCCAATTACTAAGGATAATTTTGACCGCTGTACAGTGATCCACTCCCGGATTACTTTGGTACCTCCCTGCTAGACTTATAGCAAGGCACACATCAGGTCTGGTACACAGCATTGCATACATGATAGATCCTATGGCTGAGGCATAGGGAATGACTTTCATTTTCTCTCTATCTTCTGCAGTGGTCGGGCATTGAGTCTTACTCCATTTCATACCTTGTAAAACAGGCAAGAACCCTTTCTTTGACTGATCCATTTTGAACTTCTTCAAAATCTTATCAAGGTATGTGCTTTGTGAAAGTCCAATTAAGCGTCTTGATCTATCTCTATAGATTTTGATGCCTAATATGTAAGCAGCTTTACCAAGGTCTTTCTTTGAAAAATTCCTTTCAAATACTCCTTTATGCTTTCCAGAAAATTCTACATCATTTCTGATCGACAATATGTCATTCACATATACTTATCAGAAAGGTTGTAGTGCTCCCACTCACTTATTGTAAATACAGGCTTTACCGCAAGTCTGTATAAATCTATATGCTTTGATCAACTTATCAAAGCGTATATTCCAACTCCGAGATGCTTGCACCACTCCATAGATGGATCGCTGGAGCTTGCACAATTTTCTAGCACCTTTAGGATTGACAAAACCTTCTGGTTGCATCATATACAACTCTTCTTTAATAATTCCATTAAAGAACGCAGTTTCGTTATCCATTTGCCAGATTTTATAAAATGCGGCAATTGCTAATATGATTCGGACAGACTTAAGCATCGCTACAGGTGAGAAAGTCTCATCGTAGTCAACTCCTTGAACTTGTCGAAAACCTTTCGCAACAAGTCGAGCTTTGTAAACAGTAACATTACCGTCTGCGTCGGTCTTCCTCTTGAAGATCCATTTATTTTCGATGGCCTGCCGATCATCGGGCAAGTCAACCAAAGTCCACACTTTGTTCTCATACATGGATCCCATCTCAGATTTCATGGCTTCAAGCCATTTTGCGGAATCTGGGCTCATCATCGCTTCCTCATAGTTCGCAGGTTCATCATGGTCTAGTAACATGATTTCCAGAACTGGGTTGCCGTACCACTCTGGTGCGGAACGTACTCTGGTTGATCTACGACGTTCAGCAGAAACTTGATCCGAAGTTTCATGATCATTATCATTAACTTCCTCACTAATTGGTGTAGGAATCACTGGAACAATTTCCTGTGATGTACTACTCTCCAATCCGGGAGAAGGTACAATTACCTCATCAAGTTCTACTTTCCTCCCACTCACTTCTTTCGAGAGAAACTCTTTCTCTAGAAAGGATCCACTCTTAGCAACAAAGACCTTGTCTTCGGATCTGTGATAGAAGGTGTACCCAACAGTTTCTTTTGGGTATCCTATGAAGATTTACTTCTCTGATTTGGGTTCGAGCTTATCATGTTGAAACTTTTTCACATAAGCATCGCAGTCCCAAACTTAAATAAACGACAACTTTGGTTTCTTGCCAAACCATAGTTTATAAGGTGTCGTATCAATGGATTTAGATGGTGCCCTATTTAACGTGAATGCAGCTGTCTCTAATGCATAACCCCAAAAGCGATAGTGGTAAATCGGTAAGAGACATCATAGATCGCACCATATCCAATAAAGTACGGTTACGACGTTCAGACACACCATTACGCTGTGGTGTTCCGGGTGGCGTGAGTAGTGAAACTATTTCACACTGTTTTTACTGAAGGCCAAACTCGCTAACTCAAATATTTTACCTCTACGATCATATCGTAGAAACTCTTATTTTCTTGTTACGATGATTCTCCACTTCACTCTGAAATTCTTTGAACTTTTCAAATGTTTCAGACTTGTGCTTCATTAAGTAGATATACCCATATCTGCTCAAATCATCAGTGAAGGTCAGAAAATAACGATACCCGCCGCGAGCTTCAACACTTATTGGTCCACATACATCTGTATGTATGATCTCCAACAAATCTGTTGCTCGCTCCATAGTTCCGGAGAACGGAGTTTTAGTCATCTTGCCCATGAGGCATGGTTCACAAGCACCAAGTGATTCATAATCAAATGATTCCAAAAGTCCATCATTATGGAGTTTCTTCATGCGTTTTACACCAATATGACCTAAACGGCAGTGCCACAAATAAGTTGCACTATCATTATTAACCTTGCATCTTTTGGCTTCAATATTATGAATATGTGTATCACACGATCGAGATCCAACAAACCAATTTTCATTGGGTGTATGACCATAGAAGGTTTTATTCATGTAGACAGAACAACAATTATTCTCTAACTTACATGAATAACCGTATTGCAATAAACATGATCAAATCATATTCATGCTCAACACAAACACTAAATAACACTTATTTAGGTTCAACACTAATCCCGAAAGTATAGGGAGTGTGCGATGATGATCATATCAATCTTGAAACTGCTTCCAATACACATCGTCACTTCATCCTTTAACTAGTTTATGTTCATTATGCAACTCCCACTTCGAGTTACTACTTTTTAGCAACTGAACCAATATCAAATACCGAGGGGTTGCTATGAACACTAGTAAAATACTCATCAATAATCTGTATATCAAATATACCTTTGTTCACTTTGCCATCCTTCTTATCCACCAAATATCTAGGGCAGTTCCACTTCTAGTGACCATTTCCTTTGCAGTAGAAGCGCTTGTTTCAGGCTTGAGTTTAGCTTTGGGTTTCTTCACGGGTGTGACAGCTTGCTTGTCATTCCTTTTGAAGTTCCCCTTCTATCCCTTTGCCCTTTACTTGAAACAAGTGGTCTTATTAACCATCAACACTTGATGCTCTTTCTTGATTTCTACCTTCGCCGATTTCAGGATCGCGAAGAGCTCGGGAATTACCTTCGTCATTCCTTGCATATTATAGTTCACCACGAAGTTCTACTAACTTGGTGATAGTGACTAGAGAACTTTGTCAATTACTATTTTATCTGGAAGAATAACTCCCACTTGATTCAAGTAATTGTAGTACCCAGACAATCTGAGCACATGCTCACTGGTTGAGCTATTCTCCTCCATCTTGTAGGCAAAGTACTGTCAGAGGTCTTATACCTCTCGACACGGGCATGAGTATGAAATACTAATTTCAACTCTTGGAACATCTTATATGCTCCGTGGCGTTCAAAACGTTTTTGAAGTCCCGGTTCTAAGCCGTAAAGCATGGTGCACTTAAACTATTAAGTAGTCATCATATCGAGCTTTTGTCAAAACGTTCATAACGTCTACATCTGCTCCTGCAATAGGTCTGTCACCTAGCGGTGCATCAAGGACATAATTCTTCTGTGCAGCAATGAGGATAATCCTCAGATCACGGAACAATTCCGCATCATTGCTACTAACATCTTTCAACTTGGTTTTCTCTAGGAACATATGAAAAATAAACGGGGAGCAACATCGCGAGCTATTGATCTACAACATAGATATGCTAATACTACCAGGACTAAGTTCATGATAAATTAAAGTTCAATTTAATCATATTACTTAAGAACTCCCACTTAGATAGACATCCCTCCGGTCATCTAAATGATCACGTGATCCAAATCAACTAAACCATGTCCGATCATCACGTGAGATGGAGTAGTTTCAATGGTGAACATCTTATGTTGATCATATCTACTATATGATTCACGCTCGACCTTTCGGTCTCCAATGTTCCGAGGCCATATCTGCATATGCTAGGCTCGTTAAGTTTAACCCGAGTATTCTGCGTGTGCAAAACTGGCTTACACCCGTTGTATTTGAACGTAGAGCTTATCACACCCGATCATCACGTGGTGTCTCGCCACGACGAACTTTCGCAACGGTGCATACTCAGGGAGAACACTTATACCTTGAAATTTAGTAAGGGATCGTCTTATAATGCTACCGTCGTTCTAAGCAAAATAAGAAGCATAATAAGATAAACATCACATGCAATCAAAATATGTGACATGATATGGCCATCATCATCTTGTGCTTTTGATCTCCATCTTCAAAGCACCGTCATGATCACCTTCGTCACCGGCTTGACACCTTGATCTTTATCGTAGCATCATTGTCGTCTTGCCAACTATTGCTTCTACGACTATCGCTACCGCTTAGTGATAAAGTAAAGCAATTACATGGCGATTGCATACAATAAAGCGACAACCATATGGCTCCTGCCAGTTGCCGATAACTTTACAAAACATGATCATCTCATACAAAACCGTATAACTCATCATGTCTTGACCATATCACATCACAACATGCCCTGCAAAAACAAGTTAGACGTCCTCTACTTTGTTTGTTGCAAGTTTTACGTGGCTGCTACGGGCTTTAGCAAGAACCGTTCTTACCTACGCATACAAAACCACAACGATGTTTCGTCAAGTATGTGCTGTTTTAACCTTCACAAGGACCGGGCGTAGCCACACTTGATTCAGCTAAAGTGAGAGAGACAGACACCCGCCAGTCACCTTTAAGCAACGAGTGCTCGTAACGGTGAAACCAGTCTCGCGTAAGCGTACGCGTAATGTCGGTCCGGGCCGCTTCATCTCACAATACCGCCGAAGCAAAGTATGACATGCTGGTAAGCAGTATGACTAGTATCGTCCACAACTCATTGTGTTCTACTCGTGCATATCATCTACGCATAGACCTGGCTCTGATGCCACTGTTGGGGAACGTAGTATTTTAAAATTTTCCTACGATCACGCAAGATCTATCTACCAGATGTATAGCAACGAGAGGGAAGAGTGTGTCTACGTACCCTCGTAGACCGGGAGCGGAAGCGTCAAGTGACGCGGTTGATGTTGTCGAACTTCTTCGCGATCCAACCGATCAAGCACCGAACGTACGGCACCTCCGCGTTCAGCACACGTTCAGCTTGATGACGTCCCACGAGCTCTTGATCCAGTTGAGCTTCACGGGAGAGTTTCGTCAGCACGACGGCGTGGTGACGGATATGATGTGTTCACCGGCGCAGGGCTTCGCCTAAGCTCCGCGACGGTACGACCGAGGTGTGATTCTGTGGAGGGGGCACCGCACACGGCTAAAACAATTCAACTTGTGTGTCTTTGGGTGCCCCCCTGCCCCCGTATATAAAGGAGCAGGGGAGGGAGGCCGGCCGGCCCTTCCTGGTGCGGCTAGGGAAGGAGTCCTACTAGGAATAGGATTGCAATCCTATTCCTAGTAGGATTCACCGAAAGGAAGAAGGGGGAAAGGAATAGGAGAGGTGGCGCCCCCCCCCAATCCTAGTCCAACTATGGACCATCCCCTCTCGTAGGGGGTTCCGGTAACCCCCTCCGGCATTCCCGATAAATCCAAAACTTTTCCGGTATACTTCCGGTGTCCGAATATAGCCGTCCAATATATCAATCTTTATGTCTCGGACATTCCGAGACTCCTCGTCATGTCCGTGATCTCATCCGGGACTCCGAACTACCTTCGGTACATCAATACTCAAAAACTCATAATACCGATCGTCATCAAACGTTAAGCGTGCGGACCCTACGGGTTCGAGAACTATGTAGACATGACCGAGACTCATCTCCGGTCAATAACCAATAGCGGAACCTGGATGTTCATATTGGCTCCTACATATTCTACGAAGATCTTTTATCGGTCAGAACCGCATAACAACATACGTTGTTCCTTTTGTCAAACGGTATGTTACTTGCCCGAGATTCGATCGTCGGTATCTCTATACCTAGTTCAACCTCGTTACCGGCAAGTCTCTTTACTCGTTCCGTAACACATCATCTCGTGACTAACTCATTAGTCTTTTGCTTGCAAGGCTTATTGTGATGTGTGTTACCGAGAGGGCCCAGAGATACCTCTCCGACACTCGGAGTGACAAATCCTAATCTTGATCTATGCCAACACCACGAATACTTTCGGAGACACCTGTAGAGCATCTTTATGATCACCCAGTTACGTTGTGACGTTTGATAGCACACAAGGTGTTCCTACGGTATTCGGGAGTTGCATAATCTCATAGTCATAGGAACATGTATAAGTCATGAAGAAAGCAATAGCAGTAAAACCAAACGATCATAGTGCTATGCTAACGGATGGGTCTTGTCCATCACATCATTCTCCTAATGATGTGATCCCGTTGATCAAATGACAACTCATGTCTATGGTTAGGAAACATAACCATCTTTGATCAATGAGCTAGTCTAGTAGAGGCATACTAGGGACATACTGTTTTGTCTATGTATCCACACATGTACTAAGTTTCCGGTTAATACAATTCTAGCATGAATAAAAGACATTTATCATGATATAAGGAAATATAAATAACATCTTTATTATTGCCTCTAGGGCATATTTCCTTCAGCTGCATCACCCTGTCCTCTTCAAGGAAAACCAACGCATGCTTAAGAGGTAGCAAGAAGGATTTCTTGCACCGTTTTCGGGGAGATCTACACTCAAGTCAAGACATACCAAGTACCCATCACAAACTCTTCTCCCTCGCATTACATTATTTGCCATTCGCCTCTCATTTTCCTCTCCCCCACTTCTAAAACGATTTTCGAAAACCTTTGCCTTTTTCTGACCTGTCTTTCGTTCGCCTCTTTCCGCATGCCTCTTGTGTGTTCGTCCTTAGTGCGGTTTGTTGCCATCATGTCTGAAACTGGGGAGGTTATCGTTGAAAAAGATAGTATTAACGATGGGGGAAACTTTGATGCTTTTAATAATCCTCATGAAGAACCTATTATTTTACACACTAAAAAGTTCCGGATTGGTAGTGGTAATATTATTGGAAAAGGAGTTATTCAAGATTTCTTTACTTGTACCGGTGCTTTGCCCACTATGGGTGGGTCTATTCTTCATAGAACTAGTAGTCTTGCGGATGCTATATCTTTGCTCGTAGTTGAACTTGAAAGACAATTTATCCACATGCATCCTTGCATACAAAGGATTTTTCTAGAATTTTCCTATGTTGGGTATTCTTCTGTTAAGCGAGCGGCTACCATCTTTTTAGCACATGAGTTCAGATTTATAATAAAAGAGGCCAATGAATTTTTTGCGCATTATGGGGTGGATGCTGGCCGTCCTCCCATATAAGCAATCCTTTTTAATCAAGAAGACATAATGCGTTTACAATCTTAAGATCATGTTGCTTATAATAAAAACCTTATAAAAAGGTTCCTAACAATGTTCTAGTTGATAGGATTTCTGAACTTGATGATAATTTTGCCATTCAGAACAATGGGTTAGGTTTTTCTCTTATACAAAGGCTCATGACTTTTTGCCAAAAGAATGCTGATAACAATGAATTGGTTGTGCAATATGAGGGGCCAAAAGAGGAACCAATACCTCCCGAGCTTGATCTTGGGGACTTTTGTCCCAATAAATTTAGACCATTTGATTACTTTTGCCTGCCACAAAGAAAACTTGTTGTTGAACGTAGGGTGTATGACATGAGTTTTCGTGATCTTCCCTATCATTATAATACCTAGATCCATTCTTATTTTTATGCCTAGCTAGGGGCGTTAAACGATAGTGCTTGTTGGGAGGCAACCCAATTTTATTTTCTTTGCCTTTTGCTTCGGTTTAGTAATAAATAATTCATATAGCTTCTGTTTAGATGTGGTTTTATGTTTTAATTAGTATTTGTGCCAAGTGGAACCTTTGGGAAGACTTGGGTGAAGTCTTTGCGATCTTGCTGTAAAAACAGAAACTTTTGCGCTCACGAGATTAGCTGCCATTTATTACCGGAGAGTGCTTTTAGGTTGATTATTTTTGCAGATGATTAATAGACAAATTCTTCACGTCCACCAGTTTATTTCAGAATTTGTAAAGTTACAGAAGTATTCGAAAGTTACAGATTGCTACAGACTGTTCTATTTTTGACAGATTATGTTTTTCGTGTGTTGTTTGCTTATTTTGATGAATCTATGAGTAGTATCGGGGGGTATGAACCATAGATAAGTTGGAATATAGTAGGTTTAACACCAATATAAATAAAGAATGAGTTCAATACAGTACCTTAAAGTGGTGGTTTATTTTCTTATACTAACGGAGCTCACGAGATTTTCTGTTAAGTTTTGTGTTGTGAAGTTTTCAAGTTTTTGGGTAAAGATTTGATGGATTTTGGAATAAGGAGTGGCAAGAGCCTAAGCTTGGGATGCCCAAGGCACCCCAAGGTAAAATTCAAGGACAACCAAAAGCCTAAGCTTGGGGATGCCCCGGGAAGGCATCCCCTCTTTCGTCTTCGTCTATCGGTAACTTTACTTGAGACTAAATTTTTATTCACCACATGATATGTGTTTTTCTTGGAGCGTCATGTATGATTTGAGTCTTTGCTTTTTAGTTTACCACAATCATCCTTGCTGTACACACCTTTTGAGAGAGACACACATGAATTGGAATTTATTAGAATACTCTATGTGCTTCACTTATATCTTTTGAGCTAGATAGTTTTGCTCTAGTACTTCACTTATATATTTTTAGAGCATAGCGGTGGTTTTATTTTATTGAAATTATTGATCTCTCATGCTTCACTTATATTATTTTGAGAGTCCTTTAGAACAGCATGGTAATTTTCTTTGGTTGTAAAATTAGTCCTAATATGATAGGCATCCAAGATGGGTATAATAAAAACTTTCATATAAAGTGCATTGAATATTAAGAGAAGTTTGATACTTGATGATTGTTTGGAGATATGGGGATGGTGATATTAGACTCATGCTAGTAGAGTAGTTGTGAATTTGAGAAATACTTGTGTTGAGGTTTGCAAGTCCCGTAGCATGCACGTATGGTAACCGTTGTGTGACAAATTTGAAGCATGAGGTATTTCGTTGATTGTCATCCTTTGTGTGGAGGTCGGGATTGCGCGATGGTTAACTCCTACCAACCCTTCCCCTAGGAGCATGCGTGTAGTACTTTGTTTTGATGACTTGTAGACTTTTGCAATAAGTATGTGAGCTCTTTATGACTAATGTTGAGTCCATGGATTATACGCACTCTCACCCTTCCACCATTGCTAGCCTCTCTTGTACCTCGCAACTTTCGCCGGTACCATACAACCATCATATACCTTCCTCAAAACAGCCACCATACCTACCTATTATGGCATTCCCATAGCCATTCCGAGATATATTGCCATGCAACTTTCCACCGTTCCGTTTATTATGACATGTTCCATCATTGTCATATAGCCTTGCATGATCATGTAGTTGACATTGTATTTGTGGCAAGGCCACCATTCATAATGTTTTCATACATGTCACTCTTGATTCATTGCACATCCCGGTACACCACCAGAGGCATTCATATAGAGTCATATCTTTGTTCTAGTATGGAGTTGTAATATCGAGTTGTAAGTAAATAGAAGTGTGAGGATCATCATTATTAGAACATTGTCTCATGTGAGGTTATGAAAAATAAAAGAGGCCAATGAAGCCCACATAAAAAAAGAGGTCAAAGAAGCCCACCAAAAAGAGGCCAAAGAGCCCAAAAAAATGAGAGAAAAAGAGGAAAGGGACAATGTTACTATCTTTTTCCACACTTGTGCTTCATAATAGCACCATGCTTTTCATGATAGAGAGTCTCCTATGTTGTCACTTTCATATTACTAGTGAGAATTTTTCATTATAGAACCTGGCTTGTATATTCCAATGATGGGCTTCCTCAAATGCCCTAGGTCTTCATGAGCAAGCAAGTTTGATGCACACCCACTTAGTTTCTTTTGTTGAGCTTTCATACATTTATAGCTCTAGTGCATCTGTTGCATGGCAATCCCTACTCACTCACATTGATATCTATTGATGGGCATCTCCATAGCCCATTAATATGTCTAGTTGATGTGAGACTATCTTCCTCCTTTTGTCTTCTCCACAACCACCATTCTATTCCACCTATATGCTATGTCCATGGCTCATGTTCATATATTGCGTGAAAGTTGAAATGGTTTGAGAATACTAAAGTATGTAACAATTGCTTGGCTGAAACCGAGGTTGTGCATGATTTGAATATTTTGTGTGACGAAGATGGAGCATAGCCAAACTATATGATTTTGTAGGGATGAGCTTTCTTTGGCTATGTTATTTTGAGAAGACATAATTTCTTTGTTAGTATACTTGAAGCATTATTATTTTTATGTCAACATTAAACTTTTGTCTTGAATCTTTCAGATCTGAACATTCATGACACAATAAAGAAAATTGCATTGATAAATATGTTAGGTAGCATTGCACATCAAAAATTCCGTTTTTATCATTTACCTACTCGAGGACGAGCAGGAATTAAGCTTGGGGATGCTTGATACGTCTCCAACGTATCTATAATTTTTTATCGTTCCATGCTATTATATTATTTGTTTTGGATGTTTAATGGGATTTAATATGCTCTTTTATATTATTTTTGGGAGTAACCTATTAACCGAAGGCCCGGTGCCAATTCCTGTTTTTTTTGCCTATTTCAGTGTTTTGCAGAAAAGGAATACCAAACGGAGTCCAAACGGAACGAAACCTTCGGGAGGATCTTTCTTGGACCGAAAGCAAACCAGGAGACTTGGAGTTAAAGTCTGGAACGCCACGAGGCGGCCACGAGGTAGGAGGGCGCGCCCCCACCCTCGTGGGTCCCTCATAGCTCCACCGACGTACTTCTTTCGCCTATATATACTCTTATACCCTAGAAACATCAGAGAGAGCCACGAAACCACTTTTCCACTGCCGCAACCTTCTGTACCCGTGAGATCCCATCTTGGGCCGCCGGAGGGGGAATTGATCACGGAGGGCTTCTACATCAACACCATAGCCTCTCCGATGATGTGTGAGTAGTTTACCACAGACCTTCAGGTCAATAGTTATTAGCTAGATGGCTTCTTCTCTCTCTTTGATTCTCAATACAAAGTTCTCCTCGATGTTCTTGGATATTTATTCGATGTAATATTCTTTTGCGGTTGTCGGGGAAAACTGACCGCCCACGGACACCTATGGGACCGGAGCCCCTTTTCGGTACGGAAAGGGAGCGGAGGGAGCACAAAGAGCAGATCGAGGGGCACACACGGGCAGTACCCAGGTTCGGGCCGCACGGATGCGTAAAACCCTACTCCTGCCTTGGTTTTGCTATTGAGTTCTTGAACTCGGGAGCTTGAAGATCTACGGTACTAGCTACACCAATCGTGTGAGTGATCAAGTTTCCGAACCCCCTCTACGTTGTGCATGGGCCTCCTTTTATAGCTCAAAGGGGTCACCGACAGGTGTCAACGTAGAGGAGGGTAAAAGCGTAAAATTGGTGGTAGTTGTAACAGTGCATGAACATTGTATGCACAGTGGTCTATACCTAACCCTGACGGTGGGGGACAAGGGCATTGAATGCCCGTTGCCGTCACCCCAAAAGCGTCCGTCCATGCGTCTCCGTTCGCTACGGCGATGGCCTTGTCACCGCGGCTTGCCACCGTGTACCCCAGGCTGCACAGCCATCTGCCACGTGCCCCTGGAAGGGCCCCAGGGCGACGCGTGGCCAGATGAACTGGAGCGCAGGCACACAGTGTAAGCCTCCCCCGGCAAGCACCTTGCCGGGGTTGCTATCTTGCCGGGCCCGGAAGCTTGTCGCTCTCCGGGTCCTGCCGGGGCGCATGATGCGCCACGATATATCTTCTGAGGTGCTGTTCTTTGGCCTTCCTGGTAAGCTCCTCTTGCCAGGGTCTTGTGCTGGAATGATAACATTGAGCCTGGTGCGGCCTTCCCGGCAAGCTCCTCTTGCTGGGGTCTTGTCTCTTAACTTGAATACTTTGTTCTTGAATGGCTCCAAACGATCTAAAGTGGGCCTTGGCGGGCGCGTGGTGAGCCTGACCACGGGACGCTGCTACTGCCCGTGCACAAGTCGGGATACTAAGGTACACCTACTTTATTACACCGACAGGAGCCCCCGGGCCTGGGCCACACACGGTGCCGAGCGCTGTTGGGCCAGGCCCAAAACAGTGCACGGGCACACGCGGCCCACGGCACGCCGTTTCCCACTCCAGATTTGCCGCATCCCTCCCTAACGACACGCGTCGATTGCGGCGTCGTGGGAGAGATCGTGGCCTGTTTCTTTAATGGGAAAATGCGGAACGTCCCCCACTTCCCCCTTAAAAACAGAGGAAGCAGGGGCAGTTTCCCCCCATTGCTTTCATTGTGTCTTCAATCCCCACAAACCCCCGTCGCCCTCCGCCTCCCCAAAGGTCGACAGAGAGCCGAGCTCCACCCTGCTCCCGCCGCCGCCTGCCTCTCCGGCACCGCCGACCCTTCTCGCCGTCCCCGCCATGGCCCCGAAGAGCAGCAAGGCGAAGAGCGATAAGTCCGACAAGGCGGCGAAGCTGGCAGCTATGCGGAAGAGGATGGTGGTCTTCCCGCCGAGGCTCGGCGCGAGGGAGCTGCGGGACAAGTATTACCTGTTCTGGGCGAGGGAGACGAAGGCTCACCCGCGCACCAGAGTCCTCCCCGCCGAAGCCATCGACATTTACCCGGGAGGTTACTTCTACTTTGCCCTATTCTTCCACTGCGGCCTTTGTCCTCCGTATTCCGAGTTTTTCTGTGATGTGATGAACACATACGGATTCCACCTCTTAGATTTCACCCCGAATGCCGTCCTTACTTTGGCCGTTTTCGCACATCTGTGCGAAAACTATGTCGGGGTCCATCCAAACGTAGCTCTCTTCCGCCACTTCTTCACGCCTAGAGTAGAGTCCGGTTCCCCACTCTCCGGCGGCATTTCCTGGATCTTCAGGCTCAACAAGAAGGAGGCGTACTTGATTGGAGAGCTCCGCGGCAAGTGGGAAGAGTGGAGGGCTGATTGGTGCTGGGTCATGGAAGAGGAACCCCAGCAATTCACCTCGCCGCGCCGGACTGCAATAGTGCGCGGCAAGGATTGGAGTGACTTGGCCCCGGAGGACGACAAGCTGCAGATTGCCCTTACTAGGATTCTTCGCCTCCGGGCCGCCAACCTTACGGTAGGCGAGGTCGGGGCTAATTTCCTTCGCCGCCGCATTGCCCCCCTGCAGGAAAGGAAGATGCCTGCTTGGGAGTTCGGTAACGCAGCAGACCACATGAGGCTGCGCCCCGGGCTGAATTATAACTTCACCGTCTTGGAACTCAAGGGGATGGTTCGGGAGTTGTTCAAGCATGATCCCAAGCACCCGGAGTGGTTCACCCCGTCGGACGGAGTGGTTCCCTTATGCAACAACTCTGCCCTTAGTGCCATCCGCGCGGCAATGCCTGAGTGTGACTCCCACGGGGTTGTTCCCACTTGGCTGACGCCTTCAGAGGAGACCGTGCAGACCTTCTTCGACAATCTGGTTGAACGGCCACGCAACCCCGAGGAGAAAAAAGGGCTCACCCGTGCGACCACCGACCGGGATGTGGCGTATATAGCCAACAGGATGGAGGAGGCCGCCGCAGCGGCGGCCGCGGGTGAGTTTGGGTATACCGTGGAGGAAGCAGAAGCAGCGGATGCAGTGAGCCAGGCCGAGGAGGAAGAGATCCTCAAGCTGCTGAGACCCGCTGGGAAGCCTGCCGGGGAGCCTGCCAGGACGGGCGAGGCTGCCGGGTAAGGCACTGAGTCCAGTGAGCCCGCCGAGGAGGACGCCGAATCGGGCAATTCCGACGAAGACTCGGGCGGGTCACTGAACCTCGACGACGCCTCCTCGTCCTCAGAGAACTCTCCGCCACCATCGAGTCCTCCGCCACTGCAGAAGAAGCGCCTCCGCAAGACCACTGAGACGGCGAGGCAACCGGCGCCCCGACAGCAGCCGAAACGTCGTGCGGCGCGTGCCACCACGACGAGCAAGGTCGTCAAGGAGGCGCCCCGTGTTCCAGCGGCAAGCGGAGGGGGATCTTCCCGAAGCGACTCCGGCGTTCCTTCTGCTCCTCGGTCCTCGGCGACGACCGGAGCGGGGTCTTCGCAGCCCATGGCTCCGGAGCCCGCCAAGCGCCCGAAGGAGCCTACTCCTCCAGCTCCTCGCGCTGGGGCACGCGAGGCGGAATTTGACTTCTCCGCCCTTAGCTCCGACGAGGAGGAGGAAGAGTAAGCACTTGATACTTTTATTACTTCTGATCCTTGTTGTTCTTGTCTTGATTTCTCTTTGCCTAACTCTGGTCTTGTTTGGCTTCCAGGACCTTGACCCAGAGGATGGCGAAGAGGGCCAAAATCCCTATGGTTGACCTCGAGGACGACGAGCCTGCCGCAGCGGCGGGGGATGCGCCAGCGACAAGCTTGCCGGACCAGCCTGCTGCTCCGGAGAGCAGCCCCAAGCGCAGCCCCGAGCGTAAGTCTTGTGTTCATTTTTCTGCTTGACGGGCGCACTTGAGGTTGTTATCCTTACTAATGTTTTGTTGTCTTGTGCAGAAGTGGAGCCGCAGCTGCAGGAGAACCAAGAGGCCGCCCCCGACGAGCCGCTTGTTCCACCCTCCCCGCCAAGGAGGAGCTCCCCGGCGAGGGACAACGCTCCGACAAGGATGGGTACTACGCCAAGGGCGAGCACCCCGCCAAGGGCGAGCACCGCGACAAGGGTGGGCACCCCGCCAAGGGAAGGCGCAAGCGGCCCTCCGCCAGCAGGGGCCACTACTACGCCGCCAAGGGAGAACTCCCCGGCGAGGGACCCCGTTACTGAAGAGGCCCGCGCAGGTAAACCCTTGTACTTTCCTTCTTTTGAACTTTTCTTTTTGGATATTTGCTTGACGATTCTTTCTTTTATTTTTCTGTTGTTAGATCCGCCCGCCCCGGAGCCGATGGAGATGGAGACCATCGCCGAGGAAGACGTGCGCGGCAATGCTGGCGACGCCACCACCACTGAAGGAATGGCTGGTGCTGACGAGCCAGCCGCCGAGGAGACCGCCCCGACCGCTGACGCGGCAGCTGGGGAAGGGACCGGCGACCGCACTGCTGGCCCTGAGGCCGCAGGAGCGTCGCGCCGGCCGCCGACCCCTCCGCCCCCGCGGCTGGGTCGGGTGTCTACCTGGAGGCCGCCAACGGGGTCTTTATCCAAGTCCCGTGGGCATCCTCATCAAGGGCACCCGCGGAGGGGGAGACCTTCGACGGAGAAGTTCTCGCCTCCGCCGGGTTGAGGGTTGTCGACGCGCCCGACAGCAGCAACGAGGCCGAAGAGGAGCAACTCCTACGTCGACTCCTGGGCTTGTACCGGGCCAGGCAGGCTAAGTTGGAGTCCCGGGAGGCTCTGGCTGCCAAGGCTGGTGCTGATCTGGAGAAGCACGCCGCGGAGCTCCGTACCGCCAACCAGGCGGCCCTCCGGAACTTGGCGGAGGTGCGCGAAGAGCTTGCCAGAGCACACCAGGCGTTCCTCCTCGAGAAGGCCGAGGTGGAGGAGCAGCAGTGACTGGCCGTCGAGGATCTGTCTCGGCGGGAGGGAGAGCTCAACCAGCGGAAGGTCGACCTCGATAGCCACGAGGACGACCTCACCGCTCGCGAGCAGGCCATTGGCGGGGCTCTGCAGGAGGCGAGGGACGCCGCTGCCGCCGCAGAGACCGCCAAGAGGGATCTGGAGGCCAGGGTGGTGCAGTTGGAGACGAGCTTGAAGGCGAGCGAGGACAGGGTTGCCGCGCTCAACGTGGCGCGGGAGAAGGACGCCCATACCAACTCGGAGCTGCAAGTCCGCCTCTCCGAGAAAGGCAAAGAGCTTAACGACGCCAAGGACTCCATCGCAGACTTGGAGCTGAAGGTTTCCACCCTCAGCGACTCACTTGACGCCGCCCGGGACCGCGAAACGAAACTGAAAGATGATCTTCGTGCTGAGAGGGCCCTGCTGGACAGCGCCGCCGTCTCGCAAAACAACTTCCAGCGGACGGTGGAGCAGTGGACCGAGGAGCTCGTCGCCTCCGCCGCCAACATTGACAAGGAGATGGTGGCGCTGAGGGCGGAGCACCTCGTGTACTCCCCCGACAAGAGCCTCCCCCACAGCGCCAAGCTAAGCTTGTTCTTCAGAGGAGTGGCGCCGGCCCTTGCGCAGCTACGGGAGAGGGTCCCTGCGCAGCTGGCCAACGAGGCGCGCCGGCTTTGCATGGGTACTATGGAGCGGGTGTTGACGAAGATCATCTACCGCAACCCCGAGATCAATCTCGAGAACGTCCTCCGGACCTTGCCGCCCGAAGCTGACATGGAAGCGCTGAAGGCACAAGTTGCCCACATCGTGGCCAAGGCGGGCAAGATCAAGAGGGTTGACAGAGACCGTGTAGACTAGGCTCCCTTCTTTCTGTTTCCCTTGCCGCTGTCGATTAAGTCATGGGTAGTAGTTGGTTAGAACAGCGGCAAGTTATCTTGTAATATAACTTTATTTTGGATAGTCAATGCAGTGTTATCTCCCTTGCTTGGTTCCTTCACTTTGTATACTTTCCACCCTACGCTTTTAGGGAACTTGCCGGCAAAGGGGCCCTTGCCACGAGCGCTGAGTGCGGGACTCTTAGCAGCCTGCTGGTAATGCCCTCGCCGGCAAGAAACCTTGCCGCAGCTAGTCGCAGCACACTTAGGTTGTTGAGCGAACTCGAAAACGAAATAAGGGCGCGACACTTGTCGCAGCTCACTTAAGCCGTCGAGCGTGCTCGAAACAAAGTAAGGGCGTGGCTAGCCACGGGTAGGTTCCTCTGCGCACAGGTTTTTCATACAAAGTGTGGTTGTTCAAGGAAGATAACTAATAATTAAAAATTTGAAAGCTCAAACTTTGGCAACTTAGCTTTCATGGATTGTTTGCTTCCCGGCAAGGCTTTCCTTTCTTGAACAACACTTGGTCCATACCACTGTCTCCTTCCCCCCGGCAAACTTGTGTGCGAGGAACACTTCTTCTGCTTGAGAGAAAAAGGAAGAAGGGAGGAAACATAGATATGGAGCCTTGCGGCTTGTTATTGCTTACCGGGATCGTGTGCTGCACAAAGTGTCAGATAATGCATGCAATGAAAACAAGAATGCATGAAACGACAAGCCGTGCGAGCACAAAAGTTTTACTGATGCACGGGGTCTGCGCCCGGCTTTGTACAAAGGTTTACATGCAACAGCGGCAAGACTTGTACAAAAGGTGGTTGCCGGAGCGGATCACGGCAACCGCGCCTTATGGGTGAAAGTTGTGAAGATGCTCTATGTTCCAGGAGATGCTCACCGGTAGGCCTTCTTCGGTCTCAAGGCGGACAGCGCCGGGCCTTGTGACTTGTCTCACCCGATAAGGGCCTTCCCACTTCGGCGTCAACTTGTTGGAATTCTTGGCGGACTGAACGCGCCGAAGAACAAGGTCGCCTTCCTCGAGACTCCTGGCCTTGACTTTGCGGCTATGATAGCGACACAAAGCTTGCTGGTATCGAGCAGCTCGTACAGCAGCCTGGAGACGGTCCTCCTCGAGGAGCAATGCATCATCTTGCCGCAACTGCTCTTGCTCGAGCTCATCGTAAGCGAGCACTCTAGGAGACCCGTATACGAGTTCCGTGGGGAGAACTGCCTCTGCTCCATAGACAAGAGCAAAGGGTGTCTGTCCGGTGGCTCGATTTGGTGTCGTCCTGATTGACCAAAGAGCCGCCGGCAACTCCTCGATCCAGTTTCTTCCGCACTTGTGCAGCCTGTCGAACGTTCTTGTCTTGAGCCCGCGCAGCACTTCAGCATTGGCCCTCTCCACTTGACCGTTGCTCCTCGGGTGAGCAACAGAAGCGAAGCAGACCTTGGCGCCAAGGTCTTGGACGTACTGCATGAAGGTGCGACTCGTGAACTGTGTGCCGTTGTCGGTGATGATCCTGTTAGGGATTCCGAAACGGCAAACAATTGACCTGAAGAACTTCACTGCTGACTGTGCGGTTACCTTTCTCACTGGTTCCACTTCCGGCCACTTTGTGAACTTGTCGATAGCAACGTACAAGTACTCAAAGCCCCCGACAGCGCGGGGAAAAGGGCCGAGGATGTCGAGCCCCCAGACTGAAAAGGGCCAGGACAAAGGGATCGTCTGGAGAGCTTGAGCTAGCTGGTGTATTTGCTTGGCATGGAACTGGCACGCTTCACACTTGGTTACTTGTGCAGTTGCATCTTGGAGGGCTTCTGGCCAAAAGAAACCTTGCCGGAACGCCTTCCCGGCAAGTGCTCTTGCGCCAATGTGGTGGCCACATATGCTTCCATGTATCTCTGCCAACAGCTTCTGTCCATCTTCCCGGGAAATGCACTTCAATTTGACACCATTGAGTCTTCTTCTGTACAGTTCATTGCCGACGAACTGGTACATACTTGACTGCCTGGTTATTCTTTCTATCTCTTCTGGTTCTTTGGGAAGTTCTCCAGTTTGAAGAAAACGGACGATTTGCTGTGCCCATGCTGGAGCCTGAGGCTCAACAACAAGGACTAAAGGCATCAGGGCTGCTGCGGGAACCTCAGCTTCTACGGCAAGAACCTGCAGCTCTGCCGGAGCTGAGTGTTCCCCGGCAAGGCTGCCGGGACAAGACTTGTCGGGAACGCCTGCTTCAACTGTACAGACCCTTGGGTCCGCAGGAGCAGACTGTTCCTCAGCATCTTGGTTGTTGTTCTTGGGGACCTTGGCGGCGGCTTCAGGAAGATCCGCCGGCAAATAGTCGCCGGAGACCAACTTCCTCTTCTTGCTTTGCCCAACTGATGGTGTAACGGATGGTTGAGTTAGCTTGAGCACGAAGACCCCTGGTTCCACAGGTAACTTCATTGCAGCACACTTTGAGAGGCCATCTGCGATATCATTCTGAGCTCTTGGAACGTGCTCCATCTGCAGGCCTTCAAAGTGTTCTTCAAGCTTTCTCACTTCATCGACATAGGCTTCCATCAAAGGACTCTGGTAACTCTTGTTTACTTGTCGGACCACCAACTGTGAATATCCCCGCACGATCAGCTTCTTGATCCCAAGTTTGGCCGCAATTCTGAGGCCGGCAAGCAAACCTTCATACTCAGCAGTATTGTTTGTCGCTTGCTCCTTGGGAAAGTGCATCTGAACAACGTACTTGAGGTGCCCTCCGGTGGGCGCTATGAGTAACACGCCAGCACCGGCGCCTTGCAGCGAGAAGGCACCATCGAAGTACATTATCCACTCTTTGCTTGCTTCTTGGACGGGGATGCTTGTCTCTGGAACTTCTTCATCTGGTGTTGGGGTCCATTCTGCTATGAACTCTGCCAAAGCTCTGCTCTGTATAGTTGATGTGCTTTCAAACTTAAGACCAAAGCTTGACAACTCTAGTGCCCACTCGACGATCCTGCCTGTTGCTTCTGGGTTTTGCAATATTCTCTTCAACGGAAAGTGAGTGACCACCGTTATCTCGTGTGCTTGGAAGTAGTGGCGCAGCTTTCTCGAGGCCATGAGGAGGCCGAAGAGCAGCTTCTGTACCCCAGAGTACCTTGATCTAGCTCCCTGCAAGAGGGAACTTACAAAATAAACTGGGCGCTGCACCATCTTCTTCCGCACTTCTCCTTGTTCCTGCGCAGACTTGTCCTTGTCGGGGCCAGAGCTTACCGGGGAAGCCCCCTGCTTGTTGCTGAATGCGCTTGCCGGGGCTGTGGGTTCCTCAGCTGCCTCCCTCTCCGCTACCAACGCAGCACTAACCACTTGATTGGTTGCTGCTAAGTACAGCAGCAACTTCTCTTGCGGCCTAGGTGCGACAAGTATAGGAGTAGAGGACAGGTATCCTTTCAAGTCCCGCAGCGCTGCCTCCGCTTCCGGAGTCCATTTCATTGGACCCACCTTTTTCAAAATTTTGAAGAAAGGCAGGGCGCGTTCTGCAGACTTTGAAATGAACCTGCTGAGGGCAGCTACACAACCAGCAAGCCTCCGTACATCCTTGACGCGCTTTGGAGCTTCGATCTGCTCGAAGGCCTTGATCTTGTCGGGATTGGCTTCAATCCCCCTTTGGGACACAAAGAACCCGAGAAGCTTGCCGGAGGGGACTCCGAAGACGCACTTCTCGGGGTTCAGCTTGAGTTGTATCTTGTGCAGATTTGCAAAGGTTTCTTCTAGGTCTTGGATCAGGGTATCCTTGTCCTTGCTCTTGACCACTATGTCATCCATGTAGGCCTCTACATTCCTGTGTATCTGTGGCTCAAAAGCTGTATGGACTACCCTTGCAAACGTCGAACCGGCATTCTTCAATCCAAATGGCATACGTATGAAACAATAAGTGCCACATGGAGTAATGAATGCGGTCTTCTCTTCGTCTTCCTCAGCCATGAATATCTGGTGGTACCCGGAGTATGCATCAACAAATGAAAGCAACTCACATCCGGCCGTGGAGTCAACAATCTGGTCAATGCGCGGCAAGGGAAATGGATCCTTGGGACAAGCTTTATTCACATCAGTGAAGTCTATACAAAGTCTCCACTTCCCATTGGCCTTGCGCACGACAACTGGATTGGCCAGCCACGTGGGATGAAGTACACCTCTAACCAGGCCTGCTGCTTCCAACTTCTTGATTTCCTCGGCAATAAACTCTTGGTGCTCCACCGCTTGCTTCCTGACCTTCTGCTTGACGGGCCGCGCGTGAGGACAAACAGCATGCTTGTGCTCAATTACCTTCCTAGGAACGCCGGGGATGTCAGACGGTTGCCACGCAAACACGTCGACATTCGCCCGCAGGAAGGCAACGAGCGCGCTTTCCTATTTGGGGTCGAGCGTAGCACTGATGGTGAAGGTACCACCAGTGCCGTCCTCCTTGGCGGACACCTTCTTGGTTGCAGGTGGAGCGGCCATTCCTTTCTTGCACTTGCCGGTGGAGCTCGATGGTGCGTCCTCGACGGCAACGCAGCACTCCGAAGAGGTGCGTTTGCCGGAGTGGGCTCCAGAGCTCTTGCCGGACTTGGTCTTGGTCTTCTCCCCGGGAGCTTCAGCGGCAGGTGTCTTGCTGTCTGCCGCGGCTGCTGCATCCCGGTAGATCTTGTCGGCGCAGATAAGCGCATCCTTCTTGTCCCCGGGGACAGAGATGACGCTTATCGGCCCCGGCATCTTGAGCATGTTGTATGCGTAGTGAGAGGCTGCCATGAACTTGGCGAGCGCAGGACGACCAAGTATCCCATTGTATGGCAATTGGATATCGGCGACGTCGAAGGTAATCCTCTCAGTCCTGAAGTTAAGTTCTCCGCCAAAGGTCACCGGCAGTGTGATCTTCCCCTTCGGCTTGCTCCTTCCCGGGTTGATTCCTTGGAACGTCCCGGTTTCTTCGAGCTCACTGTCGAGGATCTGCAGCTTCCGGATTACAGCAGAGGAGATCAAGTTTAGGCCGGCCCCGCCGTCAACCAACATCTTGGTGACCTTGAGGTTGCGGATGGTTGGCGATACCAACATCGGCAAGCAACCGACCGCAGTTATGCGGTCAGGGTGGTCCTCAAGGTCGAAGATGATGGGCGTGCTGGACCATTTCAGCAGCTTGCGCGACTCGACGGGTGGCTCAGCTGCATTCACTTCCCGCACCCATTGCTTGAGTTGGCGGTGGGAAGTGTGCAGAGAGGCACCTCCATCGACGCACAAAACTTCTGTGGCCTTCTGGAACTCCTGCTCGCTGTTGTCTCCTTCATCCATGTCCTCGTCATCGTCTTCGTCTTCATCCTTGTCGCGGCCCCGAGGAGGTTTGTCTCCTTGCCGCTGCTTAGCCTTGCCGCGGCGTCCTCCCCGGCCATTGAATGGCCGCTTCTTGCTGGGCTCTCCTCCGCCTCCTTGGGCCTTCTCCTTGTCGCGTCGCTCGTATTCAGCCTTCTGCTGCTCTACGAGGTATTCGACCCTCTTGCAGTTCTGGAGATCGTGGCCCTTGGAGCGGTGGATCTTACAGTACTGCTTGTCGGAGCTGTCCTGCTTGTCGGCGGCCGCTACAGGGGTGGCCTCCTTGCCGGAACCACCAGCCTGTGTCTTCTTGGCGGTAGCCTCCTTGCCGGACTGCCCGACAACCAGTACTTCCTTGTTCTTCTTCTTATTATTGTTCCGCCTCCGGTTTTTCCTTGCCGGGGCGGCATCCTCGCTGTCCGTTCCTCCTGCTCCAGTATCCTCTCCGGGAAGTCTCCTCCCCTCTTCAGCGCGGGCACACTTGTCAGCCAGAGCATAAAGCTCGCTGACGTCCCAGATCTTGGTCATCGCCATCTCCTCCCTCATCCGGCGGTTACGCACGTTCTGGTGGAACGCGCTGATAACCGCGGCAGGGTGGACATCGGGGATGTTGTGCTGAACGCGGCTGAACCTTTGGATGTACTTGCGCAGGGATTCTCCCTCCTTCTGGGCAAGAATGTGGAGATCGCTCTCCTGGCCGTGGGGTTTGTGGCCGCCCGTGAAGGCGCCGACAAACTGGTGGCATAGATCTGCCCAAGAAGAGATGGAGTTCTCCGGCAAGTGCATAAGCCAAGATCTGACGTTTGGCTTAAGCACGAGCGGGAAGTAGTTCGCTAAGATCTTCTCGTCGTGTCCCCCGGCAGCCTGCACCGCAATGGTGTAGATGCTGAGGAACTCCGAGGGGTGTGTCTTGCCGTCGTACTTCTCGGGTACGTCGGGCTTAAAGTTCTTCATGCTGGGCCACTGAACTTGCCGCAGCTCTCGGGTGAAGGCAGGGCAGCCTGCCGCGTACGACAAGTCACCTGGTTCACCGGACGCGTGTATGTCGACAGCAGTCCCAGCGCGCTGATCGGACTGTCTTCGTGCTTCTCTTCGACGCTCGATGCGAGTTTGAGCGTCCTCTTGTCGCCTGTCGTCGAGGACTTGGCGCTGATCGCGGCGAGCCTGCGGATCTGACGACGCCGTGGAGTCATCGTCGACGTTGATCCGGCGGGTCGGCGATTTCTGCTTCCGCGGCGGGGAGTGCACGGTAGTTGCACCCCCGGCGGTCTTGTCTCCATTGGCCTTCGCTTGGCTGACTTGCCGCGGCTGTGATGTTGCCGGCTGTTGCGGCGTGTCGTTGTTGGCGAAGGCGATGAGGCTCTGGATTGTAGCCCTCCAGTCTTCGGCCTTGTCCGCCGCTGGAGGGAAGTCGAGGAGCAGTTGAGCTCTGGCTAGAGCTTCTGCTGGAGAGGAGGGAAGCGGTGGCGAGCGGTGCGAGGAGCGAGATATGCTCGGACTTCTAACAACGTTAGAAGGAGCAGGTTCTCGCCCCGGCGACCGCGCCTTGCTCGTGCCAGCAAGCTGGCCTTGAGCGTCCCGCGACCCGCCGGCTAGGCCTTGTCCCAGCAAGCGGATGGTACCGTGGGTACCACGCCGCTGCTGGCCCGGCACCTCCTGAGAGGGACGGGGTGCATGCACGGACGCCGAGGCTTTGGAGTTCGCCCGGTCGTCCATCTTGTCCTTGGACTTGGTGGCGCCGTGAGTGTCCTCGCCGGCGTCCACCCTTCCGCCAGCGTCTACCCCACCAACCGTTGGTTCTGGTGGTGGTGGGATCGACGCAGACGGGCCTCCGACCTCCGAAGCCTTCTTCTTCGGTGGCATGCTGGTGTAGTCGATGAGGTTGATGAAGCTGGAAAAGTTGCTGAAGATTGCGCCCGCGTGAGCGCCGGATCAGGTTCGCACAACCTCGACGCCCCCTACCTGGCGCGCCAAAGATGTCGGGGAAAACTGACCGCCCACGGACACCTATGGGACCGGAGCCCCTTTTCGGTACGGCAAGGGAGCGGAGGGAGCACAAAGAGCAGATCGAGGGGCACACGCGGGCAGTTTACCCAGGTTCGGGCCGCACGGATGCGTAAAACCTGTAGGATAGAAAGTATGTCTAAAGGGGGGGTGATTAGACTACTTGTAAATATAAAAATTCTGCCTTTTGACAAAGAACAGTTTTTGGCAGATTCACAATTATGATCAAGTCAAGCATCACCCTACACATGCAATTCTAGAGTATAGGCAGCGGAAAGTAAATTGCAAATGTAGTAAAGAGAGGTGGAGAAGAGCAAACGCAATTTTGGAGACGCGGAGATTTTTCCCGTGGTTCCGATAGGTGGTGCTATCGTACATCCACGTTGATGGAGACTTCAACCCACGGAGGGTAACGGCTGCGCGAGTCCACGGAGGGCTCCACCCACAAAGGGTCCACGAAGAAGCAACCTTGTCTATTCCATCATGGCCTACGCCCACGGAGGGCTAGCCTTACTCGGGGTAGATCTTCACGAAGTAGGCGATCTCCTTGCCCTTACAAACTTCTTGGTTCAACTCCACATCTCGATGACGGAGGCTCCCAAGCGACACCTAACCAATCTAGGAGGCACCACCCTCCAAAAGGTAATAGATGTTGTAGATGATGATGAACTCCTTGCTCTTGTGCTTCAAATGATAATCTCCCCAACACTCAACTCTCCTCACTGATTTGGCTGTGGTGGAAGAAAGGATTGAGTGGAAAGCAACTTGGGAAGGTTAGAGATCAAGCTTCATATGGTGGGAGTGGAGCAACTTGATCTCAACACAAGGGTAGGTAGTTCTCTTCTCAGAAATGTAAGGTAGGAGTGGTAGTTCTTTCTGATGGCTCTCTCCATGAATGAAGAGGGGGTGGAGGGGTATAAATAGCCTCCACACAAAATCCAAACGTTACACACATATTTGAGCAATCTCGGTGGGACCGAAGTGGACAACTCGGTGAGACCGAAAGTTCAAATAATGTGAACGTTGGGGTTTTCGGTGGGACCGAAAATACAATCTCGGTTAGTCCGATTTGTGCAAAGACAAGAGCATGCCAGTTTCGGTGGGACCTACTTCATCATCTCGGTGACACCGATTTGATGACAGAAGGTTACAGAAGCTTGGCAACTCATGTTTCGGTGAAACCGAGTTCAGAATCGGAATATCCGAAATTACTAGGGTTTGGCTTATGGCTGAGGTGGTTCATCTCGGTGTGACTGAGTTTGGATAATCGGTGGGACCGAGATTACTTATGAGTGTATATGGCAGTGAAAGTTGCTGATAGTTTAGGAGATACATCACTAAGCACTTGAGCAACCAGACCATCATCATAACCTCATCCCCTTTTAATAGTATTGGCTTTTCCTATGGACTCAATGTGATCTTGGATCACTAAACCAAAAATGGAGTCTTGAGCTTTTGCCAATGCTTGCCTTAGCATTTTGAGGGGTCCACTTCTTCAGTCCTTGCCATACCCATATCACTGAACTTCTCTGAAATGATTCTCAAGTAACTATTAGTTCAATGATATATATGTTGTTATTAATTGCCAAAACCACCCAGGGATTAGTTGCACTTTCAATCTCCCCCTTTTTGGTAATTGATGACAACATATAGATCAAAGCTTCGACAAAGGATATAATCAATGAATAATATCGTCGCTTTGAGAAGTATGTGATAAGCAAGAGCTCCCCCTAAATTTGTGCATTATTTAAGATTTGCGTTTGAATGCAAATGCACAATCGATTAGGATCATGGGTCACTCTTCCATGTCACATACATCTTGGTGGAGCGCACAAAATGATAAGAATGAACAGCATGCACCCAATCACCAAGACATGAGTAAATAGTCATACAAGATAGGAATGGCATATGATAAGCATTAAGCACACATTAAAGCATAGTACGACCAAGCACTCATTAAGGTAGCATCAAACGGAGTATCAAGCACACTGAAAGTCTCGAAAACCAAAAGTATCTCAAAGAAACCGCAAAAGAACGAAAGAGCAAAAGCGCAAAGACAACAACACTCTCTCTCTCGAAGCCCTATGATCTATACAATTTCTCCCCCTTTGGCAACAAGTTACCAAAAAGTTCAAAAAAGCATAGAGCTAAACGTCACTGTGGGCTCTGCTGGCGGCTCCCGTCCGGGTTGATGTCGGAGTAGATATGACGGCATCGGCGAAGACTTCAGCTGATGTCTGTGCTGGAGGAGTGGACACTGGAGCTGTAGCTGGAGTAACTGCTGGAACTGTGGGAGGTGCTGAAGTTGTAGTCCTGGTGTCAGTCACTGGAATAGCAGCTGATCGGGATCCTTTGGGAACCGGAGCAGTCTGTCGATGAGAATCCTGGACTAAGTCATCCTGCAACTCACGCGTAAGCTCTGCCTTGTCCTGCTTTGCTTCCTCCATGTCTGCCTCAAGCTTGTTGACGGTCACTTGTATTTCAGTCAGCTTCACGTCCAGAGCGTGGATCTTCTCGTCAACAATCCTCTCTAAGCTCTCCTGAGACTGTTCAATGCTGGCCAGGCGTTGTTCAATCCCTTGGGTAGCTTCAAGAATCTGCTCTCCGAAACTCTTTGGTTTAGCTGCTGCTGCTGCTGCTTCCTTGTCAGCTTTGGCTTTCTTAGCAGCTTCGATCTTGGCTTGACCTTCAACAGATGTCGGATCCTCCTCATCCATCACAACAACATTGTCTTCATGCTCTAGCTGCAGCGGTAAATGTTTCCTATCCAACAAGAATTTGCCCGTGCCAAACTTGGCATTGATAAGCATCTGAATCTGCGGGGCAAATCCACATGACCTTTTCTGGTCAGCTGCAGTCCTCTTAATGGTTTCTACCATCAAGTCCATCACCTTGAAAGGTGCTTTCTCATCAAGTATATGCAGCATGTTGATAGAATATCCTCTAATCATGCGATGATCTCCAGACTTGGGCATCAAGGTATGCCTCAAAATAGTATTAGTGGTAGGTAAGCCTGCCTGGAGATGGTAGACTGAGCCGAGCTTCCAGACTTCCAAATCCTCTGCTGGAATCTCTTTGTACATGTTCTTCATGGAATCATGATTCTTCTTTGGAATCCCATAGACATCAATATCATCTTCTCGCTGCACTGGAGCATTCAGAATTTCTGCCCATTCTTCAACAGAAGAAGAAAATCTTTGACCTTCAGTCATCCACGTGATCTTTCCATCAGGATAGAAGTGAGCTGTGGCATAGAATTGCATTATCATCTCATCGTTCCAACTGGTCAATTTCTGACCCACAAACTCTGCAACTCCACATGCAGTGAAACTTTCATGCACATGTGGAAAGAAATCTCTGTGCTCTTCGCTGTCAATGTATTCCCAGTCAACATATCTGGTGTCTGCGACTATTGGCTTCTTGTCCATCAGCACGGTCTCATAGAAGTCCTGCTGCTCTCTAGTGTGAAATCTGGGATCTACAGCAGTTCTTCTCCTCACGGCATATGGGTCAGCTTGTCTCCATAGCCTGAGACCTCTATCTTTCCTTGTTTTCATATCCTCAGCTTGAGGATGAGCATCATTGTGAAGTGGCAGTTTTGGACGAAGTTTCAGCAAAACTTGTCCTTCCTCGTCAGACTCAGCTGGTGGCACATCATCCTTGTTCTTTTCAGACGCTGGAATGTTTCTGGTGGTTCTCTTGGGCTTGGCAGCAGGCTTTGCTGGAGCTGCCTTAGCTTGAGCAGATTTCTTGGGCTTTGAAGTGGCTCCGGCCTTAATGGCATCACCCATGAGCTTCGTCTTCTGAGGAGGAGGCTGGGGTGCTTCCTCATCCTCATCCTCTACTGCCGCATCTGCATGAGAATCAGTATACACTACCCTCTTTCTCTTGGAGGTTTTCTTCACTTTGCTTGGAGCTGCCTCTCCCAAATTCAGCTTCTTAGCAACAGTTGACTGCTTGACTTTGCTGGTACCCTTCTTAGATTGCTGACCTTGTTGCTCTTTGGCAACAACCTTCCTCTTAGGGTTTGAGGTCACCTCTTCCTCAACAACAAAGTCTGAATCCTCATCATCGGAATTCTTCTCCTTTCTAGCTCTGGTGGCTGCAGGAGGCATGCCACTTGGTGTACTCCTCTCACCATCATCAAATGGGCTACTAGGATCAGGACTAGTGTCTGCCTCTGGAATGTCTGCAATGGGTGTCTCTGACCTGTTCTGACTGTCACTGGCATCTGACATGGCTGACAACCTGTGAATAGATAAGGTATAGGCAGAGAAGAAGAGTCATCACAAACTGCAGAAGTTTTTGCAAAAAAAAATGAGTTCAAATTCTAGTTTTAAGTTTTTACAGAAGACATTTCGGTCAGACCGAGTTTCAGTTTCGGTGAATCCGAAGTGTTAAACAGGGCTTGGCACACCACTTTCGGTTTGACCGAAGTGGGTTTCGGTCCTGCCGAAAACACTAGGGTTTCACAAAAACTACATTTCGGTCACACCGATTTGCACAACTCGGTTGGACCGAAGGGTGCAGTGCAATGGCCAGAGGACAAATCGGTCACACCGAAATTTTAAAGTCGGTCTCACCGAGATGTGTTCTGAGGAAACCTAACCCTAAAACTTTTACTCGAATCTAGTTCAAACGAACCAATCTGGTGTACAGGAGAATTTCAATCATGGCAAGATACTAGGCAAATCAAACGTGCATTGAATCGGAGATGGGAGCACGAGTGGGATCAAAACTCACCCTAACTTGGTGGAGTTTCTCTACGGCGGCAACGGCGCGGAGGAGATGTCCGTTGACGGCGATGGAGACCTGCGGCGAGGGCGCACAGGCGACGACGGCGACGATCCGGAGATCAAGGCGACGACAGCAGGGGATGTGGGGGCGAAACGTTTGAAGGAGAAATCAACGCGCGCGGCCCTTGGATTATATACCCCTTTGCTGTCGGTGGGACCGAGTTGAAAAACTCGGTGGCACCGAGATGGATAACTGCTAGGCAGTTATGCACTTCGGTCACGCCGAGATTCACAACTCGGTTTCACCGAGATGAAAACCTAGATCAGTCTAAATGCTTTCGGTTTGAACGAGTTTGAGTGAGTTGGTCTGACCGAAATCAATTAGAAGGTTTTGGAGGTTAGCCCTAGACGGATCGGTGGCTCCGAGTGCTCCTCACCCGGAGGGTCCGAAAATGACTTGTTCAAAGTTTGTGATGTAAGCATGAATTGAATTTGAGACAAGAAAGCATGGATAGCTAGGGGAGGTACTTAGGCATTCTTGTCCATCCATTTGGTCAGAAAAATCAAAACGACCAAAACAACAAATGGATGTCCTTGAATGGATAAAATCATGCATCCAACATGCTCACACAATAAGATAGCAAATGAAATATGTGTCAAACATGCACAACCAAAACTCTAGCAATTAACACACAATTTGTCGATGACTAGGTCATCTTTATATGAGTATTTTGACTTAGGAGCCAAATGAGAACATTTGATCATAGGTCATACTCATCGTTTAAGCACAAGTGGGGTTACCACTTTTACATAAAGCATTGATGTGTTCACATCATTTGAAGATGCTTTAGCTCAATTTTTTAGAGCAAAGCTCCCCCTAGATGTGAGAACCCCTTTTAAAGGGTCAAACTAACCTTGGGTTGTCGTAGAAGACTTCATGTAGATGTTGAAGATGTGGATGCTCAATGTTGATGGAGATCATCAAGAGTTTGGAGCTATCCTTTGGATTAGGGCACTTTCAATACCTACATGGGTTAGTCCCACAAGGAACAAACAAGGATATCCATGGACATAGATTGAAGTTCACAATAGATGATGTCCATGAAAGCAATGATTACCTTGTCCCTTGACTTACTAACAAGAGGGTTTGTGACTCCATGAACTAGTGCATGATGTGGAAGTTGATTGCACAAGTTCTTTGCCAAAATGAATGTGAGTGCAGTATGTTGGCGGAGTCACCCTCAAGAACTTTCTAGTTCTTCTTCTTCGGGATCCACATCATCTTGATGGGAATCCTTGGGGTTGTAGTTGAGCTTGACGAAGTAGAACTTGACGTTTCCTTGGGAACCCACTTGACCATGGCTTGAGGTGCTTCAATGAATGCATCAATCTCCTCTTGAAGCTTGTCCTTGGTTTTTAGCTTGTGGTCTTGTGGTGGAAGGTCATCTTGAGCTTGTTCCACATTGGAAGAAGTAGGATCATACTTCTCCTTTTGAGAAACAAACTGTGGTGTAGGATATTGACCTTCTTCCCACTCAACACCTTCGGCGTTGAACTTTCGCTCAAAACCAATCCCTTGATTCTTCCGGTGCCTTCCTTGCTTGCGAACAATTTCCTCAAAGTTCTTGCTTCCGGCAAGGCTCTTGTAGACACCTTTCTCTTTGATCCCCTTCAATAAACTATTCTCTTGCTCAAGTGTAACTTGGCTTGAAACATTGTTAGTGGAATCAACAGAACTACTAGAAGCAACAACATTGGATTTAACATGGTTATTGTTACTACTAGAGGAAGAATTTTTCTTATGCTTGTCATGCTTAGTCTTAATGGGTAGCAAGAAATTAGACAAGAGAAGTCGTTTGGCAAGATATGAAGAACTCTTCTTTCAAAGATCGTCATTGATTGCTTTTAGAAACTCATGTTCTTGCTCTAGAGTGAGCTTCTCAAAGCGTAGCTTCTTATGAGATCTTAGGAGCTCTCTATGATCTTATTGAGTTGTTTCATGAGCTAACTTAAGAATGTTTAGTTCTTTAGTTAGACGCTCAATCTCCTTCATAGCATTGTCATTTGACTCTTCTCGACTATAAAGACTACTAGCATTTTCATCGTTACTAGGCTCATTGGATTTATCATGCAAGAGCTCATCTTCACCAAGCAAGTCATCCTCATCACTATTGAAGTCAATGAATTCAGGGTGTGATACCTTGGGGCCTTTAGCCATGAAGCATCTTCCAATTCCCTCATTTGGTGAATCAAATAAGTCGTAGGAGTTGGAGGATACGAGAGCAAGACCGGCAACACCTTCATCTTGACTGTAGTCGGAGTCAGAGTGATAGCTTCCATCGGATTGATTGTCGGAGTCGGAGCCGGAGACCCATTCACCTACATGAGCTTGATGTCTTCTTCTTGTGTAGCTCCTTGATGACTTGTCTTTCCTCTCCGAATCCTTGCTTCTCCGAGAGGGTCTTCGTTCATAACGATCATCTCTACTCCTTCTCTCTTTCCGAGGTGACTCATCTCTTGAACTTCTTCTTCTTGGAGATTCTTCTCTTCTCTTGTGGGGAGCCGTACACTCATTTGAGTAGTGTCCGGATCTTCCGCAATTGTAGCAGTTTCGATCACGACTAGAAGATCTCTTTTCATCATATGATCTAGACTTTGAGCTTCTCTCTTTGCCTCTATACTTGTAGAATTTGTTGAAGTTCTTAACCATTAGGCTTATCTCTTCATTGGAAACTAACTTGTCACTTGAGGTTGTGGGAGCATCACTTGTAGCTTTGTAAGCACCACTTGACTTGTTGTGAAGCTCTTCCTTATCCTTAAGTGGCATCTCATGAGCAACAATTCTTCCAATGACTTCGGTTGGCTTGAGAGTCTTGTAGTTTGGCATCATTTGGATCAAAGTGCACACGGTGTCATACTTTCCATCCAAAGCTCTTAGAATCTTCTTGATGATGAATCGGTCGGTCATTTCTTCGCTTCCTAAGCCGGCAATCTCATTTGTGATGAGAGCTAGCCTAGAGTACATTTCGGCGACTCCTTCACCATCCTTCATCTTGAACTTGTCAAGTTGACCTTGAAGAATATCTAGCTTTGATTCCTTCACAGACTCGGTACCTTCGTGCATTTCAACCAAAGTATCTCAAATCTCTTTAGCATTCTCAAGACGGCTGATTTTGTTGAACTCCTCGAGACACAAGGCATTGAAGAGAATGTCACAAGCTTGAGCATTGTTTTGCAACATCCGCAATTCTTCCGGTGTAGCTTCGCGATCCGGAACTTTTCCTTCCTCGAAGAATTCACCTTGCATACCAACACAAATAATACCCCATGCGGCTGGGTTATGACCAAGAATATGCATTTTCATTTTATGCTTCCAACTAGCAAAATTTGTACCATCAAAGTAAGGACCTCTACGAAAATTACCCTCACTAGACGCCATACTCTCCTAGGTTGTGAAACCAAGCTTATGGAGTACAATGCAATGGAAACCAATACAATGGAGACCAAAGCTCTGATACCACTTGTAGGATCGAAAGTATGTCTAGAGGGGGGGTGATTAGACTACTTGTAAATATAAAAATTCTGCCTTTTGACAAAGAACAGTTTTTGGTAGATTCACAATTATGATCAAGTCAAGCATCACCCTACACATGAAATTCTAGAGTATAGGCAGCGGAAAGTAAATTGCACATGTAGTAAAGAGAGGTGGAGAAGAGCAAACACAATTTTGGAGACGCGGAGATTTTTCCCGTGGTTCCGATAGGTGGTGCTATCGTACATCCACGTTGATGGAGACTTCAGCCCACAGAGGGTAACGGCTGCGCGAGTCCACGGAGGGCTCCACCCACGAAGGGTCCACGAAGAAGCAACCTTGTCTATTCCATCATGGCCTACGCCCACGGAGGGCTAGCCTTACTCGGGGTAGATCTTCACTAAGTAGGCGATCTCCTTGCCCTTACAAACTTCTTGGTTCAACTCCACATCTCGATGACGGAGGCTCCCAAGCGACACCTAACCAATCTAGGAGGCACCACCCTCCAAAAGGTAATAGATGTTGTAGATGATGATGAACTCCTTGCTCTTGTGCTTCAAATGATAATCTCCCCAACACTCAAGTCTCCTCACTGATTTGGCTGTGGTGGAAGAAAGGATTGAGTGGAAAGCAACTTGGGAAGGTTAGAGATCAAGCTTCATATGGTGGGAGTGGAGCAACTTGATCTCAACACAAGGGTAGGTAGTTCTCTTCTCAGAAATGTAAGGTAGGAGTGGTAGTTCTTTCTGATGGCTCTCTCCACGAATGAAGAGGGGGTGGAGGGGTATAAATAGCCTCCACACAAAATCCAACCGTTACACACATATTTGAGCAATCTCGATGGGACCGAAGTGGACAACTCGGTGAGACCGAAAGTTCAAATAATGTGAACGTTGGGGTTTTCGGTGGGACCGAAAATACAATCTCGGTTAGTCCGATTTGTGCAAAGACAAGAGCATGCCCGTTTCGGTGGGACCGACTTCATCATCTCGGTGACACCGATTTGATGACAGAAGGTTACAGAAGCTTGGCAACTCATGTTTCGGTGAAACCGAGTTCAGAATCGGAATATCCGAAATTACTAGGGTTTGGCTTATGGCTGAGGTGGTTCATCTCGGTGTGACTGAGTTTGGATAATCGGTGGGACCGAGGTTACTTATGAGTGTATACGGCAGTGAAAGTTGCTGATAGTTTAGGAGATACATCACTAAGCACTTGAGCAACCAGACCATCATCATAACCTCATCCCCTTTTAATAGTATTGGCTTTTCCTATGGACTCAATGTGATCTTGGATCACTAAACCAAAAATGGAGTCTTGAGCTTTTGCCAATGCTTGCCTTAGCATTTTGAGGGGTCCACTTCTTCAGTCCTTGCCATACCCATATCACTGAACTTCTCTGAAATGATTCTCAAGTAACTATTAGTTCAATGATATATATGTTGTTATTAATTACCAAAACCACCCGGGGATTAGTTGCACTTTCAAAACCCTACTCCTGCCTTGGTTTTGCTATTGAGTTCTTGAGCTCAGGAGCTTGAAGATCTACAGTACTAGCTACAGCAAGTGTGTGAGTGATCAAGTTTCCGAACCCCCTCTACGTTGTGCATGGGCCTCCTTTTATAGCTCAAAGGGGTCACCGACAGGTGTCAACGTAGAGGAGGGTAAAAGCGTAAAATTGGTGGTAGTTGTAACAGTGCATGAACAGTGTATGCACAATGGTCTATACCTAACCCTGACGGTGGGGGACAAGGGCATTGAATGCCCATCGCCGTCACCCCAAAAGCGTCCGTCCATGCGTCTCCGTTCGCCACGGCGATGGCCTTGTCACCGCGGCTTGCCACCGTGTACCCCAGGCTGCACAGCCATCTGCCACGTGCCCCTGGAAGGGCCCCAGGGCGACGCGTGGCCAGATGAACTGGAGCGCAGGCACACAGTGTAAGCCTCCCCCGGCAAGCACCTTGCCGGGGTTGCTATCTTGCCGGGCCCGGAAGCTTGTTGCTCTCCGGGTCCTGCCGGGGCGCATGATGCGCCACGATATATCTTCTGAGGTGCTGTTCTTTGGCCTTCCTGGTAAGCTCCTCTTGCCAGGGTCTTGTGCTGGAATGATAACCTTGAGCCTGGTGTGGCCTTCCCGGCAAGCTCCTCTTGCCGGGGTCTTGTCTCTTAACTTGAATACTTTGTTCTTGAATGGCTCCAAAGGATCTAGAGTGGGCCTTGGCGAGCGCGTGGTGAGCCTGACCACGGGACGCTGCTACTGCCCGTGCACAAGTCGGGATACTAAGGTACCCCTACTTTAGTACACCGACAGCGGTGTGTTTGCCGAGATCCGATGAATTTTGGATTTATGATCAAGTTTATCAATGAATAATATTTGGTTCTTCTCTGAATTCTTATATGCACGATTTGATATATTTGCAAGTCTCTTTGAATTATCGGTTTAGTTTGGCCTACTAGATTGATCTTTCTTGCAATGGGAGAAGTGCTTAGCTTTGGGTTCAATAATGCGGTGTCCTTTCCCAGTGACAGCAGGGGCAACAAGGCACATATTGTATTGTTGCCATCGAGGATAAAAAGATGGGGTTTATATCATATTGCTTGAGTTTATCCTTCTACATCAAGTCATCTTGCTTAATGCGTTACTCTGTTCTTATGAACTTAATACTCTAGATGCATGCTGGATAGCAGTTGATGTGTGGAGTAATAGTAGTAGATGTAGAATCGTTTCGGTCTACTTGACACGGACGTGATGCCTATATTCATGATCATTGCCTACATATTCTCATAACTATGCGCTTTTCTATCAATTGCTCGGCAGTAATTTGTTCACCCACCATAATTTATGCTATCTTGAGAGAAGCCACTAGTGGAACCTATGGCCCCCGGGTCTATTTTCTATCATATAAGTTTCCAATCTACAAGTCTAGTTTACTCTTTATTTTATTTTGCAATATTTACTTCCCAATCTATACAATAAAAATACCAAAAATATTTATCTTATTATCTTTATCAGATCTCACTTTTGCGAGTGGCCATGAAGGGACTGACAACCCCTTTATCGTGTTGGTTGCAAGGTTCTTGATTGTTTGTGCAGGTACTAGGTGACTTGCGTGTTATCTCCTACTGGATTGATACCTTGGTTCTCAAAAACCGAGGGAAATACTTACGCTAATTTGCTGCATCACCCTTTCCTCTTCAAGGGAAAACCAACGCATGCTCAAGAGGTAGCCATAGCTCCCAGTGCCAGTTGTTGTTTTTTGCTTGTATTTTACATCACAGAAAATCAATACAAAATGGAGTACAAACGCAGCGAAACTTTTTGGAAAAAAATATGGGCCAGAAGACACGGGATGGGCCAAAGAAGTACTAGAGGGGGGCTCTGAGGGGAGCACAACCCATCAGGGCATGCCTGGGCCCCCTGGCGCGCCCAGGTGGGTTGTGCCCACCTCGGTGGCCTCCAGCACCGCCTCTTCGCTCTATAAATATGTTCGGAATGTAGCATACAATTTCCAAAAAAAAAATCCTACGTTCATGCAAGATCTATCTAGGCGATGCATAGCAACGAGATGGGAAGAGTGTGTCTACGTACCCTCGTAGACCGAAAGCGGAAGCATTAGAATAACGTGGTTGATGTAGTCGAACGTCTTTGCGATTCAACCGATCAAGCACCGAACATACGATACCTCCGAGTTCAGCACACGTTCAGCTTGATGACGTCCCTCGAGATCTTGATCCAGCAGAGGGTCGAGGGAGAGTTCCGGCATCACGACAGCGTGTTGACGGTGATGGCGAAGTAGATCGTGCAAGGCTTCGCCTAAGCACTACGACAACATGACCTGAGGTGTAAACTATAGAGGGGGGGGCACCGCACACGGCTAAGAGAATAACTTGTGTGTCCTAGGGTGCCCCATGCCCCTGTATATAAAGGAGCAGGGGAGGAGGCGGCCGGCCAAGGGGGGCGCGCCATGGGGGGGGGTCCTACTAGGACTCCACTCCTAGTAGGACTAGGATTCCCCCTTCTTTCCTTTTGTGGAGAAGGAAGGAAGGATGGGAGAGGGAAGAGGAGAAGGAAAGGGGCGCACGGCCCTCCCCTAGTCCAATTCGGACTCCCGATGGGAGGGAGGCACGGCCACCCCTTATGGGCTGCCTCCCCTCTCCCCTATGGCCCATGTAGGCCCAATACTTCCCGGGGGGTTCCGGTAGCCCCTCGATACTCTGATAAATATCCGAAACGTCCCGAAACCTTTCCGGTGTCCGAATACCATCATCCAATATATCGATATTTACCTCTAGACCATTTTGAGACTCCTCTTCATGTATGTGATCTCATCCGGGACTCCAAACAATCTTCGGTCACCAAAAACACATAACTCTTTAATACAAATCATCATCGAACGTTGAGTGTGCGGACCCTACGGTTTCGAGAACTATGTAGACATGACCTAGACATATCTACGGTCAATAACCAATAGTAGAACCTGGATGCTCATATTGGTTCCTACATATTCTACAAAGGTCTTTATTGGTCAAACCGTAATGACAACATACGTTATTCCCTTTGTCATCGGTATGTTACTTTCCTGAGATTCGATCGTCGGTATCTTCATACCTAGTTCAATCTCTTTACCGGCAAGTCTCTTTACTCATTCCGTAATGCATCATCTCACAACTAACTCATTAGTCACATTGCTTTCAAGGCTTCTTATGATGTGCATTACCGAGAGGGCCCAGAGATACCTCTCCGATACTCGGAGTGAGAAATCCTATTCTCGATCTATGCCAACTCAACAAACACCTTCAGAGATACCTGTAGACCATCTTTATAATCACCCAGTTACGTTGTGACGTTTGATAGCACACAAGGTATTCCTCCGGTATCCGGGAGTTGCATAACCTCATAGTTGGAGGAATATGTATTTGACATGAAGAAAGCAATAGCAGTAAAACTGAACGATCATTATGCTAAGATAACGGATGGGTCATGTCCATCACCTCATTCTCCTAATGATGTGATCCCGTTAATCAAATGACAACACATGTCTATGGTCAGGAAACTCAACCATCTTTGATTAACGAGTTAGTGTAGTAGAGGCTTACTAGGGACATTGTGTTTTGTCTATGTATCCACACATGTATCAAGTTTACGGTTAATACAATTCTAGCATGAATAAAATACATTTACCATGATCTAAAGGAAATATAAATAACAACACTATTATTGCCTCTAGGGCATATTTCCTTCAGTTTCCCACTTGCACTAGAGTCAATAATCTAGATTACATAGTAATGATTCTAACACCCATGGAGTCTTGGTGCTAATCATGTTTTGCTCTTGGAAGAGGCTTAGTCAATGGGTCTGCTACATTTAGATCCGTATGTATTTTGCAAATCTCTATGTCTCCCTCCTTGACTCTATCGCGGATAGAGTTGAAGCGTCTTTTGATGTGCTTAGTTCTCTTGTGAAACCTGGATTCCTTCGCCAAGGCATAGCTCCAGTGTTGTCACAAAAGATTTTCATTGGACCCGATGCACTAGGTATTACACCTAGATCGGATATGAACTCCTTCATCCAGACTCCTTCATTTGCTGCTTGCGAAGCAGCTATGTACTCCGCTTCACACGTAGATCCCGCCATGATGCTCTGCATGGAACTGCACCAACTAACAGCTCCACCATTCAATAAAAACACGTATCCGGTTTGTGACTTAGAGCCATCCGGATCAGCGCCAAAGCTAGCATCGACGTAACTGTTTACGACGAGCTCTTTGTCACCTCCATAAATAAGAAACATATCCTTGATCCTTTTCAGGTACTTCAGGATGTTCTTGACCGCTGTCCAGTGATCCAGTCCTGGATTACTTTGGTACATCCCTGCTAGACTTATAGCAAGGCACACATCAGGTCTGGTACGCAACATTGCATACATGATAGAACCTATGGCCGAAGCATAGGGAATGACTTTCATTTTCTCTTTATCTTCTGCAGTGGTCGTGCATTGAGTTTGACTCAACTTCACACCTTGTAACACAGGCAAGAACCCTTTCTTTGACTGATCCATTTTGAACTTCTTCTAAACTTTATCAAGGTATGTGCTTTGTGAAAGTGCAATTAAGCGTCTTGATATCTCTATAGATCTTGATGCCCCATATATAAGCAGCTTCACCGAGGTCTTTCATTGAAAAATTCTTATTCAAGTATCCTTTTATGCTATACGAAAATTCTACATCATTTCCAATCAACAATATGCCATCCACATATAATATCGAAAATGCTATAGAGCTCCCACTCACTTTCTTGTAAATATAGGCTTCTCCGAATGTCTGTATAAAACCATATGCTTTGATCACCTCATCAAAGCGTATATTCCAATTCCAAGATGCTTGCACCTGTCCATATATGGATCGCTGGAGCTTGCACACTTTGTTAGCACCTTTAGGATCGACAAAACCTTTTGGTTGCATCATATACAACTCTTCTTTGAGATGTCCATTTAGGAATGCAGTTTTGACATCCATTTCCTAGATTTCATAATCATAAAATGTGGCAATTGCTAACATGATTCGGACAGACTTAAGCTTTGCTACGGGTGAGAAGGTCTCATCATAGTCAACTCCTTGAACTTGTCGAAAACCTTTCGCAACAAGTCGAGCTTTGTAGATGGTAACATTACCAACAGTGTCAGTCTTCTTCTTAAAGATCCATTTATTTTCTATGGCTTGCCGATCATCGGGTAAGTCAACCAAAGTCCATACTTTGCTCTCATACATGGATCCCATCTCAGATTTCATGGCCTCAAGCCATTTTGCGGAATCTGGGCTCATCGTCGCTTCCTCATAATTCGTAGGTTCATCATGGTCTAGTAACATGACTTCCAGAAAAGGATTACCATACCACTCTGGTGCGGAACGTACTCTGGTTGACCTACGAGGTTCGGTAGTAACTTGATCTGAAGTTTCATGATCATCATCATTAGCTTCCTCACTAATTGGTGTAGGCATCACGGGAATGATTTTCTATGATGACCTATTCTCCAATTCGAGAGAAGGTACAATTACCTCATCTAATTCTACTTTCCTCCCACTCACTTCTTTCGAGAGAAACTCCTTCTCTAGAAATGATCTATTCTTAGCAACAAAAGTCTTGCCTTCAGATCTGTGATAGAAGGTGTACCCAACTATTTCTTTTGGGTATCCTATGAAGACGCACTTCTCTGCTTTGGGTTTGAGCTTATCAGGCTGAAGCTTTTTCACATAAGCATGGCAACCCCAAACTTTAAAAAACGACAACTTAGTTTTTTTTTTCCAAACCACAGTTCATACGGTGTCGTCTCAACGGATTTAGATGGTGACCTATTTAATGTGAATGCAGCTATCTTTAATGCATAACCCCAAAATGATAGTGGAAAATCGGTAAGAGACATCATAGATCGCACCATATCTAATAAAAGTATGGTTACAATGTTTGGACACACCATTACGCTGTGGTATTCCAGGTGGCGTGAGTTGCGAAACTATTCCACATTGTTTTAAATGAAGACCAAACTCATAACTCAAATATTCGCATCCACGATCAGATCGTAGAAACTTTATTGTCTTGTTACGATGATTCTCTACTTCACTTTGAAATTCTTTGAACTTTTCAAATGTTTTAGACTTATGTTTCATTAAGTAGATATACCCATATCTTCTCAAATCATCTGTGAAGGTCAGGAAATAACGATACCCGCCGCGAGCCTCAACACTCATCGGACCGCATACATCGGTATGTATTATTTCCAATAAGTTAGTTGCTCGCTCCATTGTTCTGGAGAACGGAGTTTTAGTCATCTTGTCCATGAGGCATGGTTCGCAAGTATCAAATGATTCATAATGAAGTGATTCCCAAAGTCCATGTGCATGGAGTTTCTTCATGCGCTTTACACCAATATGACCTAAACGGCAGTGCCACAAATATGTTGCACTATCATTATCAACTTCGCATCTTTTGGCATCAATATTATGAATATGTGTATCACCACGATCGAGATTCAACAAAAATAGACCTCTCATCAAGGGTGCATGACCATAAAAGATATTACTCATATAAATAGAACAACCATTATTCTCTTATTTAAATGAATAACCGTCACGCAACAAACAAGATCCAGATATAATGTTCAAGCTCAACGCTGGCACCAAATAACAATTATTTAGGTCTAAAACTAATCCCGAAGGTAGATGTAGAGGTAGCGTGGCGACGACGATCACGTCGACTTTGGAACCATTTCCCACGCGCAATGTCACCTCGTCCTTAGCCAATCTTCGTTTAATCCATAGCCCTTGTTTTGAGTTACAAATATGAGCAACCGAAATAGTATCAAATACCCAGGCGCTACAACGAACATTAGTAAGGTACACATCAATAACATGTATATCGAATATACCTTTGTTCACTTTGCCATCCTTCTTATCCGCCAAATACTTGGGGCAGTTCCGCTTCCATTGACCAGTCCCTTTGTAGTAGAAGCATTCAGTTTCAGGCTTGGCTCCAAACTTGGGTTTCTTCCTGGGATTAGCAACTGGCTCGCTATTCTTCTTGAAGTTCCCCTTCTTTCCCTTGCCCTTTTTCTGTAAACTAGTGGTCTTGTTAACCATCAACACTTGATGCTCCTTTTTTATTTCTACCTTCGCAACTTTGAGCATTGCGAAGAGCTCGGGAATTGTATTCTCCATGCCTTGCATATTATAGTTCATCACAAAGCCTTTGTAGCTTGGTGGCAGTGATTGAAGAACTCTGTCAATAACACTATCATATGGAATATTAACTCCCAGCTGAGTCATGTGGTTATGGTACCCAGACATTCTGAGTATGTGTTTACTGACAGAACTGTTCTCCTCCATCTTGCAGCTATAGAACTTGTTGGAGACTTCATATCTCTCAACTCAGGCATTTGCTTGAAATATTAACTTCAACTCTTGGAACATCTCATATGCTCCATGACGTTCAAAACATCTTTGAAGTCCCGATTCTAAGTCGTAAAGCATGGCACACTGTAATATCGAGTAGTCATCATATCGAGCTTGCCAGACGTTCATAACATCAGTAGTTGCTCCTGCATGAGGCTTTCACCTAGCGGTGCCTCAAGGACATAATTCATCTGTACAACAATGAGGATAATCCTCAAGTTACGGACCCACTCCGTGTAGTTGCTAACATCATCTTTCAATTTAGCTTTCGCTATGAATGCATTAAAATTCAAGGGAACGGTAGCATGGGCCATTGATCTACAACATAGATATGCAACAACTATCAGGACTAAGTTCATGATAAATTAAGTTCAATTAATCATATTACTAAAGAACTCCCACTTAGATAGACATCCCTCAAGTCATCTAAATGATCACGTGATCCAAATCAACTAAACCATGTCCGATCATCACGTGTGATGGAGTAGCTTTCAATGGTGAACATCTTATGTTGATCATATCTACTATATGATTCACATTCGACCTTTCGGTCTCCAGTGTTCCGAGGCCATGTCTGTACATGCTAGGCTCGTCAAGTTTAACACGAGTATTCTGCACGTGCAAAACTATCTTACACCCGTTGTATGTGAACGAAGAGCTTATCACACCCGATCATCATGTGGTGTCTCGGCACGACGAACTGTCACAACGGTGCATACTCGGGGAGAACACTTGTACCTTGATTTTTTAGTAAGGGATCATCTTATAATGCTACCGTCGTTCTAAGCAAAATAAGATGCATAAAAATATAAACAAATATGTGACATGATATGGCCATCATCATCTTGTGCTTTTGATCTCCATCTCCAAAGCATTGTCAGATCTCCATCGTCACCGGCTTGACACCATGATCTTCATCGCAACATCGTGGTCGTCTCACCAACTATTGCTTCTACTACTATCACTAACTCATAGTTATAAAGTAAAGCAATTACATGGCGATCACAATTCATACAATAAAGAGACAACCATAAGGCTCCTGCCGGTTGCTGATAATTTACAAAACATGATCATCTCATACAATAACGTATAACTCATCATGTATTGACCATATCACATCACAACATGCCCTGCAAAAACAAGTTAGACGTCCTCTACTTTGTTGTTGCAAGTTTTACGTGGCTGCTACGGGCTTCTAGCAAGATCCGTTCTTACGTATGACACAAAAACCACAACAGTTATGCATCAAGTTTGTTGTTTTAACCTTCAACAAGGATCGGCCGCAGTCAAATTCGATTCAACTAGAGCAAGAGAGAGAGAGAGAGAGAGAGAGAGAGAGAGAGAGAGAGAGAGAGAGAGACTGATACGTCTCCAATGTATCTATAATTTTTGATTGTTCCATGCTATTATATTATCATTCTTGGATGTTCTACAATCATTTTATATCATTTTTGGGACTAACCTATTGACTTAGTGCCAAGTGCTAGTTGCTGTTTTTTGCTTGTTTTTTACATCACAGAAAATCAATATCAAACGGAGTCCAAACACCACGAAACTTTTTTGAGATTTTTTTTCTGGACCAGAATACCCAGGATGGGCCAGAGCAGCACCTGGGGGGTGCCCCGAGGGGGGCACAACCCACCAGGGCACACCTGGGCCCCCAGGCGTGCCCAGGTGGGTTGTGCTCACCTTGATGGCCTCCCGCACCCCCTCTTTACCCTATAAATTCCCAAATATTCTGAAAACCCTCGGGGTAGACCTAGATCAGAAGTTCCGCTGTCACAGGCCTTTGTAGCCACTGAAAATGAATCTATACCCTTTCCGGCAATCAACCGGAGGGGGAAATCATCACCGGTGGCCATCTTCATCATCCCGGCGGCCACCATGATCAGGAGGGAGTAGTCCACCCTCGGGGATGAGGGTTTGTACCAGTAGATATGTGTTTAATCTTGGGGATGCCTAAGGCACCCCAAGGTAATATTCAGGGAATTTCCAAGCAACTAAGCTTGGGGTTGCCCCGGAAGGCATCCCCTCTTTAGTCTCCAACATTATCGGTAACCTCACTTGGAGCTATGTTTTTATTCGTCACATGATATGAGTTTTTCTTGGAGCATCATTTTCTTTTGTTAGGATTTGCTTGCTGGTATTTAGAATAATGTTTTGTATCATTTATTTCAATAAAAGTGTCAAGGATAGCCTTTACCATGCTTATTTTGCAAGTATACATGTTGATGTTTGAAAACAGAAAGTTTTCTATCATTTTCTGAATTCTTCTGCAAAGTGAGAACGTGATAAATTCTTGAAATTTTTACAAAGTTAGAATGAAGAAGTCGTCTGTAACGTGGTAATGTTTCAGAAATTTTAGAGCTAGGGAAGTATGAGAACAATTCCAGTCTTTACAGATTGTACTATTTTGGCAGATTGCTGTTATGTTTGCATATGTTTGCTTGTTTAATGATTCTATTTAAGGATAGGAGTATTAAATATGCAGAGGCATTTAATATGAAATTTTGAATAATAATTTTAGTGATTTGCTGCAGTAGAGAATGATAAGGTTTTGCATTGATTTATACTAACTTATCTCGCAAGTTCTTGTTGAGTTTTGTGTGGATGAAGTTTTTGAGATTTAAGAAACCATGATATGGGAAGAATTAAGGAGACACAAAAGCTCAATCTTGGGGATGCCCACGGCACCCCAAGATAATATTTCAAGAAGTCTCAAGCATCTAAGCTTGGGGATGCCCTGATAGGCATCCCACCTTTCTTCATCAACAATTATCGGTTAGTATCGGTTGATCCTAAGTTTTTGCTTCTTCACATGAAATGTGCTATCCTTTAAATGTCATTTTATTTTGTTTGCTTGCTATTTTAATAAAATACTTAGATCTGAAAGTTTTTAAATAAATAGAGCCCCTAAATAGTTGGCATGGAAGCTAAGTAATCGACATTCACATCCCGTCAACGAAGCTCTTTTACTGGCACCGTTGCTCTAGTGCTTCACTTATATATTTTTGACCACCGTGTGCTTTAGTAGTTTTGAAGAAATTCTCTCTTGCTTCACTTAGATTAATTTGATAGAAATAAATATTATGCTCATGTTCTTCACTTATATTTGTTTGAGCTTATCAAAAGAAACACATGAAAACTAGTTCCAAAATGATAGATATCCAAGAAGGATATAATAAAAACTTTCATGAAGATCATTGGACAAAATAAACTTGATTCCTTGTAATAGTTTTGAGACATGATGATGTGCTCTGTGAGTCATGTTAAATGAGTAATTATGCTTTAGTAAGAATATTAGTGGTAAAGTTTGTGATTCCCTATGCAAGCACGAAAGTCAATAATCATGCAATGAAATTACATCCTACTTGTGGTGCATTATTCGATGTTATTTATGCTCAATGCTCGCTTATGAGATTATTCGTTTCATGGTTGGTCGCTTCCTAGTCTTTTGCTAGCCTTCATTTTGCACTAAGTATGATCACTACTTGTTTATTCAAAATCCTTTAAACCAGTTTTGCCACATGAGTCCACCATACCTACCTATATGCGGTATTCCTTTGCCGTTCTAAGCAAATTTGTATGTGCCATCTCTAATTTTCAAAATAAATTTCTCTTTTGTGTGCTCGTACCGCTCGCGAGGCGGTGAGGGGTGGCCAATATTTTCCATGCTAGATGTGTTATTCTCACGATGAGTGTTTATTCACTTGTCATTGCACGAGAGTAAGGCAATAGGGATGCCTAGTCCCGAAATGATTTTTTTACTTTATGTTGTCAAATAATAAATTCCTTGGAAAGTGTTGGTATGGAAGGCAACAGCGGATTTGGCTAGCCATGTCTTGTGAAAGTTTGGTGAAAAAGGAATAAACTTTATTTTATGTTTGGGAACCGCCTATGATATATCTAGCATTGAAAGTGTTGGGAACCTTAAGTCATTTTCGTTGGTGGGAAAAGTATGCCTCCCAAAATAATTTTATCTCTCAATTTAATCTTTGAGCTCTGGCACCTCTACAAATCCCTACTTCCCTCTACGAAGGGGCCTTCTTTTACTTATGCAATTTTTATTTTTTAATTTGAGTCTCCATCTTCTCTTAAAAAGCACCAACTAGGAAACACTATGATCGTACTTGAGTATTGGGTGTAACTAATATGTGAATGTGTTTCATGAATGGATCAATGGTTGAGCATGATGGGCTAGGGATAACTTATTTTAGCATTGATATTTTGAAAGATAGGGTTGCTTGTTGATATGCTTGAGTATTTAAATCTCATATCAAAACTAGACTATTGCTTTGAACCATATAAAAGTCCAATTTCCATGCTATAAAGAAAAGTATATGATATGACATGATAGATAGCATTCCACATCAAAAATTCTATTTTTATCATTTACCTACTCGAGGACGAGCAGAAATTAAGCTTGGGGAGGCTGATACGTCTCCAACGTATCTATAATTTTTTTATTGTTCCATGTTGTTATATTATCATTCTTGGATGTTTTACAATCATTTTACAATCATTTTTGGGACTAACCTATTGACATAGTGCCAAGTGCCAATTGTTGTTTTTTGCTTGTTTTTTACATCGTAGAAAATCAATATCAAACGGAGTCCAAACACCGCGAAACTTTTTGGAGATTTTTTATGGACCAGAACACCTAGGATGGGCCAGAGCAGCACCTGGGGGGGTGCCCCGAGGGGGGGGCACAACCCACCAGCGCGCGTCTGGGCCCCCAGGCGCGCCTAGGTGGGTTGTGCTCACCTCGGTGGCCTCCCGCACCTCCTCTTTACCTTATAAATTCCCAAATATTCCGAAAACCCTCGTGGTAGACCTAGATCAGAAGTTCCGCCGCCACAGGCCTCTGTAGCCACTGAAAACCAATCTAGACCCTTTTCAACACTCTGCCGGAGGGGGAAATCATCACCGTTGGCCACCTTCATCATCTCGGCAGCCACCATGATCAGGAGGGAGTATTCCACCCTAGGGGCTGAGGGTTTGTACCAGTAGCTATGTGTTTAATCTCTCTCTCTCTCTCTCTCATGTTCTTGAGATGCACAATCTTGATGTATAGCGGGCTTTATTAATATAGTCAGATCATATGGTGTTTTCCCCTCTCTATCTTTTGATGAATTGAGTTTTCCCTTTGAGATTTTGTTTTATCGGATTGAATACTTTTATGGATTTGAGAACACTTGATATATGTCTTGCAATTGAATACTCATGGTGACAATGGGGTATCGTATTGATTCACTTGATATATGTTTTGGCACTCAACTTGCAGATTCCCGAGGTGACATTGTGGTAATCTATGCATAGGGGTTGATGCACGTTCTTGTCTTTGTTTCTCCGGTAGAAATCTTGGGGCACTCTTTGAAGTTCTTCGTGTTGGATTGAGTATTATGAATATGAATTTGTTTCGGTGATATTTTAGTACAAAATCTTGATAGATCGATCGGAAATAATAACTTGTGTTATTTTAGTACGAACTCTTGATATATCGATCGGAAAGAATAACTTGTGTTATTTTAGTATGAACTCTTGGATAGATCGATAGGAAAGAATAGCTACAAACAATTCCTTCTTATGTTCTCTGCTAGATAGGAACTTTGGAGTGATTCTTCATCGCACATTGAGGGATGGTTATGTGATCCAATTATATTTGCATTGTTGAGAGATTGCACTAGCGAAAGTATGCACCCTAGGCCTCATTTTCCGTCATTACAATACCGTTTGTGCTCACATTTGTTACTTGCTACCTTGTTGTTTTTTATTGTTACTATTACAAAAATCAATATCCAATATCCATATTACACTTGTATCACCATCTCTTCACCGAATTAGTGCACCTATACAATTTCCCATTGTATTTGGTGTGTTGGGGACACAAGAGACTTTTTATTATTTGGTTGCAGGGTTGTTTGAGAGAGACCATCTTCATACTACACCTCCCACGGATTGATAAACCTTAGGTCATCCACTTGAGGGAAATTTTATACTATCCTACAAAACTCTGTGCTTGGAGGCCCAACACGAGTCTACAAGAACAAGTTGTGTAGTAGACATCAAGCTCTTTTCTGGCACCGTTGCCGGGGAGGTGAGTGCATGAAGGTATATCTTTAGATATTGCAATTGAATCTTTTAATTTCTTGTTTTATCCCTAGTTCGGTTTTGTAAAAGAAAACTACAAAAAAATGGAATTGAGGTTGCATCATATTATTGATCATCTTTATAATATCTTTCTTGAAAATGATGGATCGGAAAATTGTGCTCAATTGTTAGAAGAAGAATGCTATAAAATGTTTGGCAAAAATGATGAGCATGATTGCAATGTTGTTAGTATGAATTCTTTGAATATCCATGATGCTAATGATATACAAAGCCATAAGCTTGGGGATGCTATATTTGATGAATATGATATTTTTAGTTCCCCAAGTTTTGATGAGAAAATTTATTATGATGATTGCATGCCTCCTATTTATGATGATTATATTGATGAAAGTGGATTTGGAGAGGTTAAGACTTTATTTAATGATGATTCCACTATTTTGGAAGAGGTTTCAGTTGACTAGGATAACAATGTTGCTATCTATGATGATTATAGTGATGACATGTGTGCTATATTGAATAATTATAAAAATGAAACTTGTCATCTTGATTTTAATTTCCAATCACATGAGAGTTATTTTGTTGAGTTTGCTCCCACTACTATGAATGAGAATAAATCTGCTTATGTGGAGAGTAATAAAATTTCTATGCTTATGCATCATGAAAAGAATGCTTTATGTGATAGCTATTTTGTTGAATTCATTCATGATGCTACTGAAAATTATTACGAGGGAGGAACATATGCTTGTAGGAATTGCAATAATACCAAGTTCCCTCTGTATGTGTTCAAAATTTTGAAATTTTGCTTGTTTTGCCTTCCTATGCTAGTTGATTCTTGCTCCCATAATTTGTTTGCCCACAAAATCCCTATGCATATGAAGTGGGTTAGACTTAAATGTGCTAGACATATTCTTGATGATGCTCTCTTTGTGTTTCAGTATTTATCTTTTATGTGAGCATCATTGAATTCATCATGCCTAGCTAAAAGGCATTAAAGAAAAGCGCTTGTTGGGAGACAACCCAACACTTATACCTACAGTTTTTGTGTGTTCACACGGGTAAGCTACTGTAGTAATTGAAAGATCGTGGATCTCACCTAGAGGGGGGGGGGTGAATAGGTGCTTATAAAATAATTACGGTTTAGGCTTGAACAAATGTGGAATAAACCTAGCGGTTAATTTGTCAAGCACAAAACCTACAACAACTAGGCTCACCTATGTGCACCAACAACTTATGCTAAGCAAGATAAACAAGTAGGTGATAGCAAGATATATGACAAGAAACAATACGGCTACCGCAAAGTATAGTGCATAAGTTAAGGGCTCGGGTAAGAAATAACTGAGGCACGCGGAGACGATGATGTATCCCGAAGTTCATACCCTTGCGGATGCTAATCTCTATTTGGAGCGGTGTGGAGGCACAATGCTCCCCAAGAAGCCACTAGGGCCACCGTAATCTCCTCACGCCCTCACACAATTCAAGATGCCGTGATTCCACTAAGGGACCCTTGAGGGCGGTCACCGAACCCGTACAAATTGCAACCCTTGGGGGCGGTCACAGAACCCGTACACTTTGGAAACCTTTGGGGCGGTCACCGGTACCCGTCAAATTGCTCGGGGCAATCTCCACAACCTAATTGGAGACCCCGACGCTTGCCCGGAGCTTTACACCACAATGATTGAGCTCCGAACAACACCAACCGTCTAGGGCGCCAAGGCACCCAAGAGGAACAAGCTCTAGGGTGCCCAAACACCCAAGAGTAATAAGCTTCTCAAACTTCACTTCCACGTATCACCGTGGAGAACTCAAACCGATGCACCAAATGCAATGGCAAGGGCACACGGAGTGCCCAAGTTCATATCTCTCAAATCCCACCAAAGTAACTAATGCTAGGGAGGGAAAAGAGAGGAATAACACGAAGAAGAACACCAAGAACTCCAAGATCTAGATCCAAGGGGTTCCCTTCACCTAGAGGAGAAAGTGATTGGTGGAAATGTGGATCTAGATCTTCTCTCTCTTTTCCCCCAAAACTAGCAAGAATCCATGGAGGGATTGAGAGATAGCAAGCTCGAAGAATGTCAACAATGGGGGAAGAACTCGAGCTCAAAGGATAAGGTCCAATGGGGAAGAAGATCCCCTTTTATAGGTCCCCACGAATCTGCCCGTTATGTGCAGAAAACTGTAGGACCGGTACAACCGGTGCACGAACTGGTACAACCAGTCAAAGGAGAGGAAAAAACCAACCTGTAGGAAAAAGAACTAAGCGGTACAATAGCCCGAGGAACCGGTAGTATCGGTTAAACTAAGCTAACCGGTACAACCGGTCAACAACCGCCCAAGAATCGTTTCAAAACAGAAACTATTCCGGTGGTAGAGCGGTACATGGCCGGTACAACCTTCAGACCAATTCTGGAGCGGTACTACCGCTCCAAACACCGGTTGTACCGGTCAACCGGTACAACCTCTCTATGGGGCGGTACAACCTCTCTATGAAAAACACGTAAGATCAAAACAGCCACAACTTTCGCATACGAACTCCGAATTCAATGAAACCAAGTTTGTTGGAAAGCTAGCGACAAGGGCTAACACAATCTTGAAAGAAATATCAATAAGAACCAAATTAGAAAAGGCCCATAAGAAAATGGTGAGAACCCTTCCTCGGATAAGACCGGTAAAACCTCCAACACCGAAAACATCATAGAAGACGCATGTGAACTCCGTTTTTGATGAACTCAAGCTTGTCATAAAGATGACCATAAGCTCTAAGACTCACGAAGAGAACCAAACAAGAACCAAGAAACATGATGCAAGGATGCAACGGTTTGAGCTCTCTAGTAACGATACGATCAAGCTACCAACTTGACAGCCCCCCTTGATAGTACGACAAACGATCCTATAACCCGGTCTCCCAACTACCACCACGAGACCGGTAAAATATAAAACCTATCAAGGGCAAAACTTTGCTTTGCACAAAGTCCACTTGAGCTAGATGTAGACGATCTTGACTTCCTCAAGTTGGACCACCTTTATTGATTGCATTGTCTCGGTGAAGACTAGTAGATTGCTCCCCATACTCCACTATGGGTGAGCCACTCTTCGGCATATCTTCACAAGTCCATTGTCACCACAATGGACGGCAAGCTTCAAGCACTTGATCTCTTCGTGATGCTCCACTTGAACTTGCACACCGCAACCTAACCCCACAAAGAACTCTCACGAAGACCATGGGTTAGTACACAAAGCGTGATTGACAATGCTTACCATACCATGGGATTGCTTGATCCCTCTCGGTACATCTTCTACACTTTGTGTGTTGATCAACTTGATTCATTCTTTGACTTAGTTTCGATCAACCTTGAATCTTTCCAACTCTCTTCATTTGGATGATGTCTTGAAGGTAAACATGAATGATCACAAACTCTTCTTCTTCAAGACATGCTTGCAATAAGCTCAACACCCACAAGACCAATCTTTGGATAATTCCTTAATAGCATCTTGGTCTTCACAAACTCTCCTTGAAACCAAAAAATGAACTCCAAGAAAAGCCTATGGACAAACCCTTCAAATATAACTCAAGGCAACCATTAGTCCATAGAGATTGTCATCAATTACCAAAACCAAACACGGGGGCACCGCATGTTCTTTCAGTAATCATGTTTTATAGTTTTTGTTTCAATAAAGTGCCAAGCAAAGCCTTAGGATCATGATTGGATGATAGTAGATTTGATCTTGCTGAAAAACATAAACTTTTGCGCTCACGAGAAAAATTCTCATTTTTAACAGAAGAGTGTTTTTAAGTTGATTACTTTTACAGAATATTAATATACAAATGTTTCACATGGTCATATGTTTTTAAATATTTTTAGATTTGCAGAAGCATGGTGAATGTTCAAATCATTTTAGACTATTCTGTTTTTGACAGATTCTATTTTCAATGCATATTTTGCTTGTTTACTAGTTTCTATGGCTTATATTGATCAATATAAATTGTAGAAATGATATGCTACAGTAGGTATTGTGTGAGAACAATTATGAATCTTGTCTTTGACAGTACCCAAAGTGAATGATTTGATTTATCATACTAACCCATCCCACGAAGTTTAGTTTAGTTTTGTGTGATTGAAGTTTTCAAGTTTTGGGTGAGATATCGATATGAGGAGAACAAGGAGTGAAAAGACCCTAAGATTGGGGATGCCCAAGGCACCCCAAGGTAATATTCAAGGAAGATCCAAGCAACTAAGCTTGGGGATGCCTCGGAAGGCATCCCCTCTTTCGTGTCCAACATTATCGGTAATCTCACTTGGAGCTATGTTTTTATTCGTCACATAATATGAGTTTTGCTTGGAGCGTCATTTTATTTTGTTAGGATTTCCTTGCTGGTATTTATAATAATGTTTTGTATCATTTATTTCAATAAAAGTGTCAAGGATAGACTTTACCATGCTTATTTTGCAAGTATACATGTTGCTGTTTGAAAACAGAAAGTTTTCTATCATTTTCTGAATTCTTCTGGATAGTCAGAACATGATAAATTCTTGAATTTTTTACAAAGTTAGCATGAATAAGTTCTCTGTAAGATAGTAATTTTTCAGAATTTGTAGAGCTAGGGAAGTATGAGAACAATTCCACTCTTTACAAACTATACTGTTTTGGCAGATTGCTGTTATGTTTGCATTGTTTGCATATGTGTTCCTCTTTAATGATTCTATTTGAGGATAGGAGTATTAAATATGCAGAGGCATTTAGGTGCCGTTCGGCAGTCCACCCACTCCACGGTATTTCAGAATCTGCGGAGTACCGTTTCGCTCGCTCCGTACCTTTTAACTGGAACTCCATCGACTCCGGGAGCGGCCTCATGGAGCGGAGGGACTCCGAACATGCCATTAGTATGCAATGTTGAATATTAATTTTAGTGATTTGCTATAGTAGATAATGATAAGATATCATAAAAATGGACAAGCCATGAAAATAGCGTGCTAGCTATCTTACGATCATGCAAGGCGATATGAAAATGAATGCTCAAGTCAACTACATGATGGAAGTCCATGGAAATATATCTTGGAATGGCTATGGAAATGCTATAATAGGTAGGTATGGTGGCTATTTTGAGGAAGGTATAATAAAGTTTATGCACCTGCGAAAGTTTCGCGGCACGAGAGAGGCTAGCAACGGTGGAAGGATGAGATTGCGTATAATACATGGACTCACATTAGTCATAAAGAACTCATATACTTATTTCAAAAGTTTATTAGCCCTTGAAGCAAATTAATACTACGCATGCTCCTAGGGGGGAGGTTGGTAGGAGTTAACCATCGTGTGCCCCCGACCTTCACACAAAGATAGGACAATCAAGGATAAATTGTGCTCCAATTTCCCGGCATAACGATAGACTATACGTGCATGCTTCGGGAATCACAAACCTTAACACCAATATCTTACTGAACACAATCATCCACTAGTACCTCCCACATATTATCATCTCTATATCGCAAAACTATTGCAAGGAATCAAACATATCATATTCAGTGATACATAAGTTTTATGTAGGATTTTATGACTAACCATGCAATTGACCAATTCCGTTTGACTCTCTAAATAGATATAAGTGAAGAATTAGGGTTTAATTCTTTCTACAAAAGATCATACTCTAACAAATATAAGCGAAGCACGAGAGCATTCTACAAACATCGGTTTTCTATGTGAAGAGAAACAGGCAATCCAAACTTCAAATGATATAAGTGAAGCTCATGAAGCATTCTATAAAGCCATACTCAAAAGATATAAGTGAAGTGCAAAGAGCATTCTACAAATTGACCAAGGACTATCTCATACCATCACGGTGCATTATTAAAAGAATATTAAAAAGGCACACGACGCTCCAAGAATTTACGCATATCATGTGAATGAAACGAATCCGAAAACATACTGATACTTGTTGAAGAAAGATAGGATGCCTTATGGGGCATCCCCAAGCTTAGATGCTTGAGTCTCCTTGAATACTTACTTGGGGTTCCTTGGGCATTCCCAAGTTTGAGCTCTTGCCTCTCCTGCTTCTCCTCACATCAAGACCTCCTCGATCTTCGAACACTTCATCCACACAAAACTTAATCAAACTTTTAGTGGCGGGGTTAGTGCATATGATCAATGAAATACCATCATGTACTGCTCTAACATTATTGTATAATTATAAACAAACATGACCCACTGTATGCTATCACAATTCTATGGCCCCAAGTCAAGGAGGCTTCAACAAGAATTCAAACATAAGCAAATAATGAAGCTATAACAGCAATATGTGAAAACAGGACAATCTGTAAAGATTTGAACATTCACCATACTTCTGTAATACTAAAATTCTGAAACAATTAGGAAAAATAAACATTTTGTATAGCAAGACTATGCAAAATGTTTCAGAATCGTTTGACTTTCCAGTAAAAAAAATGAAAAATCATGCACTACAGCCAAAGTTTCTGTTTGCATCGCACAAACCAACAAGCAATCTAATCATCCTAAACGCAAACTCTTGGCACATTATTTTTATAATACAGTGGAATTGTACAAGGGTATAATTCTTTTTGTTGAAAAGTTTCTGTAATTAAGATTCACAAAGTTTCCATGAGCCTGAACAAGTTTAAGGACATCCCCCACATCAACAGTGTTCGTCTTTCTTACTTTCACTTTTCTTTTTGTGAAGATTTAAGTTCCCCTCTATTTTTTTCTTTTAAAACTTTATAAAAGCACTCAACAGAAATAAATGACTCTTTTTTTAACTTCCAAGTTGTCTCCCTGGCAGCACTTTCTTTAAAGCCATTAAGCTAGGCATAAAGTGCTCAAGTAATGAATCCACCCGGATCCCAAGGTATATCAAAGCCAATTTTAACTAGCAATGATTTGGCATTTAGTAGTGAGCACAAAGTGATATGTGCCATGCAACAACAAAGTCTAACTCTCTTCCTATGCATTGGCATATCATACGAGAACAATTCATGCATATTAAGTAAAGACCAACGCATAGTATAAGCAGTTTCTTGCAATTTTATCATGTTGGAAACATAGAGAGGCGAAGATGTAGTTCCTCTATCATAATAATTGCAAGTAGGAGCAACAAGCACATGCATATTATATTCATCAAAATCATCACGTGCAACTGTAAAAGGCAACCCATCCATGTAATCCTTAATAAGTGCAAGCTTCTCCGATATTGTGTAGTCGGGAGAATTCAAAAAGATAATAGGACTATCATGTGTGGGTGAAATAGCAACAATTTCATTCTTAATATAAGGAACAATAGCAAGTTCATCTCCATATGCATAATTCATATTGGCATCATGACCACAAGCATAGCAAGCATCATAAAAAACGGATATTTCAAAAGAATCAACGATTTCATAGCAATCATCATAGCATTCATCCTTCGGTAAATTCGAAGGGAAATTAAACAATGTATGGGATAAATAGTTACTCTCATTAGATGGTGGGAATGGGTGATCAGTCCGCTCTTCCTCCTTTTGTTCTTTGCTCTCCTGCTCATCTTTTTCATCCAATGAGCTCACAATGTCATTAACTTCTTCTTCCATAGACTCCTGCAAAATATTAGTCTCTTCTTAGACAGCGGAGGAGTCCTCAATATATGGTTTAATATAAAGATTAGAAGCATAATTATCATAGCAATATTTAAGTATGGCCTCATTTTCAGATTTGTAGAGAGTAGTATCACACTCTTCAATAAAAGAAGCAATTTCACAAGTACACCTAAAACCAACAAATTCTTCAATTTGTTGAACATCATAGTAATTATAAACACCCTTAGTATACGAAGATATGATTCCATTATCACTAAACTCACATTGGTAAGGAAGGTGTTTCTTAGGGTCTTCAGAACAACTAGTACAATCATATATTTCACATAAATTCCAAGCATAGCACAGCAAAGTATTAATATGATGCCACAAAAGTTTCCCTTTTTCAGATATGCGGTGTCGCACATAACAAGCATGCTCATCTAAAGATTTGCCCTCAACTAAGCCAGTTGGGGTTTTAGCCCAAGCACATAGGGATCGAAGATGATCTAAGTAAAAAGCTTCAGTAGTGTGATAGATTTTGGGCGGTTCTTCAACTATTGGTTCAATAGGTACCACTATTTTTTTACATTTTGCGTTTCTTACCCATAACTAAATATAGAAAACAAGAGCACAAAATAAAAACTACTTAGTGATAAAGCAAACAAGCACACACGAGAATATTCACCCCACGTTATAACTACCCGGCAACGGCGCCAGAAAAAGGTCTTGATAACCCACAAATATAGGGGATCGTTTGTAGCCTTTTTCGATAAGTAAGTGTGTCGAACCCAACGAGGAGCTAAAGGTAGAACAAATATTCCCTCAAGTTCTAACGACCACCGATACAACTCTACGCACGCTTAACGTTTGCTTTACCGGAAACAAGTATGAAACTATTTTGTAGGTGTGATGCTAGAACTACTTTGCAAGAATAAAACTAGAAGTACTTAGTGGGAAGAAAACTTGAAATAAATTGCAAGACAATATGAAAGTGCAACTAATCCCCGGGTGGTTTCGGCAATTAATAACAACATATATATCATTGAACTAATAATTACTTGAGAATCATTTCAGAGAAGTTCAGTGATATGGGTATGGCAAGGACTGAAGAAGTGGACCCCTCAAAATGCTAAGGCAAGCATTGGCAAAAGCTCAAGACTCCATTTTTGGTTTAGTGATCCAAGATCACATTGAGTCCATAGGAAAAGCCAATACTATTAAAAGGGGATGAGGTTATGTTGATGATCTGGTTGCTCAAGTGCTTAGTGATATATCTCCTTAAACTATCAGCAACCTTCACTACAATATACACTCATAAGTAATCTCGGTCCCACTGATTATCCAAACTCAGTCACACCGAGATGAACCACTTCAGCCATAAGCCAAACCCTAGCAAAATCGGATATTCCGATTCTGAAATCGGTTTCACCGAAACATGGGCTGCCAAGCTTCTGTAACCTTCTGTCATCAAATCGGTGTCACCGAGATGATGAAGTCGGTCCCACCGAAACTGGCATGCTCCTGTCTTTGCTCAAATCGGACTAACCGAGATGGTATTTTCGGTCCCACCGAAAACCCCAACGTTCACATTATTTGAACTTTCGGTCTCACCGAGTTGTCCACTTCGGTCCCACCGAGATTGCTCAAATATGTGTGTAACGGTTGGATTTTGTGTGGAGGCTATATATACCCCTCCACCCCCTCTTCATTCGTGGAGAGAGCCATCAGAAAGAACCACCACTCCTACCTTACATTTCTGAGAAGAGAACTACCTATCCTTGTGTTGAGATCAAGTTGCTCCACTCCTACCATATGAAGCTTGATCTCTAACCTTCCCAAGTTGCTTTCCACTCAATCCTTTCTTCCACCACAGCCAAATCAGTGAGGAGAGTTGAGTGTTGGGGAGATTATTATTTGAAGCACAAGAGCAAGGAGTTCATCATCATCTACAACATCTATTACCTTTTGGAGGGTGGTGCCTCCTAGATTGGTTAGGTGTCGCTTGGGAGCCTCCGTCATCGAGATGTGGAGTTGAACCAAGAAGTTTGTAAGGGCAAGGAGATCGCCTACTTCGTGAAGATCTACCCCGAGTAAGGCTAGCCCTCCGTGGGCGTAGGCCATGATGGAATAGACAAGGTTGCTTCTTCGTGGACCCTTCGTGGGTGGAGCCCTCCGTGGACTCGCGCAGCCGTTACCCTCCGTGGGTTGAAGTCTCCATCAACGTGGATGTACGATAGCACCACCTATCGGAACCACGGGAAAAATCACCGCGTCTCCAAAATTGCGTTTGCTCTTCTCCACCTCTCTTTACTACATGTGCAATTTACTTTCCGCTGCCTATACTCTAGAATTGCATGTGTAGGGTGATGTTTGACTTGATCATAATTGTAAATCTGCCAAAAACTGTTCTTTGTCAAAAGGCAGAATTTTTATATTTACAAGTAGTCTAATCACCCCCCCTCTAGACATACTTTCGATCCTACAAGTGGTATCAGAGCTTTGGTCTCCATTGTTTTGGTCTCCATTGCATTGGACTCCATAAGCTTGGTTTCACAACCTAGGAGAGTATGGCGTCTAGTGAGGGTAATTTTCGTAGAGGTCCTTACTTTGATGGTACAAATTTTGCTAGTTGGAAGCATAAAATGAAAATGCATATTCTTGGTCATAACCCAGCCGCATGGGGCATTATTTGTGTTGGTATGCAAGGTGAATTCTTCGAGGAAGGAAAAGTTCCGGATCGCGAAGCTACACCGGAAGAATTGCGGATGTTGCAAAACAACGCTCAAGCTTGTGACATTCTCTTCAATGCTATGTGTCCCGAGGAGTTCAACAAAATCAGCCGTCTTGAAAATGCAAAAGAGATTTGGGATACTTTGGTTGAAATGCACGAAGGTACCGAGTCTGTGAAGGAATCAAAGCTAGATATTCTTCGAGGTCAACTTGACAAGTTCAAGATGAAGGATGGTGAAGGAGTCGCTGAAATGTACTCTAGGCTTGCTCTCATCACAAATGAGATTGCCGGCTTAGGAAGCGAAGAAATGACCGACCGATTCATCATCAAGAAGATTCTCAGAGCTTTGGATGGAAAGTATGACACCGTGTGCACTTTGATCCAAATGATGCCAAACTACAAGACTCTCAAGCCAACCGAAGTCATTGGAAGAATTGTTGCTCATGAGATGACACTTAAGGATAAGGAAGAGCTTCACAACAAATCGAGTGGTGCTTACAAAGCTACAAGTGATGCTCCCACAACCTCAAGTGACAAGTTAGTTTCCAATGAAGAGATAAGCCTAATGGTTAAGAACTTCAACAAATTCTACAAGTATAGAGGCAAAGAAAGAAGCTCAAAGTCTAGATCATATGATGAAAAGAGATCTTCTAGTCGTGATCGAAACTGCTACAATTGTGGAAGACCCGGACACTACTCAAATGAGTGTACGGCTCCCCACAAGAGAAGAGAAGTATCTCCAAGAAGAAGAAGTTCAAGAGATGAGTCACCTCGAAAAGAGAGAAGGAGTAGAGATGATCGTTATGAACGAAGAACCTCTCGGAGAAGCAAGGATTCGGAGAGGAAAGACAAGTCATCAAGGAGCTACACAAGAAGAAAACATCAAGCTCATGTAGGTGAATGGGTCTCCGGCTCCGACTCCGACAATCAATCCGATGGAAGCTATCACTCCGACTCCGACTACAGTCAAGATGAAGGTGTTGCCGGTCTTGCTCTCGTATCCTCCAAATCCAACTCCTACGACTTATTTGATTCACCAAATGAGGTAATTGGAAGATGCTTCATGGATAAAGGCCCCAAGGTATCACACCCTGAATTCATTGACTTCAATAGTGATGAGGATGACTTGCTTGGTGAAGATGAGCTCTTGCATGATAAATCTAGTGAGCCTAGTAACGATGAAAATGCTAGTAGTCTTTATAGTCGAGAAGAGTCGAATGACAATGCTATGAAGGAGATTGAGCGTCTAACTAAAGAACTAAACACTCTTAAGTTAGCTCATGAAACAACTCAAGAAGATCATAGAGAGCTCCTAAGATCTCATGAGAAGCTACGCTTCGAGAAGCTCACTCTAGAGCAAGAACATGAGTTTCTAAAAGCGATCAATGACGATCTTCGAAAGAAGAGTTCTTCATATCTTGCCAAACGACTTCTCTTGTATAATTTCTTGCCACCCATTAAGACTAAGCATGACAAGCATAAGAAAAATTCTTCCTCTAGTAGTAACAATAACCATGCTAAATCCAATATTGTTGCTTCAAGTAGTTCTCTTGATTCCACTAACAATGTTTCAAGCCAAGTTACACTTGAGCAAGAGAATAGCTTATTGAAAGGGATCATAGAGAAAGGTGTCTACAAGAGTCTTGTCGGAAGCAAGAACTTTGAGGAAATTGTTCGCAAGCAAGGAAGGCACCGGAAGAATCAAGGAATTGGTTTTGAGCGAAAGTTCAACGCCGAAGGTGTTGAGTGGGAAGAAGGTCAATATCCTACTCCACAGTTTGTTTCTCAAAAGGAGAAGTATGATCCTACTTCTTCCAATGTGGAACAAGCTCAAGATGACCTTCCACCACAAGACCACAAGCTAAAAGCCAAGGACAAGCTTCAAGAGGAGATTGATGCATTCATTGAAGCACCTCAAGCCATGGTCAAGTGGGTTCCCAAGGAAACGTCAAGTTCTACTTCGTCAAGCTCAACTACAACCCCAAGGATTCCCATCAAGATGATGTGGATCCCGAAGAAGAAGAACTAGAAGGTTCTTGAGGGTGACTCCGCCAACATACTTCACTCACATTCATTTTGGCAAAGAACTTGTGCAATCAACTTCCATATCATGCACTAGTTCATGGAGTCACAAACCCTCTTGTTGGTAAGTCAAGGGACAAGGTAATCATTGCTTTCATGGACATCATCTATTGTGAACTTCAATCTATGTCCATGGATATCCTTGTTTGTTCCTTGTGGGACTAACCCATGTAGGTATTGAAAGTGCCCTAATCCAAAGGATAGCTCCCAACTCTTGATGATCTCCATCAACATTGAGCATCCACATCTTCAACATCTACATGAAGTCTTCTACGACAACCCAAGGTTAGTTTGACCCTTTAAAAGGGGTTCTCACATCTAGGGGGAGCTTTGCTCTAAAAATTGAGCTAAAGCATCTTCAAATGATGTGAACACATCAATGCTTTATGTAAAAGTGGTAACCCCACTTGTGCTTAAACGATGAGTATGACCTATGATCAAATGTTCTCATTTGGATCCTAAGTCAATATACTCATATAAAGATGACCTAGTCATCGACAAATTGTGTGTTAATTGCTAGAGTTTTGGTTGTGCTTGTTTGACACATATTTCATTTGCTATCTTATTGTGTGAGCATGTTGAATGCATGATTTTATCCATTCGAGGACATCCATTTGTTGTTTTGGTTGTTTTGATTTTTCTGACCAAATGGATGGACAAGAATGCCTAAGTACCTCCCCTAGCTATCTATGCTTTCTTGTCTCAAATTCTATTCATGCTTACATCACAAACTTTGAACAAGTCATTTTCGGACCCTCCGGGTGAGGAGCACTCGGAGCCATCGATCCGTCAAGGGCTAACCTCCAAAACCTTCTAAGTGATTTCGGTCAGACCAACTCACTCAAACTCGGTCAAACCGAAAGCATTTAGACTGATCTAGGTTTCATCTCGGTGAAACCGAGTTGTAATTTTCGGCATGACCGAAGTGCATAACTGCCTAGCAGTTATCCATCTCGGTGCCACCGAGTTTTTCAACTCGGTCCCACCGACAGCAAAGGGATATATATACCAAGGGCCGCGCGCGTTGATTCCTCCTTCAAACGTTTCGCCCCCACATCCCTTGCTGCCGTCGCCTTGATCTCCGGATCGTCGCCGTCGTCGCCTGTGCGCCCTCGCCGCAGGTCTCCATCGCCGTCAACGGACATCTCCTCCGCGCCGTTGCCGCCGTAGAGAAACTCCACCAAGTTAGGGTGAGTTTTGATCCCACTCGTGCTCCCATCTTCGATTCAATGCACGTTTGGATTGCCCAATATCTTGCCACGATTGAAATCTTCCTTTACACCAGATTGGTTCGTTTGAACTAGATTCGAGTAAAAAATTTAGGGTTAGGTTTCCACGGAATACATCTCGGTGAAACCGATTTTATAATTTCGGTGTGACCGATTTGGCCTCTGGCCATTGCACTGCACCCTTCGGTCCAACCGAGTTGTGCAAATCGGTGTGACCGAAATGTAGTTTTTGTGAAACCCTAGTGTTATCGGCAGGACCGAAACCCACTTCGGTCAAACCGAAAGTGGTGTGTAAAGCTTCTATTTAACACTTCGGATTCACCGAAACTCAAAACTCGGTCTGACCGAAATGTCTTCTGTGAAAACTTAAAACTAGAATTTGAACTCATTTTTTTTGCAAAAACTTCTGCAGTTTGTGATAACTCTTCTTCTCTGCCTATACCTTATCTATTCACAGGTTGTCAGCCATGTCAGATGCCAGTGACAGTCAGAACAGGTCAGAGACACCCATTGCAGACATTCCAGAGGCAGACACTAGTCCTGAGACTAGTAGCCCATTTGATGATGGTGAGAGGAGTACACCAAGTGGCATGCCTCCTGCAGCCACTAGGGCTAGAAAGGAGAAGAATTCCGATGATGAGGATTCTGATTTCGTTGTTGAGGAAGAAGTGACCTCAAAGCCTAAGAGGAAGGTTGTTGCCAAAGAGCAACAAGGTCAGCAATCTAAGAAGGGCACCAGCAAAGTCAAGCAGTCAACTGTTGCCAAGAAGCTGAATTTGGGAGAGGCAGCTCCAAGCAAGGTGAAGAAGACCTCCAAGAGAAAAAGGGTAGTGTATACTGATTCTCATGCAGATGCAGCAGTAGAGGATGAGGATGAGGAAGCACCCCAGCCTCCTCCTCCTCAGAAGCAGAAGCTCATGGGTGATGCCATTAAGGCCGGAGCCACTTCAAAGCCCAAGAAATCTGCTCAAACTAAGGCAGCTCCAGCAAAGCCTGCTGCCAAGCCCAAGAGGACCACCAGAAATATTCCAGCGTCTGAAAAGAACAAGGATGATGTGCCACCAGCTGAGTCTGATGAAGAAGGACAAGTGTTGCTGAAACTTCGTCCAAAACTGCCACTTCACAATGATGCTCATCCTCAAGCCGAGGATATGAAGGCAAGGAAAGATAGAGGTATCAGGCTATGGAGACAAGCTGACCCATATGCCGTGAGGAGAAGAACTGCTGTAGATCCCAGATTTCACACCAGAGAGCAGCAGGACTTCTATGAGACCGTGCTGATGGACAAGAAGCCAATAGTCGCAGACACCAGATATGTTGACTGGGAATACATTGACAGCGAAGAGCACAGAGATTTCTTTCCACATGTGCATGAAAGTTTCACTGCATGTGGCGTTGCAGAGTTTGTGGGTCAGAAATTGACCAGTTGGAACGATGAGATGATTATGCAATTCTATGCCACAGCTCACTTCTATCCTGATGGGAAGATCACATGGATGACTGAAGGTCAAAGATTTTCTTCTTCCGTTGAAGAATGGGCAGAAATTCGGAATGCTCCAGTGCAGCGAGAAGATGATATTGATGTCTATGGGATTCCAAAGAAGAATCATGATTCCATGAAGAACATGTACAAAGAGATTCCCGCAGCGGATTTGGAAGTATGGAAGCTCGGCTCAGTCTACCATCTCCAGGCAGGCTTACCTACCACTAATACTATTTTGAGGCATACCTTGATGCCCAAGTCTGGAGATCATCGCATGATCAGAGGATATTCTATCAACATGCTGCATATACTTGATGAGAAAGCACCTTTCAAGGTGATGGACTTAATGGTAGAGACCATTAAGAGGACTGCAGCTGACCAGAAAAGGTCATGTGGATTTGCCCCACAGATTCAGATGCTTATCAATGCCAAGTTTGGCACGGGCAAATTCTTGTTGGATAGAAAACATCTACCCCTGCAGCCAGAGCATGAAGACAATGTTGTTGTGATGGACGAGGAGGATCCGACATCTGTTGAAGGTCAAGAAAAGATCGAAGCTGCTAGGAAAGCCAAAGCTGACAAAGAAGCAGCAGCAGCAGCAGCAGCTAAACCAAAGAGTTTCGGAGAGCAGATTCTTGAAGCTACCCAAAGGATTGAACAACGCCTGGCCAGCATTGAACAGTCTCAGGAGAGCTTAGAGAGGATTGTTGACGAGAATATTCACGCTCTGGACGTGAAGCTGACTGAAATTCAAGTGACCGTCAACAAGCTTGAGGCAGACATTGAGGAAGCAAAGCAGGACAAGGCAGAGCTTATGCAGGATGACTTAGTCCAGGATTCTCAGCGACAGACTGCTCCGGTTCCCAAAGGATCCCGATCAGCTGCTATTCCAGTGACTGACACCAGGACTACAGCTTAAGAACCTCCCACAGTTCCAGCAGTTACTCCAGCTACAGCTCCAGTGTCCACTCCTCCAGCACAGTCATCAGCTGAAGTCTTCGCCGATGCCGTCATATCTACTCCGACATCAACCCAGACGGGAGCCGCCAGCAGAGCCCGCAGTGACGTTTAGCTCTATGCTTTTTCGAACTTTTTGGTAACTTGTTGCCAAAGGGGGAGAAATTGTATAGATCATAGGGCTTCGAGAGAGAGAGTGCTGTTATCTTTGCGCTTTTGCTCTTTCGTTCTTTTGCGGTTTCTTTGAGATACTTTTGGTTTTCGAGACTTTCCGTGTGCTTGATACTCCGTTTGATGCTACTTTAATGAGTGCTTAGTCGTACTATGCTTTAATGTGTGCTTAATGCTTATCATATGCTATTCCTATCTTGTATGACTATTTACTCGTGTCTTGGTGTTTGGGTGCATGCTGTTTATTCTTATCATTTTTGTGCGCTCCACCAAGATGTATGTGACATGGAAGAGTGACCCATGATCCTAATCGATTGTGCATTTGCATTCAAACGCAAATCTTAAATAATGCACAAATTTAGGGGGAGCTCTTGCTTATCACATACTTCTCAAAGCGACGATATTATTCATTGATTATATCTCTTATCGAAGCTTTGATCTATATGTTGTCATCAATTACCAAAAAGGGGGAGATTGAAAGTGCAACTAATCCCCGGGTGGTTTTGGCAATTAATAACAACATATATATCATTGAACTAATAATTACTTGAGAATCATTTCAGAGAAGTTCAGTGATATGGGTATGGCAAGGACTGAAGAAGTGGACCCCTCAAAATGCTAAGGCAAGCATTGGCAAAAGCTCAAGACTCCATTTTTGGTTTAGTGATCCAAGATCACATTGAGTCCATAGGAAAATCCAATACTATTAAAAGGGGATGAGGTTATGTTGATGATCTGGTTGCTCAAGTGCTTAGTGATATATCTCCTTAAACTATCAGCAACCTTCACTACAATATACACTCATAAGTAATCTCGGTCCCACCGATTATCCAAACTCAGTCACACCGAGATGAAACACTTCAGCCATAAGCCAAACCCTAGCAAAATCGGATATTCCGATTCTGAAATCGGTTTCACCGAAACATGGGCTGCCAAGCTTCTGTAACCTTCTGTCATCAAATCGGTGTCACCGAGATGATGAAGTCGGTCCCACCGAAACTGGCATGCTCCTGTCTTTGCTCAAATCGGACTAACCGAGATGGTATTTTCGGTCCCACCGAAAACCCCGACGTTCACATTATTTGAACTTTCGGTCTCACCGAGTTGTCCACTTCGGTCCCACCGAGATTGCTCAAATATGTGTGTAACGGTTGGATTTTGTGTGGAGGCTATATATACCCCTCCACCCCCTCTTCATTCGTGGAGAGAGCCATCAGAAAGAACCACCACTCCTACCTTACATTTCTGAGAAGAGAACTACCTATCCTTGTGTTGAGATCAAGTTGCTCCACTCCTACCATATGAAGCTTGATCTCTAACCTTCCAAAGTTGCTTTCCACTCAATCCTTTCTTCCACCACAGCCAAATTAGTGAGGAGAGTTGAGTGTTGGGGAGATTATCATTTGAAGCACAAGAGCAAGGAGTTCATCATCATCTACAACATCTATTACCTTTTGGAGGGTGGTGCCTCCTAGATTGGTTAGGTGTCGCTTGGGAGCCTCCGTCATCGAGATGTGGAGTTGAACCAAGAAGTTTGTAAGGGCAAGGAGATCGCCTACTTCGTGAAGATCTACCCCGAGTAAGGCTAGCCCTCCGTGGGCGTAGGCCATGATGGAATAGACAAGGTTGCTTCTTCGTGGACCCTTCGTGGGTGGAGCCCTCCGTGGACTCGCGCAGCCGTTACCCTCCGTGGGTTGAAGTCTCCATCAACGTGGATGTACGATAGCACCACCTATCGGAACCACGGGAAAAATCACCGCGTCTCCAAAATTGCGTTTGCTCTTCTCCACCTCTCTTTAATACATGTGCAATTTACTTTCCGCTGCCTATACTCTAGAATTGCATTTGTAGGGTGATGTTTGACTTGATCATAATTGTTAATCTGCCAAAAACTGTTCTTTGTCAAAAGGCAGAATTTTTATATTTACAAGTAGTCTAATCACCCCCCCTCTAGACATACTTTCGATCCTACACAATAAAAGTAGTGTAGTACCAAGATTTTTGTAAACAAGAGAATGATTTCTCCCTAGGCAGTCGATAGCAAGTACTGGTAATCATTCTTGCAATTTTATATGAGGGAGAGGCATCAGCTAACACACTTTTTGTACTTGGATCATATGCACTTATGATTGGAACTATAGCAAGCATCCGCTACTACTAAATATCATTAAGGTCGTGAAACCCAACCATAGCATTAAGTATCAAGTCCTCTTTACTCCCATACGTCATACCTCCTTACTCGGGTTTAAGCTTTTGTCACTCTAGCAACCCACCATAAGCGAACCATGAACATATTGCAACACCCTACAACGGGGGCCGCTCACGTTTGCGTGAGAACGGAGGGCACCGTAGGACAGCACCAAAATAAAATATACAATCATACCAACCAAGAGCGCAATTATGCCATAGGACGAAATAGATATACTCAAACATCACAGGATAGCCAAATATCAATGGGAAATAATATATGGAGTTGAGCACCATGTTTAAGTAGAGATTACAGCGAGGGGAAAGAGGTGATACACCGCTGCAATGAGGGGGGAGAGAGTTGGTGTGGAAGGTAGCGGGATTGTTGATGTAGATCATCGTCCCGATCGTTGCCCCGGTGGCACTCCGACACCACCGGAAGCGAGGCGGAGAGAGCCCCCCTCCTTCTTCTTCTTCCTTGGCCTCCTCCCTAGGTGGGAGGAGGGTTTCCCCTCTGGTCCTTGGCTTCCATGGCATGGGAGTGGCGAGAGACCCTCCGAGATTGGATCTGTATCTCTGTCCTCTTCTGTTTCGCGTTCCCCAGATCTGGCCGAAAACCATTTCTTATATTCCCGGAGATCCGTAACTCCGATTGTGCTGAGATTTTTACACGATTTTTTTCTGGATATAAGCTTCCTTGCGCCCGAAGTACAGCTCCAACCGACGTTCCTGGTGGGCATAAGACTCCTGGGCGCGCTAGGCACCTCTGGTGCGTCCTGGTGGGTTGTGGGGCCTACGAACCATAGCTCCCACCTCGCAAAAATCACATATGTTCCCAAATAAATCAATAGGTTAGTCCAATAAATCAAATAAAACATTTGGACTTCGTTTGATATGGATACTCTGCGATACAAAAACATACACAAAACATGTACTGGCACTTGGCACTGGATCAATAGGTTAGTCCAATAAATCAAATAAAAAGTTGCCAAAAGTATGTAAAACTTGTATAATATTGGCATGAAACAATCAAAAATTATAGATAGGACGGAGATGTATCAGTGTGTTGGGGACACAAGATAATCTTTGTTATTTGGTTGCAGGGTTGTTTGAGAGAGACCATCTTCATCCTACGCCTCCCATGGATTGATAAACCTTGGGTCATCCACTTGAGGGAAAATTGCTACTGTCCTACAAAACTCTGCGCTTGGAGGCCCAACACGAGTCTACAAGACAAAGGTTGTGTAGTAGACATCAAGCTCTTTTCTGGCGCCTGCTACCTCTTGAGCTTGCGTTGTTTTTCCCTTGAAGAGGAAAAGGTGATGCAACACAGTAGCGTAAGTATTTCCCTTAGTTTTTGATAACCAAGGTATCAATCCAGTAGGAGACTACGTGCGAGTCGCTCGTACCTACACAAACAAATAAGAACCTTGCAACCAACGCGATAAAGGGCTTGTCAATGCCTTCTCGGCCACTTGCAAAAGTGAGATCTGGTAGAGATAATAAGATAAATATTTTTGGTATTTTTGGTATATAGATTGAAAGTAAAGATTAAAAAATAAAAGTAAAGTAAAGATAAATAGTTGATGGAAGATAATATGATAGAAGATAGACCCGGGGGCCATAGGTTTCACTAGTGGCTTCTCTCAAGATAGCAGATTTCTATGGTGGGTGAACAAATTAATGTCGATCAATTGATAGAAAAGCGCATAGTTATGAGAATATCTAGGCATGATCATTGTATATACGCATCATGTCCGTGACAAGTAGACTGAAACGATTCTGCATGTACTACTATTACTCCACACATCGACCGCTATCCAGCATGCATCTAGAGTATTAAGTTCATAAGAACAGAGTAACGCTTTAAGCAAGATGACATGATGTAGAGGGATAAACTCATGCAATATGATATAAACCCCATCTTTTTATCCTCGATGGAAACAATACAATATGTGCCTTGCTACCCCTGCTGTCACTGGGAAAGGACACCACAAGATTGAACCCAAAGCTAAGCACTTCTCCCATTGCAAGAAAGATCAATCTAGTAGGCCAAACCAAACTGATAATTTGAAGAGACTTGCAAAGATATTAAAATCATGTATAAAACATTTCAGAGAAGAATCAAATATTGTTCATAGACAATCTTGATCATAAACCCACAATTCATCGAATCTCAACAAACACACTGTAAAAAGAATTACATCAAATAGATCTCAAGAAGATCGAGGAGAACTTTGTATTGAGATCCAAAGAGAGAGAGAAGAAGCCATCTAGCTAATAACTATGGACCCAAAGGTCTGTGGTAAACTACTCACATCTCATCGAAGACACTATGGTGTTGATGTAGAAGCCCTCCGTGATCGATTCCCCCTCTGGTGGAGCTCCTGAACAGGCCCCAAGATGGAATCTCACAGGTACAAAAGGTTGCTGCGATGGAATTAGGGTTTCGTGGTGCTCTCGGATGTTTTCAGGGTACATGGATATATATATGAGGAAGAGGCATGTCGGTGGAGCTACGGGGGTGTCGGGGAAACTGATCCACCCACGAACACCTATGGGGACGGAGCCCCTTTTTGGTACGGCAGGGGGCGGAGGTTGCACGAAGAGCAGATCGAGGCGATGCACACGAGCAGTTTACCCAGGTTCGGGCTGCACGGATGCGTAAAACCCTACTCCTGCTTTTGGTTTGTATTGAGTTCTTGGCTCGGGAGCGCTGGAAGCTACAGTACACTTCAGCGGCTAGCGAGACCGAGCGTGAGAATGATCGAATGTCTAACCCCTCTCTACGTTGCGCATGGGCCTCCTTTTATAGGCTCAAGGGGTCACCGACAGGTGGCACGCGGTTGAGGGTAAAAAGGGAAAAAGGGTGGTAGTTGGTACAGTGCATCGCACCTAACCCTGATGGCAGGGGACAAGGGCATTAAATGCCCATAGCCGTCGCCCAAACAGTGCAAAAAGGGCCGTCAGGGGCGCCACCGTTCGCCACGATGGCTACCTTGTCAGCACCGCTTGCCACCGTGTACCCCTGCCTGCACAGCCGCCCGCCACGTGCGTCTGGAAAGGTCCCAGAGCGAAACGTGGGTGGATGTGCTGGAGCGCGGGTACTGAGTGGAAGCCTGCCCCGGCAAGCGCCTTGCCGCGGTCGCTATCTTGTCGCTTCCGAGAGTTTGTCGCTCACCGGGCCTTGCCAGGACGCGTGGCGCGCCGCGGCAAGTTTCTTGAGATGCCCTGGTTGGCCTTCCCGGCAAGCTCCTCTTGCCAGGGTCTTGCGCCTTGAGTGGTCTTGTGCCTTAAGTGGCCTTCCCGGCAAGCTCCTCTTGCCGGGGCCTTGTCTCCTTGGCTTGGATACTTTGTTCTTGAATGGCTCCAAAGGAACCACGGAGGACCTTGGCGATCACCCGACAAGCCTTGCCGCGGGGAGCTGCGACTGTCCGTGCACAAGTTCGGGATACTAAGGGTACCCCTACTTTAGTACACCGACAGGAGCCCCCGGGCCTGGGCCATACACGGCGCCGAGCGCTGTTGGGCCAGGCCCAAAACAGTGCACGGACACGCGCGGCCTGGTTCTCGCTGTATCTTACTCTGTATCCGCCGCGCCCTCCCATAACGGCACGTGTCGATTACGGCGTCGTGGGAGAGATCGTGGGCGGTTTCTTTAATCGGAAATGCGGAACGTCCGCCCCCTCCCCCTTATAAGTAGGGGAAACAGGGGCAGTTCGTCCACCCGCCCGTTGCTGCTTCAATCCTCGAAAACCTCCGCCGCTCCCCTTCCTCCAAAGCTTGAAAGAGAGCAGCGCTCCGCCTCCGTCGCCACCAGCACCACCAGCGCCGTCGACCTCCCTCACCGCCTCCGCCATGGCTCCGAAAGGCGAGAAGGGGAAGACTGCTAAGTTGGCCGAGGCGCTGTGGCTTGTGGCGCTGCGAAAGAAGCGGCTGTTTTCCCCCCAAGCTTGCCGCGAGGAAGCTGAGGGAGAACTACTACCTTTTCTGGTCGGGGGAGACGCGGGCGCATCCGCGCACCAAGGTATTCCCAGCCGTTGCTTGCGAAATGTTTCTGAACGGATACGCGTTCTTCGCCTTGTTCTTCTACTGCGGGCTCTGCTCGCCTTTCTCTGAATTCTTCTGCGACATCATGAACACCTACGGGTTCCACCTCCTTGACTTCACCCCCAACGCCGTTCTGACCATGGCAGTTTTCGCACATCTGTGCGAAAACTTTGTCGGAGTCCATCCGAATGTTGCCCTCTTCCGCCACTACTTCACGCCCCGAGTTGAGAGAGGAGAGCCGTTGTCCGGCGGGGTCTCCTGGATCTCGAGGACGCACAAGAAGGAAGCTTATCTGGAGGGAGAGCTCCGCGGCAAATGGGATGAATGGAGAGCAGACTGGTGCTGGATTGTAGAGGAGAACCCGCAGCCCTTCACCGCCCGGCGCCAAGCCCCAGTAGTACGCGGCAACGACTGGAGCGACTTGGCCCCGGAAGATAGTAGATTGAAGATTGCCACCGCCCGGATCCTTCGCCTTAGGCGTGCCAAGCTCACTGTAGGCGCAGTTGGCGCAGAATTTCTCCGCCGCCGCATCGCCCCCCTGCAGGAGAGGAAGAGGCTTGCCTGGGAGTTCGAGAACGCGGCAGATATCATGAGGCTGCGCCCAGGCCTCAACTTTAATTTCACTGTCCTGGAGCTTAACGGGATGCTCCAGGAGCTGTTCAAGTATGACCCTGATCATCCCGAAGTCTTCAGGTTGCCGCAAGGCGTCATCCCGTTGTGCAATAACTCCGCGCTCAGCCGCATCTGGGCAATGATGCCGCTGTGCGACTCGCACGGGATCGACCCAACTTGGCAAGAGCCTGCCGACGAAGCCATGCAGGAGTTCTTCGACAACTTGGAGGAAACGCCGATTTGCGCCGACGAGAAGAAGGGCCTCACCCGCCACACCACCGACAAGGAGATGGCATACATCGCCACTAGGCTGGAGGAGGCGGCGGCAGCCGCGGCCGCGGGCGAGTTCGGATACACCGTGGAGGAGGCGGAGGCAGCGGAGGCGGCAAGCCTTGCCGAGCGGGAGGAGTTCCTTGGCGCGGGAAAGCCTGCCGGCGAGGGAGAGCCTGCCGGACAAGACGCCGAGCCGAGCGAGCCCGCCAAGTAGGGTGACGAGTCGAGCGAGCCCGCCGAGGATATGGGCGGCTCGCTGGGGATCGGCTCCTCTTCCTCCTCATCCTTAGGCAGCTCACCACCACCAGCAGAGCCTCCAGCTCCACCAAGAAGGCGTCTCCGCAAGGCCGGGGACGTAACAGAGCAGCAGACGGCCAACAGCCGCCGCGCCGCGCAACACGCTCCACCGCGGCAAGCAAGGTTGCTTCGGGAGCGCCTCGCGCTTCTACGGCAACTGGAGCGGGGTCTTCTCGGACCGCCGCTTCTGCTCCTGCCGCTCCCCACGCCACGGCGGCAACTGGAGTGGGTCGTCTCAGACCACCGCCACTGCTCCCGCCAAGCGGCCAAGGGAGCCCACTCCTCCGCTTCCTCGCGCCGGGATGCGTGAGCCAGACTTCGACTTCTCCGCGCTCAGCTCCGACGAGGAAGAAGAAGAGTAATATCTTTATTGTTCTTACATTCCTTCAATTCTTGCTGTTTGGTCTTGTATATCTTTTGCCTCACTCTGAACCTGTTCCTTTTTTCAGAACTCTGGCCCAGAGGGCGACCAAGAGGGCCAAGGTCCCGGTGATTGTCATCGAGGACGAGCCCGCCGTGCCAGCAGGTGGTGCGCCTCGGACAACCTTGCCGGACCCGGCAACTGATCTTCTGAGCAGCCCCCAGCGTAAGTGTGTGGTTTACTTTCCGCTGTTAGGCGTGCGTGGGGGTTCTACTTTTGCTGACGTCTTGTTCGTAGATTTGTGTAGGAGCAGAGCAGACATTCCAGGAGCGCCTGGAGACCGCCCCCGAAGCGCCACCTGCTACAACTACGCCGCCAAGGGAAAGCTCCCCGGCAAGGTAGAGTTCTCCGCCAAGGGCGGATTCTCCGCCAAGGGCAAGTTCTCCGGCGAGGGACAGCACCAGCGGCCCTCCGCCGGCGGGGACTACAACCACGCCGCCAAGGGGGAGCTCCCCGGCGAGGGACACCGTCGAGGAGCCGGCTCGCGCAGGTAATCTTCTTGCTTCAAACTTCCCTTGGGCTTTTCTTCTTTTGATTCTTCTTTTTTGGATATTTGCTTGACTGTTTTCCTCCCCTTTCCTACCGTCAGATCCATCTGTTGTGGAGCCTATGGAGATGGAGGCTGCTGTTGAGGAGGATACGCGCGGCAACACCGGTGATGCCGCCGCCACCGAAGGAGCGGCCGGTGCTAACGATCCCGCCGGCGACGAGGCCGCCAAGGCTGCTGCCGCAACAGCCGGCGAGGGGTCCGGCGATCGCACTGATGGCCCAGAGGCCGCAGGAGCGCCAGGCGCTACGCCACCCGCCGATCCCTCCGCCGCTGCCGCAGCCCCAGGCTCCGAGGAGCCCGAGCCTGGCGCTTACTTGAAGGCCGGCGATGGGGTCTTCATCAAGCTCCCCTAGGCGTCGAGCTCCAGGGCGCCGGTCGAAGGGGAAACCTTTGACGGGGAAGTGCTCGCCACTGCCGGGCTGACGCTTGTTGACGCGCCGAGCAGCAGCAGTGGCGAGCCTGAAGAGGAGCGGCTGTTGCGGAAGCTGCTCTCGCTCTACCGCGCCCGGCAGGCCAAGCTGGAGTCCCGTGAAGCGCTGGCCGCCAAGGCGGGAGTCGACATTGAGAAGCGCGCGGAGGAGCTCCGGGCCCTCAACCAGGCAGCTCTCCAGTCCTTGGCAGAGGAGCAGGAGCATCTTGCCAAAGAGCAGACGGCCTTCTTCCTCGAGAAGGCCGAAGTCGAAGAGCAGCAGTGGCTTGCCGCTGAGAGGCTATCCACGCGGGAAGGCGAACTGGCGCAGCGCAAGGTCAACCTCGACAGCCACGAGGAGGAGCTTGCCGCGCGTGAGCAGTCACTTGGCGGGGCCCTCCAGGAGGCGAAGGAGGCTGCCGCAGCTGCCGAGACCGCCAAGAAGGAGTTGGAGACGAGGGTGACGCAGCTGGAGGCCGACCTCAAGGCGAGAGGCGAAGAGATCGCCGGGCTCAAGCTTGAGCGGGAGAAGGACGCCCACAGCCACTCAGAGCTGCAGGTCCGCCTCGCCGAGAAGGGCAAGGAGCTCGCCACCGCCAAGAACTCCAATGCGGATCTTGAGTTGAAGCTAACCACTTTGACCAAGACGCTGGACGGCGCCAAGGAGCGTGAGGCGGCCCTGAAGGAGGAGGTCAAGGCTGAGAAGGCGCTGTTGGCGAGCGCTGCCGTCACTCAGAACAACTTTAGGGCGACCGTCGAGCATTGGACGGAGGGTCTTGTCAACGCTGCCGTGGATATCGACAGGGAGCTGGCGCAGCTGGGGGCGGAGTATCTCGGGTACTTCTCCGACGAGAATCTCCACCCCAGCGCCAAGCTCACCCTATTCTTCAGAGGTGTGGCGACGGCCCTCCAGCAGCTCCGGGAAAGGATCCCAAAGCAACTGGCGGACGAGTCGCGCAAGCTTTGCACGGGAGCCCTTCAAAAGGTGTTGATGAAGGTGGCCTTCCGTAACCCGGGCCTCAACCTCACCAACGTCCTCAGGTCCTTGCCGCAGGATGCTGATCTGGAGGCGCTCAAGGCCCTTGTCGCACCCATTGTGGACAAGGTGAGCGACATCAAGAGGGTCGAGGGCGACCGCGCGGACTAGGCTTGCCCATTTTCTTCTTTCCTTGTCGCTGCTTGTCATGTTATGAAAACAGTCTATTAGAGCTGCGACAAGCTACTTTGTAATATAACTCTATTTTGGGTAGCAATTGCAATGTTATTTCCTTTACTTGACTCCTTTGCTTTGTATGTTTCTGCCCTGCGCTTTTAGGGAACTTGCCGGCGCAGGCACCTTAGCCGCGAGCGCTGAGTGCGGAACGTCAGCAGCCTGCTGGCGGTGCCGCTACCGACAAGAAACCTTGTCGCAACTAGTTGCAGCACACTTAAGTTGTTGAGCGTGCTCGAAAACAAAGTAAGGGCGCGACACTAGTCGCAGCACACTTAAGTCGTTGAGCGGACTCGAAACAAGGTAAGGGCGCAACTAGCTACGAGTAGGTTCCTCCGCGCACAGGTTTTCCATACAGAGCACGGTCGTTCAAGGAAGATAACTTAGAAATTAAAATTTTGATTGCTCAAACTTTGGCAACTTAGCTTTTCTGTTGTTTGCTTCCCGGCAAGGCGAAACTCTCTTGAATGACGCCTGGTCCATACCACTATCTTCTCCTTCCCCCCCGGCAAACTTGTGGGCGAGGGAACCTTCCTTTCCTTGAGAAACAGAAAGGAGAGGAAATAACGATATGGAGCCTTAAGGCTCGTTATTGCTTACCGGGGGTAGGTGATGCACAAAGTGTCAGATAACGCATGCAAAAATAAAAAGCATGAAATGACAAGATGTGCGGAGCACATGAGCTTTACTGATGCACGGGGTCTGCGCCCGGCTTTGTACAAAGGATTACATGCAACGGCGGCAAGACTTGTACAAAAGGTGGTTGCCGGAACGGGTCACGGCAACCGCGCCTTACGGGTAAAACTTGCGAAGATGTTCAATGCTCCAGGAGTTGCTCACCGGAAAGCCATCTTCGGTCTCAAGGCGGACAGCGCCGGGCCTTGTGACTCGTTTCACCCGATAAGGGCCTTCCCACTTCGGCGTCAACTTGTTGGAATTCTTGGCGGACTAAATGCGCCAAAGAACAAGGTCGCCTTCCTCGAGACTTCTGGCGTTAACTTTGCGGCTATGGTAGCGGCGCAAAGCTTGCTGGTAGCGAGCAGCTCGTACAGTAGCCTGAAGACGGTCTTCCTCAAGGAGCAGCGCGTCGTCTTGTCGCAGCTGCTCTTGCTCGAGCTCATCATAAGCGAGCACTCGAGGTGACCCGTATACGAGTTCCATGGGGAGAACTGCCTCTGCTCCATAGACTAGAGCGAAAGGTGTCTGTCCAGTGGCTCGATTTGGCGTTGTCCTCATCAACCAAAGAGCCGCCGGTAGCTCCTCGATCCAGTTTCTTCCGCACTTGTGCAGCCTATCGAAAGTTCTGGTCTTGAGGCACGCAGCACTTCAGCATTTGCCCTCTCCGCTTGACCGTTGCTTCTCGGGTGAGCAACAGAAGCGAAGCAGACTTTGGCGCCAAGATCTTGGACGTACTGCATGAAGGTGCGGCTCGTGAACTGTGTACCGTTGTCGGTGATGATCCTGTTAGGGATCCCGAAACGGCAAACAATCGACCTGAAAAACTTGACTGCTGACTGTGCGGTCACCTTTCTCACTGGTTCCACTTCTGGCCACTTTGTGAACTTGTCGATTGCAACGTACAAGTACTCAAAGCCCCCGGCTGCGCGGGGAAAGGGGCCGAGGATGTCGAGCCCCCAGACCGAAAATGGCCAGGATAAAGGGATCGTCTGGAGAGCTTGAGCTGGCTGGTGTATCTGCTTGGAATGGAACTGGCACGCTTCACACTTGGTTACTTGTGCAGTTGCATCCTGGAGGGCTTCCGGCCAAAAGAAACCTTGCCGGAATGCTTTGCCGGCAAGTGCTCTTGCGCCAATGTGGTGACCACATATGCCTCCATGTATCTCTGCCAACAGCTTTTGTCCATCTTCCCGGGGAATACACTTCAATTTCACATCGTTGAGTCTTCTTTTGTACAGTGTGTTGTCGACAAACTGATACATACTCGACTGCCGGGCTACCCTTTCAGCTTCTTCTTGCTTTTCGGGAAGTTCTCCTGTCTGAAGGAAACGTACAATCTGTTGTGCCCATGCTGGAGCCTGTGGCTCGACAACAAGGACTAAAGGCACATCTGCTGCTGCGGGAACATCCGCTTCTATGGCGTGGCCCTGCGGCTCAGCCGGGGCGTGATGTTCCCTGGCAAGCTTGCCAGAGCAAAACTTGTCGGGAGCGTTTGCTTCAACGGAACAAGCTTTAGGGCTCGCCGGAGCAGACTGCTCCTCAGCACTCTTGGCGTTGATCTTGGGGACCTTCTTAGCGGCGGCTTCAGGAAGCTCTGCCAGAAGATAGTCACCAGAAATCAACTTCCTCTTCTTGCTCTGCCTAGTTGACGGTGTTACGGATGGCTGAGTCAGCTTGAGCACAAAGATCCCTGGTTCCACAGGTAACTTAAGTGCGGCACACTTTGACAGGCCATCGGCGATCTCGTTCGGAGTTCTCGGAACATGCTCCATCTGTAGGCCGTCAAAGTGCTCTTCTAGCTTTCTCACTTCATCAACGTAAGCTTCCATCAACTGACTCTGATAATTCTTATTCACTTGGCGGACGACAAGCTGTGAGTCACCCCTGACAATCAGCTTCTTAATCCCAAGTTCTGCCGCGATCCTGAGACCGGCAAGCAACCCTTCATACTCTGCAGTATTGTTTGTCGCTTGCTCCTTGGGAAAGTGCATTTGGACTACGTACTTGAGGTGCTCTCCGGTGGGTGCGACAAGCAGTACGCCAGCACCGGCGCCTTGCAGCGAGAAGGCACCATCAAAGTACACCAGCCACTCTTTGCTTGCTTCCTTGACGAGGATGCTCGTTTCTGGGATTTCTTCATCTGGTGTCAGCGTCCACTCCGCTATGAACTCCGCCAATGCTCTGCTTTGGATAGTTGAAGTGCTTTCAAACTTGAGGCCAAAGCTTGACAGTTCCAGTGCCCACTCGACAATCCTGCCTGTTGCTTCTGGATTGTGCAGTATCCTCTTCAGCAGAAAGCGAGTGACAACTGTGATCTCATGTGCTTGGAAGTAATGGCGCAGCTTTCTCGAGGCCAGGAGGAGGCCGAAAAGCAATTTCTGCACACCAGAGTACCTTGACCTAGCCCCTTGCAGAAGGGAACTGACAAAGTAGACTGGGCGCTGCACCATTCTCTTCTGTATCTCTTCTTGCGCCTACGCAGACCCATCTTTGTCGGGACCAGAGCTTGTCGGGGAAGCCCCCTGCTTGCCGCTGGATGTGCTTGCCTCGGTTGCTGGCTCATCATCTGCCTCCCTCTCCGCTACTAACGCAGCACTAACCACTTGATTGGTTGCTGCTAGGTACAGCAGCAACTTCTCTTGTGGCTTAGGTGCGACAAGTATTGGAGTGGAGGACAGGTACCTCTTCAAGTCTTGCAGCGCAGCCTCCGCTTCCGGAGTCCATGTCATTGGACCTGCCTTTTTCAAAATTTTGAAAAATGGCAGGGCGCGCTCAGCAGACTTGGAGATAAACCTGCTGAGAGCAGCCACGCAACCGGCAAGTCTTCGTACATCCTTGACGCGCTTGGGTGCTTCGATATGCTCAATGGCCTTGATCTTGTCGGGGTTGGCTTCAATTCCCCTCTGAGACACGAAGAACCCGAGAAGCTTGCCGGAAGGGACTCCAAACACACACTTCTCGGGGTTGAGCTTGAGCTGGATCTTGCGCAGATTTGCAAAGGTCTTATCTAAATCTTTAATCAGATTAGCCCTGTCCTTGCTCTTAACCACTATGTCATCCATGTTGGCTTCTACATTTCTGTGTATTTGTGGGTCAAAAGCTGTATGGACTACCCTTGCAAATGTTGAACCAGCATTCTTCAATCCGAAAGGCATGCATATGAAGCAGTAAGTGCCACATGGAGTAATGAATGCGGTCTTCTCCTCATCTTCTTCAGCCATGAAGATCTGATGGTATCCTGAGTATGCGTCAAGAAATGAAAGCAATTCACATCCGGCCGTGGAGTCGACAATCTGGTCAACGCGCGGCAAGGGAAATGGGTCTTTGGGATAAGCTTTATTGACATCGGTAAAGTCGATACAAAGCCTCCATTTCCCGTTTGCCTTACGCACGACTACAGGATTGGCCAACCACGTAGGATGGAGCACTCCTCTGACAAGGCCAGCTGCTTCCAACTTCTTGATCAATTCAGCGATGAACTCTTGTCGCTCCACTCCTTGTTTCCTGACTTTTTGCTTGACGGGCCGCGCATGAGGACAAACGGCAAGCTTGTGCTCAATTACTTTCCTGGGAACACCGGGGATGTCAGACGGTTGCCAGGCGAACACGTCGACGTTCGCCCGCAGGAAAGCAACGAGCGTGCTTTCCTATTTAGGGTCAAGCGTGGCACTGATGGTGAAGGTACCACCAGTGCCGTCCTCCTTGGCGGACACCTTCTTGGTCTCTGGCGAAGCTGCCATTGTCTTCTTACACTTGCCGGTGGAGCTCGATGGTGCGTCCTCGACGGTAGCGCAGCACTCCAAAGAGGTGCGCTTGCCGGAGTGGGCCCCAGAGCTCTTGCCGGACTAGGTCTTCTTCTTCCCCCGGGAGCTTCAGCGGCAAGTGACTCATGATCTGTTGCGGCTGCTGCTTCCCGGTAGATCTTGTCGGCGCAGATAAGAGCATCTTTCTTGTCACCAGGGACAGAGATGACGCTTATCGGGCCGGGCATCTTCAGCATGTTGTATGCATAGTGAGAGGCTGCCATGAACTTGTCGAGAGCTGGACGGCCGAGTATTCCATTATAAGGCAATGGAAAATCAGCAACGTAAAAAGTGACCTTCTCAGTCCTGAAATTCAGCTTGCCGCCAAACGTCACTGGCAGTGTGATCTTCCCCTTCGGCTTGCTCCTTCCCGGGTTGATTCCTTGAAATGTGCCGGTCTCTTCGAGCTCGCTGTCGGGGATTTGAAGCTTCTGGAGCACAGCGGAGGAGATCAGATTCAAGCCGGCCCCGCCGTCAACTAACATCTTAGTGACCTTGAGGTTGCGGATGGTTGGTGAAACCAACATCGGCAAGCACCCGACCGCATTTGTGCGGTCAGGGTGGTCCTCAATATCAAAGATGATAGGCGTGCTGGACCATTTCAGAAGCTTGCGCGATTCGACGGGTGGTTCTGCTGCATTGACTTCACGCACCCACTGCTTGAGTTGGTGGTGTGAAGTATGCAAAGAAGCACCGCCGTCAACGCACAAAACCTCTGTGGCTTTATGGAACTCCTGCTCACTGGTCTCAACATCATCCATGTCTTCGTCGTCTTCGTCCTTGTCGCGGCCGCGGGGAGGTCTGTCTCCTTGCCGCTGCTTGGCCTTGCCGCGGCGTCCTCCCCGGCCGTTGAATGGCCGCTTCTTGCCGGATCCTCCATCACCTCCTTGGGCCTTCTCCTTGTCGCGTCGCTCGTACTCAGCCTTCTGCTGCTCGACAAGCTGTTCGACCCTCTTGCAGTTCTGGAGGTCATGGCCCTTGGTGCGGTGGATCTTGCAATACTGCTTGTCGGTGCCGTCCTGCTTGTCGGCGGCCGCCACAACCTGGCAGTTGGTGCATGCGGCAGTCTCCTTACCGGAGTTACCAACTTGGGCTTTCTTGGCGCCACCTTCCTTGCCGGACTGCTCAACGACTAGCACCTCTTTTCTTTTCTTCTTCCTGTTGTTCCGCCGCCGGTTTTTCTTTGCCGGGGCGGCATCCTCACTGTCGGACCCTCCTGCTCCTGTATCCTCCCCTAGGAGTTTTCTCCCCTCCTCAGCGCGTGCACACTTGTCGGCCAGGGCATATAGCTCACTGACGTTCCTGATCTTGCACATCACCATCTCCTCCCTCATCCAGCGGTTACGCACGTTCTGATGGAACGCGCTGATAACCAAGGCAGGGTGGACGTCTGGGATGTTGTGCTGTACACGGCTGAACCTCTAGATGTACTTGCGCAGGGGCTCTCCTTCCTTCTGGGCGAGCAGATGAAGGTCACTCTCTTGGCAATGAGGTTTGTGGCCGCCTGTAAAGGCGCCGACACACTGTTGGCACAGGTCTGCCCAAGAAGAAATGGAGTTGTCCGGCAAGTGCATGAGCCAGGACCGGACGTTGGGTTTGAGTACCAGAGGGAAGTAGTTGGCATGGATCTTGTCGTCCCGCCCCCAGCAGCTTGCACCGCGATGGTGTAGATGCTGAGGAACTCCGACGGGTGCGTCTTGCCGTCGTACTTCTCCGGTACGTCTGGTTTGAAATTCTTCATGCTGGGCCACTGGACTTGCCGCAGCTCATGAGTGAACGCAGGACAACCTACCGCGTACGGCAAGTCGCCTGGTCCCCCCGGCGCGTGCATGTCGACAGCGGGCCCAGCGCGCTGGTCTGATTGACGCCGCGCTTCTCTTCGGCGCTCGATGCGAGTACGAGCGTCTTCTTGCTGTCGATCTTGAAGAACTTGGCGCTGATCGCGACGAGCTCGTGGATCCGACGACGCGGTGGAGTCGCTGTTGAGGTTGACCCGACGAGTCGGCGATCTTGGCCTTTGGGGCGGAGAGTGCATGGTGGTTGCACCCCCACCGGTCTTGTCGCCATCGGCCCGCGCCTGGCTGACTTGCCGCGGCTGCGACGTGCTCGGCTGCCGCGGAGTGTCGCCGTAGGCGAAGGCAATGAGACTCTGAATGGTGGCCCTCCAGTCGTCGGCCTTGTCTACCGCTGGAGGGAAGTCTAAGAGCAGTTGAGCTCGTGCCAGAGCTTCTGCTGGAGTGGTGGGTAACGGTGGCGAACGGTGCGAGGAGCGGGATATGCTCGGACTTCTAACTATGTTAGAAGGAGCAGTATCCCGTCCGGGCGACCGTGCCTTGCTCGTGCCGGCATGCTGGCGTGCATGCTGGTCTTGAGCGTCCCGAGATCCACCAGCTTGACCTTGGCCCAGCAAGCGTATGGTACCGTGGGTACCATGACGCTGCCGGTCCCGCGCCTCCTGAGATGGGCGCGGTGCATGCACGAACGCCGAGGTCTTGGAGTGCGCTCGGTCGTTGTGGGAGTCGACTACGCCGCCGATAGGCAGCACAGCCTTGTCCTTGGACTTGGTGGCACCGTGGGCTCCCTCGTCGCCCGTTCTTCCGCCGGCGTCTACCCCACCCGCCGTTGGCTCCGGCGGTGGCGGGTTTAACGTGGACGGACCAGCTGCCTCCGAAGCCTTCTTCTTCGGCGGCATGTTGATGAAGATGATGATGAAGATCTAGCTCGCGTGCAGGCCGGATCAGATTCACACGATCTCGACGCTCCCCCTACCTGGCGCGCCAAAGATGTCGGGGAAACTGATCCACCCACGAACACCTATGGGGACGGAGCCCCTTTTCGGTACGGCAGGGGGGCGGAGGTTGCACAAAGAGCAGATTGAGGCGATGCACACGAGAAGTTTACCCAGGTTCGGGCCGCACGGATGCGTAAAACCCTACTCCTTCTTTTGGTTTGTATTGAGTTCTTGGCTCGGGAGCGCTGGAAGCTACAGTACACTTCAGCGGCTAGCGAGACCGAGCGTGAGAATGATCGAATGTCTAACCCCTCTCTACGTTGCGCATGGGCCTCCTTTCATAGGCTCAAGGGGTCACCGATAGGTGGCACGCAGTTGAGGGTAAAAAGGGTAAAAGGGTGGTAGTTGGTACAGTGCATCGCACCTAACCCTGACGGCAGGGGACAAGGGCATTAAATGCCCATCGCCGTCGCCCAAACAGTGCAAAAAGGGCCGTCAGGGGCACTACCATTCGCCACGATGGCTACCTTGTCAGCACCGTTTGCCACCGTGTACCCCTGGCTGCACAGCCGCCCGCCATGTGCGTCTGGAAAGGTCCCAGAGCGACACGTGGGTGGATGTGCTGGAGCGCGGGTACTGAGTGGAAGCCTGCCGCGGCAAGCGCCTTGCCGCGGTCGCTATCTTGTCGCTTCCGGGAGCTTGTCGCTCACCGGGCCTTGCCGGGACGCGTGGCGCGCCGCGGCAAGTTTCTTGAGATGCCCTGGTTGGCCTTCCCGGCAAGCTCCTCTTGCCAGGGTTTTGCGCCTTGAGTGGTCTTGTGCCTTAAGTGGCCTTCCCGGCAAGCTCCTCTTGTCGGGGCCTTGTCTCCTTGGCTTGGATACTTTGTTCTTGAATGGCTCCGAAGGAACCACGGAGGACCTTGGCGATCACCCGACAAGCCTTGCCGCGGGGAGCTGCGACTGTCCGTGCACAAGTTTGGGATACTAAGGGTACCCCTACTTTAGTACACCAACAGGGGGCCACGAGGGTGGGGGTCCGCCTACCCCCCTGGGCGTGCCCCCTGCCTCATGGCCACCTGGCGTGTACTCCAAGTCTTCTGGGTTGCATTTGTTCCAAAAATGATCCTCTCGAAGGTTTCATTCCATTTGGACTCCGTTTGATATTCCTTTTTTGCGAAACACTAAAATAGGCAAAAAACAACAGTTTGCACTGGGCCTTGGGTTAGTAGTCTAGTCCCAAAAATAATATAAAAGTGTATAATAAAGCCCATAAACATCCAAAACAGACAATATAATAGGATGGAACAATCAAAAATTATAGATACGTTGGAGACGTATCAGCGTCGTTGCCGGGGAGGTGAGTGCATGAAGGTATATTGTTAGATCTTGCAATTGAATCTTTTAGTTTCTTGTTTTATCACTAGTTTGTTTTATAAAAAGAAAATTACAAAAAAATGGAATTGTGGTTGCCTCATATGCTTCATCTTTTTTATATTTTTTGTGAAAATGATGGAAAGGAAAATTGTGCTCAAGTGTTAGAAGAAGCAGTCAATAAAATGTTTGGCACTAAGTTTTTGAATAATGAGCATGATTGCAATATTGTTAGTATGAATTCTTTGAATATCCATGATGCTAATGATATGCAAACCCACAAGCTTGGGGATTGTGACGCCCCCGATTTGTCCGTACACTAATCATGCACGCAAATGTGTACGACCAAGATCAGGGACTCACTGGAAGATATCACAACACAACTCTAGACACAAATTAAAATAATACAAGCTTTATATTACAAGCCAGGGGCCTCGAGGGATTGAATACATAAGCTCGAAAACACAAGAGTCAGCGGAAGCAATAATATCTGAGTACAGACATAAGTTAAACAAGTTTGCCTTTAGAAGGCTAGCACAAACTTCAACGATCGAAGAGGCAAGGCCTCCTGCCTGGGACCTCCTAACTACTCCTCGAAGCCGATCTTCACGTAGAAACCTCCTCTGGATCTTCTGGGTCTTGGGCTCCACCATCTGGTTGCGTCATCCGAGAAGAAGGAACAAAAGGGGAAAAGGGGGAGAAAGCAACCGTGAGTACTCATCCAAAGTACTCGCAAGCAAGGATCTACACTACATATGCAATGATATCTGTGTAAAGGGGTAATATATGTGGACTGAACTGCAGAAAGCATAATAAGAGGGGGATAGCTAATCCAATCGAAGACTACGCTTCTCGTAACCTCCATCTTGCAGCAGTAGAAGAGGGTAGCTGGAAAGTAACAAGCATCCTCGCTTCTGGCAGCCTCCGTCTTGCAGCAGTAGAAGGGAATAGATGGTAAGTTCACCAAGTAACATCGTATAGCATAATCCTACCCGGCGATCCTCCCGCACATCACCCTGTGAGAGAGCGACCACCGAGTAATATCTGGCACTGGTAAGGGTGTGTTTTATTAAGTATCCGGTTCTAGTTGTCATGAGGTCGCAATACAACTCCGGGTCGTCCTTTTACCGAGGGACACGACTATTCGAATAGATTAACTTCCCTGCAGGGGTACACCACAAAACCCAGCACGCTTGATCCCATTTGGCCGGACACACTTTCCAGGGTCATGCCCGGCCTCGGAAGATCAACACGTCGCGGCCCTACCTAAGCACAGCAGAGAGGTCAGCATGCCGGTCTAAGTCCTAAGTGCACAGGGGTCCGGGCCCATCGCCCAACGCACACCTGCACGTTGCGTACGCGGCCGGTGAGCAGACCTAGCAACCTCCATTACTAAGGAAGTTGCGTTACGCGGTCCAACCTGGCGCGCGCCGCTAAACCGCTGACGTCAAGAAGGCTTCGGCTGATACCACGACGTCGAGTACCCATAACTATTCCCACGTAGCTAGTTAGTGCGTATAGACCAAATGGCCAGACTCAGATCAAATATCCAAACTCGTTAAGCGTTATGAAATAACCGCGGACAATGACCAGGGCCATGCCACCTCTCCACTGGGTGTCTCAACCTGCCCTGTCGCTCCGTCGCAACGATCCACTTGGGGGCCGTCAGGAACTCAGGCCCACCACTACCTGGATGGAGCCACCTGTCCTTTCATCCCCCACATCAAATCACTTGCGGGTACTCAATGAGCCGACCCGACTTTAGTCACATCAAGTATCATGTAAAGTATGTATATAGTATATACCCGTGATCACCACCCGAGGTGATCACGGCCCGATAGTATAGCATGGCAGACGGACAAGGATGTGGGGCCACTGATGGAATACTAGCATCCTACACTAAGCATTAGGATGGCAGGTACATGTATCAACAGTTGTAGCATCAATGACAGGCTATGCAACAGAATAGGAGCAACCGAACAGTAACATGCTACACTACTCTAGTGCAAGCAGTAGAGAGAAGAATAGGCGTTATCTGGTGATCAAAAGGGGGGGGCTTGCCTGGAAGCTCTGCAGGCTAAAGGAATCTTCAGAAGCGTAGCCGTAGTCGAACACCGCAGCATCAATGGTCTCGGGGTCTATCACAGTATCGGAGTCTACCGAAAATAAGCAACGAAGGGGAAACAAATAAATAACAGAGCAAACAATAGCACACAAAGCATAACAGGGAAATATGCAGTGCTACGTGTGACCTAACGCGGTAGGAGGTGATACTGGCAAGGATGAAAAACATCCGGGAAAGTATTCCCGGTGTTTCACGTTTTCGGGCAGATGGAACGGAGGGGGAATGTTGCATGTACGGTATGATGGAGAGGTGTAGTGGACGAACGGGTTGCGTAGTCAGATGCGTCTCGTCGTTCTGAGCAACTTTCATGTACAAATTATTTTCATCCGAGTTACTGTTTAAAAGATATGATTTTCTAAAGTTTTTATTAATTTCTGGAATTTAATATTAATTTAATTAATTCGAAAAAGGGTTTATGACATCAGCACGACATCATGCTGATGTCAGCATGGTTGACTGGTCAACCTGACCAGTGGGTCCCACTGGTCAGTGACACAGTAATTAGGTCTATACTTAATTAACCAAATCCTGATTAGTTTAACTAGTTTAAAGTTAATTAGATTAATCACAATTATTAATTTAATCTTAACATTATTTAATTTAGTTAATTGTTCATTAGGTTAATTAAAGACAGGATTAATTAGATTAATTATCTAGTTAATTAATTAATTAATATTATTAATTATTTATATTTTTTATCTATTTTTATTTTAACAGTTTTATTAATCGTTC